>CM033743.1:39480528-40160528 GCA_019671005.1 Hibiscus mutabilis | reverse complement strand
TACCCCCGTATGGTATAAGGGTCGTACTCCTCCGAATCGATGTCCTCGCAACAGTTCGGGTACCCTTTACTTTAGATCCAACCCGCATATAGTGATCCATAGGAGCCAACCTTTTTTAAACCATGCGAAACTCTACCCGTTTAGCGTTCACCCTTTTTAGGCTTTGATGCTTGTGTTTGTTTTTGTACAGTTTTTTATCTGTTCTATTTTTTCACCTTATTTACCATTCATTCAATTATTTTAATTCTGAGCTGACCCATTTTTTCTTGATCACAACATATTAGACCCATTCATCTTGCATTAACTGATAACATAGCATGACATTTTAATTCTTGCATTTCACCAACAAGAAGTACTGATTCAATACTGGTTCCCAATTTGAAAGAAGATTTAGTATCGGGAGAAAATCTAGTACTCTAGATATCAATGCAACATTCAAAGTTTGTCAATGAATCCCGTAAATTTAGAAGTTGAGCCACAAGAACTATTTTTGAATCAGTATCTTCGCATTTAGGACATACACCTTGCATCTACATGTATACATTTGAAATTTTGAATCAGTATCTTCGCATTTAGGACACCCACGCGTGACTTTTCAAGGCACTTCACGTGTGCGTGCATATCACGCTCGGACTTTTCAGATTACCACGCGCCTGACGTTTGGACTTCTCTGACGCTTCAGCTGCCACGACCACAACTCCCCTCTAGTCTCCTCCTCCTCATCGAACAGTCACACTGACATGCAATCAAAATAGAGGAAACATTAGCCAAAAAACACAAAAGGCATATTAAACAAAAATAACAAAGATTGCAGTGAAATTCGGTAGATCTCAGAAGCCATTGCAACAATTGTTTATTTTCCTTTTTTTCCTATGTAACATCTCGGTTATATAAGACCGAACCACATATTGTAAAACAAAGAGCAAGAAATAGTAAAAAAGATTTGAAGAGAAAAATCAAGAGTCTCCTAAGGTATTTTCAGTCCAGTGCATGCATTGAACACCCTTAACGTATACCCGTAGACCGAATATACATTAAAGATGTTACTGAGTCGTTTAAAGAAATCCTAACTTATAATAACTTTTTTATACATATAAATCTTGTCTTTATTAATTTAACTCTTTTCTCGATTTCCTTGAAATCATAACTTATGTGTAGTTGGCTAATTTCGACCCTGAATTAGTTTGTAAAACATATTAGTCAGTTATTAAAACGATAATGCAATTTGGGGTGAAAATAGGTTCACTGCCTAGGCCTTCTTTTGATTTAAAAATCTTTATGCGATTACCGATAAATAAAATTTAAACCGAATTAACACGTTTTACTACCTTTTTAAGCTTATCGATTATTCATATTAACAAAGTAAGCTTCCTTTCTACTTTAGTTTATGCTTTCTTATTACTAATACCTTATCTTGCTTTATCCATATATGATTCATCTATAGAACTGATCAATTATCTATCGTTTAATCTAATTTAATGCATCATTTACTACCAGCAGATAAATAATTATATGCCCACTAAAAATTATCATAAGCTTGATTATCTTATTGATGTTGTGCAGATTGAAGCTTGATCAGCAAGCTCGAATCCTCTTCAAGTGCTCCAACTTAACCTACGTGTGAAACAATCACACGCTAAGTATGAACCTTAGTGAGGCAATAGCTCTTAATAGATTGCAATATTGACATAAATATCAATTTAAATAATTAATAATGCATATAATCACTTTACCATTTTTATGTGTATAAACATAAATAATTTCATATGTAACAGCATATATCAAAGTGATAAGATTAGATCTTACCGATACCATTGTCATTTCCATCTGTAAGCTTTCAAGCTTATCATCATGTTCCTTTGATTCATTTTACTCATTTAGCCCAAGAATTTTAAATAGAGAGAAACTTAAGTATACGAGATCGGTACTCCCAGAGTACTAGTCACCGAAGTGACGATAAACCTATAGACACATAAAGTGTCGGTAACATATAGACACATAAGTGTTGGTAACATATAGATCCGAAGATCGGTGTGTAGCTACACGCATTCCTTGACTGCTAGACCTCTAATGGCATGTCACTATACTGTAACTCTCTATAATATAATTTTATGTATAGAGAGAAACTTAAGTATGCAAGGTCGGTACTCCTTGATTACTAGTCACCGAAGTGACAATAACTTGTAAACACGTAAAGTGCCGAAAACATATAGACACATAAAGTGCCTGTAAACATATAGATATGAAGATCGGTGTGTAGCTACACGCAGTCCTTGACTGCTAGACCTCTAAGGGCATGCCACCATACTGTAACTCTCTATAGTAAATCTTGGGCAATAAATCAATTTCATTATCTCTCCATATATCCTTCTGTAGATGGTAAACAACTTATTTCATCAATGGCAACATATATCAATATATATATATATATATATATATATATATCAACATTTCAACTTACCAATATAAACAATCATGTGATCAATGCATTTTGTATTCCACTTCTTGACATATTCATATATGTCAATCATATGCTCAATGACATAAATATTATAACAATAAAAATTAGGGTAGGCTCATCGCAAGCCATCCCAATCATGTATAAAATATCAGTGTAGTATGACATGTATGCAATTGCACTCACCTGGGCCATTCATTAGCTTGCCTCACTAAGCTCTACTTGATCCTTTCCTTCATAATACCACGAACCCTCTTTTGATTCGGATCAAACTTTATAAATATAAATAACAATTGTTAGATTCAAATCTAACAATATTTTAAATATGCTATCAAACTTAATCATTCGAATATACAGAATTTTCCAAAATTTCCTTCATTCCTTGTATTGTTCGAAAACTCATTATGGTCCTCAGTGACCAATTTGAACTTCCATTAACCCCTTTGAAGCTTACTAATTAACCTTAGATACAAAATATATCAATTCTCATTTTCTGGCAGATTGCACTACCTTCAAAGAAATATTTCTATAAAATAATCTACAACTCGGAATTTGATTCCATTTGTTCTGAAAGAAACTAGGTTCAATAAGCTTTTCAACCATATAAATTAATATCCCAAATTCAACTTGTACGATTTATGGCGAATTTTCAAAGTCAATTTCCAGTATTGAATTTCGGAACATCCTGCTATACTGTTTTCTGACCTTTCACTACTTTAAAATTCATATCTTTTTACTCGGAACTCAAAATCAGTTTCCGTTTCTTGGACACGAAACTACACGAACAAATATTTTCATCGGTATAAAGTTCACCTTCTAACCATTTTTGTAGAAAATATGGTGAATTTTCAAAGTTACTGCCATAAACCAGTTTTTCTACACAGCTTCCATAAACAACTTCAACTTTTTTACTAAGTTCTCCTTATTTCTCTACTTTTCAATTTAGTCCAATCACTAGCTTTAAACCACCAACTCATGACATTCTTCACCAAATAATTATTCACAATAATTCTCCCTAATTTTCCTTATTTACCGAAATAGTCACTAAAATGCAAAGATAAGGATTCAAGCTTCTTAACTTTGAAATTTAGTCCTCAATTAAACATTACTACCTTAATTCGATCATTACAACTAAAAATTAGATTTATCCCCCATACAAAACTTCAATTTCAATTTGGTCACTTAACTTTGACAATTTGTCAAAATGGTCACTAATTTGGTTCAACATAAATTTAACATTCTAACTTCAATTTCATGTCTCTAACATCATTAATAACATAAATACACAACAAAATCATAAAAATCAGATTTGGTCCTCTAACTTTTAAACTTGCCGAAATGGTCCATATACCTTTAGCTTAGGGTTTTGCTTCCAAATAACAATTCAAGCTTACTAGATCATTAATTCAACATTACAAACCATAAATTAAACTTGAATTCATAAACCATAATCATCTTCATAATAATCAAAACATGTAGAACTTAAATCACAACTCAATATCATGATTTTAACATCATACTAGCTTGATTTCAACTTGAATTCAATCATGGAATCATAAAATCTCAAAAGCCCCAATTTGATCCATAAACCCTAATTTCTTTCTCATGTAAATTCTCATCAATAAAGCATGGATTCCATGAAGAGTAGAACAACTTTGTAGTTGAAGAGATTGCTTGAAAACCGAGTTTCGGGGCTTGAATCGATCTTGATTTTTTTTCTCTTTCTTTCCCTAGCCCTTACGTTTTTGGCTGGAAAAGATGAACAAAATCTTCATATTTTCACCATTATTTTACACATATATCTATTAAATGAGTATTAAATTCATTTAATAGTGAAATTACAATTTTGCCATTTTTATCCAATGGTTGAGATTGATTTTATCATCAATCAAGGGCCAAGATTTAATCTTCCATTTTTCTTTCCAAAATTACCCTTATAACTTTTTAAATATTTCAAAAGTGCCATTAGGGCCAAATGACCAATTTGCCCTCCAACTAGTTTTTATTTACTAGTTTGCCATTCTTGTAAAAATTCAACTAAATCTAGTTGGAATCCAACCAACTATAATAAAATATTCTTAAAATGAAATTTTATGACTTTTCCATAGCTTTTGGATCAGTCTCCAAAATTTCCATTCGATCTAATATAACGATAAATAATCCTTTACTCAGAAATAAACTGTAGGATTCATGTTGAAACGAACTAAAAATATTTCCAACACTTGGAAATGACTTTTATAATCTTTCTCTATCATATGGCGAAGTTTCAAAACTTCTCAGTTTGGTCCGGGTATCTGAATTCCACTTAAACTTTAATTGCGATTTTTCCAATAATCGAAGTATCAGATCGAACCAATAATTCCGCATTCGATTCACACCCTTAGGTGATCTATTTATTTATGAAATAAAAACCCTTAAATTTTGGGAAATTACAACTTTAGTCCCCAAACTTTTCCAAAGTTTATACTTTAGGCAAAAAAATTTCAAAATTTACATTTTGGTCACTACCTTTTTAAACTTCAATTCCCATTCCAATTTTCCTTGGAATTCAACCAGACTTTAAGAATACCTTATTCAATTCACTATCTATTACATGAGACCTTTAAACCTTAGAAATTTCCTTTCCAAAACCCATAATTAAAGAAATCCCAACTTTCGCATTTTTGTCATTTTAGTCACAAAGTTAGCTTTTAAGCTATAATCTTAGTAATAAATGACCCATAATCGACTTAGTAAATTTTGGGTATTACATGCATACATCAAAAAAAGAGGGGAAATGTTTTTTACCTTCGAGTCTTGGTCGTAAGATCTCCTTTGGTTGCTTGTTACCCTCCCTGGTGAAAAGCCTTCGTCTTTCGAGTCACAGTGGTGAACCAGGAAGGATTCTTTGCCTCATTTTAGGATCGGCTTTCCTAGATCTAGGCCAAAGGGTATGTTTTTTTTGAGAATCTAAAACCGTAATCGAGTTTAGGGAGAGAAGTTGAGTCTTTTGGTGGTGTCTTATGATATCCCGGCGTCAGCGTACGGCGGCCGGTGCGACAGATTACGACGGTCGACCGTCAGAATATGAGTTTAGGCTATGAATATCGCCGAGAAGACATAGTGTTTTAGGATTTCTGAAATTGGAAAAATGGTTTGGGTTTTAAAATTGGCTAAAGACTTCTTCTTTTTTCTTCCGAAAATGGCTCATATGTATTAAGCCCCTATTTCTTTAATGGGTTAATAGCCTCGTAAACCCTTCCGCATTGTGTTAATTACACACAGAAATGTTTTCGTGTTTTAAAATTACAGCATAAGTCCCTCAAATATTTCCAAAATTATAATCTCATCCTGATTTTAAGCTAAATCGATTTAAAAAAATTGGTTTTATTACTGGTCAGTCCTTCCATGTTTTCAAATAAATTTTTGGGCCCTTCCTTCTTTTAAAATTACTCTCACGGCCCTCCTTAGTTTTTTTTTAAACTTGCAATCTTGCCACTGTTTTCTACCCTAACCTGATTTTTGTTTTAAAATTCTCTGATTTGATCCTCCCAGTTTTAGTTTTATTTGATTAGGTCCTTTCCAGTGTTAAAAAATCTCATTTTGACCCGCTTTATCTTTTGCGTGCTCACATTTTTGGTACTTCTAATTTATGCTTTACATTTCAATCTCGGTTCATTTATGCTTAATTCTTGTACATATATTTTTTTTTTTGGATCTATGCACCACCTTGTTTGATTTGTAGTGCGTTGTTTAATGTTTTAATACACACATAGGGTCTTATTTCGCATTAGTTGTCATGTATGTACTTGATTTGTTTTGTCTATTTAGCTTAGGTTTATATATTCACGTAGTTGTATCATATTTGGTTTCTTAAATATTTGAATATATGTGGGTTTTATATTAAGCTGTTTTTATTTTTTTACATGTTGTAATGTGTGTATTAACATATCTTTTAACTTGTTTTTTTAGGTTTTATGTTATGTAGCTTATGTTTTAATATGTATATAATATACGGTTTTAAATGCATGTTTTATATGTTTTATATATATATATATATATATGTAAGTGTCATATATTTTACATATCTTAATACATATAGTTTTAACGTAAGGGTAAACGTGGCTGCCATTAAACCTAACTGTCACACTTTTTTATTTTATTTTAAAGCATGTGTAAATAGTCCCCTTTTTATATGTATAGTATAATTTGCATATGTTGGTCTTTAATATTTGATTGTTCGAAACCCTTTATTTGTAAATTATTTTATGTTTTTTATGCCTTTATCCTGTTTATTTGCCATGCCTCTGTAAAGTTTGCATTCGGATATTAAATTTTGCCAATGCGGTGCCTTTTTATTCGGAAGTAAATGCGGCCAGTATCAACGTAGTGCTGGTGGTCTTGCGGTTTACTTTTGAATAACGAGGACCTTAAAATAGACTCGCATATATAACCAGATTTTAAGCTAATTGTCACTTTAATTCACAAAGCTCGATATTAACAAGGCAGTAATTATTATTTTCTTTTTACGATACTAATTTTTGGGCGGTATGGGGGTGCCAAAACCTTCCCCATCCGTAACCGACACTCGAACTCCGTTTTTGATCAAATCTCTGATTTTATGGTTTCTGGCCTACCTCAGTGGCCGGTGGCGACTCCGAGTGTTTATTGTTTTTCCAAAAACACGAATTTTTAAAGAACTCTCAATTTCCCAAATATTTTCAAAATAAAAACATTTTCCAAAGAAAAATTTTCAAAGAACCATATTACTCATTTTTTAGCGATCAAATTCGAAACAACTTATAATTTTTTTTGAATTTTCAAAAATTAGGTCGCTACAGCTGGCGACTCCACTGGGGATTGGTTTTGATTTAAAAAAATAAAGTGAGTCAGGCCATTTTTCAAAAATAACAAAATTAATTATCGCTTTATTAATATCGAAAATTGTGAATTAAAGTGACAATTAAGTTGATGTCCGTTTATAAATGCGAGTTTATTTTAACGCATTTAAAATTTGACATTTAAACCCGTCCTTTTATGTGGGGGAAAATACTAGTGCTTTCATGTGGATTTTGTTCCTCCGTATGGGCCTAGTAAGTACCTTCGGGGCTCGACTACCATATGTTTTCGTGGGAATATTTTTTCCCTGTATCGACATAGTGAAAGGCCCCCCTGAATTGAACTCGGTTGAGAGGAGCCTATAATGGGTGATGACCGGAGCTTTGCTACTCTTTAGAAGAGTACAACGAAAACAGTTCGGGTACCGTTTAGAACCAAAACTGCATGTAGACAACATAGAAAGCCCACCTCTGTTAGAGCCATGCGGTTACCCTAGGTTATTTAGAAATGATGTAAATATGGTTGTTTTGTCTGATTTATTTTCTTGTTTCTCTTTTTTTTCTGTTGATCTTACCCGGTACTAACTTGTTTCTTCTTTGTTATTTTCGTCTGCATATATTTTTCGTACATATGCATTTCATAACATGAAGGTGTTGATTCGAGTGGTTTGCCAAGTTAAAATCTTTTATCATGGATAAAAGGTACCTCAAGAAGGAGGAAATTAACTCAGTAGTCCGACATTGGTCCGAAGTCAACCAAAGAGTCCAAGGTGACAGTTTACTGAGTGAGCGCATTGTGGCGAGGTATACGCATGTTAGTCTACAACAAAATGACCTATGGGATTTGAAACAGATTTGGGAAGGATGGGACCAACGATTGCAAAGTTTGTTCTGGGAAAATTATAGTGACATAGCACGTTTGATGTATGTTCGAATCAATCAGCCTATGCTCTGAGCCGTCTTTTAGTTTTCAGATCCTGCTTTCGGTTGCTTCACTTTCAATGGGAATGACTTGATGCCAACAATCGAAGAGTATACATCCTTGCTTAATCAGAAGAACATTCATGAAGATTGGATTTACACGAAGCTGGCAAGGTCTCAGAATTACCCTTTGAAGCTTAAAACCATAGCTGAATAAGCGAAGATTAGGTCAAGTGTTTGATTTAGGTTCGAGGTGACAACACCACTTTTTCATCGGAGTGCATTCTATATATCATACCAGTACACCAGGATGAGGGTGCGAAGGTGGATTTACTCGCTCTAGGGATCTATGGGTTGATCATTTTCCCTAGAGTTTCGGGTAATATTGATGAAGCCATTTTGGACTTATTCGAGCGATTGAGGAAGAAGGCCAACCTGATATCGGCAATCCTGCCTGAAACTTTTATTTCCTTGAACGCAAACTGGAAACATGAAGAATGACGCTTTAGAGGATGTGCATAGTTACTGCAAGTATGGATCCAAAGTCACTTTTGGAAGACACCAACAAGAGTGCTACCCGGGATAATCTCAGGAAATTTTCCCCTTTACGCGAGTACCTAGTAAAAGAATGGTGGGAAGATTCAGGCAAACAGAAATGGACGGCTATCTTAAAGAATATTCAAGATGAGGACATCGTGTGGAGGGTGCCTTGGTTCGGTAGCGTCCTTCATTTCTTGTATAGTTGTGGAGATTATGATTGGATAAGGATGTTAGGTCTATACGTTGGCATTGCTTGCAGTCCTTTGTTAGTGTCAAGGCAGTTCGGTTCACGACAGTTTATGCCCATCACTGTCGGTTTGAGCACTACTGAGTTCCCATTTAAGAATGAATATAAGGCAAATGTTCAAAATATTTCTAGGGCTGGGGATTATTGCTATCATACAAAGATGGAAGAAGACAGTAAGTGTATGTTTACCCCAGGCTATGCCTTTTGGATGCGCAAAAGAATCAATGACAAGACTCTGGAGCCCGACCAAGGGCCGACTATGTCGCTTGAAAGAGCATTTGAGAATAGTTCTTTCTGAGGCTGACATCCTAAGAAGGAGCTTGAAGAGGTGAAGAAGAAGATGAATGCTTTGCAAACCAAGCATATAAGTAAGCTTTATAGGGTTAGCCTAGATGTGGATGAGCGAGATGGGACAATTAAATAGTTAATGAAGCTCGACACGGATTGGAAAAATGCTCTTTACAAAAGTAATACCCTTAAACTCTAGGCTCCAGTAGGAAATACCGATCGAAAGAAGCTCCTAACGATCGAAAAAGAAAGAATAAAAGGGGAAACAAGCACTTGGAAGAGGTAAAGAAATGCAAAGTAAACCGTTGAGAATGAAAGAAATTGCTAGAACTGCTATTAAGTGAGAGAGAGAAAATGCTCAACAAGAAATTGAGAAAGGCAAGCAAGTAGTGGATGCTACCCCATGGAGGAAAAATCCCAAGAAAACAAGAACCGACTATTTGAGATGCAAGGCCTATATAACTCTACCCTCTAGAACTTGTCAAAGTCAAGCCCGTAATGCCCAACTAGAAGAAAGGGTTAGGGAGCTAAATCTGTTCCTTCATGAATATCGCGCTCAAAATGGTTTCTTGAGCTTCAAGCTATCCTACAAACATTCCAAGCTCAGATTGGGACATTAGAGGTTACAGTTTAAGATTATCTCGAAAGAATTATAGATCTTGAAGAAGCCATCGAGGGAGGAGACAATTATTGGTTGAGGCGCCTTCATGACTCTGCTCGCATGATTTAAGATCAAGATTAGTATGACACTGACCTTATGGTGCAAATGTAAGAAGTAACCCAACACGTGAGGAACCTAGCCAACGAAGCCGAAGCCCTTATTTCTTTTATGGCCCCAGACATGGAGGAGGCTCCCAGCTTCATTTAGCTACTTGAAGCTATCGAAGAGTTAGGAGTTAGAGCCGTGGCATATCTGTAGGAGTTTATCTTTCTTTGCAATGAGAACCTTTTAGCCTTCAATGAAAGTTGTTCAAGGGTGACCACTAAGGGAATCAATGCCTTCACTTGCATGCATCATTGCATTTTATTTGTTCCATGCATTGCATAAAGCATGTATCATGCATTAAGTAACTAAACAATAAGATTAATGTTGGGGAATTTTGTGATAGTAATTAAAGATTCTATATTCATACTTTGCTCGGCACCGAAAGAAAGCAAATGGAAATGAGTTTTGCTAAGATGGAATCCAGTGTAAGGGGAGCATTCACCTCAGAGAATAGAGAGAGTCAAGGAAGGACTTCAAACCAGTACAGTTTCAGAAATATGAATGACCTAGTGGTTAGGGTCGATAAGCTCGAGGAGATCCAAGAATTGTTGGTTGGAAATCAAAAAGAGATAATGACATATATGAAGAAGTCCCAAGAGGAAGCTATGGTGTAAATCAATGAACCAAGGGGTATGATGGCTATAATGACCAAAGGAAAGGGTTTGGCTGAAGACTCGTTCATACAAGGGAAGATTGGAAAAATAAAAGAAAGTTAGGATTGCGGCTCTATGGAGGAAAAGACCCTATCTTATGAAGACCAAGCTATCGTCAATCAATATGAGGTAGTCCGTACTGCTTCCGGATGTCCTATCGAGTTGGCTTTGGATAAGATTGAAGATTCTCTTTTGAAAATCTGGTCTTCACCAACGAATAGAGAACTGACCTGTGAGCAATTTAAGAAAATAGATCTTGGGATAGGCAATATGAGCACCTGTGAAGCCCCCACAAAGCTGACAATCTCTTCACCCCAGGCCGTTACCGGGGATGTGCTATGCTTGAATAGAAAGGAAACTAGGGGTCTCAAGGAGGAGACACAGAAAATGTCTTTTACCCCTCTACTGGTTTTATACGTGGAGTTGTACTTGCAACTGTACAAGGCCAATCTGGTTTGACTATGCTTTGTTACTCCTTTTCAACCACCTTATCCCTTGTGGTATGATGCTAACTCACATTGTGAGTACCATGCCGGAATAGCGGGACACACGATAGAAAGTTGTACGATATTCAAGAAAGTGGTCCAGAGCATGTTAAAAGATGGAGTCTTGAGGTGTGAAGGGCTTAATATGGAAATAATCTATTGCCAAACCACGGAGGTCAAGACGTGAACGCTTTTTAAGGGATATATGTAAAGAGGGAGAAGAAGAAAATGCTGTCATCCCTTTACCAGTTTCTTACACCGAGTTGCTTCCCATGCTTGTAGAAAAGAAATTGCTAACCCCTATCCCATCCAAGCCAAAGGGTCCTCCCTATCCTAGGGACTATGACATCAATGCAGTGTGTGGCTACCACATGGGGAGTACAGGCCATATGACAGGAAATTGTGGAGCATTGAAGAACAAGGTCCAAGGTCTGATTGAGCCGGCCTTTTGAGGTGGTAAGAGAGAAGATGATATGGGTGTTGTGGGAAGGTGCTGATATCCCTTTGAATGATTTCTTGTGCTTATTTTCTTTTGTAATGATGCATCAAACCAACTTTGCTACTATTTGCCCAAAAGTAGTAAGGATTTTGTTAAGAGCCTATGTTATGTTTGCTTCTATTTTTTCATTTCATTGAAATGATGAGTCTTTTAAGTAAATATATATGTATATTCTTTCTTACCCTCCTGGATCCCTGGATATCACGTGCATGATGCGACATTGATTCTAATAAAGGATCAATTGAATGTTATGATCACGATGAAGTATGATTTCCTGCTCAGCCCGTTCTGGTCAGTAAAGCGCGAGACGTAAGATTACTACTCCTTCGATAATGTTCGACGTTAGGAAAATCTCCTAAAAAGTCCAATGGAGTTGCTCAAATGTGGGGAGTCTTTTAAGAACACATGTAAAAAAATTAATTAAATTAAATTAGAAGGGTACTCCGCTGTAGCCAAAAAGGCTAAATAATGATGCTTTGCTCCATTTACTCTAATTGAGTCAAAAAACCTTGGCTATATGATTAAGTTTTCAAATCATGACTATGCCGAGTAAGTCGGGTATTGTTGTATGCTCTATCATTATTCTCGAGACAAAGGACTATGATGAGTTAAATTCCCGAGAAGAAAGAGAAAATTTTAAAAATTAAGAAATAAATGAACAATCAAATAAGTCTCGGAGCATCCTGATGGAGCTGTATGGGGAGAACAAATCTAATAAGGAGCTATGCTTCACCTGTTCAATACCCTAGCGTCAGTGATGACTTTTTGAAGGCATTGACACGATATTAATTGTAATTAAAAGTATATACTTGTACTAAAATTTTTTAAATTGATTTTTTACATTCAACGTGTTAAGCAAATTCGAAAACAATGAACGTATTTTGGAGAAAAACAATGAGAACTAAGAGTAGTTTTCGAACAGATCAAGCAAATACCATAATCATGAGGATGAACTGAGCAATTTGGCAGGAATTTTACAACTTTAAATATCGCCACAACATTCAAAGGCAAACTATTGATCACCGAGGGATTGAATCTAAGTCGCACTTGCATTTGATATCCAGGGCATTCTACTCTCTTTCTATTGATTTTGGTTTTGTATATTAATCCAAAAAGCATCATCTGTTGAAATGTTAATTGGCAAACTGGCATAGATAAAAGAGAGAGAGAAAAAAAGAAAGAGAGAAAATAGGGAGAGAATAGAATAAAAGAGAGAAAATAGAAAGAATTTGGTTTTTGTCTTGTTTTAAGAATAAAGTTTAGAGTTCGGGGTTGGAAATGTAGCAAGCTTTGGTATGCCACATGGTTCAAGGAATCAAAGTGAATGTCTTTCGCAATACCTTGATCGATTCAAAGGAATAAAGATTGAATCGTATTGAAGAAGTAAAAATTTGGGCACTTAGGGGGCATGTTTTGGCCTACCGTTGGGATAGAAGAAAGATCATCCTGTTGGATCAAAGGCAAGAAAAATAACAGCCGAACCCGAAGGCAACATAAGTTGTTACCAATCTCCAAAAAGAAGAAAATTATTCTTTTGCATGGCTTCTGGATAGAGCTTTAGGTCAAAGATGTACATGGTCGACCTAATACAAGACCCGTCAAGGATCTAGAAAAGAACGATAGCAAGCCTTAGTATAGTACACAGTTTAAAGACTCAAAGTGAGTGTCTGTCGCGATGCCTTGATTGGTTCAAAAGAATGAGGATTGAGTCTTATTGAAGGAATAAATATTTGGAGATTTAAAGGGCATGTTTTAGCCCAACATTGAGATAGAAGAAATACTATACTGATGAGTCAAGAGCAAAGTAACAGTTAAACCCGAAGGTGAGATGAAGTGCTGCCAAGGTAAAGAATGAGAATAATGGCTCCCTGCATGGCCCCGTGGCTAGAGTATTAGGTCAAGGATCCACATGGTTGGCCTAGAATGAAGGTGTAACTCATTAGTGGTTGGAATGAAAATAATCCCAAGATTCAATGTGCCAAACAGTTCAGAGATTTGAAGTAACTTTCTGCCGTAACATTTTGTATGGCTTAGAATAATGAAGATTTGGGGACTTGGGGGCATGGTGTTCACCCCAACGTCAAGATAGAAGAAGACTCATTGTGGAGAGTTTTGGAAGAGATAACAGTTGAGCCCAAGTTTGTAGGGCATGTGTTTATCCCTATGCCGAGGTAGAATGAGGCTCATCATAAAGAATCATAGAAGAGATGACAGTCGAGTGAGGGTGATAAATCTGGATTTCAGCAAATGATAGATTCGATTCTGACCAGGGCAAGTCGGCAATCCTTTCAAGAGGGAACAAGGGAGAAAGATCCGGTAAAGATAAAGATAATACCTTGTTTGGTTCAAGAAAGTGAAGATTGGACTTTATTGAAGTACGAAAAGCCTAGAAACTCGGGGACATAATGCTCACCCCAATGTCGAGAATGAAGGAGACTCGTTATAAATGGTCATCGAGGAGACAAAATTTAAGCCCAAGTGAAGCGAGGGCAATGGTATAGAGTTGAACTCCAAGAAAAGATTTAGTTTGTTTCGACCAATGCAAATTAGCCACACCCATTCAAGACAAGACAAAAGATCAAGATTCCAAAAAGACAAAGGGCCTATCAGAGCTAAGGGTGACCGACCGGAAATCAAGGGTCTTCCTCAACAATACTAAAAATGATTCCACCCATGCATCATAAATAGTTAGGCATTCTTAAGGTAGGAGCATGCTAACTAGCATCATCAAATCATTGTGTCTGTATCTTTCAGGTATTTGAAAAAGTAACAGAAAAGAAGAAATAGATACTAACAGTGAGTAAAAAAATCTTTTAACTATTTGGGAGCTATGAATGTTTGATGCCATGGCGATGAAGATCGAGGGCATTCCAGAAGACTTAAAACGAGATCTCATTTGATGCCAAGACGATGAAGATCGAGGGCATTCCAGAAGACTCAAAGCGAGATACCATTTGAGGCCAAGATGGTGAAGATCGAGGGCATTCCAAAAGACTCAAAGTGATGTATCATTTGGTGTCAAGACAATCAGAAAGCAAGACATCAGTTTTTGGTCTCCTCAGAGTGATGGACATCCTATGCCAAGACGATAAAGATCGAGGGCATTTTAGAAGACTCAAAGCAAGATATCATTTGGTGTCAAGACAATCAGAAAGCAAGACATCACTTTTTGGGATCCTCAAGGCGAGGTACCACTCCATGCCAAGGCGATGAAGGTCGAGGGCATGCTAGAAGGCTCAAAGCAAGATGTTCTTTGGTGTAAGACGATGGAGGATCGATGCATCATTTTAGGGGCTTCACTTCTTTAGGCCTTATGTGGGAATAATTTAGAGCTGAAGGGTGAATAGTTCTATTTAGGAAGGACTCGCAGCTCGGGATCTCCAGACAGGGAAGTCGGATAAAATTACTGCTTATGATATTTTCTTTATTCTTGTTCTACAAGGATAAGCAAAGAGGGGCAGCTGTAATCACTAATTTTATTTGGGGTTTTAACCCATTTTTTATTTTAGTTTTTCTTTTAATAAAAATGGGCTTTGGTTTATTACCTTTATTAATGTTATATCTATTAATGAAAACACCAAAAAGCATCAATACTTCATTTGTTATTAGTTTTCCTACTATCCATTTATAATTAAAAAACAAAAAATATTATTAGTATACTTAGTGTTATTATAATTACTACTAGTTTGTTATGATTATATGTTACTATATGTTATTATAATTTGAAAAGATACAAAAAATATGTTATTATTATTTCTTATTGTTATCTTACTATTATTAATATTATATTATTACTACATGTATTATTATTATATTAGTACATTATATTATTTTACTACTATTATTATTATATCTTATTATTATTATTAAACTAAAAAAACAAACAAACAAAAATTCTTAAATAAAAGCCCATATAATAATTAAACAAAGCCGAATAGTTCATATTAACAGTCCATATTACAACTTAAACCCAAAAATATATATATTACATCGGCCCACTTGGAGCCCAAATATCCTAAAAACCCTAAGATTGATTGCCCTTTTTTCCTCTTGGTGCAGCCGCGTCACAGCCGTCATATCTGGATCAGATCTGATGGTCCAAATTGAAAGCTGGGAATCTTTCAGATCTCTTACGCACTCACGCGTGACTTTTCAAGGCACTTCACGCGCGCGTGCATCGCACGCTCGGACCTTTCAGATTACCACGCGCCTGACGTTTAGACTTCTTTGATGCTTCAGGTTCCACGGCCACAACTCCCCTCTGGTCCCCTCATCCTCATCGAACATCCACATCGACATGCAATCAAAATAGAAGAAACATTAGCCAAAGAACACAAAAGGCAGATTAAACAAATATAACAAAGATTGCAGTGGAATTCGGCAGATATCAGAAGCCATTGCAACAATAGTTTATTTTCCTTTTTTCCTATGTAACATCTCGGTTATATAAGACCGAACCACATATTGTAAAATAGAGAGTAAGAAATAAAAAAAAAGATTCGAAGAGAAAAATCAAGAGTCTCCTAAGGTATTTTTAGTCCAGTGCATGCGTACATCAAAAAAAAGGGGAAAGGTTTTTTACCTTCGAGTCTTGGTCGTAAGATCTCCTTTGGTTGCATGTTACCCTCCCCCAGTGAAAAGCCTTCGGCTTTCGAGCCACAGTGGTGAATCGGGAAGGATTCTTTCCTCATTTTAGGATTGGCTTTCCTAGATCTAGGCCAAAGGGGATGTTTTTTTGAGAATCTAAAACCGTGATTGAGTTCAGAGAGAGGAGTTGAGTCTTTTGGTGGTGTCTTGTGATATCCCGGTGCCGGCGTACGACGGCCAGTGCGACAGATTACGACGGTCGACTGTCGAAATCTGGGTTTAGGCTATGAATATAGCCGAGAAGACAGAGTGTGTTAGGATTTCTGAAATTGGAAAAAATGGTTTGGGTTTTAAAAATGGCTAAAGACTTCTTCTTCTTCTTCTTTTTCGAAAATGTCTCTTATGTATTAAGCCCCTATTTCTTTAATGGGTTAATAGCCTCTTAAACCCTTTCGCACCGTGTTAATTACACGCGGAAGGGTTTTTGTGTTTTAAAATTATAGCATAAGTCCCTCGAATATTTCTAAAATTATAATCTCATCCTGATTTTAAGCTGAATCGATTTTAAAAATTTGGTTTTATTACCGGTCAGTCCTTCCGTGTTTTCAAATAAATTTTTGGGCCCTTTCGCCTTTTAAAATTACTCTCACGGTCCTCCTTTGTTTTTTTAAACTTGCAATCTTGCCACTATTTTCTACCCTAACCCGATTTTTGTTTTAAAATTCTCCAGTTTGGTCCTCCCAGTTTTAGTTTTATTTGATTAGGTCCTTTCTAGTGTTAAAAAAAATCTCCTTTTGACCCCTTTATCTTTTACATGTTCACATTTTTGGTACTTCTAATTTATGCTTTACATTTCAATCTCCGTTCATTTATGCTTAATTCTTGTACATATTTATTTTTTTGGATCTATGCACCATCTTGTTTGATTTGTAGTGCGTTGTTTAATGTTTTAATACATGCATAGGGTCTTATTTCGCATTAGTTGTCATGTATGTACTTGATTTGTTTTGTCTATGTAGCTTAGGTTTATATATTCACGTAGTTGTATCATATTTGGTTTCTTAAATATTTGAATATATGTGGGTTTTATATTAAGCTGTTTTTATTTTTTTACATGTTGTAATGTGTGTATTAACATATCTTTTAACTTTTTTTTTTAGGTTTTATGTTATGCAGCTTATGTTTTTAATATGTATATAATATATGGTTTTAAATGCATGTTTTATATGTTTTGTATATAGTATATATCTCATATATATATATATATATATATATATATATATATATATATATATATATGTAAGTGTCGTATATTTTACATATCTTAATACATATAGCTTAAACGCAAGGGTAAAAGTGGCTGCCATTAAACCTAACTGTCACACTTTTTTTTTAAAGCATGTGTAAATAGTCCCCTTTTTATATGTATAGTATAATTTGCATATGTTGGTCTTGAATATTTGATTGTTCGAAACCCCTTATTTGTAAATTATTTTGTTTTTTATGCCTTTATCCTGTTTATTTGCCATGCCTCTGTAAAGTTTGCATTCGGATATTAAATTTTGCCAATGTGGTGCCTTTTTATTCGGAAGTAAATGCAGCCAGTATCAACGTAGTGATGGTGGTCTTGTGGTTTACTTTCGAATAACGATGCCCTTAAAATAGACTCACATGTATAACCGGGTTTTAAGCTAATTGTCATTTTAATTCACAAAGTTCGATATTAACAAGGCGGTAATTATTATTTTCTTTTTACGGTACCAATTTTTGGGCGATATGAGGGTGCCAAAACCTTCCTCATCCATAACCGACTCACAAACCCCGCTTTTGATCGAATCTCTGGTTTCATGGTGTTTGACCTACCTCAGTGGCCGGTGGCGACTCCGAGTTTTTATTTTTTTTTCCAAAAACACGAATTTTTAAAGAACTCCTCATTTCCCAAATATTTTCAAAATAAAAACATTTTCCAAAGAAAAATTTTCAAGGAACCCTATTACTCCTTTTTCAGCGATCACATTCAAAACAACTTATAAAAAAAATTTGAATTTTCAAGATGAAGTGAAAATTGACTGATCTAGCACTCTACGAACCTATGCAAAAGCCCAGCCCAGGGTATTTTTTAAGAATGACCATCACGTATACCATGCCTCTACAAGGCCCCACGTCCAAGGGGCATTTCTAGACAAGTTTTAAAAGCGAGCCTCCGATGCCGAGTCAGACTTCTGTACCCTAGACGACTACATTAATTATCATTTGTAGCATTTTGCCAAAGCCGAAAGTAATAAGCTGGCATGAACCAACACAAAAAATTTATAGACCCGACCGAGGGACAACATAACGCATTCATCAGAACAATGAAAACCTTACGAGGAAAGGCGTAAACATACCCCAAGCTTCAAATTTGCTTCAGTCCAGAAGAAGATCAATGAAAATAATTTTGGGGCATACACCCAGAAAGATAACTTCATAGAAAGATGATCAAAGCTAAGGAAGATTGGGGGCATCTTCACAAAACAAGACCAAGAACTCAATCCGACCAGACATAGAGTCAGGGGCATCCCTTTGAAGAGCAAAAAAATTATTATTCACACATTTATTAAGATCATTTAACATTAAGTGCATACACTAAAGTCATCATTCATTTAGGCTAGATACAAGTATTAGGCATAAAATTAGGTGCATTCATACATTTATTTTTGCTTGTACATAGGTCCAGGAAAGAGTCTGAAGAACCTCAAATCGTAGGGGCAACGACATGATGATCGACTTCTAGCCCAAAAGAGGCCAAACATACAGAAATGCTAAAATCTCAAGATAGAAGATGTTGTATCTTCGCTAGCAGAACCAATCTTTTTCAGATCTTGCCTCTGTTAGTGGTGGTAGACCAGTTTAACTCAAATTAAACCTTTTCATTGATAAAAACTTTCCTTCAAAATCTCGTCTCTTCGCCAATAATGTACCAGATCCTATATTCTCTAGATCTTGCTTTGCCGTTGATGGTGCAGCAAATTAAAATTTTATCAGGTCTCGTTTTCCATTAATAGTGCAACTAGACCAAACATTTTCCTCAGATCTCCTCTTTAAAATTATAATTAGGCAAAAAAGTCAAAAAATAAAATAAAAAAATCAAAAGCTTCATCATCTGATTTGGTTCCTCCGTTGATGGTGTAGCCGCGTTCGAGTTGCTCTCATCCAATCTTGTTCCTCCGTTAATAGCGTAACAAGATCCAAGTTGTTGTTATCCAATCTTGTCCCTCTGTTGTTGGTGTAGTTGGGTTCAAGTTGCTGTTCATTCCTACTCCTTCGTTGATGGTGTGGCAAAGTTTGAGTTATTATTATCTGATTCTACTTCTCCGTTGATGGTACGATAGAATCCAAGTTACTATTATCCAATCATGTCCCTCCGTTGATGGGTGGCTGGGTTCAAGTTATTGTTCATTCCCATTCTTCCGTTGATGACGTAGTAAGGTTTGAGTTGCTGTTATCTAATCTTGTCTCTCCATTGATGGTGTGGCTGGGTCCAAGTTGCTTATATCTAATCTTGCTCGGCCATTGATGGTGTAGTGAGGTTTGAGTTACGATTATCCGATTCTAATTCTCTGTTGATGGTGCAGTAGAATCCAAGTTGACGTTATCCAATCTTGACCCTTCGTTGATGGAGTGGTTAGGTCCAAGTTATTGTAATCCGATCTGGTTCCTCCATTGATGGCATAACAAGGTCTAAGTTGCTGTTATCCAATCTTGTTCTGCGTTGACGGTGTAATGAGGTTTGAGTTGCGGTTATTCGATTTTACTTCTCAGTTGATGGTGTAGTAGAATCCAAGTTGTTGTTATCCAATCTTGTCCCTTCGTTGATGGTGTGGCTGGGTCCAAGTTGCTGCTATCTAATCTTGCTCTGTCGTTGATGGTGTAGTGAGGTTTGAGTTGTTGTTATTCGATTCTGCTTCTTTGTTGATGGTGCGACAAAATCCAAGTTGCTGATATCTGATCATATCCCTCTGTTGATGGTGTGGTTGGGTTCAAGTTGTTTATTCATACTCCTCCGTTGATGGCGTAGTAAGGTTTAAATTACTGTTATCTGATTCTGCCTCTCCGTTGACGGTGTAGTAGAATCTAAGTTGTTGATATCCGATCATGTCTCTCCATTGATGGTGTGGCTGAGTTTAAGTTGCTGTTCATTCCTACTCATCCATTGATGGTGTAGTAATATTTGAGTTGCTGTTATTCAATTATGCTTTTTCGTTGATGGTACAGTAGAATCTAAGTTGCTGTTATCCGATCCTGTCCCTCCGTTGATGGTGTGGCTGGGTTCAAGTTTTTACTATCCAATATTGTTTTACCATTGATGGAGTAGTAAGGTTTAAGTTGCTGTTATTTGATTCTACTTCTCCGTTGATGGTGTGGTAGAATCCAAGTTATTGAAATATAATTTTGTCCTCCCGTTGATAGAATGACTGAACCAAATTTACTTACTTCTAATCATTTCTCTTCATTAGTGTGGCGGCTAGATCAAAGCCATTTTAGCAAGTTCGACAGAAATGTTGGCACAACGTGCTTAAACACGGTAAATTTTAAGATAATGGATAATTCAAATGTACATCAAAAAACCATTTTTACGAATGGTCAAAAGAAAATAAGTCCTTTGGAAAAATACAATGTCATGATTGGTATAAACTGCTTGTACCCAGAGGAATGGTACAGCTAGCCCGGAGCAAACGGTACCGGTAAAGGCAACTCAAAATCGTTGATCCCTGTGCATTTGGGAAAAATGCAAAAAAGATCTATGAGCTAAGCTCTGGATCAAAACTTGACGACTTCCGGTCTTGCCTCTTTGTCGGTGTTGTAGCTGGGCCGAACCTTCATCTTTCGATCCCGTGTCTTTATCAGTGTTGCAGCTGGATCAAGTTTTGAAGACCTTGTCTCTCATCAGTGTTACAGCTAGGTTAAATTTTCTCTGGGTATTACGTCGTCATCAGTGTCGTAGCAAGCCAAGCTCATTTTGTCTCCTCCAACGGATCACCTCTGATTTTTTGTCTTCCCCAACGGATCCTCTATTTTGAAGATTTTGCTTACAAGAGCAGCAAAGAAGATCAAGTGAAGCCCAAGGAAGAAGCGGTGGTCAGAAAGAGAAACCTCGACCGACTGGACAAAAATCGTTACTATTTTGTCTTTGCCCTATTCATGTTATACAACAATGCGCAAAGAGGGGCAACTGTAGTACCTATTTTTAGTCCGGGCCTAAGCCCAAACTAAACCCAGTCCAACAATAAAAAAGCAAACCCATTTTTATTAACCCATACCCATTACTATATACAAACCCAATAGCCCATCTACCCAAATCCAATCTGATAACCTAAATACCTTATACCCAATATTACAAAAAATAACCTAAACCTAAAATTACCTAAACTACCCTTTACCCTAATAATCAAACCCTATTACCTAAACTACACTGCCAGCCGCCGCCACCCCTCAACCCTTCACCTTCTCGCCCATGGTCGCCACGCGCGCCACCGTTGGCCACGTGCGCCACCCTGGCCACTTGCTCGGCCACTTGACTGACATCGTCCGTCTGCTCCACCGCCCAAACATGAAAAACAAGAAACATATGTCATTTTTAGATCTAGAAAAACATAATCAAGTTGCATGTTTTCTATGTATTTTATTTTAAATTTTTAGGTATAAAAACCCAAAGAAATCAAATGTAAGGAGGAAACTTTTCGTAAGTAAATAAAAAAAAATTCTTCATTTGTTTCAAATCATCAAAAACCAAAAAAGGGCAGATTGAAAAAGGTAAATATATATATATATAATACATTTTTTTCTAGATCTAGGAAAATAGAGCATCTTTGAGATAAAACCAAGTGGAAAGTCGAGTTTAGGAGGCTTACCTGAATCGAACGGAGATTTTGCACGTCCTTCGTGCACGACAGCTCACCGTCGCCGGTGAACGACAGCATGCGGCGATGAGAGGCGGGCGACCACCGACACCCAGGCTGGGCAGAAAAGGCTTGAGAGAGTACTTGGGAGGATTTTTTTTAAATATGATGACAAATGATTTTTTTGACAAAAACAACTATTTAAGGGCTCACCAAAATGACGTCATTTTGGTGCTGACCCTTAAGGCCCAAAACGACGTAGTTTCACCCTCAACACGGTGCACAGACTTGACCCGGTCTAGTGGATCCGCGTATTTTCCACTGAAGGGAAAATTGCGCATTTGGTCCCTTCGCTTAGTATCCTTTGCAATTCGATTATATTTTTAGTTTTTTAATTTATATTTTTTACAATTTGGTCACCTTTTTATTATTATTATTATTATTTATAATTATTATCATTATATGTTTATTATTATTAATAATATTTTCATGTTTAATGATGTATACATATTTTATTTTCCTATTATATACTATAGTATTATATATTATGTATTTTACATGTATATATGTATATTATATTATTATTTTAACTATATAATACATGTATATTATTATCATTATTTTTTTTATTATTACATGTTTGTATTATATATATCATATTATTATTATATTTATTATTACTAGTATTATATATAATGTATATTATATTTGTATATGATATATTTAGCATATTATTAAGTATATATTATATGTATAATGTATATTATATTTTTATTTGGAAAGTTTTCGTATTTTATATTTACATTATTATTATTTATGTATTTATTTTAATATATTAAGGGAATATTTTTCACTTTATTTCGGAAGCCGACTAGGAAGTGATGTCCTGACTCATTCAGTTGTCATCTTCCTCGGTCTTTGTAAATAATGAAATGTTCTCCTTAAACCGTTTTTTTGGATTAAATTTTAAATTAAAATTTGAGAATTTTTGTTTTCTTGCAACGACAACACTTAATCAACGCTGTACCAATTTTGGGCGTTGTAAGGGTGCTAATCCTTCCCCACACGTAACCGACTCCCCAACCCAAACGTTTTGGAATCTCTGGTTATTTTTTAACGGTGTCTAGCCTACCGAAGTGGCTGATGGTGACTCCACCTTCCATTTTTAAAATTTTTACAGTATTCTACTGGGAGCGTCATCCCGGTCTCTGGGTGATGTCTCATTTGATGTCGTAAAAGTATTTTTTTAACCTATACTTTTGAAGGACGAAAAAACCCCGACGATAGTCCTTTTAGAAGGATAAGATGTCTTGTTCAAGAAGTGATAGGAATGGAGTCAACTAATCAATTGAACACGATGACAAAGAGATAGGATAGAAATCAACTATTGTTCTTGCTTGAAAACGAAGTGGCATATGATAGGAAACAAATAATGTCCCCTCGAATGATAAGATATTTTGTTCAAGAAGTGGTAAGAACGGAGTCAACTAATCACTTTAATTGAACACGATGCCGAAGCGATAGGATAGAAATCAACTATTGATTACGAAGAAAAAGCGAGATGGCATATGATATGAATCAGCTAATACCCCCTACTTAAAAGATAATATATTTTTTCAAGAAGTGATAGGAACGAAGTCAACTAATCACTTTAATTGAACATGATGCCGAAGCGATAGGAACGAAGTCAACTATTGCTTATGACGGGAAAGTGAGGCAGCATAGGATAGGAATCAACTAATGCCCCTTGCTTGAAAATGAAGTGGCATAGTATAGGAATCAACTAATTCCCCTTCGAAAAATAAGATACTTTTTCAAGAAGTGATAAGAATGGAGTCAACTAATCACTTTAATTGAACATAATGCCGAAGCAATAGGAACGAAGTCAACTATTGCTTACGACGTGAAAGCGAGGCGGCATATGATAGGAATCAACCAATGCCCCCTGCTTGAAAACGAAGTGGCATATGATAGGAATCAACTAATGCTCCCTTCAAAAGATAAGATACTTTGTTCAAGAAGTGATAGGAACAGAGTCAACTAATCACTTTAATTGAACATGATACCAAAGTGATAGGAACACAGTCAACTATTGCTTACGACGGGAAAACAAGGTGGCATATGATACGAATCAACTAATGCCCCTGCTTGAAAATGAAGTGGCATGAGATAAGAATCAACTAATGCCCCCTTCAAAATAAAATTGTCATTTCTTCTAGAGAAGTCTTCCAAAATCTTGTCAAAATTCAACAAATATTGTGATTATGATGAGCATGCCCTTAGGGATACCTAATATACGAATGTATGTCAGTTTTTTATGATTTTCTTTTTTATTTAAGATTTTGTTTCATCTGATCATTGCGAGTTTTCTCGCTCAATCTAAACGAACGACCATCTTTGTTGTCTCTGTTTCACCATCTTTGTACCTTTTTGCTTCATAGAAAATAACTGATCTTTGTACTTAAATGTCTTACATTTCCAAAAACCTACTATCATTGTAGTTGATACACCAATATTAAGTGAAAGACCTCCTTAAGTGGCTCTAAAAGCTCCAACCTTCTAATGCCTTTTAAAATAATGTCAAGCCCTTGCAATGTTCCTTGTGAATTTTTAGATTATTCGTTAGAGAATCTCCACCTTACATGTCTTCGAATAATATTGGTGCTTTAATCTATTCCTTTCGCACTTATTAAAGTCAGAGATCTTAAATCCTTGATCAAAGCCAATTACCCCAATCCGATGGCATAATTTGCTTATTGTGCGCTATTTCAATGAAAGATGCCTTTAAGACCAAAAAACATAATTTTAAAGAAAGAAAATAGAATATGATGCCCTGGATATCAAGCGCATGAGTGCCTCTAATTCAACCCTCTATTGAACATTTTAAGCATATCTTGCATTTTTGAATACTTTGAATGTCGCGGCGATACTTCGAAGTTATGAAATTTCTCTCAGACCGCTCGATTTACCCTCATGATTATCGCGTCACTTGATCCAATTGAAAACAACTCATTTTCAGTACTCATCATTCTTCTTCATTCAAAGATGTGTTCAAGCTTCTCAAACTTGCTTAACCGAGGGAGTGCAAAAATATCTTTCTAAGAATAGAATTATACGAGTTCATGTGTGAGTTTCTGATTGCAAGTAGCCACTCTTTTATTAGCTTTTCCTTTTTTGACCTCCTCGAGATTTCATTTCATTAATTTGTTTGACTTTGTCAGGATTTAAAAACTAGTCATGAAGCCAATGTATTGAGCAGATAGAGCATTACTACCTTGTTAGATACTCAGTCTCACAGCTACAACGGAGTGCCCTCGAGCTTTTCTCTTTACTTGTCGTATTTACTTATCTCGAGATTTCATATCATTAAATATTTGACTTTTTAAAAATTTGAAAATCACTCATGAAGCCAATGTATAGAATAGGTGGAGCATTACTTCCTTATTAGATATTCAGCATTATAGCTTCAGCGGAGTGCCCCCGAGATATTCTTTGAGCTACTAGTTACAATTTTTGTGTCTTTATTGGGTATAAAAAACTATTATTAGACTTTTAATTTCAAGCAACTCCTTCATGTTAAACTTGCCTACTCCACGATTCCACATTTATGAATTTCTAAGATTTTCTTATCATCAAAGGTGTGGCAGTCTTCTTTTTCTTACTTTGCTGACTTGATTTGTATAAGAGACAAATCACACTTCATCGCTTTCGCAACAATTGATTGATCTCTATATCAGAATCAATGTCACAACATGCAATTGATGTCCAAGGATCTACAAGGATAAGATTATATATATATATATGTACATTCAAGGTTTCAAGGTCAAAGATGCATCTTTCATTGGAAACCATGTAATCCTCGCATTTGATCTCAAAAAAAGATCTTTGCCACTTTCGGGTGAATTGAACCTTTACATAGCCGTTATCTAGATAACGGCTCATTGAGCTTGAATGATTTCATCCTTCAAGTCCTCTATTTTATCGAGCTTATCTTGAGTGTTCTGAAGTTGACAACCTATCTTCAATGGTTGTTTCTTGGGCTTATGAATGAGTATCGTACTTGTGTGAAATTTGTCATTTTAAATTTTTTTATGGAATTTACCATAATTAACCCCTTTATTATGTGTGTATGTATGCAATGATTAAAACATAAACTAATGCGAACACAAACAACACAATGCAATGAAATGCATTAATACAAGCGAAGGGCAATGATTCCATAAATAATTGCTCTAGAAGTAGCTTTTATTAGATGCCAAAGGTCCTTATTACAAAAGGTAAAGATATATTCTATGAATACGTCTCAACCCGAACACCCAACTTCTTTATTTCTTCGATTAGCCACAAGAGTCTTGGTCCCACTTCCCCTATTGGCCTGACATATGGGCGAAGATCTATAGCTGCTTTAGCTAGCATCATCACGTGCTTAGCTACATCTTTAACTCAGGTCATGACACTCTCGTCAAACTCATCCCGCTTTTGGAACCTTTTACCATTGTCTTTAAGCCGGGCGAACCAGTAATCATTGCCCCCTTCATTGGCATCTTTAAGGACCCAGATCTTCGTTTTGCATTCCTGTATCATGTCTCCCAAAGCTTCCACTTGCTTCTTCAAGGCTTCATTCTCAGTTCGGCTGGCTTGAAGCTTAGCATAAGTGTTATGATTCTGGAACCTGTACAGTGAATGGTTTAGGTCTGCCACTTTGTCCTGCAACTCAGCAATAAGAGCATGACTCTGTCTTAACTTCCTAATGGTCGTATCATACAGGCATTGCAACTCATACGAGCGGGTCTTGTTTTTATGGGCCTTTCTCTTCTTTACGATCATACTTTCTTTCTCTTTTTCGAAGGCTCGCTTGTTCTTCTCGCATTTAGTTGCCTATTTACCCCTATTTTTCTTGTCTGCAAGTATTCTCTTGTACTTCTCAATTTCTTTTTTACCGTGCTCTCTTTCCTTTCTTGCGGCTTGTTCAATCTCCTACCTCTATTGCTTTAGAGTCTTTCTCAAATCAGCATTTCAAACTGTGGCCAGAAACTTGAGTAAATCAACCCTTTGAATCTCAAATTTTAGTTCTAGGTCCTTATATAACTTTACTAATCGTTCTGTCTCTTCTTTGTATTTGTCTACATCTAGGCTTGCCTCAAACAAGTTCTTCGTATGCTAGCTTTGCAGGGCTTCTATCTTGGCCTTGGCCCTTTTCAGCTTGGCCCTCAGAATATCAGCTTCAGACGAGACCACCTTCAAGTGTTCTTCTAGAGACAGCTTGCGCGGGTGTAGGTGGCAGAATTTTTTTCATTAATTCATTCTCAAATGCTTTCATACATCATAGTTAGGGATGAACATACCCTCATTGTCGTGCTCCGCCTCTATGAGGTAACAGTGCTTTCATGAATCATTGATAGTTTGGACCTTCTTCTTGTATTCCTCTTGGAATTCGAACTCAGATGAATCAAGACCAGTAGTGCAGGGGACGAATTGTCAAAAACCATACTACCGCGATAATAGTAAATGAGCATAATCGATTTCACCCCTGGGGCCTAGTAGCATCAGATGATTATAATCCCCGCACTTGTATAAAACCTTGGTGTAACCCGTCCACGAAACTCTCTATATGATGTCTTGATCACGGCGATCTCTGAAAATGTCAACCCATTTGCTCCTCTTGGCTATTGGCCACTCTTTTGCCAAATATTTCTGGGCACAGAGAAGCTCGAAGAGAAGATATTCGACAATGCCATAGTTGGACACTTCTAAAAATGACTAAGAGCCCAAACCTAGAGCAAAGAAGCACAACCTTTAAAATGCACACCTTCTAGCTTCAAACATGCATTCATGAAGATGAAGGTTTCTGCTAGTACGATTGGTATTGGATTAATTTCCCTTTTTAGTTGCTCAAATAAGTCTAACAAATCCCTATCAATATTATCCAGTACCCTCGAGAAGATAAGCAGGTCGTAGATCGCTGTGGCTAGGAGATCAATTCTTTTTTCTCTACCTAGACGAGTCGGGATTATATCACGAATACTTGGCCAAGGAAAGGAGAAGTTTCCCCCTCTCTTCTATATTAGACCCTTAACAAATCCTGTGCATATTCTGTCGAAAAACCCGAGCCTAGCATGAGCGTTCTTGTTTTTTGAGGGTTTTGCATAGACCCAGTTCTTCTTCACCTTGCGTAGGTTAAACAGTGCTAAATATTCTTCGAATCATGTATTCCCCATTGAAGATAAAATAAAAATATCCTGGGTTTCAGAACTAAACCAATGCTTTAAGAAACGGCTCGTCCACCTTCACATGCAGTAGATAAGCTATGTCACCATAGGTTTTGTAAAATGACTACTTAGTTGCATAGTCGAAGAGGTCATATCTCTCACAGCTCATGCACACCATTCTAATTGACAGTAACGTGGGCATACTCTGACGTCTCTATCACATGATCAACTATCGAACTATCCTCATGTGCCCACTGGTTGACCTCAGACTAGTCACGTACATCCGCGTTATCTTCCTCATTTTTAGGTACCTTCTATCCATGTCAAAAACTATTTTCTATTTGAGCAACAGACTTAAGAACCAACCCCTTCTAAATATGAAATGATGATGCAAGAAGCAAATATCCAAAACAAAACAAGGCAAAACCGAAAAGATTAGTACTCTTAAAAATAAAAGAAATAAGGCATAAAATGTCAAAAATAATTTCATTGTACGAATAATAACTAGGCAGCGCATTCCAACATTTCTGGACATGTTTACATGGGCTATTCTTACGAAATAATTTTGACCAAATTCTAATTCTAAGGTTTTTCGCATGGCTCTATTGGGGTGGGCCCTTAGATTCACACACAAAAGTTTATTTCTAGAAATGTCCCCGAGCTGTCCTCGTTGTCCCCTACTAAGGGTAGCAAGGCCATTGATTCTCACCCATTATAGGCTCTTATGAATCAAGTTCAACTCAAGGGGACCCATTTTCCTATGTCCATATGGAGAATCAGTAATCTCATGAAGACATAGGGCATATGAGCTCCGAAGGTACTTGCTAGGCCCATACGGAGAATCAATATTCTCACGAGAGCAATAGCATTTTCCCCGCACTTAAACGCACGGGACGAAGCTCGGGTATAGAGCTTATTATGCCAAATTTTAAATGCGTAAAATGAAATCATATTCTCAAATGGATGATTAAATTAAATATTACACGAACTTTAGCAAATTCTGACATTAAGACAACAGTATAATCGGCTTGTGGCTAGACTCTCTTTTTGGTAAAAAAAACATGAAAAATTCCCTAGCAGAGTCGCCAAGTTGTTGCAGTTTTTTCAAGCTCGACGTTAAAAAAAACAACAGAGTCGCCACCAATATTTTTCGAGGTGTGATTGGATCACCTAAAAATGAGTCATTTTAATAAAAAAATATTTTGTTTTATTAAAACAACAATTTTGGTCTACGAAAACGCAAAAAATGGGTTTAGGAGTCGGTTACGCGTGGGGAAGGGTGAGCACCCTCACAACGCCCAAAAATTGGTACCTAGCCGATTACAAGTTGTCTTAATGTCGGAATTTGCAAGTTCGTGTAAAAATTAATTTATCGTCCATTTATGAAAATGAATTCATTTTAACGGCCTCACCATCCGGGAAATAACAATAATCACTGCCAACATTTCTGGCGCCAACCCGTTACCCCCTTTTGGTGAGACATCGCATTGCAAATTAAATATTCCGTTATTAACCATGACATCAAAGAAACAAATTTATTAAAATTAGGGGTTAAAGTTTTTATTATTCTACGTTAATTATTAAACTTAATTAATATCTAACCTAAAAAAGTCTAAGTGGATTTTTATTTACAATATTCAAGTTTAGTTAAGTGTCAATTATTAATTTAACGGTACGAAAGAGACTATTCTAAAGAGGTCAAATTTAAAGTCTCTAAACTAAATTAAGGCTTAAAATTAAAGAACTTAATCCTAAGGTTTTAAAAGAATTAATAAAAAACAACTGAAAGATGACAATTAAATTTTGAGAACTAAAATAACAAAACATAAAGAAGAAATTAGATTACATGAAATTAAATATTTACATGAGATTAATTAAGATAAACAACAAGGTAAAGGGATAAAAATGAGATTTTTTAAAGAAATGTATCCTTCACGAATCGGGTCAACACTTTGATGTACGAGCCAGAGTTTAAAAAGAAATACAAAACCGCAAAAAATAAAAAATAAAAAATATACCACAAATTTTAAAAAGGAAAAATATTAATTAGGATTAAAATATGATAAAACAAAAAAACTAAATTGAAAAGGTTATGAGTCAAATTGAAGTAAAATGACCAAATTGAAAGGTTTTAAAATGGGGGTATCGGTGGAGTAAAATAAAATGGGATGGAGGGATTTAATGAGTGAAATAAGCTCAATTTGTTTTAAAACAAATGGGTATAAAACCCAAATTTAATAACACCTTTTTATTATTTCCCCATCAAAAAATCAGATCAAACACCTTTATTTTCTTTTCTCTCAAATGTTCATCGTGTTCTTCATGAATGAAGAACATCGGGAAAACAACCACTGTGCCGGTTGTCGTCTATCGGTGGTTTCGATCCCTTTTTAAAGTCGAACTTAAATTCACCTTCTAAATCACCCAAAAAAATTTAAATAACCCCGAATCTCTAAAAAAAACCTTTCAAATTTTAAAGATGAAAAGAACTCCTATGTCTCAAAAATGGGTAAGAATAACCCTTCTTTTTAAATATATTCGAACAAAATAAAAAAATAAAAAATAAAGAATAAGAACAAGAACAAGAACAAGAACAGAAAATACCAAAAAGTTTCTAGCTTCTTGTATTATTCCGAAAATTCAAAGTGTACAATTCGTAGTGTGTGTGTAAATTTACAAGGGTTATAACGTGTTATATAGGCCTTTTTCATGCCTAAAATACAAGAAATTTGGAATGGGAAAATCCCCTAATTTTCGATTGATTTTCTTGCTATGTTTGCTTGATTATGCTCGATTCCTTGCCCCTTATGTTTGATTCTGAATTTGCTCTAATTTGGGACTAATTTCCCTTTATTTTCTTTTCATATTCGATTCGGAAACCTAACTTTCCCCTTTTTATGTTATTTTTGGCCGAGTGGTGAGGGAAAGACGTACGACGGCCGTCGGACGCAGGTCATGGCGAAAGAAGCAGCACGGTCACCCCGACAGCCTTGGAAAGGCCTGCCGGCGCGGGCTTGCTTGCCTGGGCGATAGAGGGGCTGGGTGTGCGAGTGCGTGAACCTCATGCGTGCAGGGGAGCCGGTTGGTCTTCTCTCCATATCCAATATGGACCGTTGGATCTGGCTTAGATTCAACGGTCAAAAGTTAGCGCGCATAAGAAAAAAACATGTCAGCTACTGTTTTATTTTTGGGCCACTTGGGCCACCAATGTATCTTGAACTCTTATTTAATTTGAATGGACCCTTTTTATTACTGGACTATTTTTTTTTATTGGGATTCATATCTAATAATAATACTATATAATAATAGTAGTAATAATAAATAAATATATATAAGGGGCGGGTAAAAATCTAGTGACTATAGAGTTAAGGAAAAAGGAAAAGCTTATATTTCATATTGATGGGTTACCAAGAGTGAGATCTGTTTATATATGAGACTCTACTTGATGGTTATTAAATAACTTAAACTGATACAACATGGGTGAAGTGAATGTCTGGACGGGTCGGGCCCTCCGTGGGCTTGCGGATATTTTAACCTATTACGAGATAATTTTCTTTAAATGTAGCATTTTTAATATCTCAAATAAAAAGATAAATGATAATATATTATCTTTAAATTTGGATATTATTTTTTGAATATTCTGAAATTAAAAGGATAAAATATTATCTTTTAATTAAGATATTATTGTGATAATACTATTAAATCAATTAATTTTATTTTAAATAAAATTCAGATAATTCACAAGTTTTATTTCCAATGAAACTCCAACCCCTATAAATAGCATGCAAACCTACTAGGTTTTACTAATGCAAAAACACAAAAATTCTACTGTTTTTACTTTGTGATTTTCTAAAGTATTTTCGGTGATAGAAGAAGACAATATTACTGTTCGTGATCTCTGCAGACGTGCTACTACAGTTTATCATATAGTTATTGTATCCTGAGAGATGGATGACCAACGTATCTCAAGCACCACAGGAGTGGCCGAAAATATATCTTAAGGAAATTGTGTTCTCACATGCCTCAACTCGTTTCAACTAAATCTAATTAAAGTTTATTTTCAATTACTTTATTAGATGCCATTATTTTTAAATTTTCTTGGCAATTTATTATTACCTGCAGTAAAGAAAATATGTGAGAAGCTGCGTGTTGGTATTTAGTGGATCATGTAGGAGAAGCCGTACAAACAAATTCAATTGTAACTGTAGCAGAAGAGATGATTTGAATGCATGATTTTATTCGATTATTCTATTTTTCAGCTTTAGTTTTATTTGTAATTATTTTACTATGTTCGATTTAATAATAAATTCAGTATTTTATTTTACTATTTATTGTTTTCTTAGATTATTAACGTTCATTGTCTAACACTTGATTCCTAGTTCCGTCAAAGAGAGAAATGATAGAATGAAAAACACGAAAGAGATAAATTCATCATTTTCTCCCATTTACAGATTCTGGCGACCAACTTCCATTCTCGAATCTAAAGGGTAAAGAGTGCAAAACACTGAAGAGAGTAACATATTATATAACGTGTCATCGAAGGTCGAATTGGAAGATTGGCGAGGTAGAAGTTGAAGGGTTGTAGGTCATATTTATGGCGTTTGATACATATTCCAACGTAATAAATGTCAAATTCAGACTCAAGATGCTGAGATGAGTCTGTCAATAAAATTTGGGATCAAATGACTACCGTAGATGATAGTTAAAGTGACGAACGATGACGATAAAAACAATGGCCGACAACGAATTATGGGAGGGCTTGAAAGAAAAAGAAAGAAAAAGAAAAGGAAAAAGAAAGAAAGAAAGAATGAAGAAAAAAAATCTTTGAATATTTTCTAACTACCCAAAACTACATTGTTTTGGGATTTTGAACCCCTCAAAATAACGTTTAGTTTTTTTCCCAGCCAACACACCCCCGACTTGAATATAGGATGAGATCAACGTTTTTCTCTTAATATTTGGGTAAATTTATATTTCTTTCGATTTAGTCTTACAAATGTTTATTCTTTTTTTTGTGAGTATTATTTATTATTATCACTAACATATTTATTTATTGTCTCGTTTATTTTAGAAAAACACACATTTCATCAAAAGCTTTTTTTCTTTTAAGGCAATGTTGTGTTACTATGATTAATAAGGTAGTGTCTAAATTTACTGGATTGTGATTTTCGTAATTATTCGCGACAGAGAGATAACCTTTATAAAATTTACATTTAGTCAATGGATCATCTTTTAAATTTAAATTTAAATTTGTATTTATAACTTTACAAAAAAGACCGAGACAACTCATGGTTTTAAAAATGTACCAATTTCGAGTGTCATGTGGGTGTTTTAACCTTTCTCATGCATAATCGACTTCCGAATCCAATTCTTACTTTGAATTGAAACACGGACCACCAAAATTATCTTTTTAAAAAACATAAGAAAAAATCTTTTTAAAAGGTTGATTTTATAGGTGAGCAATAATATTAAGTTTAAAATGACCGATGTCGACTCTAATTTTTTAAAACGCGTGCATATTTTCAAGTCAAATATTTTGTTAACTTAAATACGGTTTTATAACTTAAGGACTCCATTGGAGACTTCTTTCAAACCATAATTTTTTTTAAATGATCATGTCTTTTTTAACTTACCTATTTGAATTTAAGATTTAATTTGTGAACTCTTGCATAATTTTATAAATAATTTCATTCGACATTCTCATGTCACGTTTTTGGCATTTTCAAAAATTTCAAAAAATTTTTAAAGAGGGCATGTGAGCTTCACGTTTCTCATTTATTTTATAATATGAGCTTTTTACCCGAGATTTGTCCTGAATTGATCCTTCGTGTAGGCTATTGAGTTGCTTTTGGGTGCATATGTCTTCAAGAGGTTGTACCTCCATACAAATATAGAGAAATGTATCCTCAAATTGAACTCAATTTATATGAGCGTATAATGGGTAAAGATCGGGAGGCCTTACCAGCTTTGGCAATTGACAATGAAAACAATTCGAATATCTTCTTTAAAATTGAGCCTCATGTAATAAATCGTATGAGTTCATCCTAATTAGAGCCATGTCGACCCTCTACTCGTTAGTGGTTACCAAATAAGCACAAGAGAAGTATTATTAGCCTTTGCTGATTACATGCTTTTGCTTCTTTTTTTCAATAAAACATGTGAGATATTGAGATAGCAAGCAGACATGTAGTTTTTTTTCGTTCAATAAAGCATGTCACATAGTAAGTATGTAGATTTTTCGTTCAATAAAACATGTCAGGTAGTCAACATGTGAATGGGTTTTGAAAAAGATCGAGTGTTTTGCGTGTCTTATTTCGTGTTGACAGCGTCTTGTTTTATTTTTTGCTTATAAATTCTTAATAAGTGATATCAGAGCTGTAATAGTCAAAGTATATCACATGTAATAATCAGATATATACCTCAAAACACTCTTCTAACATCTCTACAAAACACATCTCTACAACATAATTGCACTACGTTAAAATTCATCTCTTGCGTGTGTTTTATTTTGTATTGATTTCGCATTGTTTATTTTTTCTACTTATAATTTCCTAACATATATTGTATGTAAAGAATGTGATTTTATGTATACTGATATTTTATCAATAATGTAGGATAAACATGTATGTATGTTTTATATTGTGCTATTATTACGGTTGGTTCGGTTGAACACTATTAACTTGTCAAATACTCAACATTCAGATTTTAGTCATGTGCTCAGTTGTGACATGCATATTACGCTGGATTCAATAATGAATCCGTAAATCGTTTTCCACTACTATGCTATGAAAGTGCTACTCGGATAATATTGTCATAATCTGATTATTTTTAGAAAAAATAAAATTAAAATTTAAAAATATTTTTGATTGAATCAATCTTATTAGTCGTAAGTCAATAAGAAAAAGAAATATGAACCCAACAAGTGGTCCAGTGAAAAAATAGATGATGTTCATCTTAGGAGATCCATGTTCAATCATTTTGTCCAAAAGTTAGCAGGATAGTGACAAAAACGTTCAATGTCTAAATTTCAGTGAGTAAATTTAACGTTTTGAAACTTCAGTGACCAAAATAGGTTTGAGAGTAAAGTTCAGCGATGTCTAAAATATGGCATAAAGCCAAAAAATGCCCCCAACGTTTGGCTGAATAGTTACTTTGGCCCCTATTCTTTTTTGAGCAATTCAACCCTCAACATTTCATTTTGGGTCAAAATAGCCCCTCTGCAGATGAAAATTGTCAGTCAATTGACGGTAAATGGCTTGAAATGACGTGACAAACCTATATGGCAGTGCACGCTAACATGACAATATCATATAGACAAATGTGTTGACCTGAAAAAACGTTGCATCAGTCAAAAAATAATTTTATAAAATAATTTTTTCTGCTGACTTATCATTTTGTCAAGTCATTTCAAACTATTTACCGTCAGTTTTCTAACAATTTTCATCTGCAGAGGGGCCATTGTGACCCAAAATGAAATGTTGAGGGTTGAATTGCTCTAGAAAAAGAATAAGGAACAAAGTGACTATTCAGTCAAACGTTGAGGTGCTTTTTGATTTTATGCCCTAAAACATTATCATTAATATTTATTAAACATATAAAAATTGATATCCTAACTTTGTATTCATATATATATGAAAACCTTATTTTCCTAACCCCATTTGCATCATAATTGAAAATAGAAGTAATGAGATAGGTATGCCTAACCCTATTATTATTAGGGTGCGTTTGGTTCATGGAATGTAAGATTATCTCTGAAAATAAAATTTACGGAATATAACATTACCTGACATATTACTGGAATGTTACATTACCTTGTTTGGTTTATTGGGTAGAAATGTAAGATTATTGTGTTTGGTTGAAGGTATATAAGGTTATCTGAAAGTAAAATTTACTAAATTGTCCATGTGTTATATTTTCTTTTTAACATGTTAAACTTTCAATATTAAATTAAAAATATCTGCACAAAAAGTAATAGAACTATTTTTATTACACTGTCTAAAATTTGCAAAAATTATATATTTATCATATTGTTAATATAATTATTATATTAACTATTCTTTAAAAGAACCCAACAAGTGTCTCAGTGGAAAATAGATGATGTTCATCCTAGAAGACCGAGAAATTATATCATGGATCATTCCCGCCACGTCATCCATGAGACCAACCAATAAAAACCACCTATCTTATTGTTTTTTTCATGTCATATTTTTACCAAGTGAATCTTCATTCATATTTACTGTAAATCAATTTTAAAAATAGTTTTTACCAAGTGAAGATTCACTTGGTAAAAATATGACATGGAAAAAATAATGAAATGGGTGTTTTTTTATTGGTTGGTCTCATGGATGACGTGACGGGAATGACCTATAATATAATTTCTCCTAGAAGACCTGGGTTCAATCACTTTGTTTATAAGGTGTGTGTGCATTGTTAAAGAGTTAAGAATATGTATGAACATATATTACCTTGTAATCACCTTTAGACTATAAAAAACTATTTTATATTTATTTACCCTCGTTATCCTCTATTAAAATATTTTTGTGAATTTTTAAATACTAAACGTTTAATATGTTCAAATTTTTAATTTTTTATTTCTTGTGCCATGTCAAGTAAGTTAAAGTAAATAATAAAATAAATATAAAAGTTGTATAATACCGATAAGAATTTTTATCATAAATTTAACCTACTAAGATGCTTTATAAGATGATAAACATCTTATAAATTAAAAAATAAAATTAAAAAAATCAACTCTTAGCTTATTAATTTTCAAGCAATATGATATCCCAACATATGACCTATAAACAACATAAATATAATATTAATAAAAGTACATTAATATTAAAATAATATTTAAATATGTGTAACACCATTTAAATATTAAATTAATATTGAATAAAAATATTTAATTAATTTACATCACACATATTTAATCATCTAATTAAATTCAACAAAGGATCTATATGAACAAAATTCATTAACTAAGGGGTAATATGGTCCAAAGGGGAGAGAATTGAAAAATACCTAAAAAATCCAAATGAATCACATTCCCACTATTTAATGAAAACAATGCTACTGTTGGGAATGCTACTGTTGGGAATGCAATATTACCCCTTGGAGGGAATGCTCTCCGACCAAACGTGGGTATGTGATTCCGAAAAAGATTATTCTCCCAGATAATGATCTTTTTCACGAACTAAACGCCCCCTTAGTATTACTACATTCTTCATGTAATAAAGGGTAAAATACCTAGGTGACCACCCAACTATTGGGTCTGACCTATTTTAACCACCGAACTACAAAAACTGAAAATTCGACCACCGAACTATTTAATTGATCCTATTTTGACAACTGGCCGTTAAAATCTAACGGAGAGGTGACGAGACAGTTAAAGTAAAATTTGTATAATTACACATTTGATCATTGTTAGTTACCTATTATATAAATTTGGTCCTAATTTTAATTTAATTAAATAAAATTAATCAACCAGTCATATAACAACATGTGTCATCACCCGATTGGATGAATTTACTCTACTTTTAAATTTAATATATCTATTTTCCTCCAATTAGGTGGTTACCACCTAGTTAGAAGAAAATTAGAGAGAAATAAATGTAACCTTGGTGGGGTTTGAACCTGGGAGCTCTAGAAGAAAAAGCCAAACCTTTACCATTGCACCAACTACTTCTTAGTGATAAACTGCACCATTCTATATATATCTTATAATAAAGTAAATGCTAGAGAAAAAAGAAGTAAAAATGTTTGAGAGGAGACTTGAACATGGGTCACATGAGATTAGTAAAAACACGCATATCACTAAAGCCAAGCCTCTTTTTCACATTTATTTTAATAACTTCATATATATAATATTGAATAAAGTTCTTTAATTTAATTAATAATTTTAATTTTTTATTAAATATATTAATTCAATGATTATATATATTATATTAAAACATATAATTTTGATAATTAATAAATTTAATTCATTTTTTTGATCCGATATGTGTTGATAATTTTCTTAAAAAATATTTTACAAACTATATGTTTCTTTAAAGAAATAGATCATTATTGGTAAAATTGTTCGGATAATATATATATTATTTTAAATCTTTCTTTAACTATACTTTAAATATAATTAAAATATTTCCATTTTTAATTTAATTATTTGAATCGATTTAGTGATATGCGTGTTTTTACACATCTCATGTGACCCATGTTTGAGTCCCCTCTCAAACATTTATACTTCTTTTCCCCTAGCATTTACTTTATTATAAGATATATACACATATATAGAATGGTGCAGTTTATCTCACTAAAGAGTAGTTGGTGCAGTGGTAAAGGCTTGGCTTTTTCACTTGAAGATATTAGGTTCAAACCCCACCAAGGCCACATTTTCCTTTAACCAGGTGGTGACACGTGTCACCATATGATTGGAGAAAAATAGATATATTAAATAAATTAAATTAAAAATTAGGGTGAATTCATTCAATCTGGTGATGACACGTGTTGTTATTTGATTGGTTCATTAATTTTATTTGATTAAATTAAAATTATGACCAAATTGATATAATAGGTAATTAATATGGACCAAATGTGTAATTATATAAATTTTACTTTAACTGCCACGTCACCTGTTCGTTAGATTTTAACAGTCGGTGGTCAAAATAGGACCAATTAAATAGTTCAGTGGTCAAATTTTTAATTTTTATAGTTCGGTGGTCAAAATAAGTCAAACTCAATAGTTGGGTGGTCACCCAGGTAGTTTACCCTATAATAAATACTAATAAAGTTAATTGTAAGCTTTCAAAATTGAAGTTTGAAAGAAAAAGCGGTTGATGTGAACATGTACCGTAAGAGCCATCCCTTCCCCCACAATTGTCCCATGTGCATGTGATCATGTTTTCCCTTGTACTACCCATACAATAAACCATTTGGACCTTTCCAACTTGATTTTGATTGAATTTTATTTTGTTTTCATTTCAAAAATAAATTGAAGGTATTAGAATGGAAATTCAGTTTTTGATAAAAAAAAATGCTTAGTACTTTTTTTATAACTATTGTATTTATCTTTTGGTTGATTAATCTGGATTACGTACTGCAAAAGTTTATTATAGGGACTATATTCTCAACCTATTTTGTTCTATTCGTAATGTCATGATTCAAACATATGTCGTTACTTAAATATTGAAATAAAAATTTAATTTAATGATTTTTTTAGTCTCGTCGTATGTAAATATATGCTCTTAGTTTAGTTTTATTTTAGTTTAAGTCTCACTACTATATGCTAGGGATGACCATTTGATCCAGAGCTGACGAGTTTCGATTCGACCTGACTCTATAGGATCGAGTTTTTTTTAAAAACAATTCGGGTTCAAGTTGAGTTCTTTCAGGATAATGTCAGGTCGGGTTTGAATTTAATGTGAAAAATATCCGACTCGGCCCGACTCAAAATAATAGTTCAATTTTATTCTAAATATTTAGGTATAATTGCTATAATGCCTCTCTCTTTATATATTTTTGTTAAATTATCTCCTTATTTTGTCTAATAAAAATGGAATAATTATTATATGCCCCCTCTCTATTTGTATTTTTTCAATTAACTCCCTATGTCGGGTCAAGTTGAGTTTAGATTTTTACTCTAAAATTCGGGTCGGGTGGGATATCATAAAATATCAGGTCGGATTCGAGTTCGAGTAGAAGTGTTATATTTTCAAATCGGGTGCGGATCAACTAAAAAACCAACCCATGTTCATCCCTGCGGTACATGCTGACTTTGTCCAAAATTATTCTAAACTTGTTTTAGTTACTTGTCCAAAAATATTATATATTTATAGAGGCGGACCATAATGGGGTAGGGACTTGCCTCCCTAAATTTTAAAAACTTTGTATTAACTCCCACATTTTTAAAGGGAAAACTACATATTTAGTACCCTAACTATGTCCACGTTACTATTTTGGTACTCCATCTATTATTTTTGGTAAAATGGTACCTAATGTTACGCTTTTATTCTGTTTTGGTACCCCGACCATTAAAAACTAATGGAGATAATAACATGGCTTGGTATAATCATAGTTTTAATCCAAAACACTTATATATCATCAATTTAATTCAAAATCCATCAATTTGAAACATCATCTTAATATTGATAGAATTTTGTCTCATCTCTTTCTCACCCCCTAGTATTCTCGACGGTATCCCGATCGTGGAATTTGGGTCCTCCAATGGACCCCGTATTAGCCCCCCATTGATCCCCAAATCCTAAAGTTTTGATTGTCCTTAGCGCGTTTTTTAAGCTCCAAAACCCAAAAAAGAGTTTGGCTAGAACAAGAAGAAAAATGGGAAATTTACAATTTTAATCCAAAAATTAAAATAATGTATAAATTGATGGAATTTTAGACTAAATTGATAAATTGTATAAGTTTTTCAACTAAAACTGTTATTAACCCAAGCCACGTCACCATTTCCGTTAATTTTAAATGGTGGAGGTACCAAAATAGAACAAAAACATAACATTAGGTACCATTTTACTAAAAATAATAGTTGGGGTACTAAAAAGTAACACAGGCGTAGTTAGGGTACTTGATATGTAGTTTTCCCTTTTTCAAAATATAATTAGATCCTCAATTAAAAAAAAATCTTATTAAACATCTATTTCTTTTGAAAATTATCATTAAGCCCCTCAAAGTTTTTATAAATTTTAATTCAAGTCTTTTTTTAAAATTTCAATTATCCCCAAATAATTTTGTTAAGATCTACCGCTGTATATTTATATAAATTTTGATTTCTTACTATTCTACCAGTTTCAATGCCACTGCTATTACGCTTGTTCCCAAGCTGCCTAATGCTTGTCTAGAAAAGGACTTCAGACCTATTTCCTGCTGCACCGTTGTCTGCAAAACTGTTTCTAAAATTCTAGTCGAGAGATTAGGCCCTTTCTTCCCTGGTATGATCTCATGGAATCAATCAACCTTTGTACAAGGAAGAAGCATTGTACATGATACCCTGCTCGTACAAGAACTGGTGAAAGGATATTCACGGCAATTACTCTCTCCTCGATATGCTTTGAAGGTTGACTTACAGAAAGCTTTTAACTCTTTAAATTGGGGGGGGGGGGGTTATTATTGTTCTAACAACATTAGGGTTGCCGAAGATATTTATTGGGTGGATCAAAGCATGTGTGACAACTACCAGTTCATTGCGTTTAATGGTACTCTTGTGGGCTACTTCAGAGGGGCTAGGGGTGAGGCAAGGAGACTCTCTCCCCCTTATCTGTTTGTCATCGCTATGACTGTATTGTCTGCCATGCTGAATATTGCTGCTACGAAGAAGGTTTTTTAGCACCATCCAAAATGTCATAAAGTTAATCTTACTCACTTATGTTTTGCAGATGACCTGCTTATTATCTGTACATTAGAACTTTTCTCTGAGATTTCAGAACTGAGATTGAACACTACCAAATCTGAACTATTCAAAACTGGTGTGAATAGTGCTCAGAGGGACAAGATACATGATTGTACTGGGTTTACGATTGGAAGTCTGCATGTTCAATACTTGGGGGTGCCCTTCGTCATAAGGAAATTAACTGAGAAAGTGTTGGGATGATCAATCAATGGATTTGACTAAGAGGGGGTAAATTGGCAATTTAAAAATTGGTGGGCTAAATAAAAAGTATAAAAATTGAGACACAAGAATTTATAACGGTTCAAGCTTCTAAACAAGCTCTACATTCACTACCTTAGCTCCACACTAAGGATTTTCAACAATTCACTATGAATTATTCCTTTTGAGAGCAAAGGGTTAACTTTATGAATTCCCTTTAAGATTTTCTACCCAAAATCTTAAGGACACTCACAAAAGAAAAATTACTAGTAGCAAACATGAAAATCCTCACAAGGACAAATTTTTGCACAATTCAAAGATCACTCACAAACCCAAAGCTTGAATAAAAATGATTACAAGAATGAACACTCAAGAAGGTTACAAAGATTTGACTCTAAAAGCTCAAAAGTTGTTGGATATTTGCTTGATTGCTTAAGACTTGATCATTAGTTGTTGTTATAGCTTTGGAGACTTGTTTATATACCCCATCATTAATTTCCAACTGTTTGGGTAGCTGAGATCATCAATAGATCCGTTGGACTTCATTTTTCCGCAACAAATACAGTTTACCAACAGTCGGTATCGGTACACGGGGTACCGTATCGGTACCTGCCAAAAGAAGAAATAGCCATTGTACAAAGGGGTATCGATATGCGGGAGGGCGTATCTGTACGAGTAGTCGATTTTACAAAGGCATACTTGTACAGTCTGTACCGTATCGGTACTAGTCTTACTTACTGAAATCCTGATAACTCGTGTAGCAAAACATGTATCGATACGTCTATAAGGGTATCGGTACGCTATAACTGATTTTCAAAGATATGATTCCAATAAATTGATAAGGCAACAGTCGAATATTAAATGCAAAAAAATTGGAAAATCTAAACACCTTGTATCGGTACGCATGAAGTCGTACCGATACTCAAAGCAAAATTTGTTCCTAGGTTGAATGGCATACTGATACGTCTTTACACATATCGGTACCCAATCACCATCACGTATAAAATGATTTCTAGTAGTTAAAACCCGTATCAATACGGGCAAGAGTATATCGATACGCCTGGACCAAATTTGGCTATTTGAGTACAAAAAACACTTAGAAAATATTAGGGGTTTTAGTTTTTGACTAAGAAACAATTTGAAGTTCAAATCCTTGTCATTTGTGAGTCTTTTTGAGTACTTAAAAATCTATCCAATTTTACAAATTGGTCCTTAAAATTCCTTTTTATATCAAAATCAAATATTAGTTTTACAGAAAGATTGTCTTTCGTTGATTGATAAACTTCGGGCTAAATTGGAGACCTGCTCGACAAAAAAGTTCAGTTATGCAGGTAGATTGTAGCTCATTAAATCTGTTCTTTTCAGCATCACCAACTATTAGTGTAGGCAACTCGTGCTGCCTGCAGGCGTTGTTAGTAAGATCGAGCAAATCCGTAGTACATTCTATTTAAAGGGAGGTGATAGTCCTGCGCATGGTGCGAGAGTGAGTTGGAAAGTCATATGCTCCCCTAATTCTGAAGGTGGGTCGGGTCTCAAAAGTATAGGCACATGGAAATAAGGCTTGTTGTTTGATGTTGTTAAAAGAATTATTGGCTGCTAAGGGCTTCTTGTGGGTGGCCTGGGTTCGAGAATACGTGTTGAAAGCCCGTAATATTTGGCAGGTCCACTGTTTGCCTCACCATAGTTGGATAATGACTAGGATCCTCAAACTCAAGGACATTGCTGCTCCATTACTAACAAATAACCAGCGCAAAATCAGTGTTCGATGGCTTTGGGAGGAACTACGTGAAAAGGGGCTAAAGTGACATGGCATAAATTGGCATGGTTTCCCTTTCGCATACCAAAACACGTCGTTATTCTATGGATGCCCATACTTGATAGACTCCATACGCGGGAGTGACTGACTCAGTTTGGTATTACTACCGATGATAAATTTGTACTGTGTGAGCTCCATCGAGAGATAAGGGATCATATCTTTGCTAGCTGCGCCTTCTTTGTGGAAATTTGGACAAAACTTTTCAGGTTATGCATGGTTACTAGAAGTGTGCAAGACTGAAATCAAGAGCTACTCTGAAATTGCTCTACTTTTAAAGGAAAATCACTACTTGTTACCATCCTTAAAATTGCATAAAGTGCATATGCTTATACTATTTGGCGGGAACGGAACTGAAGATTATATAGGGGTTTCACTCGTAGCGGTACTGATTTTTTTGACATTGTAAAAAATATAGTTAAAGATAGATTACAGGGAAAAGGTATAGAAGATAGTGATACAGTAAAAATAGCCTGACGATCGATCTTTTAAAAAATTAGGGTTTTCTGGCCAGTTTTAATTTAATCTTGAAAATTTAGGGTTTCTCATATTAAATTGAATTTTCCCTTATTTATCCTTAAAAAATTTGGAGTCGCCACCGATCACTTCGAGGTAGACCGGACACCGGAAAAAACAAACCAAAGATTCTGTCTAAAAAATTGGGTTCGAGAGTCGATTACGTGTAGGGAAGGGTTAGCACCCCTACGAACGCCCGTTATCGGTACCTTTAATTTTACGTGGCATTTCGAATAATTATTTAAATTTAATTTATTCCATAATTATTAATTGAATTTAAATTCCGAATATAGATATCATTTTATGAAGAAATTCATTTTGTCGAATATGAGATTAAAGGCACCCCGTTAGGTGGCACCCCTATTCATATTTAAAAATGAATTCCCAACATAAAATGTTTGAAATGAATATCTTTTTATTGTCTTGTTGATTTTAAGTATTAATCCTAAAAATGCTCTAATTAATTGATTAATTATACTATGAATATTAATTAATTTAATGGCTTTTATGAGAAAATGCTAATTTCTTGAACACCTTCCATATATATAAAGCCCTTAAGTTAATCATATTTCTAATTGATTAATCTTTCTAGTTAATTAAAGTTCTAGACCTAATTAAGGCCCTAACAAATTATTAAGTCAATATTATAAGTGAAAATGTATATTAAATGTTCACCTTTAAAACCAATGTTGAGATAACACCCCATTGTAAACGTTGGAACACCATCCAAATTTGGGCTCCAAAGGTTCTATTCAATATACATTTATTTAATTACAATATATTCTAATTAATTGTTTAATTTTAATTAAAGACTAAATTGATATTCAATTTTAAGTGAAATATATATTAAATATAATTTGGTTAAAATCTATGTTGTGATAACACCCTATTGTAAACAATGGAACATCACCCAAATTTAGATTTTAAAAATTACATTTAATATACATTTGGTTACTACAATTGTCTTTCCTATTTAATTATTGAACCAAATTAGAGAACCTAGGGGAAAGGCTCTAATTAATTAATTAAACTAAGTGTATTTAATTATCTAACATATAACCCTATATGCTCAATTTAAAATATGAATCACACATATAAATTAATTACTTTTAATTAAATTAAACAAATAAAAAAAGACTAAATTGAAAACACATTGAAATAAAAGGCTCAGTTTATTATTATAGGACCAAATTGAAATCATTGCAAAACTCTTAGCCCAAATTACAAAGCCTAAGACCCAATTGAAACATTGCAAACTTATGGGATACAATTTAAAGGGGATGGGGACTAAAATGAACTGGCAATAAAACTCAGGGAACTAATTAAGAGAGAATATGACTAAATTGAGAAAATGCAAGGTTTTGGGCAAAAACCAAAGGGATCCGAATGGAAATGCGCGGATCCTGGGTCAACCCGGATACAACGCGCGGATCTTCTCCATACCCTGTGCCAAAACGGCACCGTTTAGCAAAAACTATAAAATCCCTCTTTGGCCCGAAATGGCCTAATTTCCCTCATTTTCTAAAAACCCCTCTCTCTAGCTCTCTCTCTCAAAAATTCCCTCAACCTAAACAACTTAAACCCAAAAAATCATATTTTACATCGATCAAAACCCTTTGTTCAACATTGTTCTTCCTTAAAACTAACCGAAAACTTCACTTTGATCTGCCTCAAACACCAAAACATTCTAGTTTCGTGTTTTTCATCGATCAAAACCCTATGTTAACACAAAAATCATCCATGTTCTTCGCAATTTCCCCATTCAATCCTTAAAAACACAAAAACATCTCCCCAACTTTGTTTCCCAAGATCTAAAACCTAAATTCCCATATACGTTCTTAGCCGTTCTTTCCAAACCAAACAAAACACTAGAACTCCAGCCTAACTCCGCCATAACCACCACCTCTAGGTCTAGGTTCGTCAACCCTAACCCTTTCGCCTGTTCGCCGGCCGCCGGAGGCGATGCTGGCCACCTCCGGTCATCGTCTCCAGTCATCTTCCTTCTCACTCTCACCACCTCCAAACTCCCATCCACCGTCTGTAACTTTCTACCACCTTCTGGTTAGCTCCAGCCATCGTCCTCTGCCGTAAGGTGATTTTTGGTAGCCGTGCCAAAACCCTAAAACGCCCAAAACCTCCGTTTTCCACTCTGCTTCAGCCTAAACTACCCGATCCGGTAGGATCACCCGACTTCCCCCTAGATCTACCCAAAACTGAACCATCTATCATTTTCAACTCTGCCATAAAAAAAACCCTAAGGAAACTCTCCGACGACCACTTTAAACACATTCTGAAAACTTTGAGATAAGTTTTCAGCAACTCTTTTATATTCTTCTTTACTGGTTTTTATATTTTTAAGCCTAAGATATAACTTTTTTGTGTTTTAATTCGGAGAAAATAAAAAGGAAACGGAGATATACCTTTCGGTAAACTCCGGTGAACTATTTCGATGGAGCTGCAATAAGCTCAGTCGTCTTCCCCGGTGACCTCTGGATCTTCGGTGACCTTCTGGTTTCCAGGTATGTCTCTTTAACTCCTTTTCTCTCTCCAATTATTGTTGCAATAATTATGCTCTTAATTAACTATTAATTTCTCTCTCCAGGGTATTTATAACAGGAGTCAACGCTGACGTCAGGAACTAATGAACTGTTGACAGCTGTCTTAGGAATGGTTTAATCCGGTTGAAGCAAGAACAGGCCAATGGCAACGTGCCACGTGGCTATTTTTGCGGGCAAAAGAAACACAACTGCGTTTCTTGGGCGGGAATATGGTTGTAAATGGGCTTTAATTTGGGTTTTGAATTATTTAGGCTTTGTACATGGACTGTATTTGGTTTTGGACTTTATTTATTTATTTATTTATTATTATTATTATTATTTATTTAACCCGGTCAAAATTCGGGTATTACAGCTGCCCCTCTTTGCTCATTGATGTAGAACAAGGATAGAGCAAAGACTGAAAAGACACAAATTTTGTCTGGTCCTCTTGGTCTTCCTCTGAAAGGCAAGTCTTTGATTTGGAACAATGCTGAAGTTTGAAGTTGTTCTTCTTATTACGAAATTCTTCAATCATCTGCCCAAACTATGAAATATGAAGTTGTTTTTCTTATTATGAAATTCTTCATCTTCCAAAGTCTGAAATTGCTTTCGACATTTTTCATCTTCTGAGGTTTGAAGTTGTTCTTCTTATATGAAATTCTTCATCCCTCCATCAAACAATCCACCTTTCTGCAAGGGTATCAAACAAATGAGTTCTTCGTATTAGGAACTCTGGATTCTTTGCTGGCGTATTCTTCACACTACAAACTTTGTCTTTGCTGAGAAAACTCTTCACATTAGGAGATCTATCCTTGCTGTGTGAACTCTTTCCATTAGGAACTCTATCTTTGTTGAACGAACTCTTCCCATTAGGAGCTCTTCGTTCTTTGCTAGGAATACTAATTCATCTCTTTTTCTAGGAAAAAAAACTGAACCTGCAACAAGAAAATATCATTGATTAACAAGAATTAAACCTGAAGCAATATGATGTATCCCCAATTTCTCGCTTGAAGCATTGAGATCTTTGATGTTATTGCTTATTCTGCTTAAGATATCTCGATCTTTCAGTCTAAAGCGCACATGAAATACCTTGTTTTCTCTTCCTCTGTTGATCAACCTCCTTTTATGCCTGCAAAAGGTCGAATATATCAGTAATCTCCCAATATTGATTGTAAAAAATGTACAATTTAGGTATATCATCAGGAAACTTCAAGTGCTTCAAGAAAAGACGCTGAAACTATGAATCTTCCTCATTTGAGCCTGAAGTTGGTCTATCTTGCTTTTCAATTCGTCAGCTTGAATCATTTTCCTTTCTTCTTCTTCTTTTTCTTTTCCTTTTTTCTCTTTATTTTTTATTTTTGTTCTTTCTTTCTTTCTTTTTTTTTTTGTCTTTTGTCCTTTTCTTTTTCCTTTTTCTCTCATTTCTTTTTCTTTTTCTTCTTTTTTTTATTTTTTAAAATCGAAGGCCCAAAGGATTAATATTTCTGCTGATATCATGCTCTACCGTCCTATTGTGATGAAATTCGAAAAGTTCTTATCATTTCTGAAAGTATCAGCCGAATGACTTAACATCATTCCCGAAAGACTTACTAACGACCCGAAGGATTTAAAATTGTAATACACTTTCTTTTATGTGCAAACAATTACATCACTCCCGAAGGCAATGGCCCGAAGGACTTAACATCATGCCCGAATGACTTACTGACGACCCAAAGGATTTAAAATTGTAATACACTTCCTTTCCTGTGTAAACAATTACATCACTTCCTAAGATGATGGCCCGAAGGACTTAACATCATGCCCGAAGGACTTACTGATGACCCGCATGATTTAACATCATGCCCGAAGGACTTATTGATGACTCAAAGGATTTAAAATTGTAATGCACTTCTTTTTCTGTGAAAACAATTAAAAAATCTTTGCTGAAATCCACCTCTGCAAACGTATTGAAATCTTTGCTGAGATCTGCCTCTTCAAGCAGATTAAAATCTTTTCTGAGATCTGCCTCTTTAAGCGGGTTGAAATCTTTGCTGCAAAAATATGATTGAAATCTTTGCTAATCTTTGTTGGTTCTATTTTCTCCAATCTGAAGTTGTAGATTGAAATCATTGTCTGTTCTTTGCTGATTCTTGTAAATTCCTACAAAAATGCCCTGAATGCATGAGTTTGTATGCTTCCATCTTATAGATGCCTAACTATATATGATGCATGGATTGTGACAACTGAGGACCACTTGGATAAGCTCTAATCTTCTTTGCCTCTCCGTTGAGCTTTTTGCTTCAGTTACAACAATAAGATTGTTTTCTTCGAATCTTTCTTTGGTTGATCTTCTTTCTTGACTTGATCTTCTTGAGATTTATCTTAAACTCTTATTGTCTTCATGCTCCAATAAAATTTTCCCCAGAATCTTTGTTGTTGAGCTCATTTTCTTCCTAAGCCAATTTTGACCCTTTTTAGTGATCGAATTCTTTCAGACTCTGCACCCTCTTATCTATTCTGATTTGAACTCTTATGCACCATGATGCCCCACTAATCTCTTTGTTTCTTGCCTCATTACACAGAATTTTTCCCTCTTCCATCATTTGGGGCGAACAAATGCCTCAAGTCCCTAAACTTTTTAAAATCTTGAACTTTCCTCAAGTTCCCAAGCTTTCATTCTTGCCATTGTCGTCACCATGTCCCCTAATGGATAGTTTATCTTTCTGACCAGAAGACTGTCGAACAGATAAGGATCCCATAATCAGTCATATATTTATCAAGAAAATCTGTTTGTTTGGAAAATGTCAGCTTGCTCGTCGACATTCCAATAAAGGATACTTTACAAGACCCAAAAAATTAAGAAAGGGAAAAAATAGAATAGGATGCCCTGGACATCAAGTGGAAGAGCGTCTTAGATTCAACCTTCCTATGGGTAGAATAATTTTTGGACATTATGTCGATTTCTGAAGTTAAAATTTCCTCCAAATCACTCGGTTCACACCCTACGATTACTGCGCTGCTCAATCTACTCAGAAACAACTCATTTTCCGTTCTCCCCATTCCTTTCCATTCATAAATGTGTTCAAGCTTCCCGAACTTGTTTAACTAGTAGAGTACAAAAATATCATTCTAAGAATAAAATTCTATAAGTGCATGTGTGATTCTGATTGTTACTAATTATTATTATTATAGACATGTCTTCAAAGATACATCTCTGACGCTTGGGTATTGGACATGTGAAGCATAGCTCCTTATTAGATTTGTCGACATCCCCCACAGCTCCATCAGAGTGTTTCGAGACTTATTTATTCAAATAGTTCATTATTTCTCACCCTTTCTTTTTCTTTTTTCCTCTCATTTTCTTCTCTCTTTTCTTTTCTTTTTCCTTTTCCTTCTTTTTTTCAACTTTTTCATGTTTTCCTCACTTTTCTTTTTTCTTTCCTTTTTTTACCTTTTTTTTCTTCTTTTCTCCCTCTTTTCTTTTCTCTCTTATTGTGTTTTTAAGGTATAGAAGACTACGCTTAGAACTCATATTTCAAGCAAACTCTACTTGGTTAAAATCGTCTAGTCCACTTCACTGTTTATGAATTTCAAGGATTTATCATCGAACATCATCAAGGGCACAGTAATCTGACATTTTCTTACCTTGCCGACCAGAGTGACTAAGAAACAAATTTCACTTCATCTTCTTCACAACATCCAAATGATTTTTGTATCAGAATCAGCATCGCATCTTGCAATTGACATCTAGGGGCCCTTAAGGGTGAGAATAGATATACATATATTTATTTATTTCAAAAACATCCTTTCCAATAAAAACAAACAAACATGACATATGACCTTAGAAAAAGACTTCTACTATTTTCGGGCCAAGAGTAGCAGACTTATTTTCCAGTATTATTTCATAAATGATCCCTGTAGATTGTAACCACGTGATGCAGCACTATGGGTAACACTGACTTCTTAGAATTCCAAACAATCTTAGAAGCACTCATCTTGATTTTCTAATTCCTCAACTGGTATAACGGCTTGCCCCACTCCTTTCCATTGTTGAACTAATTCTCATGTTAAGATTCCATTACTGGCTAGCTTCTTAATTTCTTTCATTAAAGGTCTGCACTTCTTGGTAGCATGTCCTGGTACTCCCATATGAAAGTCACAAACATTGTCTGGATTATAGCTATGGCCAAATGGGCTTGGCACCACCTTCATTGGCCTAGGTGTGATATGTTGTCCTTCAATAAGGTGAGGTGATAAGTCTGAAATAGACACTCCAAAGATCTCCAGATTTGCACTTGCTCGAGGAATTTTCCGTGGTTATTCTGATAAATTAGCTTGCCTATTTCTCTTGCGACTCTGAGAACTTTGAACATTACATTCACTCACCTCTTTCTCTTGTCCTGTTTCCTGATCAGCACGGTCTTTAAATCTTGATCCAATTTTCCCTCGTCGGATCCCTATTTTTATTGCTTCTCCAATCACCACGAGGTCATTGAAATTGCACTTTGAATTTGCAAGCATTCTCTCAAAGAAAGGAGATGAAAGAGTTTGATGAAACATACGAGATATTTCTTCCTCTGTCAATGGAGGTTGAACTTGGACTGCTAATCCTCGCCACCTCGATCCATAGTCTTTAAAACTTTCATTGACCTTCATATTCACGTTCTGCAGAAAATAGCGATCCAGAGCCAGGTCTATAACATACTTGTATTGCCCCAAAAATGCTTTGGCCAAATCTACCCATGACTGAATCTACTCTCGACTTAATCTGTTGTACCACACTGCGGTAGGTCCAGCTAGACTATAATGAAAACAGTAGATCAACAATTTGTCATTATCCAAATATCCTTCCATTTTTCTACAGAACATTGCCAAGTGGATTTTAGGACAGCTAGAACCGTCATATTTCTTAAAGTTGGAGACTTTAAATTCAAGCGGAATAACTAGATCAGGGACTAAACAAAATTCGTTTGCATCGAATTTGGGTTTATTGACGCATTTTTCTTCCTTGGTATCTTCCTCAAGTTTGGCATAACTATCTTTCAACTGCTCGAGTCTTGATCCTAGGATAATAGGCTTCACAGACCCTGTCTCTGTACTTGGGTTGGATGCCCCGGGATAAATTGTCAAACATGGTATAGTAGTGTAGTTCTTTGCATTTTGCTGATGCTTGGTCATCCATTCTTGTAACCCTTCTTGAGTTTGTTCAATTCCTTCCATGTCTTCATCCATGATAACAGATTCCCAAACTTTCACTAATTCCCAGATTGCTCATGTTGAAACTTCGACCGTTCTAGATCATGAATGTTAATGCCATGTTATTACATGATAATTTTATATTGATAAATATGCATTGCATGAATGTATAAATGCAGGAGGTATTGATTCTAAAAGTGATCATCATAAAGTAAAAGGATTCAATACATCAGATATCATATACTACAGATATTGGTGAGCTCTAACTCCCAACTTCCTAACTTCCTCTAAGAGTCAAGTCAGCTTCCCTCCGTGATCTAATATTGGATCAATATTTTGACTCAATGCCATTGCTACATCAGCTAGATCTGCCACTTGTTGAGCAAATTCTTTTGCTTGAATAACAGCATCTTTCATGTCGTTGTCCCTTTCTCGAATCTTTATCCTTGATCTCTGAAACTGGGTATATCGTTTTTCCTCACTTTCTTGACAGTCTTTCTTAACATCATCAACAAGAGCATTGTACATCAGTGTAAGCTTGAGGCATTCATCTACCTTCCTCTTTAGTGTTTCATTTTCAGCTTGACTGCCATTCAGCTTGATAACATTATCCTCATACATCGCATGTACATTTTTATCATCTCACGTTTAGTTTCACTAACCCTTGGATCGTCCATAAAAGTATTGTGTTGTAGCTCCATTGCCAGTAGATCACACGAAAGTGTATTGACTCGACCTTCACTTTCCTCAAAACTCTTTTTCCAGTATTCGGCTTCCTGTTTCGGCTCTTTAATTCTTTTCTTCGACTATTCCAGAGTTACACCCAAACCAGCATTCTTGAGCATCGAACAAAGTGCTTGATGGTTGAACTGTAAGTTTCTTAGCTCCTCATCCAAATCATCTTTCTCTTGCTTTAATTTACTTATTTGAGCTTCATATTTGAACTGATGTCCTTCTTTCTGAGTATTGTCATCTTGAGTTTCATATTCGTCCGTTGAATCAGGCTAGTTTTCTATTCCAAATTTCCATTTTCCAAACTCCAAGAGAGCTTGAACTCGACATTTAAAGGTGAGATAATTCTTAATAGAATGTCCTTGGATTCCATCGTGAAATTCACAATATACATTGGTGTCATACCATTTTGGATACGGGGGTTGCAAAGGTGCAAGGAAAAGTGGGGACACCAATCGGGCCTTTAACAATTGAGGATACAATTCTTTATATGAAATAGGGATTGGATCAAAATGATGTTTGTGATCTTCTGTTTTCTAATAATTGGCTGAGGGAACACTAGAATTTGAACTTTGCCTTGGACCTTTACTTGATTCTAATGGGCTTGTACTTTCCTTCACTTTTGTATCTCTAGGTGTTCTATTAGTTGTCAGGCTTTTAGGAAATTTGGGCCTTCCATCTTCAAAACTCAACATGACTTCTCTAATAAGATTTTCAATCTTGTTCTTCAAAGCCTAGCAATTCTCAGTAGTATGATCTAAACTTCCTAGATGGTAATCACATGTTGTACTAATACCATAACCTTTGGGTGATGAAGGCACTGTAGACTTAAACGGAGCTCGGGCCACATGATTTTTCTCCATCAATATCGGAAGCAACTCTGTATATGTCATCAAAATTGAATTAAAAGATCATTCAACCTTTTTTCTTTCTTGAATTTCTCTCTGGCATGTCATCACTTTCTTGAAATTTGATTCAATAACACCTCCAGTTGGTTTACTGATGCGAATTGTATCGGTGTGCCAACTCGACTGTTTATTCCTGTACTATTTTTTATTTACTTCTCCTTTCAGCTTAGTATGCCATTTTTCCTTGGTCATAGCCGTCATCATCTCAGCCATTTGTCTTTTCAGCTCTTGCATCTCATTCTTGTCAGTATCAACACTAACAAAACTTGATGTGTAACACTTGGATGAACTGCCATTCATTTCTTCTGTTGTTTGACCAAAATACTACTTCATACTTGCACTCTCTTCTATCGGCTTATGAATCCCCTTTTCTATCATGATCGTCTTCTAATGACAACCACCTTTGAATCAATACCTCTATGCAATGAAAATGTAATGTAAAGGAATACAAAAAAAACAAAATAAATAAGTCAGTAACGTGAAATAATCTCGAAGGCAAAAAAAACTAAATACATACAGCAAGGCAAGTCATATTGAACAGAGAGAATGACCAGAAAAGCGTATTTAAATTTGTAGCACATGTCTGCTCTAGCGGGGTAAGCTTCTAAATTACAACATGTAATGTTATTATTACCTTTTTTTTAAAAAAATGCAATATTTTAAACAAAAGGGCAATATAATATTTAAATGTTGTAATGCATGAATGCACAAGGTATCGGTTTCAAGAACTAGTCATTAGAACAACATACATCTAACTAAAGGGTCAAATACATAGAAAAGGCAATATGTCACTAACTCTAGCTCTTTCAGTCGTTCACTTTGTCCAGCCTTTGAGTCAACTTTTATCCTAGCTCGGTGTCGATATCAAAGTGTTGTTGCAGGTTCATGACTTCATCGAACAAAATCTGTACATGTTATGCAATCCCTGCACTTGATTCCTAAAGTTTATCACTTCACAACTATGTTTCTGGATAGCCTGGATTACTGCCCCAGCTTGACCTTCAGTACTTTGTCCTTTATTGTAGTGCCTCTTTGAAACTCATGAAATAGTCTTTCAATTGTTATACTACGCCTTTCTGATTCTACCACTTTTCTAAGCTCCCCATTTTTATTAAAAACCAACATTTCCCCTAATTATGGTATTGCTCGGTAAATTTCATCATTTGTGAGACTTAGATATCGCCTCTGAGTTCAAAACTCTCCATTCTTTATTGGGTTCTTTCCTGTCAACCACGACCCCTGAATGCCCCTCCATTTTTTCTATTATTTATCCTTCTCTGGTTATCACTATTTTTTCTGAATACTGTATCTTGTTTATTTTTGTAACTGCCACTAACCCTGTCTTAAACCCTAAACTATTGTTGAGCCTTGTATAAACATTATCCTTTTGACCATTGGAATAGTATAGCAAAGCCTCGTATTTCTCTATTGTTGGTGTTACATGTATCCTCCTGAAAAGCGAATAATTATAGCGGGCTTCATACACAGGTCATGGCCCTAAACAACTATTAATCCATTTGACTGTCTCACAATAACGCTATAATTCATAAATTTATTTGAAATGACTCTTCGTATTCCCACCCTATAGTTCTCAAATTAAAGTTGGTTCTAGCAAAACTTCATTACGTTCAAAAAATTTCGGTACAACCTTGCATTAATGACACCTGGCCTACATGCATACTGTCTCCGTTCTTGTATTAAGTCCTCTTGAATCATGTCCACAGTGATATATTGTCCCCCATTTGTCTATCGGACCCTTTAGTTCTTATGGCCACTGCCTATTCGACTGATCCTTGAACTAATACCTCTCATGAATGTAATGTGATGCAACATTAATCGAATAAAACGCACCCACGCAAAACAACAAAAAATGTGTCAGTATGATGAATTAATATTGTAAGAATAAATAATTGTTATAGAAAAAACAATTTATATTGCGTAAAATTAACCAGAGAACTGTTTATATTACACACAAAAATAACCAAAGAAATGAAATTAAACCAGCATCACCATGTCCTAGGTCCTTGTCTGGCTCTAATGGGGTAGGATTCTATTACAACATGTGGGTTTCGATCTAGAATCTGGGTACCCGAACTGTCGTTACTGGACTAGTAAGACATCGATTCGGAAGTATACGGGCCCTTATAGCAGAGGCGTAACCTCACGGTGTATAAGGTTGGTATACCGGAAGGAGGACAAAATTTTGATCACGGAGCTGAATAACTCACGTAAGATCATGCCTCACTCTCACTTAAAGGTGAAAAGCTCGGGTGGAAGGCTTATGCATGAATGACAGTTTATATCACACAAGAAAAAGCTATCTGCATTTTTCCTAAAAAGTTCATCCAATAATTATAGATAAATTAAATTTAAATTACTGTCCAAAATGCCACGTAAAATTAACTAGGCCTAACTCTCGGTTTTTCTTAAAAATCCCCAGCGGAGTCGCTAAGCTTTTGCGACCATTTTTGAAATCGGGTGTAAAAATAGCCCGATGATCGATCTTTTAGAAAATTAGGGTTTTATGGCCAGTTTTAATTTAATCTTGAAAATTTAGGGTTTTTCCTATTAAATTGGATTTTCCTTTATTTATCATTAAAAAATTTGGAGTCGCCACCGATCACTTCGAGGTAGACCGGGCACCGAAAAAACAAACAAGAGATTATGTCTAAAAAATTGGGTTCAGGAGTCGATTACGTGCAGGGAAGGGTTAGCACCCCTACGAACGCCCGTTATCAGTACCTTTAATTTTACATGGCATTTTAGCATTTCGAATAATTATTTGAATTTAATTTATCCCATAATTATTAATTGAATTTAAATTTCGAATGCATATATCCTTTTATGAAGAAATTCATTTTGTTCAAATATGAGATTAAAGGCACCCCATTAGGTGGTACCCCTATTCGTTTTAAAAATGAATTCTCAACATAAAATGTTTGAAATGAATGTCTTTTTATTGTCTTGTTGATTTTAAGTATTAATCCTAAAAATGCTCTAATTAATTGATTAATTATACTATGAATATTAATTAATTTAATGGCTTTTATGAGAAAATGTCAATTTCTTGAACACCTTCCATATATATAAAGCCCTTAAGTTAATCATATTCTTAATTGATTAATCTTTCTAGTTAATTAAAGTTCTAGTCCTAATTAAGGCCCTAACAAATTATTAAGTCAATATTATAAGTGAAAATGTATATTAAATGTTCACCTTTAAAACCAATGTTGAGATAACACCCCATTGTAAACGATGGAACACCATCCAAATTTGGGCCCCAAAGGTTCTATTTAATATACATTTATTTAATTACAATATATTCTAATTAATTGTTTAATTTTAATTAAAGACTAAATTGATATTCAATTTTAAGTGAAATATATATTAAATATAATTTGGTTAAAATCCATGTTGTGATAACACTCCATTGTAAACAATAGAACATCACCCAAATTTAGATTTTAAAAATTACATTTAATATACATTTGGTTACTACAATTGTCTTTCCTATTTAATTATTGAACCTAATTAGAGAACCTAGGGGAAAGGCTCTAATTAATTAATTAATTAAACTAAGTGTATTTAATTATCTAACATATAACCCTATATGCTCAATTTAAAACATGCATCACACATATAAACTAATTACTTTTAATTAAATTAAACAAATAAAAAAAGACTAAATTGAAAACACATTGAAATAAAAAGGCTCAATTTATTATTATAGAACCAAATTGAAATCATTACAAAACTCTAAGCCCAAATTACAAAGCCTAAGACCCAATTGAAACATTACAAACTTATGGGATACAATTTAAAGGGGATGAGGACTAAAATGAACTGGCAATAAAACTCAGGGAACAAATTAAGAGAGAAAGGGACTAAATTGAGAAAATGCAAGGTTTTGGGCAAAAACCAAAGGGATCCGAATGGAAATGCGCGGATCCTGGGTCAACCCGGATACAACGAACGGATCTTCTCCATACCCGGTGCCGAAATGGCACCGTTTAGCAAAGACTATAAAAAACCCTTTTTGGCCCGAAAATGGCCTTTTTTCTCTCATTTTCTAAATACCTCTCTCTCTCACTCAAAAATTCTCTCAACCTAAACAACTTAAACCTAGAAAATCATCTTTTACATCGATCAAAACCCTTTGTTCATCATTGTTCTTCCTTAAAACTGATCGAAAACTTTAGTTTGATCTGCCTCAAACACCAAAACATTCTAGTTTCGTGTTTTTCATCGATCAAAACCCCATGTTAACATAAAACTCATCCATATTCTTCACAATTTCCCCATTCAATCTTTAAAAACACAAAAACATCTCCCCAACTTTGTTTCCCAAGATCTAAAACCTAAATTCCCATATACGCTCTTAGCCGTTCTTTCCAAACCAAACAAAACCCTAGAACTTCGGCCTAACTCTGCCCTAACCACCATCTCTAGATCTAGGTCTGCCGTCCCTAACCCTTCCGGCCTGTTCGCCGGCCGCCAGAGGCGATGCCGGCCACCTCCGGTCATCTTCCTTCTCACTCCGACCACCTCCAAACTCCCAGCCACCGTCTGGTTTGCTCCGGCCACTGTCCTCCGCCGCGAGGCAATTTTCGGCAGCCGTGTCGGAACCCTAAAACGCCTAAAAACCTCTATTTTCCACTCCGCTTCAGTCTAAACTACCCGATCTTGTAGGATCACCCGGCTTCCCCCTAGATCTACCCAAAACCGAACCATCTATCATTTTCAACTCCGCCACAAAAAAAACCTAAAGAAACTCTCCTACGACCACTTTAAACACATTCCGAAAACTTTAAGATAAGTTTCCAGCGACGCTTTTATATTCTTCTTTATTGGTTTTTATATTTTTAAGCCTAAGATATAACTTTTTTGTGCTTTAATGCAGGGAAAATAAAGAGGAAATGGAGATATAACTTTCGGCAAACTTCGGTGAACTGTTCCGGTGGCGCTGCGATAAGCTCGGTCGTTTTCCCAGTGACCTTTGGATCTTCGGCGACCTTCTGTTTTCCAGGTATATCTCTTCAACTCCTTTTCTCTCTCCAATTATTGTTGCAATAATTGTGCTCTTAATTAACTATTAATTTCTCTCTCCAAGGTATTTATAACGGGAGTCAGCGCTGACGTCAGGAACTAATGAACTGTTGACAGCTAGCTTAGGAAGGGTTTAATCCGGGTGAAGCAAGAACAGGCCAATGGCAACGTGCCACGTGGCCATTTTGGCGGGCAAAAGAAACACAACTGTGTTTCTTGGGCCACTTATCTGATAATATGTAATTGGGCGGGAATATGGTTGTAAATGGGCTTTAATTTGGGTTTTGAATTATTTAGGCTTTGTACATGGAATGTATTTGGTTTTGGACTTTATTTATTTATTTATTCATTTATTTATTTATATTATTGATTTATTATTATTTATTTAATCCGATTAAAATTCGGGTATTACAATTTATTTATTTATTTATTTATTTATATTATTTATTATTATTATTATTTATTTAATCCGGTTAAAATTCGGGTATTACAATCGCCTTATTTATTTCTGTAATTGTAGCACTTTGTGCTTCTGGAAAATGAATTTGACAAATTATCAAAAAAAAAATTTGTATAGAATAATTATATGATATATTAGTAGTAGTGATACTGATGACGTATTTCTTAATCTATTTGTACATTTATTATGTCGATCCTATGTTAATTATGAAGGTTATATTAATATACCCAAATTTGCTACTCTGAATTACGATCTACTATATATAGACAGCAAAATCAGAACATCATAGTTGATATATGCAGTGGCGGAACTTAAAGTAAAAGTTTGACGGAGCTTAAAGTAAAAGTTTGAAAGAGCCAACTTAAATATTTAAAAAAAATTGAAGGATTAAATGAAAATTTTCAAACAAAATTGAGGGTTTAACTAAACTTTTTAGTAATTTTGAGAGATTTTACAAAATTTGAAAGAAAATTTAATTAAAAATATTTAAAATTTTAAAGCATAACATGAATTTTTAAAAATCTTGAGAGGGCTGAAATTTAAATTTCTAAAAAAAAAAAGTTTAGGGGCATGACCCCACCGATCTCTTAAAGCATCCACCCCTGGATATATATGTGTGATGACAATCACCTTTTTAGCCAAATATTCGGATATCAATGTCGCATTCAATAGGTTCGAAATCAACACCTTATACATGTCGCATTCAATAATGTTCTGAATGATTTATATAGATGGCATCTTGTTGGAAGTGTTTGATGGATGGGAAATTAGGGTTTCTCCCCACACAGTGGATGAAGGTCAATTATTGTGTTTTTATTATTGCAATGGTGATGGTACAGATATTTCGGCATAACTTACACACGTACCCAAACACAGTCCTCGCATTTCCACGGATCATGCTATTTTGTACATACATATTATATTTTAAATTAAATGTAAGGATTTAAATTCTAACAATATGAGTGTATTTGATTATTCGGCCAATTATTAAATTTCTAAAATTAATTAAGTTTTACATAGCGTAAATGGATAAGAGTTTTAGCACCTAAATTTAAAAAAAAAAACAATGCTTCAAGATTTTTTAATAGTAAAGCCTAGAAATAAATATTGAATTACACTTTATATTCATATTGAATTATATTTCCATTTTAATTATAATTAATCAAGTTTATAAATTAATAATAATTTTATTTTAAATTAGTTATAAGGATAAGAAAATAGTTTTGTCATTATTTTAAATTTAAATTTTGAATAAATAAAATATGATAAATATTTTAATTATAATTACATTCATCTTGAATCACATTTTTATTACTCCCTCTGTCCTAGTAAAGTTGTCACATTTTTGTTTTAAAATTGTCTCAGTCAAAATGTCACTTTGAAAAACTCAACAACTTTTATAAGATACATTTACTTTTCTATCCTTTTTTAGTTTCTCAACAAAAATAATTTAAACTATTATTATTGTAATATTAAAATTAAATAAAATAACATTTTTGAATAAATAAAGTCTAATAAAATATTAAATTACACTTTATATTCACCTTTAATTGCAAATTCACTATATTTCAACTATTAAAATTACTAGGCAATGAATATCTTATTATTTTAATTTATTTATTACTTAAACATAAGATATTGTGATCTTGTGTGTCTTGAATGTGAAGGGTAGAAAGGTATTTTACCACCCAAGGGTTGAAAAAGGGGGGAAAGAGAGTTATTTCTCTGCAGAGCATGAGCTCATGTTGTTCCCTCTTCCTTTCCCTCATTTTATTTCTATACCATTGAGAGTTTGAAGTAAAAGCAAGGATTTTGGTCTTGGTCAAGCTGTAATTTCGTAACCTGGTGAAAGATAAAATTCTCAGCATCAAAGGACCTATCCTTAGAGGTAAAAATGGTTAAGTTTGGTGATGGATGAAAATCTTGAGGTTTAAGAGGGGTTGATGGAGATGTACTGGAATAGATATCTAGATCTTGTGTTTGTTGTTATAAACCCCTCTTAGTCATCTTAATTGTTTTACAACAGTGTTGTGACTTGTTTTACAACAATTGGTGTAGTTAAAGAGGTTGGAGAACACTCCAAGGGCCTAAGGAAGAAAAAGGTCTGAGTTGGAGGTTGAAGAGGCATTTTCTAGCTTGGTAGGAAGGTTAGTACACTTTCAATTCCTTGTTTCCTACATATCATAAAGATGATTGCTTTGTATGACATTTTGATGATTTGAGTATGCTTGAATGATCTTGTTGGATGTTAATGCCAAAATCTAAATTTGATGTTAATAACTTGTAAAATTGATAGAAACCGACCTTAAACTTTCCCCATAATTTGTAGGCTTGACTATGGGGTTAGCTATGTTGATTTGAGTGGGTTGGATATGATTTTCAAACCCCAAACTAGGAAATCTTGGTTCGCGTACCAGTATGGGGTAGTTTAGTACCGGTATCCCTCTCTAAAGAAGGAGTCAAGCTATGAAGAGAGTACCGGTACGGGTTCCCGAGTATCGGTACCCCTTGCTTGTTAAGAATTCCAGTAGCGTTTTTGTGTACCAGTACGCTTGGGGCGTATCGGTACCCATTGTTACATTGCTCGGGGAAGGCTATTGCGTATCGGAGCGGGTAGGTGAGGGTACCGGTACGGGTGGGAATCGTTATGGGGCGATTCATGTACCGATAGCCAGTACCGATACGGAGATAGACGTATCGGTACGGCTTGGGGATTCCTTTTTTTCGAACCTGATTTGAGTATTGTTATCCATGGAAGAGTACCGGTACCTAGAGGGGAGTACCGATACCCATATAGGAGTACCGGTACTCACCGGGCAATCTGTCTAAGAAATTTTAAGTTTCGTTCGGGGGTTCCATAATTCGAGGTAAAGGCCTCAATGGGTCTCTAAAGGTATGAAATGAGTTGTAAAACTGTGAAATCTTATGTCCAACCCCGTATGTAATAAATAGGAATAAAAATGAGTCTTAAACGTGAGTAAACCTTATAATGGTTAAAGTTGTTGATGTATTGTTATGAAAATGTTAAGTCATGTCGTGTGTGCACTTGAATTGATGGGATCCGGATACCCAAGAAATATGTTTCAACACCATGGTAAGTTGAGGGATGGAGGTTACCGATGCTATATGACCCGGGCCTCATCCGTATGTGCTCGAGGGATAATTCCGAGCAGGGTGTATGAACCGATGTTGCGTGACCCATCCTCACCCAGGGTGTATGATCCGATGTGAGTGACTCGGCTTCACCCGAAGTGTACGTACCGATGCTATGTTACCCGGCCTTACTCCTATGTGGTATGGTATGGTATGTGGGTCTTGTGAGCCCTTAAATTGATTGATATATGATTGATGATTGATCATGTTGATCTCATGTGTTTAGGCGATCAGAGTAGCGCCACTTGATATTCATGCTTGCTTAATAATTGTTGACTACATGCTTATATTTATGATTTGCATAAAACATAGTATATTAGAGGTATATCCACTGAGCTTTCAAGCTCAGCGTTTGGAATTGTTATTTCCTTACGTAGGTCTTTAGGTTGCTACGTACTTGCAAAGAGCCATCGGAGTAGGACTTCAGTTCATCGATATGCGAAGAGTACAATACTTAGATTTGTAGGGGCAATGTATTCATAGGACCCTTATGTTTTTTAATCTATAAGTCGTATTGATTTATTTCCATATCGATTGTTTTAAATTATTATATTTTAAACTGGAGCTCCAAAGTAACGCTTAAATATTTGTATAACTCTTTTTAATTTAATATGGTTTATGAACTATGGATTTAGGCTAAACTCGCTCGAAATTTTTACAAATGGGTTTGGGCTTGAGGCCCAATGTGACACCGGGTTTGGGGTGCTACACCACTTGCTTTCTTTTATCATGTACCTTTCCCAAGATGTTGCCATAATGAGTTCGGTTAAATTCCTTCAACCTAGGTTTGAGCCTTTTAAGTTTTGCAAATAGAGCCTGCATTGGATCCCTACTAGCCTCACCTTGCCAAGAACATTGTACAAGTTATTTATATTCGGGGTTTAGAGTCCAAAAATTAAAAAATTGAAAAGGTTTTAGGCGATTAGCCTGAACTTCCCTGAATGGCAAAACAATAGCTGGGCATGGTCTGAATCTTTTGGAGCCAAGAATTCCACAAACGAACCAGGAAAATCTTAAATCCAGTTGGGATTGGTCAAGATCCTGTCTAACATCTTGGCCAAGTAACTCTCCCCCTATTTATTAGACCAAATAAAGACTGACCCAGAGAAAGGATGATTGACCACCTCCAAGTCCTCAATGCAGTTCTTTAACTCCTCCATCTCAGCTGTGTAGTAAGATCCCATTTGATCAAAATTTAAGCTCTTTCTGGCATCAACAAAGATGTTGAAATCCCTACCAATTAGCCAAGGGAGATCCATATAATGTCTTGAATACTCTTCAGTTGATTCCACAAACCCCTCTTGGCTTGATAATCATTACTTCTATAAACCGCAGTGATCATCACATTCTTTTCATTTAACTTGCCTTGAATAGAAATGGTTTGGTCAGCCTGCTGAAAAACAGTGAACTGCAAATATTTCTTCCACATAATTCAAACTTTTCCATTAGCAATATTATCATAATTGAAACAAACATTTCAGTCATCACTAAACTGAGCTACAATATCATTAGCATTAGGCAACCTAACTCTTGTCTCCAAAATACAGAAAATATCCACATCAAGTTTAGCCATTCGAGTCATCACTTTCCTTTGCTTAAGGGGGTTATTAAACCCTCTCACATTCCAGAAACAAATTGTCATAAGGAATATTGATTTGTTCCACCACCAGCCACCTCAGCAGCTACCTCAGAACTTTGTTTAGCCTTCTCCATATGATCCTTCTTTTTAGATTTCATCTCTTGAAGGAGATTAACTACACCCAAAGAAGTCACTCTATGCTTCCTACCCTCATCAATTTCAACAATAACATTTGAGGAACCTGTGATGCCACTTTTATTTTTTCCCTTTCTTTTTTTTTTTCTTCACAAAATCTAGCAGGGAGGGAAATTCAATATCATTTGACTCTAAAATGTTTTTGTACCAGAATCATAATTGAGCAATTTATCATTCACCTGTGATCCCCTTTTAGCTTCATGGTCACCTTTTGAAGTAGTAGAAACCTCAACAGTATCAGTATTCATTTGTGATTTTTTTCTAACTACATTTGCTTCCCCAGTAGGAGCATTCTCTAACTCTATTTTGTTCTGTATCTGGTTTACAGTTTTAGCAGGAACAGTGGCAGCTCCAGAGGGCTCACCCTTTTCCAAATTCTAAACAGATTGAACAGACTCCTTGATTTTCCATATCTGTGTAATTTTCTCTACCCTTTTAGATTTTTCTGTACAAATCTTGTCAGTATGCCCATATACTTTACAATTAAAACAGCACGAAGACATCTATGGAACAATCACTCTTATAATCGCGATGGATTCATCTCTAAAAACCACATCAATCGTCTTAGAGAGTTGCGCTCCTGCTTCAATCTCCACACAGACCTTTGCATATTCCAAACGTTCTTTTGCAGTTGTAATAGAATTCATATACAGTGGAATACTTAAAACACTAGCTATGTAACTCAGTCCTTGCTTAGTGTATAGCTCAAGTGGGACTTTATACATCTGAACCCAAACAGGCATTTTACTCAGATCAAAATCTAATTTCTTCATGTTCGCCTCCCACTTTCTCAAAATCAATGGCTTATGCTGTGTAACAACGGCCCCGCCCTGCAAAGGGTGCTTGACGCGTTCTTACGAAAAATTAGTTTGGATAGGATGAAGTCGCCACCAATATTTTGATTTAGGTGAGATTGGATCACCTGAAAACTCGCTTTTGTGTCATTTTATTAAAACAACGAGTTTTGGTCTGCGAAACCAAAAAAATAGGTTTGGGAGTCAGTTACGTGTGGAGAAGGGTGAACACTCCCACAACGCCCAAAATTGATATCTGGTCGATTACTTAATGTCTTAATGATGGAAATTAAAAATTCGAATTTAATTTAAAATTTGTGATCCCATTAAAATATTTTAAAATATATTTTTTTTATGAAAAAAATTTACACCCTTACACCCTACGCATAATTTTCGTTGGATTCCCGAATGAAAGGAACCTATTTTGAAAATTATAATTTAGAAATAAAAAATATATATTTTTCGATAGAGATTAATGGAAAGCGGCACCTCTTACATTCGAGATACGTTTTTCACGATAGCCCCTAAAAACTATTTTTTGAAATTCAATTAAAATACATACGAGGTGTATAAGAATATATATTAGATCATAAACATTATGTAAATACTAATATTAATAATAATAAAGATGATAATATAAAATACTTACATATATATAAAAATTATGGTAGTAATAATAATCTAGTATAGTATATAATAATAATAATAATATATATAATAATATGAGTAATACATAATAATAAAATAATATTAATAATAATGTAATTATAATATGTATATAACAATAATAAAAATAATAATAAAAGAGAAAAAAACAGTGACTAATATGTAAAGAAAGTAGAAAAAAAACTGTAAAAGTGACGAAAATAAAAGAATAAGTAAATTGGAGTGCTAAATTGTGAGGATACAAAAGCGTAGGCACCAGAAGTACAATTTTCCCATTTTTATTCAGAGACACGCGGATCCTCCCGAGTCGGGTCTGCTATACGGGTACAAGAGCCAAAACGGCGTCGTTTTGGGCCTGAACAGTGACACCCAAATCGGCATCGTTTTATGAAGGGTTTAAATATCTTTTCTGCCCAAAAAGCTCATTTTGAATCTGATACCACAAAAAAGCAAATCTCTCTCAAATATTCTCTCAACCCTTCCCTCTGCCGGAGCGTAGGGCAGCCGCATCGGTCGTCGTCTGCCAGTGATGGTGACCGCCGTCTGCGGTGGTCGAAGTTCATGCAAATGGACAGTTTGGTTCAGTTTTTTACCTTAATGTCGGATCCAAAGTTGGTTTTTCCTAAAACTCTCTCATTTTTCCTAGATCTAAAGAAAGTCGAAAGGGTTTTTACCTTTTGCTTTTTTGTTTCAATCTTTATTATATTTTTTCTTTTCTTTTTTGATTATCTCCTTCGAATCTCACTTTTTTTATTTTTCGGTTTTTTCCAGTCTCTCACATCTCCTTTTTGCCTATTTGAATCCCTTTTATAGGGGATTCAGTTTAGGGTGAGGTGTAAAGCGGAGGACAGGTGGATGATGGTGGCAGTGGGATGTGGCAATGATGGCAGGGGAGAGATGCCATATGGCGACTACGTGGCCGAATTTGGGCTGTGGATGTGGCAAAGGGGATAACTATTTTTTAGGGTTTTTCTCGGCTGTCTGCAGCGGCGATGCGGCTTGAGTGGCGGCAGCAGCTAGGTTATCATAGTGGCGACGGCGGCTGAGATTTCTAGGGTTAGGGTTAAGTTTAGTTTAGGTTATAATTTTTGGGTTGGGTTTAATTATTGGGCCTGGTGTATATAGGTTTGTGGGTTTTGGGTTAATTAGGTTTGGGTATAATTTGGGTTTTGGTTTGTGGCCCGGTCAAAAATGTGCATTTACAGATGCCCCTCTTTGCTCATTGTTGTGCAATGGCCATGAGGCAAAGATAAAAAGATGACCATTTTTGTCCGGTCTGGTCAGGATTTGTTTCTCTGGCCACCTCTTCTTCTTTGGGCTTCACTTGATCTTATCGGCTTCTTTTGTAAGCAAAAATCTTTAATATGGAGGATTCGTTGGGGAAGATAAAAATCAGAGGTGATCTATTGGAGGAGACCGTTCGGCTTACTACGACTCTGACGACGACGCAATTCTTGGAGAAAATTTGACCTAACTGCAACACTGACGAAGAGGTAAGGTCTGCAAAACATGATCCAGCTGCAACTCTGATGAAGACACATGATCGATCGATGAAGGTTTGACCCAGCTACAATATTGCCGATGAGGCAGGACCGGAAGTCAACAAGTTTTGATTCAGCTTGGATCATAGATTTGTTCTTGCATTTTTCTCAAATACACAGGGATCAATGGATTTGAGTTGCCTTTATCGCTAGCCGTTTGCTCCAGGCTAGTTGTACCATTCCCCTGGGTACAATCAGTTTATACCAATCATGACATTGGATTTTTCAAAGGATTTATTTTCCTTCGACCATTCGTGAAAATGGATTTTCAATGGACATTTGAATTGTCCATTATCTTAAACTTTACCGTGTTTAAGCACGTTGTGCCAACATTTTGTTGGACTTTGATAAGTGTTTTAAATTGAATATATTTTCTTGTAAATCCTCCCTCGTTGTCAATTATTACTGCTGATTTCATTTTGTTCTACTCATTTTTGTTACAGGAATATGTTTTCCAGTCAACAACAGTTTCTAGGAAGCAGTCAAATCAACACATTCTAGAAGATAAATGGAAGAAATTATCTTGGGAATTTAAGTTTAAATTATCTTAGGATTTTAATTTGAATTTATTTTCTTTTAAATAATATTATCTTTAGGACAAATAATATTATCTTTAGGATTTATCTTTTTATTATATTTAGAATTTATCTTTCTTTAGAATTTATCTTTCATTAGGATTTATCTTTTCATTATCTTTAGGGTTTTTATAAGACTATAAATACCCCTTTGGGGTAAAGCTTGAGATGTATCTTTTTCACTTTTCTTCTCATTAATAAAAGTTCTCTCGGGTTTTTTCTTTTATCTTTTTCTTTCAACTTTTTGTTTTACTTTTTTTAATTTGTTTTCTAAAAATGCTAAGTATGATTTCTATCATGCTTAGCTAAACTTTTTACTAGCCGATCGCCTAGCGATCACTCAATTGGTTTTGTGAGAATTAAAAAGTACTTAATATCTTCGGATATCATTCTCAATTTTCTAAAAACTTATATAGGAATCGGCCTTTCTTTTAAAAATCTTTACACTTTTATCTCAAAAAGTGCGCATTTGTGTGAATGTTGTTCTGATTTACTGTTGGTAGGAAGAGTCGGCTAGTAGCAAATTCAACTTCCTGTGAACACACTTGGCAGCGGTCCGCTAAGGGAAATTGAGATCGGGTTCGATTCTCGTTGAGACAACATAACTCGAGTTGGGATTTTCCAGCGCTTAAACTGCTTTGGTGCTAATGGCGATAGACGTGGTTAGTCCAGCAAATACTGGATTCCAAAGATAGGTTTGGGAATATCGGTTTACCGGAGAGAAAAATAAGTTACAAGGGTTGGGCTTTGTAGACTGTAACTGGCATGAATCCCGAAGTAAAATCTCTTTCGATGATCGAAACGAATTGAGGCAAAGTGAAGCTTGAGGCTATATTTCTACCATTGTTATTTTTATCTACTTACTTTCATTTTTTCGCATTTTTAGATTTAATTTATTTTTAAATTTTTTTCTTATATTACAAACCCCATTTTATTACTTATCATTTCTCTTTGGATCAGGATCAAAACAAGACGACATTGGAAATTCCTTAGTCCCTATGGATTGACCCTACTTCTCTTTACTACATTCCTATTTACTTTATTTTGAGAATTAGGCACAATTTATTTGACAATTACGACGCTTGTCAGACTTGTCAAAATGGTCGTGATCCATCTACAGAACTGACGAAGAAACAAGATCGGAGGAGGAAAATTTGATCAGGCTTCCACTCGGACGAAGAGGCATGATCTGAAGAGAGTTTTGATTTTCTTCTTCTTCTTTTTTTATTTTTTTTGTTTTTTTTTTATTTTTTTTACTTTTTTGATTTTTTGTTCTATCTTTTTTATCTTTTTTTGTTCTCTCTTTTTTTATCTTTGTTATCTTTATTTAAACATATGTCCAGAGAGAAAATTCGAGGGAAACATCCGGTCTAGTCGCACCATCATTGGAGAAACTAGACATAGACAAAAATCTAACATGCTGCACCAACAACGGCAAAGCGAGATCTGAAAAAAATATGGGATCTGCTACCAACTCCAAGGAGGTGATTTTGTCGGTGTACTCATTCTACTGCCACTTCAGGGAGATGAGACGGTTGAGAGGTCCATTCCGCTGCCACTTTAGGGAGATGAACTTGTTGAGGTATACTCATTCCGCTGCCACTTTAGGGAGATAAGACGGTTGAGAGGTCCATTCCGCTGCCATTTTAGGAAGATGAACTTGTTGGTGTGTACTCATTCTACTGCCATTTCAGGGATATGAGACGGTTGAGAGGTCCATTCCACTGCCACTTTAGGGAGATGAAATTGTTGAGGTGTCCATTCTGCTGACTTTAGAAAGATGAACTTGTTGGTGTACCCATTCTGATGCCACTTCAGGGAGATGAGACGGTTGAGATGTCCATTCCACTGCCACTTCAGGGATATGAACTTGTTGGCGTACACATTCCGCTGCCACTTTAGGGAGATGAAATTATTGTCGCGCTCATTCCGCTACAAACTCAGGGAGATGAAACTGCTGATGTGCTTATTTCGCTGCAAACTTAGGGAGATAAAATTGTTGTGTTTGATCTGTTCCACCATTTGCTGGAGAGACAAGATCTGTAAAATATTAGTTGATCCATTACACCATGTTACGGGTGAGATAGGACCTGCAAAAGTTAAAAGAGTGTCTGGTCAAAGTGAGCCACAAATTAACTGCTTTATTTTAAAACTGTAAAGCTTAAAAGTTTAATCTAAATATTTTATTTGGTTAATTCACTCCTTTGTGTCAAGGATGTTGGATCTTGTTGATGTTTGTCTGTTTCTTCTTGGTTGAAGGCGCCAGACAATATTTGCCCCATATCGAGGATACTGGAATTTGTTGACGATGATGATCTGTTCCTTCGTGTTTGAGGATGTCAGCCCTATAAATCTTTGGTTTTCTGAGAAAGGATCGAGTACTTGCAGAAGTCCTCTTCTTCTGGCACAACTTAATCTTTCGATTTCATTCTTATTCAAAATTTTCCCCAGCAAAAGTTTGCCCCCAACTTTTATTATTCTCATTCTTTTCTGAATTTGAACTTTTGCTGAATGACCCTGATGTCATCGCTTATCTTCTTCTCAAAGGAGATTGACTTGCGAAACCACCATCAAAGATGTAGAATCTGGATTAAACTGGCCCATTACCATTGACGGAGGTGAGATCGGGAAAAGGTTAATTCCGCTACTTCATGGCGGGGAAGTCATGACCTGAAAACAAAAGGAACATTAGTTAGTGATATGCTCAAAAATATTTACTGTTGTTATCTGGATGTTTGAGCTTTTTGCATATTCGGCCTCCTTTAGGGCTAAAGGTTGGTCTTCATGTTGTTGCCCCCATGGTTGAGGTCTTTTAGTCTCCTTTCCTGGACCTGTTTATATGTACGAGCAAAAATTTATGTATTTAGTATGAATGCATGTATGTGCATAATCTAAATGCATGATAAACTTTAGATGTACATATGATGCATGTGCTTGATGTTAAATGGTTTTAATGAATGTGTGAATGATTTCTAGCATGAATGCAAAATGCCATTTGAGAATGATTTTAGCCTCAAGATTGGCTTAAGTATCTGTTTTCGTTCTTAAACCGGCATTCTCAACTACTCGAACTCTATTTAAGTCATCAGGCTTTCTTTTTTCAGGTCCGATAATATTGCAAGGCAAATATTTGCCCCATATTCTGTCCGGGTAGTATCTCCTTTTCTCTTGAGCTGTTTACCCCTAGGAATGCCCTTTTTTTAATTAGGAATGCCCTTTTTTTAATTAGGACTGCCTTTGGTCACTGTACTCTTGGGAATCATTCAAAAGCAATATAGAGAGATTTTCTCATATTTGTTAGCTTATTGATCGTCATGTCAACGTATAATACTTGTGTAAAAAAGACATAAGATAAAAGGAATAATTTATTGAGAGTACAATCCATGACATTTAAGTGGCAAACATTGAAAGAGAATAAAACAAAAAGATATAATTAGGTGCCCCAGACATCAAGTAGACGAGCTTTGCTGAACCATCTTGCCGAGAACCCTCATGTGTCTAGGAGACTTTGACTGCTTTGTCGATACCTCAACACACAAAATCTATTTCCCTCTATGGGGTTTTTGAAAGAACAGATCATTTCATGCATTTGCCTTCTTTTATCAAAATTGTAGCAATGTCTCTTTTTTTATCATCGCTAATTAAAAACGAGGATTTTTGAAGTGTGTTTGAAAGGTTTTTTAAAAAGGTGTTTGTGAATTTTTCGGATATAAAATATTTATTCCGTGGGATTTTTTTTTAAAAAAAAACCGCATTTTTTTTAAAAAAAAATGGAGTCGCCACCGGCCACTTAGGTAGGCCGGACACCATGAAACCAGAGATTCAAAAAGATTGGGTTCGGGAGTCGGTTACGGATGGGGAAGGATTAGCACCCCCACACCGCCCAAAACTGGTACTTTAATAATTACCGCTTTATTAATATTGGATTTTCCGGATTAAAGTGACGATTATTTTAAAATTCGGTCATAATTGCGAATAAATTTTAAGGGCCCCGTTATCCGAGAATAAACGCCCAACCACTATCACTACGCCTGATACTGGCCCCGTTTACGCTCGGATAAAAGAGCACCGCATTAACAATTTATATATCATATGCAATCTTAGTGACAAAAATATAAAACATGGCAAAATATTTAAATGCAATAAGTATTGACATAACAGAATACTAATCTAACATAAATAAGATACTAAACTAAAACATACATATACATGTAAATTTAAAATACAAGGCATGTACGAGGGATATATAATAGGGCAAAAGACTACATCAACATACACGATTATAATACGAACATAAATATTTACATGAAAACATGACTGAAATGAAAAGAAATAAACATCAGTGACAGAAATTAAAGGATAATAATATGCAATTTAAGGACGAAAATGCAATCATGACCAAACTTGAAAGGACTGGAACTGTAATTAAACCAAGGGGCAGACCCGAAATGAAAAATTCAAAAACGCGGGATGGTTAAGGGGGTAATTTTACCATTTAAAATCTGAATTCGGCTAATTTAGTGATCAAATCGAAATAAAATGGAAAAGAAAAAGGACCGGAATCGTGATTAACCCATGCGGCAAACTCAAAACGAAAATATAGGGGACAAGGGAGGATTTATGATGTAATTAGACCATTTTTATTTTATTTTGGGTCTATAAGACCCGATAATCAGCCCCCCACTTTCATTTTTCCTTTCATTTTTTTAAGAGCAATATAGCTCTCGTTTCCTCTCTATTATACCAGAAAAACCTAAGCCCCGAACCCTTCAGCCACCATGGTTCTCGAGGCCGGTGATGGTCCGGCTACTCCGGCCACCACCCTTCACACTCTATCAGTTCTAAGACCTAACCTAGACCCCTCTTCGAGAACAAAAACTCCATTTTTGAAACGACCGAACCCCAAAACCCTCACAAAAACTGTCACGCTCTTATTTTGAGACCACCAAAACCCTAGATCTATGGTATTTCGAAGCTAAAGAACAAAGAAAAACCCCCTTTTTTGTGGCTCACTCCTCAGAGCTTATCGCCGGCAAAGGAAAGGTTTTTTTTTTCTTATGTAAACTCTCCATTTTTTTGTGCATGTAAGTAAGAAAGAAAGACAAGAAGTTTTTACCACTGAACTTGCGTTGCTTTTTTTGTATTTCTGAAAACTTTGGTGATAATACACTTTTTTGGATCTTCTCTGCCTTTTTTTTTCTTAGCGTCTATTACATGAAATATATATCAGATCTGATTTTTTGGTACTGACAATCCATCTTTTTGGTGCTTTTGCACGTTCTCTGAGCGCGGTGGTTGAGCTGGCAGTACGGCGGAGTGGTGTCGGCATGGGGAAGTCATGGTGGTGGTGTCTTCTGCCAGATCCACTCACGGTCGTTGGATCAGATCTGATCCAACGGCTGTGATTACATGGAAGATGAGTGGCGTAGATCGAGCCTTGAAATGCGTGGCGTTTGCTGGAGATGACGACACGTGGCAGAGGATATCGAACGGTCTCGCGTGTGCGTTGCACGCGCGAGTAAGAAGCCGAACGGCCTGGAAGTACGTTTCACGCGCGCTGGACAGCTCTCCCAAGGCTGATCGTGGCCGTTGGATCTGGATTTGATCCAATGGCCCTCCTTCAACTGCTGCAAAAAAAATGAATGATATTAGATATCATATAGGGTTTTAGGGTTAATTAGATGGGATTGGGCTGGCCGAAAATGGGCCTTGTAGATTACATATATATTTTGTAATAATATGGACTTGGACTGTTATTATAATATTTGGGTTTTAGATTTTAGATTTTATTTTACATTAGTCCAATAATAATAATAATAACAATAATAATAATAATAATAATACGACGTTACATATATACGTACACGTGCACACCCATATAAGTGTAACATACGAATACACATGCAAACATTAATGTAACATACTAACATACATATATATATAATCATACACATAATTAACATAACATCTACACATATTAAACAAATACGCTCGTACTCTATAAATACATACGCGACACACATACACCATTAATACGTATACATACATAGCTTATAATATGCACACACACCACACCTTATATATATATTAGTAACATTCATAAATATAATATAATAAATATACATGCAATACTAATATATTTACAAGTGAAAATGAGTGATTACAGTTGCCTCTCTTTGCTTGTTCTCATGGAATGGGAAACAAAGCAAAGATTCATAAGCACTCATTTTTATCAGACTTCCCTGTTTGTAGCTTTGGAAAAACGAATTCTTTTGGACATATCTGTATCTGACGCCGATATGGCTGTTGTTTTATGGGGACTCACGCTGATATGCTGCCACATCATGCCCGAAGGACTTACTGATGACCCGAAGGATTTAACACCACGCTCGAAAGACTTACTGATGACCCGAAGGATTTAACATCGTGCCCGAAGGACTTACCGATGACCCGAAGGATTTAATATCTGGATCTGACGCCGACATGGCTGTTGTTTTATGGGGACTCACGCTGATATGCTGCCACATCATGCCCGAAGGACTTACTGATGACCCGAAGGATTTAACACCACGCTCGAAAGACTTACTGATGACCCGAAGGATTTAACATCATGCCCGAAGGACTTACCGATGACCCGAAGGATTTAATATCTGGATCTGACGCCGACATGGCTGTTGTTTTATAGGGACTCACGCTGATATGCTGCCACATCATGCCCGAAGGACTTACTGATGACCCGAAGGATTTAACACCACGCTCGAAAGACTTACTGATGGCCCGAAGGACTTAACATCATGCCCGAAGGACTTACCGATGACCCGAAAGATTTAATATCTGGATCTGACGCCGACATGGCTGTTGTTTTATGGGGACTCACGCTGATATGCTGCCACATCATGCCCGAAGGACTTACTGATGACCCGAAGGATTTAACACCACACTCGAAAGACTTACTGATGACCCGAAGGATTTAATATCTGGATCTGACACCGACATGGCTGTTGTTTTATGGGGACTCACGCTGATATGCTGCCACATCATGCCCGAAGGACTTACTGATGACCCGAAGGATTTAACATCGTGCCCGAAGGACTTACCGATGACCCGAAGGATTTAATATCTGGATCTGACGCCGACATGGCTGTTGTTTTATGGGGACTCACGCTGATATGCTGCCACATCATGCCCGAAGGACTTACTGATGACCCGAAGGATTTAACACCACGCTCGAAAGACTTACTGATGACCCGAAGGATTTAACATCGTGCCCGAAGGACTTACCGATGACCCGAAGGATTTAATATCTGGATCTGACGCCGACATGGTTGTTGTTTTATGGGGACTCACGCTGATATGCTGCCACATCATGCCCGAAGGACTTACTGATGACCCGAAGGATTTAACACCACGCTCGAAAGACTTACTGATGGCCCGAAGGACTTAATATCGTGCCCGAAGGACTTACCGATGACCCGAAGGATTTAATATCTGGATCTGACGCCGACATGGCTGTTGTTTTATGGGGACTCACGCTGATATGCTGCCACATCATGCCCGAAGGACTTACTGATGACCCGAAGGATTTAACACCACGCTCGAAAGACTTACTGATGACCCGAAGGATTTAACATCGTGCCCGGCGGACTTACTGGATGACCCGAAGGATTTAATATCTGGATCTGACGCCGACATGGCTGTTGTTTTATGGGGACTCACGCTGATATGCTGCCACATCATGCCCGAAGGACTTACTGATGACCCGAAAGATTTAACACCAAGCTCGAAAGACTTACTGACGACCCGACGGATTTAACATCGTGCCCGAATGACTTACCGATGACCCGAAGGATTTAATATTTGGATTTGACGCCGACATGGCTGTTGTTTTATGGGGACTCACGCGATATATGCTGCCACATCATGCCCGAAGGACTTACTGATGACCCGAAGGATTTAACACCACGCTCGAAAGACTTACTGATGGCCCGAAGGACTTAATATCGTGCCCGAAGGACTTACCGATAACCCGAAGGAATTAATATCTGGATCTGACGCCGACATGGCTGTTGTTTTATGGGGACTCACGCTGATATGCTGCCACATCATGCCCGAAGGACTTACTGATGACCCGAAGGATTTAACACCAGGCTCGAAAGACTTACTGATGACCCGAAGGATTTAACATCGTGCCCGAAGGACTTATCGATGACCCGAAGGATTTAATATTTGGATCTGACGCCGATATGGCTGTTGTTTTATGGACTTTGGTAAATTCTTCGATAATTCTTCAAACACCTGTTTAGGAACAAGCAAAATTGACATGCCTCTATCTATATGATGCATGTAATGTTATGCTTTCTTTCTCCTCTTTTTCTTTTTTCTTTGTTAATCTTATGTCCTGAAAAGTCATTCTTCTGATTTCTCTATTTCCTTTCCTTTTGCGGTATGCTCAATTTTGATCTTCATTTCTGTCAAATTTTGCTCAATGGGCATCTGCTCTTGTTCTTTTGCACGGGCACCCGTCTTTCTTCTTGGGGTCTCTGCTCGCTTTCACACAAACATTATATCATGCGTGTGCGAGAATCTTACTACTCTTTCGCTACATCAGATTGCCCCATTCGATCGTGCTCGACTATCTTCCAGTTCTTTTGACCCAACATTCTGAGTATTTGTTAATTTCATCATCGGGGTGAGCGAAATGCTTCAATCCCTTGAGCTCTTCCTTGATCTTCCCGCAGCATTTCGATGGGAACTAACTTTCGGTCCCTATGCTTTAAATCTCATCATCATTCATTTTTAAAGTAAAGCAAAAGGCAATTTACTTGCGTATATTTCAACAAATAATGATTGTTTGAAAAGATAACAGTCATTTTGAAAATCACAACTTAGAGGGGATACCAAAAATTTTGAAAACAATGTTTGGAACAAATGGTAAACATCTTTTTCTTTTCTTCTTCTTTTTCTAAGGACCAAACATTTTTTATAAAATAATGCTTGGAGAATGGTAAACAAAACTCGACGTGTATTGCGAAACATTTTTAAAAACTAATGTTTGGGGGAAATGGTAAACATCAAAACTTTGGGAGAAAATGTCAAACCTTTTAAAACATGTTTGCCCCCGAAATATCAAACACCATAGCGCATCTGTTTCAAGTTGCCAGAGATCAACTCTAATGAAGCGCATATTTAGAAGATCTTGACCATTGTGGAGATATATGCCAATGTATAGTTTCTTCTGGTCTAATAGGCTTTTGAGAGGAACAACCCTACCTAGTTTCTACCCCGTTTAAGGTGGCTCTCTTAATCTCACTATCTCACCATGCCCCATCCTTCCCTCATTTGGGTGTCGATCAAGTACTTCGAAGTTTGACGTTCCCGAAGAAAAGTTAACCCTTATAGGCGGAATGAAATCTGAAGACATTCTCATTCAACTTGGATATTTATGGATGACCAGAATGGTCTTTGGGGCTTGTAATGCAGGCTTTTGGTTTATGGTTAAGTGAAACAGTATTTCTGTACTTGTGTAACTTGGATATGCCCACTATTCCTTCTCTTTTTTTTGGATCACTCTAGACTGCCCGTTTTCGGGTTTTCACCCTAGAGTTCATTTCCTTTCTTTTTACTGTAGGTTGCCTTGCATTCTGGCTATATAATGATGTTCGTTTTTTATTCAATAATGTTTGATCCTCCAAAACTCCTCGAAACTGAGATTTCTTGAATGAAGGACTATGAATACATTTCTGGGAATTCTTGTGATTGGCCCGCCCAGATGAAATATTATTCTTTCTTTTTTCTTTTCTCTTTTTTCTTTTCTTCTTTTTCACTTTTTCTCTTGGATCGCTCTAGACTGCCCATTTTTTGGTTTTCACCCTAGAGGTCACTCCCTTCTTTTGTACCTTCGGATCAATGTATTTTGGCTGGATATTGATGCCAGCATGCTCAGCAGACTACTCTTTTCTTCATTTTCAGATCACTCTAGACTGCCCATTTTTGGGTTTTCACCCTAGAGGTCATTTCCTTTTTCAAAATTGGCAATCTTCGGGCCGACTTGTCTTGACTTGGCTTCAATTCGAGCTTCTATACTAATTTTCAAAACTGATATTTACTTGAAATGTGGATTCCTTGTGTCTCTTGCACATAGTTGAAGTCTCGTTCTTGTATTGTTTGATTTGTGTGTGAAGCATAGACAATATTCTTCATTTTTCTTTTTCTTTTGTTTTGTTTTTTGTTTTAGACTGCCCATTTTGGGTTTTTAGCCTTGAATCTCTTTCTTCTTATTCGGGTCTGTGAATGTATCCTTGAATCAACACGGATCTATACTGGTATTGATGCGATCTTCCGTTCGAAGTTACTTGCCTCTCTGCAGCTCTTATGATATTTACTCGATCTGGATTGCTTCGGCCTTCTGATTACCATTTTTTCGTTTAGACATATCCATGTTCACTTTCTTCTGATGATTTTCTGATCTTCGTATACAATCTGTATGGTCTCATCTGTATCTTCTGGCAAAGTAAAAGAACAACATCCATTGTCATATTCACAAATGTCCTGAGAATGCCTTCAGGGGGTAGAGGTTTAGGGTCAACTTTCGTTTCAAGGATCTTAAACGACAAGTGCCTGAGAAGATAAATTCTTAAAATGGGAACTGCCCATTGTCTAAACACTCACTTTTGTTCCTCTATTAGCCTAAGTAAACTAGCAGATACTCACATTTACAGTATCTCCACAACATTCAATCTCTTCTAAATATATGCAACTTAAAGCTGATCTTTGGATCTGAAGCAAATGTACTGTTGCATTCAAAATTCGAGAACCTGGTATAGAAATGATATATACATATGTCCATTCAAAAATGTGTGCATATGCATATGGGAAAACTACCCCATAAAAATGAAATGTTTAAAGAATCAAGAATGTAAAAATGCTTTTCTAAATGGAAATGTGATTTTTAATTCTAATAAACAATGGTTTTTTTTGTTGAGAATTTCTTTGTGAAATGATGAGAAAACCGTAGGGACCTTTGGATTATCTTCAGGGTGCTAACTCATTCTACCCCTTCCAATGTAGTGTAGGCTTGCTTCTTCTTTTGTTTTTCCACCGCTGGATCAATTCTCTCGTCATGACTCCCTCATCGACCAGCTTCTTGATTTTTTAACGACCCCAAATTTCTTAGTGTCATGCCCCAGCGCCTCAATGTTTTGAAAGTGGTACCCATTTATCTCTATGTTTCCTTCTGCTCCTAGGCAGGTCTGGTCTTTAAAATTAGGTCCCAGAGTGCATGTTCGATTCTTTCTCCGACTGTCATGAAGTCTTCAAAGCTGGCTTTCATTTTCCCGAGCATCTTATTAAAGAAGAAATAAGAAAGATGACATGGAATTCACTTTCCTCTTCATCTACGGGAGGCTGCACTTGGGTCGCTAAACACATACACCTCAAAGCACATTCTTTGAAGCTTTCATCAGGTTTCATCTTCGTACCCTGGAAATACCGACGACTTAGTGCTAGGTCCAAAGCACATCATATCATGGTAAGTCCTGCTAGACTGTCGGGGAAGTAGTGGATCGGTAATTTTTCAATGTAGCCCTCCATTTTTTTGCAGAATATGGTCACGTGAATCTTGGGGCATCTTGTTCCATTATTATGTGGAAATCTTTGGAATCCGGAGGAACGACCAAATCGGGGCTCAAACAGAGTTTTCTTGTATTAAAGGCATCAAACTACTTTTTCTCTCGAGTCCATCTTTTAACTGCTCGAATCTTGATTTTTGAGTGTGTTCAATTCTTTTATTCACGATAAAACTCTAATTGTTCTTTGGATTACCCCTCAAAAATTTTATGCAAGGTGTAAAATATGTCATGATTGTACAATGTAATGCAATGCAATGTAATGTAATGCAATGCAATGCATGAATGCAAATGCGGTGTTGATTCTCGAACAGTCCTTAAAAGACTTTCAATCAAGAGAAAAATGTCCGTTGCAAGAAACTAATAATGAATTACAGGTGACAGATTAGCTTCCTTCGGAGATCTTGACTTGGGAAGCAAAAAACACATGCTCCACGTCTCGACGTCATCTTCGAGATGATGGATGACTTCGTCTTCTCTTCTTATTCTATGGACTCGTGACGTCATGATCTTTATTTTTTTGTGGCTTCTAAAAATAACATCAACAAGTGCAGGCATAATGCAGATAAGATCTTTTCTGGGTGCAAACGAATAAAACGTCTAAACATGGATGGATTCTATCGGTCTTAAAGGAGTACTTTAAAAATTTTAGGGTTTAAATTAAAATTCTCAAAGATCATTTGGTTTAAAAATTTCCCCATTTTTATTATCAAAAATTTAAACTTACTTAAAAATGAAACTTTTAGGTTTCTTTTTGTTATTATTATTATTCTGAAAGTTTTATGAGAGCAAAATAATAATATTTTTAATTTTTTATTTTGAGTTAAATTAAAATCTGAGAATTTAAAAATGGTCAAATGTGAAGATTTAAAATTAGGATTCTGCGGCCTTGACTGAATCTTCTGCGTTGCACGTGCCTTATTGTCGTACCGTCTTCTTTCGCGATTGGTCTTTGCTCAACCTAACTTGATACTGTAATATTATCGTTCCCGACAAAGCAGACTTTTTCTATTTTGAAAGCTTTTTAATGAACTGTTCTTGAATCAACACCATGTCATGATATGCAACATGAATGCAAATAAAGGCGTTGATTCCGCTGGTAATCACCCTTTTGAACGACGTTCATGGGAATTAAAGGGTCCAGATTACAAAAAGATCCATATTACAAAAGGAGTCCCTATTACAAAAAGAGTCTATTACAAAGTCTTAATTACAAAATAAAGTTCTACACATAATCCCTAGCTCTACCTCCTAGCTCCTCGACAGCTCTGAGCAACTTGATAAACCTTGGTGCTTCTTCCATGTCCGGGGTTACGAAAGGTCGGAGAGTCGTGGCTTCGGTAGCTAAGTCATTCACACACCTTGTAGCTCGTTGTGTGTCCACCATTAGGGTCTCGTGTGTATACATTGGCACTACACGCTTGTTCGGCAAATTGTTACGTCGGATCTGTTGAGTAATCTCTGACCGATGTCACGCGACTGGATTGATGCTGTCCTTCCTAAGACACCTTTTTTCCATGATGAAAGATTTTCTAATCGGGCAAACCACTTGAATCAACGCCTCTATGTAATGTGGATGCAATGATAATGCAACAAAAATATGTGTAAAAATAAAATAAAACACAAAAAGAAATGAGTTAGTAACGGATAAAAATAATAAATACATAAATAAAATGACAAATTAAATAAGGTAAATAAACAAAACGACCCTATTTATCTAGTCCAAAACACCTAAGGTTATCCGCATGGCTCTTACAGGGTAGGTTTCTATGTTCTCTACATGCAGTGTTGGTGCTAGGAGGTACCCGAATTGTCCTTGCTGTCCCCTACTAAGGGTAGCAAGGCCCCCGATCATCACCCATTATAGGCTCCTTTCAACCGAGTTCAATTCAGGGGGACCCATTCGCTTATGCCCGTACGAAGGAACGATATCCTTACGAAAGCATAAGGTACTCGAGCCCCGAAGGTACTTGCTAGGCCCATACGGGAGAACGATATCTCCATGAAAGCATTAGCGTTTTCCCCCCACTTAAAAGACGGGTTTATATGCCATATTTTAAATGCGTTAAAATAAATGCGCAATTATGACCAAATATTAATTTAATAGCCACTTTAATCCGGAACTTCCAATGTTAGTAAAGAGGTAATTATTTTAAAAGCTTGACTCTCATTTGTTTTTGAAAAACAAAAATGTCCCCAGCGGAGTCGCCATCTGTAGCAATGTCTTTTTTTTATCATCGCTAATTAAAAACGAGGATTTTTGAAGTGTGTTCGAAAGGTTTTTTAAAAAGGTGTTTGTGAATTTTTCGGATATAAAATATTTATTCCGTGGGATTTTTTTTTTTAAAAACCGCATTTTTTTAAAAAAAATAGAGTCGCCACCGGCCACTTAGGTAGGCCGGACACCATGAAACCAGAGATTCAAAAAGATTGGGTTCGGGAGTCGGTTACGGATGGGGAAGGATTAGCACCCCCACACCGCCCAAAACTGGTACTTTAATAATTACCGCTTTATTAATATTGGATTTTCCGGATTAAAGTGATGATTATTTTAAAATTCGGTCATAATTGCGAATAAATTTTAAGGGCCCCGTTATCCGAGAATAAACGCCCAACCACTATCACTACGCCTGATACTGGCCCCGTTTACGCTCGGATAAAAGAGCACCGCATTAACAATTTATATATCATATGCAATCTTAGTGACAAAAATATAAAACATGGCAAAATATTTAAATGCAATAAGTATTGACATAACAGAATACTAATCTAACATAAATAAGATACTAAACTAAAACATACATATACATGTAAATTTAAAATACAAGGCATGTACGAGGATATATAATAGGGCAAAAGACTACATCAACATACACGATTATAATACGAACATAAATATTTACATGAAAACATGACTGAAAATGAAAAGAAATAAACATCAAAGGATGTAAATTAAAGGATAATAATATGCAATTTAAGGACGAAAATGCAATCATGACCAAACTTGAAAGGACGAACTGTAATTAAACCAAGGGGCGGACCGAAATGAAAAATTCAAAAACGGGATGGTTAAGGGGTAATTTTACCATTTAAAATCTGAATTCGCTAATTTAGTGATCAAATCGAAATAAAATGGAAAAGAAAAAGGACCGAATCGTGATTAACCCACGCGGCAAACTCAAAACGAAAATATAGGGGACAAGGGAGGATTTATGATGTAATTAGACCATTTTTATTTTATTTTGGGTCTATAAGACCCGATAATCAGCCCCCACTTTCATTTTTCCTTTCATTTTTTAAGAGCAATATAGCTCTCGTTTCCTCTCTATTATACCAGAAAAACCTAAGCCCCGAACCCTTCAGCCACCATGGTTCTCGAGGTTTGATGGTCCTGCTACTCCGCCACCACCCTTCACACTCTATCAGTTCTAAGACCTAACCTAGACCCCTCTTCGAGAACAAAAACTCCATTTTTGAAACGACCGAACCCCAAAACCCTCACAAAAACTGTCACGCTCTTATTTTGAGACCACCAAAACCCTAGATCTATGGTATTTCGAAGCTAAAGAACAAAGAAAAACCCCCTTTTTTGTGGCTCACTCCTCAGAGCTTATCGCCGGCAAAGGAAAGGTTTTTTTTCTTATGTAAACTCTCCATTTTTTGTGCATGTAAGTAAGAAAGAAAGACAAGAAGTTTTTACCACTGAACTTGCGTTGCTTTTTTTGTATTTCTGAAAACTTTGGTGATAATACACTTTTTTGGATCTTCTCTGCCTTTTTTTTTCTTAGCGTCTATTACATGAAATATATATCAGATCTGATTTTTTTGGTACTGACAATCCATCTTTTTGGTGCTTTTGCACGTTCTCTGAGCGCGGTGGTTGAGCTGGCAGTACGGCGGAGTGGTGTCGGCATGGGGAAGTCATGGTGGTGGTGTCTTCTGCCAGATCCACTCACGGTCGTTGGATCAGATCTGATCCAACGGCTGTGATTACATGGAAGATGAGTGGCGTAGATCGAGCCTTGAAATGCGTGGCGTTTGCTGGAGATGGCGACACGTGGCAGAGGATATCGAACGGTCTCGCGCGTGTGTTTGCACGCGCGAGTAAGAAGCGAACGGCCCGGAAGTACGTTTCACGCCGCTACCGACAGCTCTCCCAAGGCTGATCGTGGCCGTTGGATCTGGATTTGATCCAATGGCCCTCCTTCAACTGCTGCAAAAAAAAATGAATGATATTAGATATCATATAGGGTTTTAGGGTTAATTAGATGGGATTGGGCTGGCCGAAAATGGGCCTTGTAGATTACATATATATTTTGTAATAATATGGACTTGGACTGTTATTATAATATTTGGGTTTTAGATTTTAGATTTTATTTTACATTAGTCCAATAATAATAATAATAACAATAATAATAATAATAATAATAATACGACGTTACATATATACGTACACGTGCACACCCATATAAGTGTAACATACGAATACACATGCAAACATTAATGTAACATACTAACATACATATATATATAATCATACACATAATTAACATAACATCTACACATATTAAACAAATACGCTCGTACTCTATAAATACATACGCGACACACATACACCATTAATACGTATACATACATAGCTTATAATATGCACACACACCACACCTTATATATATATTAGTAACATTCATAAATATAATATAATAAATATACATGCAATACTAATATATTTACAAGTGAAAATGAGTGATTACAAAAATTTGAGATGCCCCATTTTTCAAGGGAAATATTCTTTGACCGAATATAAGTTTACCGGGCTAGGTAGATCTTTACCATTCGTTTTGGCCAAAATCAAGGCTCCACCAAAAAATGCTTTTTTCAAAACGTATTTTCCAATTCGGCCTCCATTTCACCTGAGAATCTTTCTAAATCGGCGGGATCTTTTTCGGCACTAGGCCCTCTCCTGGAATTTGGGCAAATCTTCATATTGTAGGCTCATATCATTTTTTTTGGTATATTTGACCGTGCCGGATAGCTTTCAGTCTTTTCTTTTCAATCAAAACAAGCTGGTCATGGCTAGTTTAATCCCCTTTTGCTTCATCCACTTTCAATTCTGGCAAAATTTTGAGGGAAGGAATCTCGACCAAAATGGATAATACCACCTTCATCCCATAAACCAGGGGAAAAGGGGTGTCCTAGTGGGGGGTTTGACTGATGTGCGATAAGCATATAGAGAAAATAGTAGTTCTCATGCCAATCTTTAGAAGTTTCTATCATCTTTGCAACAATATTCTCGTTGGCCACTTCCACTGCTCCGTTCTTCCGAGGACGGTATGGTGAGGAATTGTGATGGCATATCCCGAACTGTTTGCACACTTCTTCTATGGTCTTATTGTTCAAATTCAATGCATGATCGGATATGATATTTTGGCATCTCATACCGACATATGATTTCGTTTTTTAGGAATCTGCACATTATCGATTTGGTGATAATAGCGTAAGTGGTTACTTCTACCCACTTGGTGAAGTAATCAATGCCCATAAAGATAAATTGATGCCTATTGGAAGCCTTCGATGATATGGGCTCGATGATATCCGTGCCCTATATAAAAAATGACCATGAGCTGTTCATGACATGTAGTGCTTGATCTTGTCAAAAGCTTCATGGCAGTCATCATTCTATTCCCCTGAGTTGTGCCTTTTCTGAGTTCTAGGGGGTGGTAGATCCCGAATGGCTTTGACCTTATCTGGCTCAACTTCAATGTCTCTTTCACTAATTATGAAACCCAGCAACTGCCTTGATGCACCCCAAAGGTGTATTTGTCCAGATTTAGCTTTAACTAGTATTTCTTTAGCCTCAAGAACAATTTCCTCAAGACCGCAACATACTCTTCTCCTGTTTGGGACTTGGCAATCGTGTCGTCGACATATGCTTCAATTTTTTGTGTATCATATCATGGAACAGAGCGACCATGGCTCGTTAGTATGTTACCCCTGTATTTTTAAGTCCAAAGGGCATCACCTTGTAACAGAACGTTCTCTATTGCGTTTGTTTTTCCCATGTCAACAGGGTACATCCTTATCTGGTTGTAACCTGAAAAACCATTCATGAAGGAGAACAAAGAATGCTTTGTTGTATTATCAACCAGGATGTCGATTTGAGGCAACAGAAAATTATCCTTTGGGCTGGCATTATTCAAATCTCGGTAATCAACACACAGTCAGACTTTGATGTCTCTCTTCGGAATAGGGACTATATTAGCTACCCACTTTGACTTCTCGCAGGGACCCGACATCATATTGTTTCTTTACCTCTTCTTTTATCTTCATCCGTACATTAGGTCTCATTCTTCGCAGCTTCTATTGAACTGGCTTGTAGTCCCATTTTATGGGGAGTTTGTGTACTACCACATCTGCATTCAGCCCAAGCATGTCTTAAAGACATCTTTAAACTCTAAGAATAGTTTAATTAGGTCACGTGTTGTTTTTGCGGTGATGCATGTCCCAATCTTTACCTTCTTTTTTTATTTTATTTCCCAGGCTCACAGTTTCTACTGACTCTTGGCGAAGTGAAATTTACTTTTCATCTAGCTCGACCATTCTCAATAGATCGGGAGACAAATCACAATCTTGATTTTCTTCAAAATCGTGAAGTTCACCTAGACACATATCTTGCTCAAAAAATAGGTTTAAGATCAGTCTCAGTGTCGTTCGATACATTGATATTAGGGGGCCTAACGTTAATAACGATGTTCATGGAACAAATGAATTTTAGGAATGGGCAATTATGGTATAAGTGTATATAAAGAATAATAAATAATATGAGAGAGAAAAAAATATTTGCCAAATAGGACACAAAAAGTATTGTTTCATTGACATAAGGACAATAAGCATATGCCCTTTACAAAAAGACCATTGTTACTCTCGGGCAAGAGTAACAGGTGTGCTCTGAACATTACTCTAAAACATTCTTAAATACTTGAAGGGAGTTTTTCAGCAGTCCAGTTGTCCAGAGCAGTTCCAGGGTATAAGAAAAAATTCCCCTTAGATATATTCCTTCGTTCCCTTCTTCAGTCACAACATTAATATCCAAAGCTTCTAACATTTTCCCAGCTCAATTTCTTCATCTTTCTTAACATGTCTGGGGTGGATAAATCCCCCGACACAACAGTTTCAGGCAGGCGAGGAAAAGCCGTAGGTTCCCAGTTGAACTCTTTCAATTTTCTTTCTTCAAAAAATTACAACTCTTTGTTGTTGATGAATTTCTGAACTAGAGCTTTGAACTCTGCACGGTTTTGGATATCATGATTTTCTCCACCATGGTATGGACAACAATTTTTGGAGGTTTTCTTCATGTCTTCTGAGTCTTGCTGCACCAGGCCTATCTCGACCATTTTTTGCCAAACCCACTTCAACGAAGACTTCACCTCCTCGATACGGGTTTTGATTCTTTTGTTCCTATTGCTAATGATTGCATTGACTCCTAACTTGGCGTGATCGGGTAATAGATTTCCAGCTGCACTTGGCCCTGCGGAGTCATCGAATCACACGATCCCCATCTTTATAAACTTTTCAATAAGCTTTCTGAAAGAGATACAGTTATCAATAGAGTGTCCTATGTTCCCCACGTGATAATCACACTGAGCGTTGGCGTCATACCATTTTGGGTAAGGGGGTTGGCTAGGTTTTACAAAAAATGGTGCCATCGGCTGTTTTTCTAGTAATATAAAGAATAAGTCCTTGTATGTGCATGGGAGACATTTGAGAGAAAGGTCCTTCATCTTCTTGTCTCTTTCTTGAGGATCAAAAGAGGGATCAACTAGTGATCGATGAGATTGAGGCAAAAGTCGATCTTGTTTCTATTGAGGTGTCGGTCTAGACATCGAGACAATCGATATCTTTGTCCTCTTTTTGTTTTTCTCATTTTGTAACTCCTTCTCATCCGACCTCTTTTTCACCATAAGATATAAGATTTTCAAAAGGGAATCTTGAATCTTGTCCAGCATCATCTCGGTAGGACACTCTGAGGCGGTGCGAGCTATCTCGTATTGGTTAATGATAGCTTGTTCTTCATCGGGCAGTATATCTTCTTCTACAAAGTCATATTTTCAATTTTTCTTGTATTTTCAATCTCAATTTGCATGGAGGGGTTTTCTCCTAACCTCTTTGCTTTGGTTATGGTGGCCACCATACTTGTTAACTCATTCATTCGCTCTCTTTTTCTTCTTGGAATTTCTTTGCGTTATCTATCATCTTTTATTGTGCTTTGGCTAATTGTTCCTGGAGCCATTCGATCTTATCTACCCGAGCGACTCGATCATTCATCTTGTATTATTGAGAATTCATGCTCATAGATTCAAGCTTGCTATTTCCTTTAAAGATGAAGACTTTTCCCAAGTCAAAACGAGTTCAAAGAACGTGCCATGACTTATGCATTGTGATAAAATGTGATGCTTAGGCAATGTAGAGCCTAAATGTAAACATGAATTGAAATGAGGTATTGATCCCGAGACGATCATCATAAGACAACTTTCATTAAACAAAAGGTCTCATTACATCAGATATTTTTTATTTCATCTATGAGTTTCGGCATGCATGTCTGACGTGTAACCTTCGAAAGAAAAGCCTCTCGTTTCTTTTGGTATCACTTTAAGGCATTGCCTTATGCCTGGATTACTTTTCATCTGATCATGTGACCTTTTGTCTATTATGAAAGTTTTCTAAATTGAAGATCGCTCGTGATTTATGTCATGAATATGTAATGCATAGAAAAACATAGACAACAAAAATCAGTTAGTATGCATGAAATAATCAAGCTGAATATAAACGTTAATTACTTAGTAAATCTATACAACCCACCCGAGCATACTTTTCTACCCGTACATGTTTTTTGAAAAAAATGATCCTACCCAAACATGCTTTTCTACCCACATAAAATATATCGGCATGATACCTAGCATATGCTTTATTGCTAGAAAATAAATGATACTGAAATTAAAGAGCATAATCGAAAGAAATTAAAGAAACCCCCTAACTCTCTCTATCATGCACCTATTGGGTGAATCTCTAAGCGGGCAGAGGTTCGTTATGGCTCTAACAAGGTAGGCTCTTATGGTTCATTACATGTGGTTTAGTTTAAAAATAAAAAAGATATTTTTCGATAGAGATTAACGGAAAGCGGCACCCCTTATGTTCGAGATATGTTTCTCACGATAACCCCTAAAAACCATTTTTTTGAAAAATAATTAAAATACATACGAGGTGTATAAGAATATATATTAGATCGTAAACATTATGTAAATAATAATATTAATAATAATAATAAAGATGATAATATAAAATACGTACATTTGTATAAAAATTATGGTAGTAATAATAATATAGTATACTATATAATAATATATTTATAATAATAATAATAATAATAATTACTAACAATAATAATAATAATATAATATATAATAATATGAGTAATACATAATAATAAAATAATATTAATAATGTAATTATAATATGCATATAATAATAATAAAAATAAATATAAAAGCTAAAAAAGAAAAAAAACAGTGACTCATATGTAAAGAAAGTAGAAAAAAGGCTGTAAAAGTGACAAAAATGAAAGAAAAAGTAAATTGGAGTGCTAAATTGTGAGGATACAAAAGCGTAGGCACCAGAAGTGCAATTTTCCCATTTTTATTTAGAGACACGCAGATCCTCTCGGGTCGGGTCTGCTATACGGGTACAAGAGCTAAAAGGGCATCGTTTTGGGCCTGAACAGTGATGCTCAAAACGGCGTCGTTTTATAAAGGGTTTAAATACCCTTTCTTGCCCAAAAAGCTCATTTTGAATCTGATATCACACAAAAAAGCAAAACTCTCTCAAATATTCTCTCAACCCTTCCCTCTGTTGGAGCCTAGGGCTGCCGCGTCGGTCGCCGTCAATGGTAACATCCGTCTGCGGTGGTCAAAGTTCATGCAAATTGACAGTTCGGTTCGGTTTTTTACCCTAATGTCGGATCTAAGGTTGATTTTTCCTAAAACTCTCCCCTTTTTCCTAGATCTGAAGAAAACCGAAAGGGTTTTTACCTTTTGCTTTTTTGTTTTGATTTTTTATTATATTTTTTTTTTCTTTTTTTTGATTATCTCCTTTGAATCTCACTTTTTTCTATTTTTCGATTTTTTCCAGTCTCCCACCTCTCCTTTTTGTCAGTTCGAATCCTTTTTTATAGGGGATTCGGTTTAGGGTGAGGTGTAAAGCGGAGAACAGATGGATGATGGTAGTAGTGTGATGTGGCCGTAATGGCAGGGGAGAAATATCGTGTGGCGACTACGTGGCCGGATTTGAGCGGTGGAGGTGGCAGATGAGATAACTATTTTTTTGGGTTTATCTCGGCTGTCAAAAACGACTTGGAAATGGTGAGGCAGCGACGGTGCGGCTTGAGTGGCGGCGGCGGTTAGGTTATCATAGTGACGGCGATGGTGGCGGAGATTTCTAGAGTTAGGGTTAGGTTTAGTTTAGGTTATAATTTTTGGGTTGGGTTTAATTGTTGGACCCTGTGTATATGGGTTTTTGGGTTTTGAGTTAATTAGGTTTGGGTATAATTTGGGTTTTGGTTCGTGGCCCGGTCAGAAATGGGCATTGGCATTATTAAAAGAAAAAAACGTAGAGATTCGGTGTTTTTGGCCGATGAATTTCCCCCCAAAGAAATTCGACTATCTTCTGCATAGAGGGGAAATTCGGTGTCGAACTAATAAATTGCCCAACAATGGCGTACTTTCATTCTGAAATGCCAATATCGAACACAGGCGTCGGAGGATAAGCAACCTCCCGCCCTTCCAATATCGCAGGCTGAAAATAACTGAGAGTTTGCTCCTTAGTACCCGAAATAAGCTTCTTCCGATCTACCAATTTCAGCATACAATCCAAAATTGAATGAATGAATGAATCAAAGAAACAAGTAAATCCGAACAAAACCCAAAGGAAAATCGCCTAAAATTAAGAAAATCTCAAGGTTCCTTTAGGCCTGCTAAAATGCACCCAGAGAAAATTTCTTAACATGCGCCGTTCATTTTGACATTTTATTTAATTATTTATATTCATTAAAGGGTAGCTTTGTAATATCCTAAATCACCTTCCAAATAGCAGAAAGATCCGTTGTCAATAAGAAAAGAAACGGCCAAAAACCATCTGTTGTTTTTTTTTTGAAAAGCAGACTCATCTTTAACTTCTCTCTCCTTCTTCACTCGTCGTTTCAAATTTGAATTTTCTCTTTGGTTTTCCTTTCTGAAGGAAAAAAGAAAATGTTCGAGCCGCAACGTTTCGTAGACTTACAAGCGAATTCGAGTTTCGGGGACCCCAAATCCTGGCTTTCCGGCGACAATCACAACACCATGAACGGCACCGACTCGTCCCGAACTCAGCCCTCACTCCCGTACACTAATGGCAATTTGGATCGCGCCCTTTACAACGATCTCGTCGAGATGATCCCTCTCGTTCAGTCCCTCATTGTAATCTTCCCCTCTCTCTTTACTTTTTCTTGCCTTAATTTTGAAATTAATGAAGAATATAAGGAATCCGGCAAGAAAAGAAAATTTATTTTCTTTACCTTTCCGTCAATTAAGATTGCGAAAATGTTTTTTTTTAATTTAATTTATTTGTTAACCTTGTATTTGATCAGGAACAGAAAGCAAACAATTCATTTACTAGGCGTGGTTCGATGATATACACCAAAACTCCTTCCAGGGAATCCCTAGCTCGAAAAGTGAGGATATATATATATACTTGTTTCGATTTAAGATGTATTTACTTGAAAATTTGTGGAATTGTGTATATATATATATATATATATATATATGCTTGTTTCGATTTAAGATGTATTTACTTGAAAATTTGTGGAATTGTGTATTACTTGCATAACCTTTCCTTATAGGCTTATACTGTTAGTGAATTAGAGTTTGCTGATGTTATGATTTACTGATTGTTTATGTTACTTTGTGTTCACAGATTGAATCCATTATAGATATTTGTATGTTATATGTCCTTAAGTTGAAAGTATGTATGCTTTTGCATTTCAATTATGAAACATTGGATTGTTAAATCTCCTTAGTTCGTCTTACTGTGTTAGTGTTTTGTACCCTTTTACAAATCTCTATCGTAATGTGGTGGGATATTTGACATTTGTGTTGTATTGGGAAATTTGTAAAGTAAGTTTATAGTAGGATTATGAAAAAGACTCTATAACCAATATGTTCTTTTAACATGATTTTTATGTGCACTTTTTTACTGTTAAGTTTTGCTAGTACTTTAGCTTAATATTCTATAATTTTGTTATTTCATTCATCAAGGTTAGTGATATAAAGGGGAGGATGAGAAAGAAAAAGGATCAACTAGACAAGAATAGTAGCAATAATCAGGATGGTGACAACTGCTCAATAGTTTCTTCAGAGGCTGTGGCAACAGAAAAAGTAAATGAAGAGTTACTTTCATTGAGGGAACAATTGGAGGATCTGCAGCGAAAGTTGTTTGAGAAAGATGAGCTTTTGAAATCAGCAGAGATTTCAAAGAATGAGATCAATGATGTTCACACGGAACTTGATAAATTGAAGCGACATACAGCGGAAAAGGACTCTTTAATCAAATCTATTCAGCTGCAACTCTCTGATGCCAAGGTATACATCTATCATGTCTTTTGCTATAAATCTTACATAAAAAAAGGTTCAACTAATACTGAAATTAATTACCTTTTCAATATTTATCCCTGACACTTTGATGGGAACAGTGAGACCTGTTTGTGGATTTGGAGCTTGTGTTGTTATATTACTTGTTTAAAGGTTATAAAGTTGGGATGGGGAATCCTCCCATAATTGACATAAATAGAATCAGTGTCAACTACATGAATTAATCGTATTGGTATGTTGTAATTGTTTTCTGTTAAATTACTTATCTAGTGTGAGTATTTATCAACTGATTTTGGAATATCATCTATTATAAAAGGTTGCAGCATATCTGGTTCTTGTTTTCCAATTTCTGTTTTGTAGTTTCGTCTACCAAAGAGTCAGTTGATAACTTACATGTAAGCAGAAAACGTATTCATTGTGAACTGCTTGTTGTTCCCATGTCAGTATTGATAACTGTGGTTTTCCTCAGATTAAACTTGCAGATAAGCAGGCTTCCCTAGAAAAGATTCAGTGGGAAGCAATGACATCGAAGCAACAGGTGGAGAAGCTGCAAAATAATATCGACTCCATGCAAGGAGAATTTTCAACATTTATGATGTTTCTAAATGGTTTGACAAAGAGTAATCCCACTACAGATGCTGATGATTATGATCTAGAACCATACCATTTGGATCCTCTCCCTTATATAGTATGTTCCCTAGCCTATGCCTAATATCAATCTACTTTAACTTGATTTTCCTGATTTTTATGTCTAACTTACACTGTTTGACAGTATCAAATACCTATATATGGTAAAAGAGGATAAAATTATGAATATGTGCCATACTAGAAAATCGCTGGGACAAATTTGTATTTTCAAGGCTATTATTGCTTTGTTATATTTCCTTGAAGTCCATAAAGTGTGGATTCATTGTTCATCTAGTAATGAAGAACCGCTTTTGGTATAATCAGGATGATGGCAATGACAAAGAGATGCTGAAAATGGAAGAAGCAAGGCAAGCTTATCTTGTTGCTCTTGCTGCTACAAAAGAGAAGCAAGATGAAGAATCGTTTGCTGCTGCAGCCAGTGCAAGGTTATATCTTCAATCTTTTCTTTTCAGATCAGAAAATGCGGAATAAAGCAGTATAAGAATTTTGAATCAGGCCTGGCAACCCATGTATACGTCATGTCTTGTGTTCTGTTTCGTATTAGCCGTGTAAAATATAAACACGACACCAACATGTATTAAACATGTCATGTCAATTACGTTACTCGTGTTTACATGTCTCATTTTCATGTTTGTTAAACGTGACTTGTTCAGAACTCTGACGGCTCTTAGGTTGAAGCATTCCACACGAGCTCGTTGATGATGTATTGGTTTCATAATGTAGCATTAGTTTATTGTATCTTATCTCCCCCTTTCACCCATCCTTCTCTTTTTTTACTTTTTGCCTGCTTTATTGAATAACTTACTATAGCTTTCAATGAAGGTCGGCAAGGCATCTTCCCCGGCTACAATGGATCCATTTGTCTGTTCTTCATGCAACTTAGCATAGGACTTTAATATTACATTTCTTTCATTTGTCTGATTGCAAAAAAACTGTTTTGTTTTCTCCTATAGTCTTTACCTTTTTTATTTGTTAATCTTAATAGGTAAACTATCCGGTTGATCACTCGAGTATTAGTGTGCTTCTGTTTTGGTTACTTAATTCTAAAAGATTTTCTATTTCGTCACAAACGTTACCGTCATTGAATCTTTTGGACATTTTGTTAAATCATTAGCGAAATGTCCACGTCATTTTTTTAATTGGCAAAACATAGTAATGAATTTAACCCCTCGACATTGTATATTTTGTCAACTTGATTTCGACAAAAAAAAAAGTCGACAGCTAATTCTTATCATTTTCATATTATGTCAATTTAGTCTTGATTTGAAATTATAAAGTCTATTAAATTTTCAAAAAAACATAAAAAAATACAAAAATACAAAAAGTTAAAACATTCAGAAGGAATAAATATTACCTATCCATCATCTCTTATTTAAGACGAGAAATATTGCTTAGAATAACTTGTAAGTTGTTTTACTCCCTCATAATTCTATTGCATACTAATTAAAGAACATGTAAAACTATTAACGTCTCGTTTAGTACAACGGATATAAAAGAGGCGTGGTGTATTAAATAACACTTGTGTATTAAAAAGATGGATGAAAAATGGTTGTTACTGCATCAAGGTGTTTGGTTTGAAATTTGTGATAAAGTTAGAAGATAAGTGTTATGTATGAATGTACCCTTTTACTCTTAAAATTCTAGCTTCATATTTTTCCCTTGGTTTTGACATTGATTATTATATTATTTTTAGGGTTTATGGTTAGGTATTTAAAGATTTAGAGTTTAGGGTCTAGAGTTTAAAGTTTGGGGTTTATGGGTTTATGTTTTATGGTTTAGAGTTTAGGGTCTATGATTTGGAGTTTAGAGTTTATGTTTTGATGTTTTGAATTTGAGGTTTGGGTGTTGGGGATTATTATTTAGGGTTTAGAAGTAACAGCCCAAAACTAAGCCTAGTCGAAATTTAATTCCGGCAATCGAAAATTTTACATCGAAAAGTCAAACTATAGCATTGACCTTCGACCAAGTAGTCAATTATTAAAATATTCAATTCCAAATTAGTGTTGTTATTGATCAAGGACCTTATTGCAAACCTTGAAAATTGTCCTAGTGACTAAATTGGGAAAATTATAAGTTTGAGAACTAAAGTATAAAAAGTGAAGAGTTGAAGGACTACCTTGCGATTAGCCCCTCCTCAAGCTTCATCACCACAAACTGGGCTATTTGTGCTAGCTTCCTTCAATTGAAGGAAAGCTTAGTTAATAAAAAAATAGGAAAAAAAGAATGAAGGAAAAGCTTACCGGTTAGCTATCTTCCACCTTTCACCTTCATCGTCTTTTTCCTTTCCCTAACCTAAGCAAGTATCTCCATTGGAGTCTTAGTCAAGCTTTGTTTTTCTTCAAGTTATCATTTTTGAATTGTAGCTATTGATCGGGTAAGCAATAACCCATAATTGATTCATTGATTTCATGGCTAAAACTATGTCTAAATCCAAGTCCAGAAAATCAAGAACCCTAGAATTTCCTAAGGATATCAAGGCTCAATCTCTATTGTTTTTCATAGCTAATAAGTTGCTATGAATCTATTATTGATATTGAAATTCTTGTGATTTCTATTCCTTTGTAGCTCAAGAGAATCAATGTGAAGAGTCACCAAATCCATCAAATTCTAACAAATCAAAGAACAAAGGAATCATCATCCGGGAGATCTAAAAGCTTCGGGAGTATCGGTGAGTGTAGTCAGAGTCTTGGGATTGGCTAGGTGCCTTTTTCGATTTCATTGTATTGGTCTATTGCATTTCCATCATTGATATCAATGTATGGATACATAAAAACCATGTTGAAGGTATCATTGGTAAGCTTTGGTAAGCTTATTACATTGTTATATCGATTATTGATTCATGATATTGTTATTGATAATATTGGAATATTGTGAAATGCCATATTGATCATGATACACCGTTATTGACAACTTGACATTTCTATCATTATTGTTATTGCTATTGTTATTGTTATTGGCTTAATTATTGAATCCTTGGATGCGAATGGACAATATATACAGTTGACATGCCATAGAATTCATTACCTTATTGGTACGGAATGGACTACTGTCCTTGAGCTAAGGCTCTATTTGGCGATATTGGCGGGATGTGTTGGTTTGGTCCTATTGGCGATGTTGAGGGATATTGACCATTCATTGTTGGCGATGTTGGTTGGAAATTCGCGTATCCACTTTCGCATATCGATCCAAGAAATTAAGTTATTGAAATTATTGTTAAAATATGGTTTGAGATGCATTCATATTGATTTTCATGCTATTGATACCATTGTTGTTCATTCTATCATTGTTGACTACCTCACTAGGTTATATAAGCCTAACACATCTCATTTCCATGCATTTTCAGGTTAAAAGGTTGTTGGATCAAGGATCAGAGTAAGAAGCATTTTGGAAGCAAGTTCACAAGTTACATGTAATGTAAACTTTGTCCTTAAACTCCTAGCAAGGTGGCATAGGGTCTAGACATGTTAGTTTAACCCCATTTTGTGTGTATATGATGCTCACCATGTTGAAATAGCTAAAGTATGGAATATGGCATGTTGGATAGTTGGAAAATTGGCAAACATGACTTATAATGCATTAATAGGTGAAATCATGGCAAATGGACTCCAAATGCTATGAAATTGACATGTAGGTAGATATGATGATAAAAAACTTGCTTATAAATTTTGGTAATAATTGGACAAGGTTAAGACCCCTAAAGTGATTAAAAATCAGACTAAATCTATTATTACAAGTCTGTTCGTACCTGCACAGGTGATGGCGTATCAGTACGGGTATGCATTTTGGGACGCAGGAAAAGGGGGCATACCGATACGGCTATTGAAATATTGGTACGAGGAAATGAATATGGAAAATTACTGTAGCACCGTATCGATACCGTATCGATCCTATAGTTGACCTTTTGGCGTTGACCATACGTACCGATACCAATATCGGTACGAGCTTAATGAACTTAATCATTTTAACGGTCATGGTAAGCGTATGGATACGGCCTAAGCATATCGCTACGGCCAATTGACACTAAAATCTTAGTTTAATTAAGACCAGCATAACGTACCGGTAAGGATGTACCCGTACTGGTACGACCCTTATTGCTCACAACCGTTTTAACTACCATGACACAAGCGTACCGATACGGCCCTTCGAGTATCGGTGTCGAGACAGGTAAGTTAGTTAAAAGATGTTTAAAAGGGATTTTAGAATTTTGTAAAATGGTCTCTGAATTTTATAAGGCTTAATTGAAGGTGTAATTGAACTCTGAATACATTAAAAATTTGTATGCAAGACATTCATGCATTGAATTTTACATTGGTAACCTTAAGTACTGATAAGACCCTGTAATTTACTAATTTTACAATTTAGTCCCTAAATTTGCATAAGTCAACAAATGACCCCTAATTACAATTTGGGCAGGCTTTATTGATTGTTATTAGATATTGTATCGCATTGAAATCATCGGTTCATCATTTATGGTCCAAGTCATTGTAAATATTAGTCTGATCACCGTAATATTTATCGGTAACGCTTTCCGACCCGAATTCCTACCGGACCGGGAAGGGGGTGTTATATTTGAGTTTGTAGTTCGATGTGTGAGGTTTTGGGTTTTGAGTTTATAGTTTAGGTTTTAGAGGTTGAGGTTAATGGTTTAGAGGTTAGGGTTTTATTGTTTATGATTTAGAGTTTGTGGTTTGATGTTTATGGTTTAGGACTCATATTTGTAGTTTAGAGTTTGTAGTTTATGGTTTTGGGGTTAAGGTGTATTATTTAGGGTTTTGAGTTTATGATTCAATGTTTATGGTTGGGGTAAAGGTTCATTCTTTTTGAAATGAAATGGGTCCTCGTTAAAAAACCCTATCATAGGGAATAGGGCTAGGGTTCATTGTTTAGAACTTAGAGTTTAGGGTGGGTGTTGGGGATCATTATTTGGGTTTAGGGTTTGGTGTTGTGGGTTATTGTTGAGGGTTTTAGGGTTAGCATATTTACAATGATGTAAATACGAGAAAATAGTATGAGAGTATAATTGACAAAACTGACGTGTTAAATAAACACCACCTCTACCCCGTGATAAATATCACTCAACTTGCTTATAAAATAATACGCCGTATTAAATTTTAGATCTACCAAACGTACCTATAAAGGTAAGTTTCATAATAGAGATATAGTAAATAATAAAACACGTCACTTGCCAGTTACAACACAACCAAACGAACAATATAATTTTATTGCATACAATTTTAGGGATTTTGAAGAAAGAATTGAGGAAATTGGGTGACAGGGGAAAGCGTCCGGGAAAAAAAGAAACGTAGAATATTACTGAATATACGTGGGGATTTTAATGCTGGGTTAAGAAACGACAGCGTTTCAAGTGGAGCCTCTATTTTAGACTCTCGTGATGATTTAATGAAGCACGTGAGCCAATACCTGGACTACACCAGCCAATATGACCTCAAGCCCAGTAGAGAGAACAACCCAAATACCATGAGCTGAGGGTGCCACTCTGTGAACAAGAGTACCTGATCACCTCATAACGGTCATGCCAGCTGTACAAAAATAAACAGCAAGCTTGTACTCGAAAGGCTTAAATAAAAAATAAGTGTTTAAATTATATTTTTTAAATTTTAAATGTTGAAAATATTTTTTTACTAAAAATAGGTGTTCAAATTTAATACCGTTATAATTTTAAGTGCTTAATAATTAACTACCGTTAAAAAATATTAACTAATCAATGCTCGACACATGGTAATAATTTAAATTTGTTTAATTTTTTGAAGAAGAAAAAACCATTTTTTTAGTTTTCAGAAAATCTGAAAATTTCTAATATTTACAAAACAATCTCAAAATCCTTAAATTTTCTCAAATCCAACCCCTAAATCGCCACTGATCGTCACGCCTAAACATACCCTTTTAATCGTCAAATCTAGCGGATCATTTTCTCAACAAGACGCAATTAAAAACAATGAACGACGTATCAATTAAACAACATGTAAAGCTTGATATTCGTTTTGTTAGGAAAAAGTAGTAGATAATAGCTTGAGGGTGAACTATGTACCAGCGTTGTATCAAGTAGTTGATGGGCTTACTAAGCCATTGTCAAGCTCGTATTTCAGTATGTTTCGGCAAAAGATAAAAGTTCAGCCGATTGAAAACGGGACAGAAACAAAACTTGGGAAAGCATGGTGAATATTGAAGGTTATACTTAACTGATGTTGGTTAAGGCGATTTCCATCCCCCTTTGGGATTGCTTTCAAGAAGCACTTTTGATCAAAAGCTCAGTTTGAAGCGCAAAAATGGTGTCAAACTAGGAATGGCAAACGGGCGGGGCGGGTGTGGATACCACATCCCTATACCTATACTTATCTAAAATTTTCATATCCACCACCCACGGCGGGTACAATTTTTAAATCCACGCCCATTCACGCGGGTACATTTTCAAATCCATCCCCACACCCACCACCCAACCCGTACTCGTTTGTACTCGCCTATACCCACCTACAAGCAACCACTAATATTGAATTATATAAAAATAAATCATAGAATTTTGTAAATAAGAGTAAAACTTCGCATACTTTTTTTATTAAATAGAGCGAAGGGGGTAGATACTCATAGCTCAAGGATTTCAGGCGAGGAATTTCAAACTCGCATCATCAGGATTTCGAGGTGAAAGGTTCAATATAGGAGGGACCCATAGCTTCAAGACTCTAGGGTAAAATGTTCTATATAGGAGGGACCCGTAGCTTAAAGACTTCAAGGCAAAGAGTTTTATATAGGAAAAAATCATAACCCCGAGATTTCAAGGCGATAAGTTCTATATAGGAAGAACTTGTAGCTCGAAGGATCCACCTCAGGACAAGCTAAAGGTTCTATATAGGAAAAACCTGAAGCTCCAGGATTTCAGGAAGAGGAAGCGTGAACAGTTCTATATAGGAGGAGCTCGCAGCTCGGAATCTTCGAACAGAGAAGTCAGATAAAATTAGTGCTTATGGTCTTTGCTTTATTCTCGTTCCACAATGATAAGCAAAGAGGGACAATTGTAATCACTAATTTTATTCGGGGTATTAACCCGTTTTTATATTTTGTTAATATCTACGATAATGGGCTGTTATTTTTTTATTTTATTTATTTTTATGAATGCTTTTACTGAGAATTATGTTTACTATTATTGTTAAAAACTCAGAAAAAAACAAAAAGACTATTATTAGTATTATTTCTTTATTACTCCTATCTCATTACTATCTATTTATAATTAAAAACCAAAAAACGTTGCTAGTATACTCGGTTAGTGTTATTATAATTATTATACTTATTACCGTTAGTTTTTTATTATATGTTACTATATGATTTGAAAGGAAAAAGAAAAAAAGAAAAAAAAAACAACAAAACACAAAAACATTATTATTATTGTTCGTTTTTACTATTATTATTTTATTTTATTTTATTTTATTATTAGTTGTTATTAATATCGATTATGGTTTGTTATAGTTATTAAGTATTATTATTAAACCAAAAAACCCAAAAAAAAACTAAGGGATAATAATAAATAAAAAGCCCAATATATGTATATATTCAGTCCATTTACAATAAAAGAAAACTGAGTTCAAAAATATATATATGATATATATTACAGTAGGCCCGATAGGCCCTTAATTAAAATAAACCTTAATACAATTTTAAACCCTAATATGATATCTTAATCTCATCTCTACGCAACCGTATCTCAACCGTTAGATCATGTTGTGATCTAACGGTCCATATTAATAGGAGAAAGGAACAGTCATTTGCCCTGCCGCACGTACGAGTCACACTCCAACACCTCGGATCACCACGCGCGCGTGTTGCGTCACCCTTGACCGTTCGGCTGCCTTGTGAGATCCAAGCGCTATCCACGACCGCCTAAATCACCACGTCGGCCGAGAGATCACCAATAGCTGCAAATTTCTCTCTCTGGTCCCCCTCCATTGCTCGGCCACAACACATGCAAGGGAACCAAGTCAGAATATCAGAGAAACGCATGCAAACAAAAAGAAACAGAGACAACAAGAAGCATGCACATGCCAAAACACATATCTTCAGACCCAACAATTTCAGTGAAGGGCATGAATCTGACCAAGGATTAACAGAACAACCAATGGCGATTTTAGATGTTATTTTTCTTTATTTTAATTCTTGTAAATTCGAAGGGCTATATAAAGGAATCCCTAAATAGTGTAACCCTAATCCGAAATTAGAAGGGAAGAGATTGAACAGAAGCAATACAAAAACGAGAAATTTCCAGAGGTATCTTCTCTTTTCTTATTTCGAAGCATATAAAGAAAAACAAAAAGTAGTTAGGGTTTGGGTTTTTTTGCCTTGGTGGTCGTACGGCTCTGTCCACGCTGGTGATAAGCCTCATAGCCTCCCCGAGGCCGTGCATGGTAAACCGGCGAGGAGATAGGTGTCGAAAGGTTTTTTTAAAAAATTGGGTTTCGGTTCGGTTTGTCTCAGATTTAGGTAAAGTGGGTTTCTGTTTCAAAAATTCGAGGTCGGATCTTGGTTTAGAAAAGAAAAAAAGATATTTTAGGTAAGGTTTTGGGCGGTCACCAACGCTAGCACGGTGACCGACGTGGTGAAGGGCGGTGGCGCTTTCGCCAGGTTTTGGGTTTTTAAGGTGGCCGGTGAAGAAAATCCAGAGCTTTTCAACTCTCTATTTAGGGGTAAAGGGGATAAATGGGTTGTTTTAAAAAAAAATTTAACTTATGTACTCAGCCCTTTTTGAAGCATGGTATATTTCCGTAATAACTCCCTCCGCCCCACCTAAGTTCCCTGATAGGCCATTCTGCGTTTTTTAATTAGGCTTGCAACCCTCGGTATTTTGCTCGATCTTGCAATTTCGTCCTACTTTTCAATTAAATCCGACTTCCCGGTGGCTTAACTCTCTTGTGGTCCTTAAAGCTTTGGTTTTTATTGCATTTCAGTCCATTTCTAGTGGTGTAATTCCCTTTTGGCCCCCAAATATCCTGTTTTATCCCGATTTCGTCCCAGATCCAGTGGCCTATTTGCTTTCCAGACCCTTTGGCATCCTGCATCTTTAATTTCTCACCCTTGTTTTCATGCATGTTTATTTTCAGTATTGTTCTTCATTTTAGTTCGATTTCAATTTTTATTTTGCATCTTTAACCTTCATTTACAGTTTTCTGTTCTTGTTTTCTTTAAAATATTTGCATTCTCATTTTTTTCTTTTGTATTAGTTATCATGCTTTCTAAAATTCTTTCCAATGCCTAAATTCTAATGTTTGCATTTATTTACATTCTCACCTTTTCTTTTGTGTTTTTTTTTTCGTTTTTCAAGTTTGACCATGTTTAAGAGTTGCAATGTTAGATCCTAATATTATTTTTTAAGAAAGTTAAACCCTAATATTATAATTATTTATTTATTGTTTTGTTTTAATAATTTACTACTAACAAGTTTCAATTATTCATTGTCTAATAATTTTATTAATTATTTAAAATAATTAAATCTTATAATTTATATATTAAATATTAATAGTGAGTTATCATAAATTATATATTTTTTATTATAACTTAATATATTATATATAAATAATTTTATATTTTTATATAAAAAATAACGAGTTATTATAAATTATTTTTATAGTTTTAAGTTATTTATTTTATATGTTTAAATATGATTTAATTAATATATTTCAAATTTTACAACATTATGCCTAAAATAGACATTATATATTCTTAAAAGTACTTTTTGACGGTAATATCAAACACTAAAATCTTAAATCCAACTTTTCTACTGCACTTTTTCATCACACTTCTTCACAACACTTTTCAAAAGCAATGCCAAACTCTTTCCATGCCCCACACTAAAAATTAGGTTTAAGGTCTAGGATTAGGGTACAGTGGATTGGGGGTTGAGTGTGTTTTTTATGGTATAGAGTTTATGGTTTAAGATTTGAAATTTAGGGTTAGAGTTCATAATTTAATTTTTTTAGTGTGGGGCATAGAAAGAGGGGGATTTTTGTTCCCCAAAGGAGCCCTAAGGCCTAAAGGTCAGTCTAGCATTGCTTTTGAAAAGTGCTGTGAAAAAAAGTGATTTTAAAAAGTTGAGTTTAGGAGCATTACCTTTGGGAATAAGATTACCGGAATATAATATTATCTGACATATTACTAGAAATACAGTTTGTTTGGTAAGAATTTAAGATTACAGTGTTTGGTTAAAGGAATGTAAGATTACCAGAATGTATATTTTACTAAATTGCCTTTTGTGATATATTTTATTTTTTACAAGTTTAACTTCCAATATTGTAATATTTGTATGAAAATTCATAGAAAACACTTTAATTTTTTCTATTATTTTTTATAACATTCTTACATAAATAATTTAATATATTTTAAATGTTATAGTACTATATTATATAATTTATTTTATAATCATTAATAAGGAAGAAATAACTATCTAATGGGTTTCGAAACTCATAACCTATGGGAGAGGGGAGGGTGAGAGCTTTAACTACTTGTTCTAGAGATTGTTGACTGATAATATTTTTAATCATTAATAAGAAAGAACTATAGTTTCTATGATTTTGGGTTTGCATCAAGATTATTGAAATCTATGTCATCTGTGAGTTCTTTTATATCACAATATGTTTGACATGAGTATATTCATTAAAAAAATCATACAATGATCCTATCTGCACACCCACATTCAAATATATGAGTCACTAATATTTCAATGGAAATGAAGAATGATCCTATCTGCACACCGTTCCTTACATATAAGAAGTGCAACCACAGTTGCAATTTTTAAGCCACTAAATTGGATACATAATTAAAATCTTCCAAGCAAAAGAGCTAGTCATAAGAGCAATACATATATAGCAATAGAAAATAATATTAGATAAGCAAAATAAAGGACTTCTTCATATGGATATAACATAGTTTCATTTCACTATCATTTATTTTGCAATAAGTCTAAGATCAATATTGGGTCAAAATAACACCAGAGTGTTTGTAGGATTTGAGATTGTAAAAATTGCTGAACTGAACGCCAGCAATTCTTCTTTCAAACTGTTTTCCTTTCTTTTTCCGGTGATTTTGAGTAAAGCACGAAAGAGAGCTACTGTTCAAACGTGGAATAGACCACGATAAGAGGGCTCGCAAATTATAAGAACACACCTTCAAAGAACCCATTATTGAGAAACTATCAAATTTTGAAGTTACAACTAAAAAATGTTAAATCATACTACGATTGCTCCAAGTAAAAAAAGACCTGATTTTTGGTGGAGAAAATAGAAGCGGTGGCCGCGGGGTCAAAGTCCATTATTCAAAATAGAAGCGGTGGCCGAATCCATCTATAAATATCATTGATCAACTGAAATAGGATTTGGGTCTTCTTCAAAATAGATTGAAAATCATCTCGAAATTTCTCGATTATTTTTGGGTTGTTGGGGTCGATAAATTGGTTGTTTCAATTCTTGAAAAAGAAGGTTGTTAAGGGGGTTTCATTATTCAAAATCAAAGGGGATGCCTTTTAGCATTCTTCCACTTCTATTTATGGTTTGAATGATAAGGTCCATTTCTCTGAAGTCGATCGGATCGATCAACTAACAAGTTTATACGGAGGGACAAACATTGTTTCGATCAAACTGTTTTTGAAGAATTTTACAGTGAGTATCGGATTCACGCCGATAGTGTCCTGTCGCGGACGCGATTTTACGAGATAGCGTTTGTAGCGGCTATAACGGGACGCAATTCCTGAGTTCTGAGCAATTGCGATTTTGTCGGAGAAGAAAGAAAAAGAAAAAACGCGGCTGTCGGAGGAGGAAGAAGAAGAACCAGCTGCCGGAGGAAAGAAGAAGAAGAAAGGTGCGCGGGTTTAAAATTCTAGAAAAATGGGTTAATTACGTGGAGTGACATTGAACTTTTTAAGTTCTCAATTTGGCCTCAATATTTTCAGCCGTATTTAAATTGATCCTTACACTTTTAAAACTTCTTTCTTAAGCCTTTAAATTATATTTTATCTCAATTAAGTCTTTAAAGACTAGATTTTTTAAAATCTAGTCCTTAAACATTATATTAATTGTATTTTCCTTTTACTTAATAATAAAATTAGAGTATATATTAAATATAAGTATTGGAAAAGAAAATCAAATAAATGAGAATAAAGACTTATATTTGATGTGGTATAATTGTTTATTAATAATATTATAATTATTTAATTATTTATAATATGTTTATTTAATTTTTATTATTTATTAATATTATTAATTATTTTTATTATATTAACATTTTTTATTTTTTGTTTAGGTTTATCACATGTTTAGTCTTTTTATTGGTACAAATTGTTAATTTAGAATATTCATATGATTTTATTATCCAAACTAAACTAAACAAAATCACACTACAATCTAGAATTCTTTAAACAATATTACTCACTTTCAAATTCGTATTAATAAAAGTTCATAAGTGTTAAAAAATACTCTAAAAATCATTGAAATTGAGTTTTTATAATTATAATTACAATTAGTATGTTTTACAATAAATTGTGCAAAATTTAAAAAAAAATCACGACCGCGACACCCGCAATGACCGCAATAGCCTCCGTTATATCCGAAAACGCGATAACCGCAACGCGACCGAAAACGCGACCGCGACCGAAATTTAAATCCCTGGTTTCGACCACCGACGATAGTGGAGTAGGACACGTTATAGAGAAATTTGGCAGAGAAGATTGAGGCAGAGGTGTCAGTGTCATCTGCGTAGTATCAGATAATGCTGATGGGTTGAGAGAGAGTTTGGGGTTGGGATTTAGGTATTTTAAAAATTTTAATTTTTTTTATTTTAAATTATATTTATAATTAAATATTAATAAATTTAATATGTCATAATAAAAAATAATAATAAAATAATTCACATCAAAATGAAGTTATCAAGATGAGTGACCAAATATATTTAATGTGTAAAGTTTAGTGAGTAAATTGTACGTTTCGAAAGCTGAGTGATGAAAATAGGTCTGCAAGCAAAATTAAGTGATGATTTATGTAGTTTACACTTTGAGTAAAGCACGAAAGAGTGTTTTTCTTTCTTTTTTCGATGATTTTGAGTAAAGCACGAAAGAGAGCTAAAAAGGATGCATATGGAAAGAATTCATTATTTTAGGGGTAAATTTGTCCAAAATATCAGGAATTGTGAAATACCTAAGAATTACATGGGAATAAAATTCCCAACATTTTAACAAAAAAACGCTACTCTTGGTAATAAGTTATTATCGCCTAAAGGGAATGATGGTAAACCAAACATGCGAATACAATTCCAAAAAAGATTATTTGTAACACCCTCGACTCGAATGTCACATTTGGGCCTCAAGCCCAAACCAAAACCATAAAATTTCAACTTGGTTTAGCCTAAACCACAACTATTTTCATAAAATCCAATAAGTTCAAATATTTCCAAGCAGATAAATAGTTAAAAACGTTACATGAGAGCTCAATTTAAATTACATAGTTAAAAGCATTCGACTCACGAGTTAAAATCCAAAATAAGAGTTACAATACAATCATAAGTTCCTACGAGTACATAGCCCAATATAATCTAAGTATTGTACTCATACACAAGTCGATGCTGAAGTCCTACTTCGATGGTGCTCCAACAATGCACGCCAACCTACTAATCTGCGAACGGAAACAACAATTCTGAACGTTAAGCTAACGAAGCTTAGTGTATACACTTTCACTCAACCATGCTTCATGCAAATCATAAATATGAACATGTAGTTAAGAAAATGATATCATGCCAAAGTATAACAACGTTGGCGCTACCTCTAGCCGCCTAAACACATAGCAAGCAAAAAGGGATGCGTTAACGTTACACAACACATATGCATCATACCAACAAACCTGGAATAAGGCACGGTGTCACACAGCCTCAGGAATGTATACTCATACTCAGAATCCCTCATCGAGTATCATCGGACAAGGCCCGATGTCACACAGCCTCAGGAACGTATATCCGAAATCTCATCTTATGGTGTTGCAACACGCTCTCATTTGGTATCCGACACTAACTCGAATTCCCTAATCCGATCCAACGAACCGTCTAAACCACTTAGCAAACTCCTAGGCCCAAAACTGGGGTGTTACATTTACTACCAATTTTACAAGTTTTCAACCCTTAATTCGAGTTTTACCATTAAAGAGGCTCTTAAGCATTTAACACCTAAAAACAACCATACATATCAAATCAAGCAAACAAGGCATCATCTTTAGGATGTGCATGAAACCAAGGAGTTAGTAGTGTACTAACCTTGATTTAGAAGCTGGAAACAAAGCTTCAAGCCAACACCTCAAGTCTTCCTCTTCTCTTGAGCCTTAGAAGCTTCTCCAACTTTATCTTTGAGTTTGGGTGGGTGTTGAAAGAAAATGGAGATAAGAAAAAGAGGTGAGAGACAAGGGTGATCTCACCATCTTCAAATCTACAGAAATATTAAAGAGAGAATAGTATTTTTCTTTCTTAAGGGGTAATTTACCCTATCACCCTTCCTTCCTCCTCCCTAACCAACCACAAACCCAACACTTAAGCCCAACAACACATGGAAGCCCACTAAAAACCCCATAGAGCCTTTCACGACCCAACATCTTAGCCCAAACACCCAAGGCCTACAACTTAGGTTAAACTGACCCTCGAACTCTAAAATTCGGGTCGTTACATCATTACCCCGGGTAATGATCTTTTCTGCAAACCAAACACCCCTTAGTGTTGGATATTGCTGTCAAAAAGTGCATTTGGAAAGATAAAATTTCTATTTTAGACATGATGTTGTAAAAATTAAAGGCTTAAATGAAAAATCAACTCTTAAACTATGTCTTTCGTTTTTTTTTTGGCCCTTAAATTATGTTTGGTCAAAAAAGTCTCTAAACTATCATTTCTAGTCACTTTAAGTCCCTAAACTATTTTTTGGTCAAAATAAGTACCTAAACTGTCATTTTTTTCTTTTAGTCCTTAAACTATCTATTGGCCAAAAATCTTTGTGATTTGTCTACATCTTATTGGTTGAAATAATTTTTTTTACTTAGATAACTACTATACTTAAAGTGACAAAAATGATAGTTAAAAGGACTTATTTTGACCAAACATTAGTTTAAGGGCTAGAAGCAAACAAAAAGTATAGTTTAGGGGTTGATTTTTCATTTAAGCCAAATTAAAAATATATTAAATTAAATCATAATTAAATTAATTAATATTATAACATATGAAATATATCAATTTAAAAACAGCAAAAATAATTTATAATATTTCATTATTAATTTTTTATACATAAAATATTTTAATATATATAATATGAGTTTTAAGTATATAGTAAGAAATTAATATAAAATATTTGTAAGTTGAATTTGAATCTATAAAACATATTTTAAAAATTAAAATTATATGCAAATATATTTTGGCATCATTAATTCCCCAATATATAATTTTACTGGATGATCATCAATTTATAATTCCGGCCATATATTCATTTGTCATCAATAATCCTGGTAATTCATATTTTTCTTTAAATATTTTGTTTTTTTTATATTTGTTTCAAATAAAGGTAATTATTTATATTAATTATACTTTTCAAGTTATTTTTTTGAAATGTTCAAGTTAAAATTTTAATTATTTGTTTTGATTGATTTTATATTTACTTTGCACTACTATTTTCTATATTAGTTAACATGATCATATTATCACTGATCATCGCAAGCCCATGACCGAGACAAGTGCATTGAAGGAAGCCCAAGACCATCTTTGCTATGTTTTGGGCCTTCTAGTTGACTCTTGAGAGCTGGCCCATCCACCTTGGAGAATGAATAATGGATGATAATTATCTTTTATTTAATTGTAGATAATTCCCACATTATCTCTTATTTGAATTTCAAATAGAGTTGTAGATAAGATAGGCTCTCATCTTGACCGTTGATGTGTTGTAATCTGAACCGTTAATTTTAAGGGGCTCCAACTATAAAATGAGGCTCACCCCCACCTCATTTACACACTTCATACTTCATATTGTGTTTTTTCACTTCAGAGTAATACAAGTTAGCATTCACTCTAATTCTTTCTCTCTTTACTTTTGCCATCACTTTATTTCTTCCATTTCCGCATCGTTCTAAGGTGACTTAGCCGCACTTTCAACCGAGAAAGCGACTAAGGCTGCACGAGCTTGCTAGTAGTTGTCTAGCCTCGTGACAAGTGGTATCAGAGCGTGTTTTGCTGAGACTTTTGCTGATTCAAGATGACACGTGATGGAAAGAACAATGTAATGACAAAGGGTGTGGAAACCCCAGCTGAAAAAGCCAAGAGGGCATCGTTGAAGGATGCAATGACATCTATCTAGAGGAAGGTTACCAAACTCGAGAAATCCATAAATGAGACCAATAATGTGTAGGAACATCTAGAGTCCGTAGCCCTTGAGAAGTTGGATTCGTTGGATTTTGAGAGGCTCGAGTCCTTGGAGGAGATCCAATAGGAGATGCAAACGGCTCTTAATAAGTTGGATGTGAATATTGCCGAGCGAGGTGATGTCATAAAGACCACAGTGGTGGCTCTAAAAAAGGAGGTCGATGAGCTTAAGAAAAATGGTTCTGAAGCCGAGATTGTTGATCTAAAGAGGAAAGTGGAGTTACTCAAGACTGAGTTGCTCGTGTGCAAGGCTACGTTTGGGAATAACGTGGCAACTACAACGCCCAATGTCTTAGGTGATATCCTCAAACTTGAGAAGTTCAAGGGAATAAGGTTTTCCCATAATATGGAAAACTTTTTTTGGGGGTTGGACCAATATTTCCAAGCCATGTGCATCGAGGAAGATGCTAAGAAGGTAAGCATTGCTTGTGTTTACTTATATGAGATTGCACTGATGTGGTGGTGACGTAGGTGCAATGATGTGAAGCATGGAAACACTGCTATCAAGACTTGGGAAGAATTTCAAACTGAGTTCAAAGAACAGTTCTACCCAGAATGTATAAAAAATGAGGCATGGTTAAAGCTAAGGCATATCAAGTAAGAAGGGTAACTAAGAGACCATGTCTAAAAGTTTGTCGAACTTAGTCTGTAAGTCCCGAGTTTAAGTAAATAAGATGTGTTCTTCACCTTCATGGATGGGTTAAAGCTATGGACGAAGAATGAGATAATGTGATGAGGTGTAAATAAACTCTCTATTGCCTTGACGATTGTCAAGTCAATCATTGAGTTTGGGGGTCAAGAAACCTGACTCATCTAATCTAAAACTAAAGTTCAAAGGTAGTGATAGAGATAAGAAGAAGTTATTCAGATTCAAAAAAGATTCGAGTGGCACTGGTAAGCCATCGAATGTGAAGTATGAAGATAGAAAAGACAAGCAATCCATCCAATGCTACAACTACAAGGGACAAGGACACTTAGCGAGAGAGTGTCCGTAAAAAAATAGACTCTCTACCATTAAATAGGCCATAAATAGAGAAGAGGGCGAGGCTCTCAAGCTTGGCTCTATAATCAACACTATAGAGGTTCATAGACATCACAATTGCTGGACAGAAGTTCAATGCACTAGTTGACATCGGTGCCTCTAAATTGTTCATGTCCAAGCAAATTGCGAAGAAACAGAGTTTTCATGTTGAGAAGGAAAGTGGTTCCATCAAGACAGTAAATGCCAAAAAAGTACCGATTATGGGAGTCGCAAAGAGAGTTCAACTTGATGTTGGAGGTTGGACCAGTAAGGAAGCCATTAAGGTAATTCCACTTGATGACTTTGATTTGTGCTTGGGTTAAGTTTTCTAGACTGGATCAATATTTTTCTTGTTTCTTTTGCCGATTATTTATGTATATTAGATCCAAAGCATCAGTGCATTGCTCTAGTAAATTGAGGGTCTAGAGTAGGGTCTAAAGTTTTGTCCGTAATCCACTTTTCCAAAGTGGCGTGCAAGGAGGAGCTGACTTTTTTGGTGGCCTTGGTGTGCGATGAGCCAATCGCAGCCGAGAAAGTTCCTAGTGATATGAGATGAATGTTGGCAGAATTTGAAGATGTGATACCTACGAGTTATCAAAGAAGTTGCCTCCGAAGAGAGATATTGATAACAAGATTGAGCTTGTGCTAAATGCAGAGTCACTCGCTCAAGCCCCTTACGAGTTAGCCCCACCTAAGTTAGAGGAGATACGTAGATAATTGAAGGATCTCCTTGATGCTGGATAAATCTGACCAACCAAAGCACCCTATGGGGCGTCGGTGTTGTTTCAAAAGAAGCATGATGGGTCTTTTTAGATATGCATCTATTATCGAGCTTTGAGTAAGCTCACAGTGAAGAACAAGTATCCAATTCTACTCATTACTTATTCGATCAGCTTGGTACTACAAGGTGGTTCACCAAGTTGGATCCGCGATTAGGTTACTACCAAGTTAGAATAGCCGAAGGGGATGAACTGAAGACATCTTGTGTGATGTGCTATGGTTTCTTTAAATATCTTGTAATGCCTTTCGGCCTCACGAATACTCTTGCAACTTTCTGTACCCTGATAAACAAGGTGCTATAATATTTTCTAGACCGTTTTGTTGCTGTCTACCTTGATGACATTGTGATTTATAACAAGATGCTAGAGAAGCATGTTGAACACTTGAGAAAGGCGTTCAAGGTTCTGCGAGAGAACGAGCTCTATGTCAAAAGAGAAGAGTGTTTATTTTCCCAAAAAGTGATTCTTTTCCTCAGCCACATTGTTTAAGGGGGCATGATCCGAATGGACAGAGGCAATATTTGAGCCATTGATAAATGGGATGCGCCAACCAAGGTGACCGAGTTGAGGTCTTTCTTAGGATTGGCTGACTACTATCGGAGGTTTGTGATAAGTGTGTAAAAGTACTAGTTTTCCAACCCTTTTTACTCATATTATTGTTAGACTTAGGCCCATTTTAGTTGCATTTGTAGCCACTCATAATTAATTTCGTAGTTTTTTTGTTTGGAGGGCTTGATCTTTTGTTTTGCTATTTTCGTGGAAAAGTCGCTGCTTTGGTGCTTTAATTTGTGCAGGTCAGGATTCCGAGGCAAGTTCTAATTGCTGAGGCAAGTCGGGATAAATCTGCCCATTTTTGGATAAACTCGAAATTCAATGGATAAGCCCCAAAAATCCAGATTTACAAGAGGAGTTTGATGGAGATAAAGACTCCAATTATTGAGGAGTTCTTGGAGATAAAGATGGAAGACATTAATTATCTTTTGTCCAATTTAATCAAGCCCAATCATATCCTAATCAACAAGCATTATCCACAAGAAATTCAAGAGTTTGATCGGATGAGGAACTAATCTCCATGGAATTTCAACGCAATCCAACTCCAATGCAAATCCAACTCCAACACAATTCAACTTCTCTTATCAGCAAACAACCGATCGATCATCTCTTTAAATAGAGATCAAACCTGCGATTGGAAGGAAGAGAGAAGGGGAATCAGAGAAAGAGAGCAGATCGCAAGGCACCATCTTCTTCTTTATTTTTACTTTATGTGATCCATGGCTGAGAAGTTTTCCTTTGTATATCTTTCGAACCCATCCATGAATTGATGTAAATTGGCTGGGTTTATTTTGGGTTTGTGGTTTTGATAAACGTTTAGATTGTTTAGGTTTTTGAGTTGCAATTTAATTTCAAAGTTTGCTCATTCTTGGTTCTTATTTTAATTACGGGTGAATTGGGAAAGGATCTCGTGAATTTATCCATTTATCTAATATCAAGAGAGTTAGATTCAAGAAACGAATGAGCATGGTCTTCATGCAAACGAATGTTGGTGAAGACTAATTCGACTTAGGAATAAGTAGCGAATTTCAACGGATAAGAGAAACGCAAGATCGGTTGTTTTCCACCCATGGTTAACACAGGGATGTATCACCAAGGCATGCACAATTAACGGTATTTCAAGTTAGGGATGACGAGAAGCCATTGAAGAACGCTTCACCGAACTTTGAAGGTTGACGCCCAATTGCCCAGGCAATCGCTCTATTCCCAATTACCCAGGCAATCGCAGAATTGCCCAAGCAATCCGACTGGATCCATTTGACGAAACGGTTGAGCTACTCTAGCACTCAATTACCACGACAGTCCATTCGACCATCACTACACAACTCACAATAACCTAGCCTACTCTCTTATTCGATTACTTTATCCTTTATATCTGTTTACGTAGTTTGTTTTACTTATTATTCATCACCATTAATCTATTTCTTCTACAATGCAGTAACTTGAGCAAAGTGACCCAAACCAATCCCTGTGGAGACGATACTTGATACATATCACTTTATTACTTGCGACGTGTATACTTGTACCGTTTGCGTTGCACTCAAAACACACAACAAGTTTTTGGCACCATTGCCGAGGATTGGCAATTGGTGTTAGTTGTTTTTGTTATTGCATTTTTTTATTTTTCTTTCCTTTTTTGTTTGTTTTATAAAAAAAATTAGGTGTGCTACAAAGTTAAGGGACATCAACAATGAGGAGAAATAAAAGTCGATCTATTCGAGAGTTGATGTGGGAAGATAGGAATCAATCCAATCAAGAATTTGTTACACTCACCAATGATTACCTATACCAACCAAGAAAAGCCCAAAGATCCTGGAAAACTCTTGAGCTTGTTGTGGAGAGCATCATGTGTTTGAAAATTGCCCTCAAAATCCTTGTGGATATGGCTACATGGAGGACAATAGTTGGAACCATCAACAAAATCCTTCATGGTATGATCAAAATGCTCAATTTTTTTTACCATAACAGTTTTGTTGCTGCAACAGATATGCCATGGCAATATAGTCCTCGTCAAGAGCATTCAAATTCCCTAGAGGAAACATTTCAAGCTTTCATGGCTAGACCTGATTTTCTTCTCGAATTCAATCAATTGCCACCACAATATGGTAACTTTCAAGAACTATCAAATTCTATGGATGCGATAATAGCCAGGATGGATGTAATCTTGAGAGAAGCGGAAGATCGATCGAGGAGATTAACATATGCCTTGGATAACATGCCCCAACAATTAAGTCCTAGGGATACTGAAGTCCCAAGGCAAGAAGACTAGGAGCAATGCAAAGAGAGCTCCCCGATGTGCAGGGAACAATTAAAACCTCCAAGTCGAGAGCATGTTGATCAAAAAGACTGCCCAACACTGGATGAGTCTAAACAAAGAATTGCCATGGCAATTGAGGAGCCTGAGCAGGATAATGCCGCGACAACATCCAGTGAAGCTAAAAAGGGTAATGCTTCAGTATATTCTGAGGAATCTGATGCCCAGAATGTTACAACACTGATGCTAAAGCAGAAATCTGAGGATTGTTCTTATCCATCATTGCCACGGAAATTACAAGACCACATAAGGAGCAACAAGATAACGATACTCTGCTAATGAAATATGAGCAGGTTATGGTTGAACCTTTTGAATTCTTTAAAAACTCACCTCATTCATTACAGGTATTTCTTGAGGAACAACGCTGGTAGATTTGAAGTCATCAAAATCTCTACTGATGGAGATATTTGAGAGGCCTAAAGAAAATGGTGTTTGGACTCGTGAAGCTTTTCAAAAAATTGGTCATTCCCTTGACTTACATCAAATTTTGACAGAAGATTGCCACAGTAATTGGCTGGCGCAGTAATTGCCACGACAGCGAAGGCTACATCCAACCATGATAGAAGTTAAAGATAATGAGGAAATTAAATGGTTGGGTGTTGATATAATTTTTTCTATTAATATATTTATGCCTTCAAAAATAGTAACAAGGTAGAGAGTATGCATGGACTACAAAAGAATAAGGAAAAAAGACACATCCACCATGGTAGTACACGTAGGAGTGGTTGCAATCATAATGGCCCAGCTCTTTTTGGGCAATATTTTCACTCGATGGAGGGTGCGGATGGACTATAAGAAGTATCGGAAATGACCATCGTCAAGTTTTCTTTAAGGCAATCCAATTCCCTTTAATTTTTCTTTTCTGTTTATTTTGATTTTAGTTTTTGTTTTGCTTTCCATTTTAATAAGACCAGGGTGTTGAGAGAATCCTAGACAATTCGACTTGTCACTGAAAAGGAACATGCCCCAGCAACTGAAGCTGGCAATTCTTGACCAGCTGCGAGTGGCATTTTCGCAGCAACACCTTTACTACACAAAGATTCCTGCACCATTAAAGTTCCCACCTTCGGATGTGCCAGAAAGTGACCATTGAAGCATAAAGCTTCGATCTCAGAAGAAATAGCGAAGTAGGGTGAGTCGGTTGAGGAGGTCAAGGAAATTGAAGAACTTAACTCTACCACCAGCAATGTGATGCAGCATACGCCTCAAGCAAATGGCCCAAGGGACACTACGAATTCGAGGTGACGACCTTTTCTATTAACTCATTGCATTTCATTTTTTATTTGTTTAATTTTGCATGCATTGAGGACAATGCTTCATTCGAGTATAGGGGGGATTATCTTTATTTTTTTCATGTTTAGTTGCATTTATATTCATTTGTTCTTAGTTAGTGTTACTTACCATGATAGTTTACCTGACTGAACCTGTTAATAACCTGATGTGATATCTAATGACGATTTATTTACCACGGCATTAGGTTAAGAGAACTTTTGACTCTAGGCTTAGCATGGAAAGTTGCTTAGGATTTTGTTATGATGATGCTTTAATAAACATTGTTGCGACTTGTTAATCTAAGAGAACCTAGTGAACCTTAGGTAAGAAATATTAGAAAAACACTAGAGGTGCCCGAAACTGGCTCTAGCCAAAAAAATGAAAAAAAAAGATGAACAATGAACCTTAGCTAGAGGTGCCCATCTGGCTCTAGTCATAGGGATCTTGCGAATGCTAGAGGTGCCGGAAACTGGCTTTAGTATAAGAATAAAAAGAAGAATTACTAGAGGTGCCCAAAACCGGCTCTAGTTAGATTGCTTGCCTCGGCAAGTTAATAAAACTAAGGTTTTGCTTGGAACTCCTATGATTGACTTGTACATGGCTACACACACACTTCACTTGCATCATACTGAATTTTGAGTAATCTTTCTATATTTTACCTAAAGTCACAAAGGTAGTTAATGCTAGTTGCCACGGTTCTGAGGATTGAATTTAGGTATGCAACTTGTTCATGTTTGGTAAATGCCTTGGCAGGTTCTTGTTAGTTTTGTATTGCTTGAGGACAAGCAATAGTTCGAGTTTAGGGGTGTGATAAGTGTGTAAAAGTACCATTTTCCAACCTTTTTTACTCATATTATTGTTAGACTTAGGCCCATTTTAGTTGCATTTGTAGCCATTCATGCATAATTTCATAATTTTTCTGTTTGGAGGGCTTAATCTTGTGTTTTTCTATTTTCGTGAAAAGTCGCTGCTTTGGTGCTTTAATTTGTGCAGGTCAGGATTGTCGAGATAAGTGCTAATTGCCAAGGCAAGTCGGGATAAATCTGCTTATTTTTGGATAAACTCAAAATTCAATGGATAAGCCCCAAAATCTAGATTTACAAGAGGAATTTGATGGAGATAAAGACTTCAATTATTGAGGAGTTCTTGGAGATAAAGATAGAAGATATTAATTATCTTTTGTCCAATTTAATCAATCCCAATCCTATCCTAATCAACAAGCATTATCCATAAGAAATTCAAGAGTTTGATCGGATGAGGAACTAATCTCCATGGAATTCCAACACAATCCAACTCCAATGCAAATCCAACTCCAACATAATTCAACTTCTCCTATCAGCAAACTACCGATCGATCATCTCTTTAAATAGAGATCGAACCTGCGATTGGAAGGAAGAGAGGAGGAGAATCGGAGAAAGAGAGCAGATCGCAAGGCACCATCTTCTTCTTTATTTTTACTTTATGCGATCCATGGCTGAGAAGTTTTCCTTTGTATATCTTTCGAACCCAGCCATGAATTGATGTAAATTGGCTGGGTTTATTTTGGGTTTGTGGTTTTGATAAACGTTTAGATTGTTTAGGTTTCTGAGTTGCAATTTAATTTCAAAGTTTGCTCATTCTTGGTTCTTATTTTAATTATGTGTGAATTGGGAGAGGATCTCGTGAATTTATTCATTTATCTAATATCGAGAGAGTTAGATTTAAGAAACGAATGAGCATGGTCTTCATACAAACGAATGTTGGTGAAGACTAATTTGACTTAGGAATAAATAGCGAATTTCAAAGACTAAGAGAAGCGCGAGATCGGTTGTTGTCCACCCATGGTTAACTCAGGGATATATTACCAATGCATGCACAATTAATAGTATTTCGAGTTAGGGATAACGAGAAACCATTGAAGAATGCTTCACCGAACTTTAAAGGTTGATGCCCAATTGCCCAGGCAATCGCTCCATTCCCAATTGCCCAGGCAATCGCAGAATTGCCCAAGCAATACGACTAGATCTAATTGACAAAACGTTTGAGCTACTCTAGCACTCAATTACTACGACAGTCCATTCGACCATCACCCCACAACTCACAATAACCCGGCCTACTCTCTTATTCGATTACTTTATCCTTTATTTCTGTTTACTTAGTTTATTTTACTTATTATTCATCACCATCAATCTATTTCTTCTACAATGCAGTAACTTGAGCAAAGTGGCCCAAACCAATCCCTGTAGAGACGATACTTGATACATATCACTTTATTACTTGCGACGTGTATACTTGCACCATTTACGTTACACTCAAAACACGCAACAGTTTTTCAAAAGTTACTAGAATCACTACACCATTGACTGAGTTACTGAAGAAGGACAATACATAAGATTAGAGACCGGAGTGTCAGAAGACCTTTGATGAGATCAAGCTCGCTATGGTGAGTGAGCCGTTGTTGGTGTTGCCAAATTACACCAAGCCTTTCGAAGTTTACACCGATGCATCCAACGTTGCCATTGGTGGGGTCCTTATGCAAGAAAGACATTTGATTACTTATGAGAGCTGGAAGCTCAATAAGATTGAGCAAAGATATACGGTTCATGAGAAGGAGATGACCGTTGTGGTGTACTATTTATGGACATGGAGACATTATGTGCTTGGGTCTAAGTTTATGGTGTACACAGACAATGTTTCCAATAATTACTTCTTGACTCAGAAGAAGTTGTTACCAAAACAGGCTCGTTGGTAAGAGTTCCTTGCTGAGTTTGATGTTTCCTTGAAGCACAAACCAGAAAAGATGAATTCTGTGGTCGATGCCCTAAGCCAGAAGTATACCATGGAGTTTGTAAGTTTGCTGAAGGGACCTATGCTGGAGCACATCAAGAAGGGGTTGTCACATGGCCCAATGGCCAAGTCTTTGATTGAACTTGCAAAAGAGGGCAAAACTTGAAAGTTCTGGCTTGAGGGGGATTTGTTGTATGCTAGAGGACACCGCCTCTATATGCCTTAGTTTGAAGGATTACATAAGGAGCTCATAAATAAATGCCACGATTCCAAGTGGGCAGGACATCCAAGAATGCGTCAGACATTGGCCTTGATAGCTTAGCACTATTATTTTCCACACATAGGCAATGATGTTGAGGCCTATGTGAAGACTTACCTTGTGTGTCAGCAAGACAAGATAGAGAAGAAGAGACCAACAGGGTTGTTGTAGCCTTTGCCAATTCCCAAGAGACCATGGGAAAGTGTTTCTATAGATTTTATCATCGGTTTGACAATTGTTGATGGATTATCTGGCATCATGGTTGTGATTGGTAGATTTTTCAAGTATGCAGTATTTATTCTAGCATCCAAAGTGTGCCCAACCGATGAGGTAACTCATCTTTTTCTCAAGTACGAGGTGAAGTACTAGGGTGTTCCCAAGACAATTATTAGTGATCGGGACACGAGGTTTACTAGGAGGTTCTGGATAGAGTTGTTCAAGTTGATGAGATCAAACTTAAACTTTTTGACGAGTCTTCATCCGTAGACAGATGGGCAAACCGAGAGAGTGAATGAACTTGTTGAGATTTACTTGAGGCACTATACGAGTGCAACACAACGTGACTGGCCAAAGCTGTTAGATGTGGCCCAGTTTTCCTATAATTTGCAGTAGAGCGGGGCAACAAACCAGAGTCCGTTAGAGGTTGTAATTGGGCAGCAAACGCTTACACCTAGCGCGATTGTGACTTGGTACCGGGGGCCAAGTCCATCAACGTTTCAATTTGCCAAGAAATGGCATAAACTTCACAACTTAGCATGTGCTTGTTTGCACAAGATTGGGAAACAGAACAAGAATTGGGTAGATCAAAATTATCGGGATGTGAATTTTGAAGTTGGCAATCTAGTCCTTGTCAAATTGACTAGAATCTTGTGCAACCCAAATCACAAGTGGATTGTGTGAAGATATAAGAGGCCATTCAAAGTTATGAAGAGGGTAGGCATCATAGCTTATAGATTGGAGTTGCCGCCGACCATCTGAGCTCATCATGTGTTTCATGTGAATTTGTTGAAGCCTTATCATCAAGATGAGGAGGATCCAGATTGGGGCAATTCACACTGAGCGCCAGTCGGAGTGAGAGTCTTATACGAGAAAGAGGTAGAAGCCATCCTCACAGAGATAGTCGTTCATTAAGTGGGACATCGACCAAGGCATGAATACCTTATTCAGTGGAAGGGAATTCTCGCGAGTGAGTGGAATTGGGAATCTGCCGAAGCCTTATGGTAATTTTGAGATAAGATTGACCGGTTCCATTCTAGCCGTGCGATAAGAGTGTCGCTAGAATTAGTGGGGGAGAATATCACGGATTGTAAGCCCATGACCGAGACAAGTGCATTGAAGGCAGCCTAAGACCATCTTTGCCATCTTTTGGGCGTTCCAGTTGACCCAGGAGAGCTGGTCCATCCACCTTAGAGAATAGATAAGGCATGATAATTATCGTTTATTTAATTGTAGATAATTCTCATATTATCTCTTATTTGAATTTCAAGTAGAGTTGTAGATAAGATAAACTCTCATCTTGACCGTTGATGTGTTGTAATCTAAAATGTTGGTTGTAGGGGGCTCCAACTATAAAAGGAGGCTCACCCCCACCTCATTTACATACTTCATACTTCAAATTGTACTTCTTCACTTCAGAGTAATACAAGCTAGCATTCACTCTAATTCTTTCTCTCTGATTTTACTTAGAGTTCTAGGGTGACTTAGCCGCACTTTCGACCGAGAAAGCGACTAAGGCCGCACGAGCTTGCTAACATCAGTCTAGCCTTGTGACAATATCATTTAATACATTTTTAATGTTTTATTAAATATTTGATTAATAGTTCTCAATCTCTAATCATACTATTACAATTGTTGCCCTTTGATCCTATTAAAACTCAATTTAATATTTTTAACTTAAAATCATCAACACTCTTTTTAATGCCCTGCGTAATCAACACCGTTAATCAGTTTCATCAGTAAAACCTATTTTATTCTCCTTATCTGTTGTTTTCAAGGCCACATTCTCTCCTTTTCAATCCTCTGTTCTATCTCTCAATCTCACTTTCTTCCTTTCTTTATCTGTTATTTCCATATCAAGTTAGTAATCTGTTGTAACTATGAGATAAGATGTACACTGTCAAGATCAAGAACCAATTTACTATATAAAAAGGAGTGTGATCTCTAAATGTGTGTACGTTGATTTTGAGGTTAATAACATTTCCCCTTTCTACTTTCATCTCTCCAAGCTATATTCAATCGATTAGTTTGAGCATGTTGTTCTTATTATCGGTCCAGGATGTAAGGTTTTTTAAGCATTGTTAAATGTTGATGGGTGCTTTGGGACTGTCCATTTGCTGTAATGCTCTATTGTAGTGGTTTATTAATAAATAAAACATGACTTTAGCTGAGAAAAAAAAAACTACCGATTTAAGCTTCAATTATTTATTGTGTACTACAGACAACCAGAGTTGATTGCAGTTGACAAGGCACTAAAGAAAGCCCTGGTTCCTGCTGGTTGAGGTTTACTTTACTATATTGCTTCATATTTGCTACTAATCTTGATTGTTGAAAAGAAAAGTGTAAATGAATTTTATTTTTTTATATATAGTCTGATTTTGGGAGAGAGGTTCCCATGTTTGTGGTGGAAGCAACTTATGTCAAGCTAGAGATGAATAGACCCCAACCGACAGCTATATTTGTCATTCATTTGGAGAAGGTATAAGCTAGCACAATTTTTTTTTCACAAATTTTGCTATGCTTTGGGTTTTTCCTTTTTCATGCAATGTTAATAATTTACTCTCATTTTTAGGTCAAAATGAGTCCTGAAAAAGATCTTGATAGCTTCCGTTTACCCATTATTCTCCTCCAAATTGATGGCCACTACAATATCTTAGTAAAAGGGGACAACTACAACCTTTATATTCAAGCTGTTCAAGTCCAATCTTTTGCTACTAGTGAGCTATGGCCAGAGACGACCGAGAGGGAGAATCGTAAATTCGAGGATCAACTGCATTTAGTTGTTATTACCATGATTCGTCTGGTTGTGCATGTTTTTCTTGCGGTAATTTTTGTAAAATTTGTCATACTTCACTGGTCAATGATAACAAGTCCGAAGATTACCCGGAAAACAGTTTATTACTTAACTATAAATACTGATGTAACGAGTTGATTGAGCTCAGGTCTTCGGTTCGTGAGAACCCAATTATATAGTTTTTACAGAATAACTTTTTTTTGTTATTACTAGGCTATAAATACTGATGTAACAAGTTGATTGGGCTCATGTCTTTAGTTAATGAAAACCCAATTATATGGTTTTACAGAATAACTTCTTCTCTGTTATTACTTCAAGTTAGTTAGCTAATCTTTCTCTCATGTCTTCTTCAGTTCATAATTCAATTTCATGATCACATCTCCAAATATATTGTTTACAGAATATATATATACATACTATAAGAATCCATGAGTAGGACACTTGATTGAATTCGAAGCATGCATGGTTTTAGAGAAAGTTTGGGGATTTTCTCATACCTTTTTATTCACATGGTTATTAACTTTTGGATAATGCTTTTTTTTTTAAGTAAAAATGAGTAATTCCATTACCAACCCTTTTAGATTTTGTGTGCGTTCTTATCCAATCTAAATCATCTTTTACATGTGAAAATGATTGATATTCATCTGATCTATTCCAATAATGGTATTCTTATGATTTGAGAGGGAATTGAAAAAGGGTTCTCTTTTACTAATAGCATTTTCAAAGTTCGAATTTGAACTAGCTGTGTACTTAATACTTGTAGTGAAATGGTGTTGGTTTTTATAGTGTTTTCTTCGATTTTACCATATCTTTTTACATGATTTATGTTTTAATAAATCAATAGGTGAATATAACAATATAATTGTACTTTGTACATATAAAATTTGTAATCGATTTGATATCTTTATCGTAATGGTCAGAAGAATATTTACTCTGAATAAATGGTGATAATATATTTAAAAATCGACACACGTGAATAGTGCATGAAAAACCAGGAAAAGATTAAGCAAATAAGATAGTAATGTAGAGATTAAGCAAATAAGCAACAATTATGAGAAGCTGTTATTGATCCTTGTTGACAAAAACATGATGATCACCATCTCTAATCACATCAATTCCAACCCCTTCTTTGCTAACCACTTTAGCAGAAAAGATCCCAAATTTCTTGGCTCCAATATCAATGTCAGCGCCTTGCTCAACAAGGAACTTGACAATTCCAAGGTTGCCTTCACAGACTGCAGCATGAAGAGTGGTATAACCATTGTGGCTCGGGCACGTGAAGTCACCGCCATAATGAATGATTTTCTTGAGCAAGCTTAAGTTGTTTTTCTCGGCGGCAGTGCAGGCGTAGTGACAGTTGATGTTTGCCCCCATTTTCATTTAGTAGTTTGGCTACTTTATGATGGGCACCTAGGATTGCCTCCCATAGTGGTACAATTCCTTCTGAATCTGCACAAATTACTTGAAATATGTTATTCGGATTCAAAGATGAGTGTTAATCATATCCCAAAACCAGGTTCTCCAAGTTCCATGCACAGATACTTCATGAAAAATCGAGTCTGGAGCCTACCTTTACAGTTAGGATCTGCACCATGATACAGCAAGACAAGAATGCAGTTCTCACTTCCTCTGGATGCAGCTATATGCTACTTTCACACAAAAAGTTAAAGATTAGCATCACTAGAATAAGAACTTAGGGTCTTGATCATATCAAATAGAAAATAATTTCACAAACCAGAGCCGTTGTTCCATTGTTGTCTGACTCATTAGGATCAAACCCTCTTTTCAATAGCTCATGCAGCAACACATCATCTTCTCTTAGTGTGGCCAGGCAAAGATTGAGAGGTAGGTCCATTCTCCCTCGAGCTAGCATGTTCTTCGTCTCCGTTAAAACGCCTTCCATAATTGGGTCATTCATGTCTTCCAAATGCTGCAACAAAAGAGAATCCAGCATATTTCAATGCAAAAATCTTTCGATAGTTTGACACGGACTGTCGAATGAACAACAAGTCGACAGGGGTTCCGTGAAATACACTAGACGTGAGGTTATATGATCGTGTACAACATATATACCTGGATGAGATTGTTCATATTATAGTCCTGTCTCCAACATTGACCTGAACGATATTAAGGAATGTAGTACGGTCTAGTCGCAGCAGTTGGCACAAGCGTTTCGTACGTACAGTAAAGAGCTGCGGCCTATGGCAAAGTACACCTATCTCACCCAAAATATCACTAGCTTTTGCCTCTCTAACAACCTGAAAACCGTGTGTTGTTCAATTCCATTAGCTCGTGACTATTGATTGACAAGGCTAGTACATGACTGATACAACTTACCTTTTCAACTCCGTTTTTGAAAACCAGTGGATCCTGAGAAACAATGCAAAACGTTAGGGACCGTTTCGAGAGTGTTTAAATTGAATCAGATATCATAAAACAGTCAACAGCAAGTATCCAAGAAGATCTTGATGGTATATTTTTGGCATGAATCATTACACAGCACCAGTGACAATGATGTAGAAATCCGTGGGTAATTCGTTCTGCAGGATGACATCTTCTTTCGGAGGAAATATTCAGCTTTCATCTCTGATGCCTTGAGACATTTATTCACAAAGATATATAAGGGTTCCACATAAACTAAAGAATCAATTTTAAGACAAAAGCATGCATGTTTCTAGTGTGAATACCAGCGGAAAAAGAAAGTCCATAGAAACACCGCGAAACAAGTAGACATTTTCAATAACGGAGTAGAAAAGATAATTTGAAATGCTTGATCGGATGGCTTTAGGAAGGGAATTGAGGGTCTTTTGCTGCTGCAGCGCTTCCGAACCTGTCCTGAACTTCAGATATAAATGCTCAAGCATCTGATCTTGTAGGCGACGAGGCAATTGGTTCCGAACAGCAAAACTCGAAGTAGCTTGAAGGGATTCCCTCTAAGAGTTGAAAACATGAAACAAGGAAAGATTAGCAAAGATAAATACCCTCCAACCCCAGGAAGAGTGGGGGAAATCAAAGCTAGTTGATTAGCGTGATAAACAAGTCACTCACAAATAGTCTAGTTCGGGTGGCTGAATGTGCAACCAAGCTTGTCATGTTTCCGAGCAAATACGTATACAGCCCGACCTTGATGAGCATGCATAAAACGCAAAATGCCTTCTCCCCTGTATTCACAGGATGAATATCCCCATAGCTAACAGTAGTAAATGTAGTGATAGCCCAGTAAATTGATGTCACGTATCTAGTCAACAAACTCTGTTCTTTGAAATCAGCTCCCAGAACTGCACCAATAAATGTATTTCCAGGATCATGATATTTTGCAGCTAGAAGATAAATGCAGCATCCGGCCTTATGGGGGACAAAAAGGCTAACCTACAAAAAAACCATTCAGAGTTTCATCAATGCTGCATTACTAACAATAAATTTTCAGGTAAAGTTGTCCCATTTGCTTCTTGTTGTACTCACACAAACACCGAACCAAAAAGTAGCTGTAGTTTTTGTGTTTCTCCAATCTCTTCAAAGCAACAGTCAGTGATGCCAAATCAGAGGAGGCAATATACATATTTCAACAACTATCTAAGATAGAAAACAAGCCGACGAAGAGAACATACTCTTGTACCTCGTAAGCAAGGCACCAAGTCTGAGGAGACGCCAAAGGCGAAGCATGTTGAATATGCCATACGAGCTTAACGGCTTAGGGGAGATCTTCTGAGCAAGTTCGGATGGGATGGTGGATAGGATCTGCCGTACTTGCAAGCAATTTTCTTGCGGTCATCATAAATAAATAGGTAGATTTATCAAGGTATGCAAGAAAGAAGGTGAGAAGAATATCCAGGGCAAAGAAAGCCGAACTTGAATGGTGAAACCCAAGCAGTATAGACGACCAGAATAACCAGAAAAGTCTCCCATATCCTACAATAACAAATTTACTTGCATAAATTTCAGTCACCAATTCCTATTCCTATTGTGTGTACCCATACTAAAGAGTTAAACTCATCAAACCCCACAAATTTGGGACTAAAGCCATTCTTTTGGAGAAATCTATTCACCACATAATCAAGCTGAAGGAGATTAAACCAATGAATCTCAAAAACAATAGAAGAGAAGAGAAGAGAAGAGAAGAGAGGCTTTGTTTTATTACCTGTAACGACGATCATGAGGATAAACAATGAATCTCCTGGGCTTGACTCTACGGTTACTTCGGTTTCCGAGGGAAGGAAGTGCAATGTCGGATGAACCGTAATGGCTCCTCTCCCGCTCCATCTCTTTTCCCTCAAAACAAACCCCTGTTTCCATTCTCTCTTTTAGTTTATACTCGTTTGGTTTGGTGTTTTTCACTTCATTTATGCTCTCTTTTGTATTTAATGGGACTTAATTTAGTTTTTTAAAATTAAACTTAGATAATTTTATTAAGTTTTAAAGTGTTTGATAATTATATTAATTTTTATTTAATATAAAACAATTGTGTTAAATAAGGTCTGAAAAATCAACCCATAAATTATACATTTTATTTGCTTTTAGCCCTTAAATTATTTGTTGGTCAAAATTAGCCCCTAAATTATCGTTTTTGGCCATTTAAGTCCGGTAGTTACCTAAGTCAAAAAAATTATTACAGCCAATACGATATTGACACATCACAAAGATTTTTTGACCAATAGATAGTTTAGGGACTAAAAGGAAAAAAGTGACATAGTTTAGGTAATTATTTTGACCAAAAAATAGTTTAAAGACTTAAAGCGATTATAAACGATAGTTTAGATATTTATTTTGACCAAAAATAATTTAAGGGTTAAAAACAAACGAAAAACATAATTTAAGGGCTGATTTTTTATTTAAGCCATAGGATAACATAGTGTCGAAAAGATTAAGTTAACTTCACCTAAAATTTATAATTGAGGTAATTTATCTTTTTTATATAATTCAAACCTCAAATGTATTCCCACCCAACCCAATTTCATAAACTTTATGTATACAATTAAAAAGAAAATGTATAATTGTATATTTATGATTATAAATAGATTTAAAATTCTTTTATTATTAAATTTTGGCAATGGCACCGGACTTCCCATCCCAATCTGCAGCAAACATTCATAACCATTTTTAGGATAATAAATTATCATTAGAATTCACAACCAAAATAAAAATTAAATCCCAAATGTTGTCTTACACAGGAAATACAAAGGATCCATTGCTGTCGGAATCACTCTATTCAATCGATATCGTCCTCCATTTTAGTGTTTTCTTACCTCAAACGTGTTTGAACTCACTTTTTTCTATACATAATATCTTCAAATGAATTACCACTACAGGGTGATCCTTTAATCTAATTTGTTACATTCATAATATCATAATTTAAATTTTTAACATTTCTTAAAGAACCAAACACTCCGTTAAGCTAGATCTTGGTAAAACTTAACTTTTATCAATATAAAAGTTAGATTTAAATTCGGTTTGGCTAATTCATCAACAATTCTATGTTTTTTCTCCGCCATTAGAATCGGAGATTGAAGAACAAAACATGAATGTTTGAAAAGTATAGACAAATTAACAATTAATCTAATTTTTACATTAATCAAAGGTGAAAATTGTGGGCGGGGCAAGAACCCTTCCATCATAAACATACTTCCGTCCCTACTATTAGCAATTTAGCAATGTTTCACTAATTTAACAATGCATCGCAAGTAGGTCTCCATACACTTGTTCACCCTTTTATTTTGACGGTTAGTCTCAAGATGGTGGGCTGTTGAGGGAGTTATGGCCACCCTTAATTTTATAAAAATAAATAATTATCTTTTTATTCTTAAATGAATTAGAAAAATAATTTTAGATTAATTTTAGTAGTGTTTTAATTTTAATTGTGAGGTGATAATACATCATAAATTAAAGATTAAATTCTGTGTAAAAATAACAAGTTCTCAACCTAGCTTAGGGGTTAAACCAAAAGCAAGGTGTTCCTGATTTAAATATCCATAGAGATAGTTTTGCTTATTTTTGGGGTTGTGAGGGCATAACTTAAATATTAGTTTGGGTAAAATTTAACCAAATCCTAAACCTAGTAGCACCTAAAGGATTTTTTTTCTTTGATTTGTTCAAAACTAGGTATCACCTCTTGGTTGGTCAAATAAAAAAATACTATGTAACCCGTTGACAAGGAGAGAGGTGATGACGTAAAAAATTATAAAATTGGTCAACTCAGCACTATCGCTAATTTTTTAACGGTCGGTGATCAAAACAAGAAAGGTATCTAACGTTATAGATGGCTTTGACAAAAAATTTAGTTGAGTGACCAAAACAAGAAAATGGTGATAGTTTGGTATCCACATGTGTAGTTTTCCCTTAAAAAAATTCATGACCATAAGCGCAATAGCATTCTTTACGGTCAGAAACACAAGCGCAGTCGTAATTTAAACCTCTGATCATCATCGAGTTTTCAAGAATACCAGCAATAAAGAAAGGATGAATTTTCATGAGTTGTTATACCTAAAGAGAACCTGGTGTTGGTATTATATTGTAATGCAAAGAAGTTATCCCACATTGGTGAGATACTAGCTTGTGAAAGAGTTTATATACAAGCTCTCAACCTTAGTCACATTGTGTTTGAGATGAACAACTTTGTCCCTAATTTTTCACTATAAAAGGAGCCTTAATGCTGCTCATTTTACACACTGAAAATAATTATCATTTCTCATTTTCTCTCTACATCTCCCAATACCACTTCCGAAAAGGGTAACTTTCATTTCCTTCTTTCGGGTGTACGAAAATAGGAAGATTGTGTTAACCTTGGAGGGCAGCGTTCAATTTTGGGATTACACGCATCTGAACGTAAATGCTTAGGCAGTGACTATATGGTGATGCGTGTAATATAGTATGCGCAATTAAAAGCAAGTATACTCGTCGATCAAGTAATAAAGTGATAAGTAAAGTGTCGAACCCACAGAGATTGGAGTGATAAACTAAAAGCAATCACACTTAAAAGTTAGTAAAATAATATTGGTGTGGTAGTAGAAATAAAACTATAAACTAATGTTATGGCAAACAAAAGTAAAGTGAAGCAATTATCGAGAACAAACAAATGTTGTAGCAAAGATATATAATGAGAATGGATGTTGGGTTTATTGTCTAAGAACTATGCTAATTACCATTCAAATACTATAACAGTTGGCAATACATGTCTGCGTAAACCATTAAGATCTTTATTTACTCGACAGGATTTTCTAATGTACTTCTAACTCTCTCGATGCCTAAAAGTTAATAATATTGAATCTAAGGTAATACATGTATACGGAACCCTAACAACTCTATTATTTATTCAAGTTCTCTCTTTTAGTCGTTGAAACCTTAAACTTATGTCTAAGCCGAATTAGGACGAAGTTAAAAGCTTAGCCTCACTATTCATGTTTGTATAACCTAACTCTCTCGATATTAAGCCACATATCAGATAGTTAAAAGGCCTCTCTTGATAGCTCTTACAATAACTAAGCATGAAGAACGATGAACAGAATAGATAAAAAAAATGTGTTATAACATTGAACAATAATTAAAACATAGTATCTTAAAACAATAAACCCAAACAAAGTATTTAACTTATGTCTGAGCAAACATCATCCATAAAAATATATATCTTGGCAGTCAAATAAAACAAGGGAGAAAGAGAATCAAAGCGTCCTAAGATTTCTTCTTTGTGCCCTTTAACTGTTGTTGCAGCACTCCAAACTCCTAAAGCCTCTCTCGATAGCTTTTCGTCGCTTGGAGACTCCTTTTAACCTTCGACAATGGTGGTTCTCCAATGAAGAAGATAAATGATTGTTCTTCCTTGAATAAAAGCTTCTTTGCGTGTTTGTGCATTAAGTGCAGTCTTCTTTTAATTGTTGCCCTTGATGTCTTTATAAAGAGGTGACTCTCTTAGGGTTTTTAAAACCCTAAAGTACAAGTAATCTTTTAATGGGGATCTTACTTTTCTGTGTCATTAATTACTCAATAAAATAATATTGTCACGTGCTTTAATAAAGTGTCATGTGATCTAACAAAGAGGATCTTTGCTTTCTACGTCATTAATAGCTCAATAAAGGAGAGGAAACCATGCACTAAATCACATTAAAGGATCCAATATTTGTCTCCAGCGTCACAACGAATGTTGTAGCATCCCGTCCAGCATGAGAGAATTCTGCTCCAATGTTCCAACGCTCCACTGCTTCGTTACCTCCTGCACAAGCAACACTAAAAACCACTACCTTTCCCATTAATAGCACCAATATAGATAAACATTAAGCTCAAGTACCAAAACTCCCCAACTATATGTAAACTACTCCTAAATGCAATAGCATGCTTTCGAACACACACAATATGTTAAGTAAAAGAGTCTAAAATATAGGTTCTTTATGCACTCATCACACGGCACAATAACAATTTCATTTTTGTTCTTTAACTTATATGTTGTTCAGTAAGTACTAATCATGTTGTTTTACAGCAATAAATTTACCTACAACTGGTAGCTAAGAAACATGAGGCAAAGTGTCTTACTTTCTATCTAATTAGTGATGAAGCTATTAAGGGATGGGGAGGGGCACCCAAAAAATTTATTTTTTCACTTCTGTTATCCTATATAAATTGTTTTAAAAATTAGTTTATTTATGAATTTGTCCTCCTTACAAACATTTATCTTTTGCCCCTTAACCTCAAATTCTGACTCTGTGCCTACATCTAATGAACCTTGTGAGTGTCCATGGAGCCCACGTTATTTGATTTTGGAATATGGAAATGAAGTGAATTGGAATTGGAATTTGAATTTGAAAAACTCAGAAATGTATGAAATGACTAATAATGATTTGTATACAAGGTTCCTCAAAAAATGATATGTATACGAGGTAGGGGTGTTTAAAAATATTCGATCCGACCGTTTCGATTATTTATTGACCCGATCTAAAAATTAAATATCCGATCCGATTTTTATTTTTGGATCGAATATCTGATCCGATTTTAAATTTTCCGGATCGGATACGGATCGAAATATTTAAAGTTTCGAATTATTCGAAAATCCAAAAATTCAAAATTCAAAATTCCATGAATATTAATTTGTTATTTTTAACAATTTGATGTTTGTTATATATGAAAATTAAAAAAATCAAAATTTTCATAGATGCGAATCTTGTTATATTTAGCAATTTATTTTTTGTTACATTCAAAATTCTGAAAATTTCATAAATACGACATTCAAATTCGAAAATATAGTTAAATCAAATTATATTTTCGGATAATCGGATATCCAAATATCCAATATTTAGATATCCAGATATTCGTTTTTTTCTGAATCGAATACGAATCACTATATCGTCGATATGAAAAACTGGATATTCAAAAAATCGGATCGAATCCGATCCGATATTCGACAATAAACACACCTAATACAAGGTAGATAATAAAAATCAGAGAAATTTACGGAGGTGATAATGATAGTATAATAATTGGCAACTTGCCTTAATTATGGCTAATGAATATTAGGGTGTTTAAAAATATCCTATCCGACCGATCTAATCTAAAAATTTTAGATATTCGATCTAATTTTATTTTCGAATCTGTTATACGATCCGTTTTTAAAATTTTCAGATCGGACACGGATCTCAATATTTTAAGTTTCGAATTATCCGAAAATCTGAAAATCCAAAAATTCCATGAATATTTATTTTGTTATTTTTAACAATTTGATGCTTGTTATATATGAAAATTAAAAAAAATCAAAATTTTAATAGATGCGAATCTTGTTATATTTAGCAAATTGTTGTTTGTTACATTCGAAATTCCGAAAATTTTATAAATACGACATTCAAATTCGAAAATCAAATTATATTTTCGGATAATCGGCTATCCGAATATTCGATCCGATTATCCGATATCCGAATATCCAGATATCTAATTTTTTTCAGATCAGATATGGATCATTATATCGTCGATCCGAAAAACCGGATATAAAAAACAACCGGATCGAATCCGATCCGATATCCGACAATAAACACCCCTAAAGAATATATAATTTTTATACTCTATAATGGTAAATTCGTCCTTAATATGTATAATTTTTGTTGTATTAGTCCTTTTTTTTTGGACTAAATTTGACATCAAATCTTTCCAAAAAAAAATTCACTCTCAATATTTCAAAAAAAATTAAATTGTTTTTTTTTTAAAATAAGTGTTGCTTAAGAAAATTTGGTAAAACATTAAAATTTTTGGTGCATCATAAAAATTGTACTAGTTTTATGAGTACCAAAATTTCTAAAGATTACAAAAATTTCAAACGTTAAAAAAATTAGGTGTACCTTCAGAAACTTTCGTAAAATATTAAAATGTTTATCAAATTTGATTTATGGTAGCAATTTTAGTTTTTTTTTGTTGATAAAATGTGTTTTATTTCATCCAAGTAGTAGTAGTGCTACAAAATAATCAATCTTTGAAGTTCATCTATACAAATATACCCCAGTTTGTGCATAAGTGCGAGTTTACACTATCTGTTCGTACGTTTCGTATGGAGTTTAATTCTAGCAATATCTTTGATGCTATCTACCAACTCATTAGGAGTGCAAGCGATATCCCTAAAATACCTATGGTTTCTTTCTTTCCACACAACATAAATGTGAGCGCACCATGCAATCCGTAGGATATACACAATGAGGGATCGACCCTTTAACCTGTCGGTTGCCCACGCAAGCTTGCCTTCCCAGTCCATACCGCCCCTAGTCAAATGACATAGATACAAAATACTCTCCCATACCACTTTTGAAAAGGGGCATGTGAAAAATAAATGGTTCCTGGAATCCCTACCAGCATCACACAGCAAGCAACCATCCTCAACCACCATTCCCATGTTACTGAGCCTTTCATGAGTAGGGAGCCTATCTAACACAACCATCCAAGCAACAAGCGAGTGTTTTGGGATATGGGATGAGGATCAGACTAGTTTGTGCCATCAGACTTTATCTTTTCTTTCTCGTATTTTATCCCATATCCAGGCAGTTTTAATATGCACAAGATTGGTACCTGCAGGGAAAATAGCAGCAGCTTCAGGTCTCAGTTTGAGGAGCTTCTTGACTATCCAACTGAAGTGGCTTTTACATTTGATGCTCCAAAAATTCTCCCCTTTAAACACGTATTCATTAAGCCAAGCAACCCATAACGATCCCTCACATGCAAGGATGTTTCGGACGAGCAGGAGGAAATTAGCCTTATTCCAACAGTTCATACTCTTCAAGCCTAGCCCCCTCTCTGACTTCAGCGTACAAATTTGTCTTCAGCTAACTCTTGCTCTCTTCAAGGCCGTATCACTTCCTTTCCAGAAGAACCTGTTGTAGATTTGTTCGATTCTCTTAATAATTGACTTGGGAAGAACTAGTTGCCTGCATCAGTAATTTGTCAAGCTAAATAGAACTGCTCTAATCAGTTGTAGTCTACCTCCGTAACTGATCTTCCTGTTAGACCAGGCGCCTAGCTTAGCTTTCAGCTTCTCTAGCAGTGGGGTACAGTCCTTTTCACTTAATTTTCTGGTTACCAGAGGCACTCCAAGGTATCTCACATGAAGGTGTCCCATTTTGAAGCCAGTGAGTTGGTGAATTCATCTAATTTGCCCGCAGAGATGCCACATGAAAAGAGTTCAATTTTAGCTGCATTTAACCTTAACCCAGACGTGCTATAGAATTGCTCCAGAATGCTCAATATCCCTACGATTGAATCAATGTCTCCCCTACAAAAAATCAACAAGTCGTCTATAAAGGATAAGTAGGTGAGTGCAACCTTCTTACACTTAGGGTGATATCTAAAAAGCCCTTTTGTAGCAGCTGTGTTCAATAAGGCAGAGAGAGCATTCATAACCAAGACAAAAAGGTAGGGAGATAGGGGATCTCCTTGCCTTATCCCTCTCTCTCCTCTAAAGAAACCCCTCAAACTACCGTTGAAGGAGACAAAGAACCTGGATGTAGTTACACAAGCTTGTATACACTTTCGAAATCTTTCAGGCAGTCCAATGGCTTTAAGAATCTTCATCATAAAACCCCATTCCATAGAGTTGAAAGCCTTTTAGAGGTCTATCTTCAAAGCACATTGACGGGAGAGAGACTTCCTTGAGTAGCCTTCGACAAGTTCTTGGGCCAACAAGGTGTTGTCTATAATACTTCTTCCCTGGACAAATGCGGATTGATTAGGAGCAATCATGTCTAGAAAATACATAGAAAAACCTTCTCACAATGACTTTGGTAATGGTTTTGTAGGAAACTGAGCAATAAGCAATTGGCCGAAAGTTTTTAGCCATGGCAGAATTAGGCATTTTGGTGACCAAAGTTATTGCTGTAGCATTAAAAACAGGTAGCATGTTTGAAGATTCGAAGAAGAATTTCACCGCAGCAATAAGTTTTGTCAAACAATCTCCCAAGCATCCTTAAAGAACCATGTTGCGTATCCATCAAGTTCAGGGCTTTGATCATTTCTTTGACCGAAAATAGCTTCCTTGATCTATTGGTTTGTCACTTCACTACACAAATAATTTTCTGCTTTAACAGGTAAAGTATACTGCAGTAGTTCTGCAAGAGTTTCCACTGAGTAACTTTGAACATTAGGGTCTGCCTCACCGAACAGTTTTGTATAAAACGAGACCATCTCATCAGCCGTTGCTTAGAAGGTATCAAGCCTATTTCTCTGTTCATTTATGAGCATTCGGATAGTGGTCTTCTTCCTCTTGGCAGCCACTGTGGAGTGAAAAAATTTTGTTCCTAGGTTTCCTTCTTGCATCCATTGAACATGTGTTTTCTGCTTATAGAACAGAGTCTCCACTTTTTCCAAATCAAGAAGCTCAGACTGTAGTCTCCCCTACTCTGCAATGTCTCTATTCCGATACTTCTGAGGTTTGCAAGTTGCAACTGTTCATACTGCTCTCGTTTAGCATTTACTCTTCCAAAGATGTCAGCAAAGTGAACTTTGTTAAACTCCTTTAGTATTGGCTTTAACCGTTTAAGCTTAGTGAATAGGATTTTCAGGGGATTACCAAGGGCAGGTTCTTGCCAAGAACTTTGAACTACTGCTTTATAATCTGAATTTAGGGTCCAGAAATTGAAGAATTTGAAAGACTTTGGTTGATGAGCAAGGACCTCTCGAGTAAGCCATATCATAGCAGGGCAGTGGTCTGAGTCTCCTTGGGCAAATAATTCCACAAATGAACCAGGAATAGATGTAATCCAGTTATCGTTTATAAGCACCCTATCAATTTTTCGGGCTAAGAAGCTATTATCTTGCTTATTAGTCCATGTAAAAGTAGGGGCTGCATAGGGGTGATCGATCAGATTCAATTCTGCCAAACAGTTCCTAAAATCCTCCATATCAGCTGTGACATAAGGCCCCTTTTGTTCAAAATACGAGCTCTCTTGTACATCTACAAAAATATTGAAATCCCCGTCGATTAAACATGGAACAGATCCACTAGTCTGTTCTATCTCATTCAGCTGAGCCCACAAGGCCCTTCGAGCAATACCATCGGTGCACCCGTAAGCTGCCGTGATTTGAATATCTATCCCATTTAGCATGCCCATTACGGTGATAGTTTGATTTGCATGCTGCCATACAGTAAAATGCAGATACTTTTTCCTCGGGATCCAAATTCTTCTCCCAGCTATGTCATAATTGAAAGTAACATTCCAGCCCTCTGTAAATTTCCCTGCAATCTCATCAGCTTTGTTCTGTCGAATTCAAGTTTCAAGTAAGCATATAACCTCTACTTTTAAATTAGTGAGCCTTTCATCATTTTAATCTGTTTGAGGGGATTGTTAAATCCCCTGACATTCCAGAAGCACACTATCATTGGAAAGATGTTTTCACAGAACCTTCACCCGCTACCATAGGCACCTTCTTACCATTTTTAGATTTATCCGTATGCTCTTTTTTCTTAGTTTTGATTTCCTGCATAAGGGCAGCAACCCCTAAGGATGTTGCTTGTGGCTTCTTAATCTTAGTTTCAACATGCGCAAGGGCCACAAATTTATTTGCAGAATCAGTGAGTACCTTAGAATTTTTCTCCCCTTGTCCCTTCCCTTTAGACTTTTTCTTTATAGAATCCTGGAGGGAGGGAAAAATAGCATTGTTTGATTCCTCAATAGATTAGAATATGCGTCTTGAATAGGACAGGCAGGATCTGGGACTTTGCCTTAAGTAATTCCACTGTCTTGTTCGTTCGTTTGTAGTTGCAGTTGGCATTCAATACAAGCTGCCTCTACCTTTTCGCCAGAGTGCTCAGTAGTTTCTGTTCCAACAGATTCATGAGGAGTTGCAGTGGCCCTATTTTCAGCAGTTTCAACCCCGGTCTCTCTGGATGATTCTCCATGTTCAGAGATTGAACTTGCAACCACCTCTTTAACTTTCCAAACCTTGGTGACCATGGATTGTTTAGTAGTGCACGCTTTATCTGCGTGACCAAAGTGCTTGTACATAGAGCAACATGGGGGCACCCAAGGAACACTAACATATATCGTGGTTGTTGTGCAATCTCGCAGTATTACTTCAATGGATTCAGGCAAAACCACCCCTGCTTCAATTTCAATGCACACCTTGGCAAATTCAAGTCGCTCCTTTGAAGCAGTAATAAAGTCCATGTAGAGAGGCAATCCTAGAGCACTAGCAATGTAACTGAGACCTTTCCTAGTGTAGAGCTCCAAGGGAACATTATACAGTTGAACCCAAATTGGCATTCTACTCAAATCAAATTCTAATTTTGTCAAATCCGGTTTCTATTTTTGAAGAATCAATGGTTTGTTTTGGATATGCCATGGTCTGCTCTCTAATACCCAGTCTCTTGCAGTTGCATTGATAAAGGAAAAACATATAAATTTGATCCCGCATGACTTACCTTAACAGTCGAGGTCTTCCCCCATAGCGTCTTTGCAATCCGCTTCATAGCAGAAAAATTGGAAGCAAACCTGATAAATTGTCCTACCAGAGCACATTTCCATTCTTGATCTCCATCTTCGAACACTGATAATGGCGGTTGGACAACTTTTATCCCTTCTGGAAGCGCTAAAGAAAATAATTTCAGTGAGTGTTCTTTCGCACCAGAAAAAACCTTCCTCCAGTCCACAATTTTGTTGCTAGCCATCCAATAGATCCAACAAGAGCGATGAGAAAAGAAAAACAAATAAATCAATAGAAAACCCAACAAAATTCGATAGAAAAACCCTTGGAACACGATGAATTCCTCTGAGCACATTAGACCGGCTAGTGTGCACCCAGAGAAAGTGGCTACCGTGCACCATTTCCATTATTTATAAATAATTATGGGTTTTCTTTAATTTTAGTATATTTCTCTGATATGGTTACTTTATAAAACAACTTTAAAATCTTCTTCTTTGTTTAAGCCGTCTTCGACAACAGGATTATGCCATCCATTGGTTTTTAATACTCACATTGGTTGTATATAAATAAAACTATTCTCTTTTGATGAGGAATTTTTAAAAATATAACTACAAAATGAAACCGTTAGCACTGATTGAATGAAATAAAGAAAATCGTTGCACTAGACGATGCCTCTCGAGGTTAATACAGAGCTTTCAAAATTCGTACACCCGAATTTTAAAGTTGGACAAAATAGTATTGACCTTCTCTTCTTAGATAGCATGAAACACATGAGAATGTTTTTGAGATACATTAAAAGTGAATGTGAACATTCAATTTATAGGCTGAAAGCTGGGGGTAAAATCGACTAATCATCGCAACAATAATGACAAACAAATTAATTTGATTGCAGCTGTCATATTAAGTATGCAGTAAATGAGTTATTTAAATCTTGTAACTGTCATCTTAAATCTACAGTAAATGAGTGAAAAACCTTTTAAATTTTCTCCACCAACATTTCTAACATTCCTCCACAAATGCGCAGATAAAATGAATTTTAAGGAGAAAAATCATGAGAAGAACAATAGCAAAATTAGTTGCTTAAGTACTAGTGAGCGTATATGGAACTAATACATAGTGACGATGAACGATCATTCTCTTTTACAAGTGAACGAATCTTGAACTTGTAAAGATAGTGGCAAACTCATGACACACGACTAACCTAATTCATCCACTATGTCTGCGATAAATCAACAAATATATTTATACATATATGTATAAATATATATATATATATAGCCACACCTCATAATTCTATTAAGTGTACTAGAAAGATAGCCCAATGTCTTTCATAGAAGGTGACAAATCTTTCTCACTTACGTAGGTAATTTCATAAGGTCTATCTCAACATAAATCAAACGAATTAGGGCTATGAAATCATTAAGAGTTTTTTTTAAACTCAATCTCACAATAAAATAGGTTAATTCCTCAAGTTCATTTTAAATGAACCACCCAAACTCTAGGATAAGAATTCATTAAGAATAAAAACTCAACATCTTTTATCGGTGAATTCAATATGTCCTTCTCAAATAGGATCATCCAAACTCTTGGGATTAAATTCATTAAGAGTATAGAACTCATCATTCTTAACGGTGAGTTCAAATAGTCTTCTCAATGGGACCACCCAAACACTAGGTTATGAACTCGTTAAGAGTAGATATTCATTCATATCGGTAAATTCGTCAAATCTTTCTCACTAAGACCACCAAAGGGACTATGATTTTATTAAGAGCAAAAACTCAATCTTTATGTGTTCAATGTTCGCCATAGGGATAAATTAGTATGTACTATGAGTCTCTTCAAGGTTTAGTCCACATTGAACATAGAATACTAAGTTCGGTATCCACCATGTTTCCATGGTTTCGTTGTGACCGCATTGAACTTCGAATGCTAAGTTGGGCATTCACCATGAAATCTTCAATCAATGGGATTGAGATTCATCCCCCTCGACGGGTCAAGAACCAATCTCCTACTTAACCTCTTGGTTAGTGGTTTAGTTATGTTCTCAAAAGTCATCTCGAAATCTAAAATGAGTGACCCATCTTTATAAATCCATGCATTCTTATGAAATATCGTTTTCAAACACCCCGCATTTTCAAATTGTATTAGTAAAAAAATGACTTAAAGAGATCACAAAATATTTCCATCTACTATGACCAAATAAATTTATCTTAATAAGATTTGTCAAATATTACTCTTAACCTTTGCATTAAGTTAAAGAGCATCATTTAGTCATAGTATTTTATAAATTGGAATAGTGAGCATAGTAATGAATAATGCACCAGGTAGGTATCTAGGAAAGAGAGATGCAGCACTAAGCATGCTTAAATAACAAGTCTATCATAGAACCAATCCTAGACATGCATATTATGTACTATCACAATACTTTCCAATAATTATTTTAGAAATTTTTTCAGATCATGGGAATTGAAATCAACTCCTTGATAAGGATATTTAATTGAGGAACTTTTAATCTAATGGTATTCGCTCATACTCATTCGTAGTGCTTACTTTCATTGTTGGTTACCCATAATAGAACTTATGCCAACAAATCCATGAGTCTATCAGCTTCTTAGCATCCCACTTTATTCACATTTAAAACCCATTTTTATAGGTTACATTTGTATTTATTATTCTAATGTATTTTCGACTAATCTTGATAGGGTGCTGCCAAAGTCCAATATGAGAACATCCCTCTCAATCTAAAATTTTTCCATTTGCTATAAAAAAAACTCATCATGGATTCTCAAAGCCATGGAACAATTGTTTTGACTTTAATCAAACGTTGTAATTTCCAACTAATTATTCAACCATTCTCTTATCGATTGTCAAAACATCAATATTTGAATAAATATGATATTTATTTATGAACTTTTTCTTTTTTCTCCATCGAGTTTTTGCTAGACATTGAAAAATCGTAACCGTCACAAGGAATTATAAATTCCATTAATCTCATTAAAAGCGATTATTATTACCCATAAAGGCAATTTAATTCGATAAGCCAATCTAAAATTTATTCGGTAAGGCAAACGATTTTTTTTTGTAAGGCATCTAAAAATTTAACTATCTCAAAACACAATTCATACAACCACGTCACATTCACACTGACGATATATGGTGAGCATATCATTGAGAAGAGATTTCTCAAAAGCTAAATTTGCTTTAAATTCCAACCATGTTTCAATAGCAGTAGAATTTGTTTCTAAATTTTTGGAAATATAACTGTGAAATGAAACCATTAGCACTGATTGAATGAAATAAAGAATATTGTAAGAAAGCGAACCATTTGTTGTGTCGTGGTATGACCATTGCCTTAGAAGCAAATTTGCCCTGATTGGTGTAATTGCTGCACTAGACGATGCCCCCAAGGTTAACACAACACCTTTAAAATTCGTACCCCCGAATTTTGAAGTTGGAAAAAATGGTATTGTCACTCTCTTCTCGATAGCATAAAACACATGAGAATGTTTTTTAGATACACTAAAAGTGAATCTGAAGTATTCTATTTATAGGCTGAAAGCTGAGGGTAAAATCTACTAATCACTCACAAAAATAATGACAAACATATTAATTTGTTTGTAACTATCATATTAAGTATAATTTAAATCACATAACTATCATATTAATATGCATTAAATGAGTGATTAAACTATGTAACTACCGTATTAAATATGCAGTAAATGAGTGATTTAAATCATGTACTGTCATTTTAAATCTGCAGTAAATGAGTTAAAAAACTTTTGAATTTTCTCCACCAGCATTTCTAACATTCATTTGTTTCATTTTAGTTTCGTTTTTTTTGTTTTGCTTGCCAGAAGTCATTTCACATATGTTTTTCTTTTTGTTTTTCGTCTGCTTGTATGGCAGTTTATTTGTCTATTTTTTGCAAGATTTATCTGTCTTTGTGACCGTATTGTCTAATTTTATGACAATTTAGCGTTTAGATAACAAGCATTATCAAGCGTTTCAAGTCACAAGATGATCAGCGGTATGTTATTTTTTGGATTTCCTTGTGGTAGTTTGCTGATGTGCCGAGAACTCGCAACGAAAAGAATGATGCATTCATGAAGCTTTTTGGTTAAAGTATATCTTTCTGGATTTTCATTTGGATGATGAAACAAGTTTTCTCAGGAAGGAATATGTTTAATTTTACCTTTCACGCTCTTTGGTCTTTTGACACTTTTTATCTTCATGGATATTCATGGTTTAAAAATGTTCATCATTTGTAATTCTTCTTTTTGATTAATGAAATTCAGTTAAAGTTCTTCGTTAAAAAATTAACTCTTAAGTGTATATTAGCAAAACTTGACTTGACTCAAAAAATTAATTTTTTCTACTCAAATCGACACGAAAAAACTCGATTTAACTTTACTCGAATTGTAATTTCATAAAATCGTCTCGACTCAAAAAAAATTCAAATAAAATTTTAGTTAAAAAATGAAACTTCAAATAACTTAAAATATTTAGTTATTAGCGGATCAGTTTTCAAGTTCGAGTCGAGTCTCCCAAGTCTACATGATATATATATCGCATATAAAAATATGAAGAAATATATATCGTATATGGTTATAGAAAGTCGTTTAAATTAAAACTAATTAGTATCATACATGATAAATATTTACAGTTAAATTTGAATAGAAACTCGAACAGCTCAACTCGAATAAAAAAATTCAAGTAAAATTTAAGTTAAAAAATTTGACTCATCAACTCAACTAACTCAAAAAATTTTCACTCGAAATGCTCAATTCAAAATATAGTAATTATGGTATTGTATAAAAAAATCTATTTAAAAGAGCAACATTGAACATGGATTTTTCCGTATGATCCAATACAAATCAATTATAAGCAATGACAATTAAGTTGAATTATATATATATATAATCACCATTTTCGTCTGGGTCGAATCAAATTTAAAAATCCAAAAATTTTGCATAAATACCATAAATTAAAATACCCAAAAAATCAATGTCTATTTTACAACTCATGTCATGCCAATTAAACCTCTACCCATTACAATTACAAGAACCAATATCATCTCCTACCCAACAAGCTTAACCCATTCAAACCCAAAATTATAATACCATAATTGGCCCAATACCCCAAACACCATCAGTTAACCAAAACCATAATCAAAATTTAGCAGCCCCCAACCCCTTTCAGAACCTTATGGCTTCACACTCGTGACTATTCACGTGCCATCTCGCAACACAAGTCACGGGCTCTTCATCTATGTCGCATCGAGCAAGCTCAAACGACCAGGATTGCTTTAGCAACTCTTTCTCACTAGCTGCCTACGCTAATGGCCCCCTCCCAACAGCCGTACCACATGTACAAGCAAATGAAAACAAAATTGGTAGAGAATCATCGCAATAGCCAATAGGTTTTTTCCTTTGTTTTTCATGTAATATGATATTCTGCTATAAAGCTATTTTTGTAACAACAATGTAAAAGGGAAATTCAGGAATCAATACCAAAAAAAAAAACAAGCAAATATTCATAGGCAAAAAGATCCTTAGGTATCCTAATCTTTCATTTTGGCATAACATTTGTGTTCTTCCTTTTTTTTCAAACCGAAACTTAGGGCTTTTGTCCTCCATTCTCAAAAATTCATTTTCAAAAACAAAAGGGGTTAAAAAAACGTTTTTAAATCAAAAAGTGGAGAAAGGTCTTACCTTTTTTGAGTTTTGAAGGGTTTCTTGTGGCCTTGGCCGTGAGAAATTACCGCCGCTTTAGACGGCGCGAGGTGGCCACCGATGACTGGTCTAAAAACTTTGGTCTGGATTTTGGGTCTAAAAAGGGAGCTTTTCTTTCCCTTTTTCCCTTCTGATTGTCATTTGTTTCTCGTTTGGGATCGTGGTTGAGATAACCACCGCCATGAATGGTATGAGGATTGACCACCGATGAATGGTTTGAGGGTTTGATTTCTGGTTCAGTGAACCGAGAAGAGAGGGTGTTTTTTTAGTTGTAAGATTTGGTTTTGAAAATGAATGCTTTTGCTTTTGCCTTTTTTTTTTTAATTCCATTGTTTACTCATTTATTGAATTAAATTAAATTGATTGTTCCTGCTTTGTTTACAAAAACGCGTAATTGATGGCCCGCATGCTTTTGGTCTTTGTTCATTCATGATTTTGGTCCCTTATTTACATTCCCCATACTGTTTAGCATTTTGTTCAATTTCAGTCCGTTTATGTATATTATATACGTATATTATATACGTATATTATATGGTACAGCATATATATAGTATTATATGCATATACATATATATAGCATATATTATTGTGCATATATTTTATCTTGCTTTTAAGGATGATGTATTTCGAAAACGTTTGTGGATTGTTGGTTAAATCCCTCACTATGAACTAATTTAATAGTTGGTGGGGATGTTTTGGTTTTATGTTATTTTCATACTTTAGTTTTTAACAATAAATCTGTCTTGGCATGGTTTTATCTATTCGGCATACTTTAATGTTTCTTAAATACTCTGCCAAGCGAGAGCTGGCACTGTTGGCCTATTGTGCCTCAATATCTTAACAGACTTGGGATGGCAACGAATAAGTTGTTGAATACTGAGGAGAGAAGCTTCGAGAGAAGTCGTTCAAGTAGATGAACTTACTTCGGGAGTGAAATCTACCCCTTAGGAGTATAGATTGGATTTTAATCAAATTGGTTTATTTAAAAACAAACACTATGGAGATATAGGGGTTTTTACATGATCAATTTAGGGCAATGGCCATCAAGAGAGGCTTTGCTAATTTTGAATCTACTCGGCAAACAATGGCAAGACAGGTTGTTGTTAAAGACTGGCATGGCATGAACAACGTCAAAATCAGGCATTCCTTGCCAACGCTCATCATTCATTGAAACACCTTCCTTGCCAGCGTCTTTACTTTACTTTCATTTCTTTACTTTTTAATTATTTTCCAAAACCAATTTCAAATCAAATCAACTTTTTCTTAAGGCAAGTAACAATCAAGGCAATTGAATTCCAAGTCAATCTCTATGGGATCGATACTCAGTTTACCAGCTGTATTACTTGCAGACCGTGTATACTTGCACGCAAAAGACTCCTTTTGGCATATTCTTATATTTTCCAAGACATATTTTCTGCCGCCTTTTGCCAGCATTCACTCAGAGAGTCTACAATTATGCCTCTTCATTAGAGTCTTAGCTTGATCTCCACTAACTCCTCAGATCATGCCTCTTCGTCAGAGTCGTAGCTTGATTGCCACTAACTCTTCAGATCATGTCGCTTGGTCAAAGTCGTAGCTTGATTGCAACTAACTCTTCAGATCACGCCTCTTCGTTAGAGTCATAGCTTGATCTCCAAACTAACTCCTCAGATCATGCCTCTACGTCAAAGTCGTAGCTTGATCGCCTCTAACTCTTCAGACCATGCCTCTTAGTCAGAGTCGTAGCTTGATCGCAAACCTAACTCCTCATATCATGCCTCTTCGTCAAAGTCGTAGCTTGATCGCAATCTACTCACCGAATCATGCCTCTTCTTCAGAGTTGTAGCTTGATCCAATCTAATATCCTAATATGGTCTCGTTGTCAGTGGCGTAAATGATCAACCAAATTCAAACATCTCTTTACCAAATCCTTTTAATTTTACAGTTTTAAATAAAATAAGTGGATACTCAATTTGAAACAATTTTCTTTTACTCTTGTAGGTTCTATCTTTCCGAAAAGAAGATGAAGTAGATGAGTCGACTAGATCCTAACTCTCCATTGGCGGTATAACGGGTCAACCGATGAGTTCTATTTCTCTAGAAGTTGAAATATGGATCAATTAGAGTTTGAAGGAAGGGTCGTGCTAGAAAAGATGCTCCAGTTCTACCAAACGAAAATGGTTATCTTTTAATCTTTGTTCTATTGTTGCTCACAACAATGAGTAAAGAGGGGCAGCTGTAATCACAATTTTCATTCAGGTCGAATGAAATTTAAAAATCCAAGAAATTTGCATAAATACCATAACTTAAAATACCCAAAAAAAAAATCAATGTCCATTTTACAACGCAGGTCATACCAATTAAACCTCTACCCATTACAATTACAAGAACCAATATCATCTCCCACCCAACATGCTTAACCCGAGGCCTACAACAATTCAAACCCAAAATTACAATACCATAATTGGCCAAATGCCCCAAACACCATCAGTTAACCAAAACCATAATCAAAATTTAGCATCCCCCAACCCCTTTCAGAATCTTATGGCTTCACACTCGTGACTATTCACGTGCCATCTCGCAACACAAGCCACGGGCCCTTCATCTATTCCACATCGAGCAAGATCAAATGACCAGGATTGCTTTAGCAACTGCTCCTCACTAGCTGCCCACGCTAATGGTCCCCTCTTTGGCATTTTCTCCTCCAACACCCGTACCACATGCACAAGCAAATGAAAACAAAATTGGCAAAGAATCAGTGCAACGGCCAATAGGTTTTTTTCTTTTGTTTTTCATGTAATATGATATCCGGCTATAAAGCCATTTTTGTAACAACAATGTAAAAGGGGATTCAGGAATCAATACAAAAAAAAAAGCAAATATTCAGAGACAAAAAGATCCCTAGGTATCCTAATCTTCCATTTTGGCATAACATTTGTGTTCTTCCGTTTTCCTTTTCCAAACTGAAACCAAGGGCTTTTGCCCTCCATTCTCAAAAATTCATTTTCAAAAATAAAAGGGGTTAAAAAACGCTTTTAAATAAAAAAAAGAAATGTCTTACCTTTTTTTGAGTTTTGAAGGGTTTCTTGTGGCCTTGGCTGTGAGAAATCACAGCCGCTTTAGACGGCGCGAGGTGGCCACCGATGACTGGTCTGAAAAGCTTTGGTCTGGGTTTTGAGTCTGAAAAAGGAATTTTCCTTTCCTTTTTTCCTTCTGATTGGTTTTTTTTTCTTGTTTGGGGTCGTGGTTGAGATAACCACCGCCATGAATGGTATGAGGATTGACCACCGATGAATGGTTTGAGGGTTTGATTTCTGGTTCAGTGAACCGAAAAGAGAGGATGTGTTTTTTAGTTGTAAGATTTGGTTTTGAAAATGAATGTTTTTGATTTTGCCTTTTTTTTTTAACTTCTTTGTTTACTGATTTATTAAATTAAATTGATTGTTCCTGCTTTGTTTAAAAAAAACGCGTAATTGATGGCCCGCATGCTTTTGGTCTTTGTTCATTCATGATTTTGATCCTTTGTTTACATTCCTCATACTGTTTAGCATTTTGTTCAATTTCAGTCCGTTTATACATATTATATAGTGTATTATATAGTGATATTATATGGTATAGCATATATATATAGTATTATATGCATATACATATATATATAGCATATATTATTGTGTTTATTTATTATTGTGCATATATTATTGTTTACATTTGTTTATTTAAATGTGGGTTATTACGGTGACCTGCAATGGGGTACGATCTGTATTATTATGGCCCATTTAGTGTAGCCAACTAACATTTAATATTTAATTTTCGCATCTACCTTTTATTTTTAACGCAACTTAAATTACGCAATTTAATTTTTCCCATTTAATTTCTCGCATTTTTATTTCTGTTATTTAATTTCTGCATTTATATTTATGTTTTAATTTCGTATATGTTCTTTTGCTTTGCTTATTTTGTTGCATTCGACTTATTAAACTATTAATGCGGTGCCCTTTTATTCGAGAGTAAGTGTGGCTAGTACCAGACGTAGTGGTGGTGGTTCTTTCGTCTATTCTCGAATAACAAGGTCTTTAAAATTTAATCGTATTTTTAAACGGATCTTAAATTAAATTAAATTTGAACTCGTAAATTTCCAATTAAGGCAAATCGTATTCGACTATGTATCAATTTTTGGGTGGTGTGGGGTGCTAATCCTTCCACACCCGCAACCGACTCTAAGACTCGTTTTTAAAAGAATCTTTGGTTTTATTTTTTGGTGTTCAAAATTATCGGTGGCGACTCTCGTCTTTATCTTTTAAAACCAAATTTCCTAAAAAAATCTCCCTCTCTCTATTTTCAAATATTTTCAAAAAACACGGGGAAACCCCATCACACATACATTTACCCCGATTTTTTTTTTTTCTGGCGATTCCAAAAGTTGGGGAGGTCGCTATAATATGTGTGTATATATTGTCAAGCCAGAAGCCAAAATTTTTTGTGACGCTTTGTAGTAATCAAGTAGCCACCAAGCTGATTGCTCTTCCTCCTCATAGCGATTGTCATGCATGAAGCATTCTGAATACAGTAATCCACAACCCCACCGCCTCTCTTTGCCACCAACGTCCTCATCAACTGCCATATTATTGATTTCTTCCTTTGTCCCAATACCAAAGGCGACACTCAGATGTTTAGCTGCCTCCACTATTATTGCACCTTTCTCCTTTCCTTCCACCTCCGCCACTTCAACTCGCACCTGCAAATATTCATCCATTTCAAACCACCACCCCATATTAAAATCATAACTTTGGGGACAATATTATTGACAAAGAAAACTACGAATTCCGAACATAAATAATATAGGAAGTATCAGTTCTTACTCCTGCCTTTTTCCTTTGACGCATATTTTTCAATGAGTGAAGTAGATCATCAACTCTGGGATTTCGCTTCCTTTTAGACAACTCTGCAAATCAGAACTTCAATTTCAAGCACCGAATTTAATGGATATGAATGCAGGGATGGACCGAGGGGTGCTAGTGAGATAGTCGCATCCCTTGAAAATTTTAAATTCCTATATATTTAAAAATTTTATTTGTATTTTATGTTGAAAATCTAATCTCACACCTTAGAATTTCATCTTCCTATATTTTACTAAGTATAAATGTTTGTACTTCTAACATATAATCATGTGTCGTACCTGTACGAACGTGCACATATATATATTCATGCATATATGTGTGAGAGATTAACTGACCTCTTTTTCTGGGTCTGGCGACATGCAGAAGAACAATGGTGTCTTCGGCTTGAATCGTGTGAGATAAAGCCCAGTCAAGAGCTCCCTTAGCTTCCAGGGTTGAATTAACCACCACCATGACTTTATTGCCACCGCCGTACTCAGTTCCGGCGGCCTCGTTGTCGATGGTAAAGTTGGTATCCTCTGATTTATTGCCTAAGAACTTGATTTCCTGGTCGTTTCTGATACACGTAGAGGCTGATTTTCGCCGGAGAGACAGCGAGGTGACACGAACTCGAGCCACTGACTGGCCGATGCTCATTGTTGGTGATCTTGAATTTGATCGAACCATTGTTTTCTTTTCTTTAGTTGAAGTTTGGCTGCGTGTAAGTATCCCAAGCCACATTCGGTAATTCAACTTGTATATATATTGCACATGAAGCACATAAATTCTTTTAAAATATGATATAACATAAAAAAATAATATAAATATGCTGGAATTTATATAATAAAAACTAATAACATATTAAAATAAATAATTTTTATATAACTATTATAATAAAGAAATGTATCGATTACTGATCGGTCTAGTGAAATGACGTGTTGGATCCATTAAGTAAATAAGATTAGAGGTTTAAATTATGGATGAAGTAAATTGAGTTGAAAAAAAATTGTTCTTATAATAGACAATTAATAAATCAAATATCGATAATTATGTAAAAATATGTAAATAAGACACTGTTACAATCATAAGCGTTGGTGTTGACTTTGCAACTAAATAATGTTATTATTGGGAGTAATAAAGGTGGGGCATTTTCCTCGGACGTGCTGAACATGAAGATGAGTGACACTATGCGTCTGTTTTTGGATTTATATAATTCTCCAACACATAAGTACTTAATTTAAGGGTTAGCATGAACTCTTAGTTTAATTAATTTCACACGTTTGTAAGAAATATTCATCCTTTTGCTTTGTTATATTTGGGTTATTTTTTTGTTTTCTATCGACAGAAGTGAGTCTCTAATAACTAATTATTTGCGTTCTATTAATTCACATAAAAATAGATATCGGTTGTTTTAAAACTGCACTCTATGTTTAGGGCGAGGATATAACCTTCGACCACTGGTTAAGGTAGAACATACTCTTACCATCTCATCTAAGTTTCTTGATTTATTATTTTTAAACTATTAAATTATTTTTTTAAATAATATCATTTTTAAGATTCAAACTCGAATTTTTTTCTGAACGAGGTAATATAATTTATTATTTTACCCAACCTTTATTAATTATTTTACATATATATCGGCTTCGTTTTATATCTAATATGAGTTGTGTTACGCGTACGAGACAAAAGAGCTGCATTTGTTGCATGGCAACCTTCCATAAACAAACAGCCCATAAATGTTGGAAAGGATAATAATATTCTTCCTTTCCCAAGTACTATAAATATTTTATGGAACAGATGTAAAAGTATAGAAAATTATTTAATATACATATGGTAAGATTTAGATTTTTCTAAAAAATAATCTCTTATTTGTAGTCATGCTTTTAGTTTTTTTTAACCACCCGTATCCGACTCATGGTCGACTAATTCAAATCGAGTTTTGTAGAGGTACAATATGAGAGTAATCCTCCCAACTCAATTTTTTTTCATTTATAACGTCAGGATTCGAACCTCTGACATTATTTAAGAGACCGTGCGCCTCATATCTAATGACTTTAAAAAAATCAAACACTGTATACTTTTATTTGTTTGGTCCTTTTCCTCAATATACTAATAAAAATCAGACTATTTTTTGATAAAAAGAATTAGATTATACAATAATATTATCTATTTTAATGCCATATGTCCCGTTTAGATTTTAGAGTTTAAAAAAAATTCAAGATTTAAATTTAGAAGATATTTGTGATTTAAAATTAAAATAGATAAAGTTAGACAATCTAATATTATATATGAACTTCCCATATCTAATGACTTAAAGACAATAATGTTCGTGAACAATACATTTATTGAGATGCCAACCGAGTCAAGATTGCCAAGTGACTTGCCTTCATGCCATTTTTATTTGTTTTTGGAATTTAGTTTCATATACTATTAATTGAACAACTTCACAATCGGGAGATAATTAATTATACTTGATATGAATATAAATAAAGGGTAAAGTATATCGTATGTCATTAAATCATGTTCAAATGATCTTTATGTTAACTGAACTTTCAAAAATTATAAAATGATCATTAAAATTATCAAATTATTACAAAACGGTCACAACAGTGTTACAAACAATCATTAAATTTATTATTATTATTATTTTATAACATTCCAGTGATCATTTTGTAATTGTTCGGTAAATCTAATGTTTATTTTGTAACTTTTGAAAGTTCAGTGATCAAAACGTTCATTTGGATATAGTTTAGTGACCTTTCGTCTACTCTACCCATAAATAAATAGAATGATTGGTCAAACTGTGAGATTGTTCAAATTATTCGTCCAAATTAAAAAGAGTGGTTAAATTAATTAACTATAATATTTATCAACCAAACAAATTAATACTGAAATATATTAATAATTGTATTATGTAAAAATTATTTAATTTCTAGAAGGGTACGCCACTCGGATTTAAAGAAGGTATTCTTCCATTAAAAATAGGCATAAAGTAAAAAAATGCCTCATACATTTGACTGAATAGTCACTTTGGCTCCCTTTTTTGGAGCAATACAAACCTCAACGTTTTATTTTGGGACAAAATAACCCCTCTGCGGATGAAAACTGACAGTCAACTAACGGTAAATGGCTTGAAATGACGTGACAAACTTATATGGCAGTGCACGCTGTAATCACTAATTTTATCCGGGTGCTAACCCGTTTTTACATTTTTGTGAATATTAGAAATAATGGGCCTTTGATTTATTGAATCTATTTTATTAATACTTTGTTGTTATTATATGCCATATTATTATTATTAGTAACTATGTTTATTACAATTAAAACTCAAAAGCAAAAAAGATTTTTAATAGTATGGTAATTTGTTATTATTGTTAGTATTATTATTAGTACTATTATTATTATTGTTATATTTATTATTTATTATTATATTATTATTGTTATATTTATTATTTATTATTATTATTAGGATATATTATTAAATAGAAATGGAAAAATAAAAATTAAATGATAAATAAAAGCCCAAGTTTATTAGATTATAACAGTCCATGTTACAAATTAAAAACCCAAAAAATAATACATATTATCACGGCCCACTTGGGGCCCAAATAACAAAGCCCTAATATGCCCAATTACAACAGAAACCCTAATCAGTATGTCTCTTGCGCATCCATCTCTCCACCATTAGATCTGGAATAGATCTGATGGTCTTGTAATCACTTATTTTTGTTGGGTTTTAGTATTATTAGTACTATCTTAATAGTAATATTATTAATGTAAAATTAATAAAAAAATTTAAAAAAAACAATATATATAATATAAAAAATAAAAAGTAAAAAAAAAGAAGCAAAAAGTAAAAAAAAAAAAAAGGAAAAGAGAGTGGAACATAAAGCTCCACGTCACCCTTACCTCCACCCAAATTGCCTATAAAAGGCATGGGGGAGGGTGGCACAAGCCAAGCATGGAGCCGGGTAAGGCAGGCCAAATAAGAGAGCGATGCTCTCGGCCCCACCAGGTTTGATTCAGTATTCGATCGAATTTTTTATGATTCGATCGATTTAATTTTTAGGCCACGGCGAGATGGTACGAGAAACTTGGTGGGATCGGTTGAAGTTTTTATCTGAGTTTTTAGGGGTAAAATTTGATCCTTATCTTTGTATTTATTTTAATATTGGTTTAGAAGTAGGGTGATATATAGTTTTGTATTTATTTAATATTAGTGTGTTTTTTGTATATTGTATTATTTAACATATGGTTTGTTCATATTTAATATACGTATTTTTGTTATGTTCATGCTTTTTATTTATGTTTATGTATGATTTATTATGTTTATTAAGTTGCATATTCGATATATTTAATTGCCAATGCGGTGCTCCCTTTTTCGACGGTAAACTTGGCTACCAGTCTAAGACGTAGATGGTAGTTTTCGTTTATCTCTCGAACATTGGAGCCCTTAAAATTTACTCGCACATATAATTGAATTTTAATTTAATCGCCACTTTAACCCGTAAAGTTTAATATTAATAAAGCGGTAATTATTTGGTACCAATTTTGGGTGGTATGGGAGGTGCTAATCATTCCTCATCCGTAATCAACTCTTGAACCCAAGTTTTTAAAAAAGGAATCTCTGTTTTTTTTGTTTTAATGGTGTCTGGTCTACCCAAAGTGGCCGGTGGCGACTCCAAGTTTTTTAAAAAATACGAGTTTTCCAAAGAATTAATCAAATTTCAAATAAAAGTGGGGAACACTTTCCTAATATAAATTTTTATTAAAATACGAGCTTTCTCCAAGTTCCCCTTTTAAATAAAATTTTCAAATAAAAACGAACCCCTTTAATAATTTATTATTTTCGTAGCGGCCCAGACAAAATAGTCGCGACAGCATGGCGACTCCGTTAGGGATTAATTTTGGTTTAAAAAAAACAACAAAAAAGAGTTAAGCCAAAAATTTTACCGCTTTAATAATATCAAAAGTTGCGGGTTAAAATGACAATTAAACTAATATTTGTTTATAAATGCAAGTCTATTTTAACGCATTTAAAATTGGACATATAAACACGTTTGTCTAAGTGAGGGGAAAATGCTATTGCTTTCGAGGGGATATTGTTCCTCCGTATGGGCCTAGCAAGTACCTTCGGGGCTCTACTACTCTATGTTTTCGTGGAAATATTGTTTCCCCGTATGGACGTAGAGGAATGGGTCCCCTGAATTGAACCCGGCTGAGAGGAGCCTATAATGGGTGATGACTGGGGCCTTGCTACCCTTAGTAGGGGACAACAAGGACAGTTCGGGTACCTTTTAGCACCAAAACTACATATAGAGAATATAGAAAGCCTACCCTTCTAGAGCCATGCGGACAACCTAGGATATTGGATGACATATGATTAGGTCTATTTCATGCTATGAATTTTTTCTATTGTCTTGCATTTATTTATTAATTATATCTGGTCTACTAACCCCTTTTTTCTTTTGTTTTTCATTTTTTTGCATTTGCATAACATGATATAAATGGTCGATTTTCAAATTGATAACTCAAATTAGAAAACTTTCACCATAAATGGAAGGTGTCTCAAGACAAAAGACGAAAACATGTAGGATCGACATCGGTGCCAGAAGTGATTGAGCCAACGAGAATGCCAACTGCAGAAAAATTAAAGCTTTTTCAGTAGTTTCTAAAAGAGATGTCATTTTTCTTAAAAATCAAAATTTTCAATTTAATCCTTTCATAAGGGTATTTTAAAAAAAATTGAATTTTTAATTTAACCCTTCCATAAGGGTATTGTTTTTAAAAAAAACTGAACTTTTTAAGAGTATTTTCTTAAAAATCGAACTTTTAATTTCGAACTTCTAATTTAACCCTTTTCATAAGGGTGTTTCTTCTTAAAATTGAATTTTAATTTAACCCTTTCGTAAGGCTATTTTTCTTAAAAATCAAGTTTCTAAATTTAACCCTTTTATATGGGTATTTTTCTTTAAATAGAATTTTTAATTTAACACTCTCGTAATGATATTTTTTTTAAAATTGAATTTTTAATTTTACCTATACGTAAGGGTATTTTTCTTGAAAACCGAATTTTTAATCTAACTCTTCCATGAAGGAATTTTCCTTAAAACCTTTTGTTTCAACTTTTCCACAAAGGTATTTTTTTTCTTAAAATCGAATCCTTTCTTAAGGATACATTTCCCTTAATTTTTTTTATTTCAATTTCCCTAAGAATATTTTTCTTAAAACTGATTTTTTTCTAATTTAACCCTTCCACAAAAGAATTTTTCTTAAACATTTTAATCATTCCTATCAGATATTATTGTTCTTAAAAAATTTGTGAAAAAGGGATCGCGAGTCTTCTGTCTGCTTGAAGCGACAAAAGAATCAGAAGCTAGAGTGGAAGCTTACATGCAAAAGAACATGTTTTCTTTTTTGTAATGAGAACCTTCTTATGTTCGATGAAAGTTGTTCTAAATTGATCACATGTGGAATTCACGCCTTTACTTGCATTCATTCTTGCATTTACTTTATATCATTTAGAGGTATTGATTCGTGAGTGGTCGACCAAAATTAAAAATCATTCATAACGGACAAAAGGTTTTCTAATCAGATAAGAAATGATACAAGTTTGAGGTTTTGTCCTAAAGCTAGATCAAATACAATGGGCAAGAGTTCATCCAAAAACTTCAGATCAAACAAGATAGATGATACTCATGCTAGATGAATGACTTGAAATACAAAAACTAAAGAAGCAGATGGCTGAGATGATGAATTTGATGATCGTTATAGCTAAAGGCAAAGGGTTTGTCGAGCCGAGAAAAGAGTCAACTGAGAATTTGAATATGAAGCACGATGGTCAGACTTTCACCCCTGAGCAAGGTAATTCCATCAACTGACATAGTTCGAATTCATTCGTGATCTGTGTCAACAAACCAATATGAGGTGCATCTAGGTCGAGTTCTAAGAAAGTGAAGGTAGGGCCGAAAAAAAACTTGAGAAGCAAATAACGTGAAGAGGCACGTTCCGATTCCTATGAAATACGCCAAGTTACTTCTGATGCTCGTTGAAAGGAACCTTGTTATCCCAGTTCAGACTGCACCGAAGGAATCACTTTACCCAAAAGGTTACAATAGCTGTGTCAGATGTGGTTACCATTTAGGGAGTTCAGGTCACGTTATCGAAAATTATGGGGAATTAAAGAAAAGACTTGAAGACCTCATCAAGACAAGTGTATTAGGTTTCAGAAACAGAAAACCAAATTTTTCAGTGAACTGGCAATCATCTGTGGGTAAGGTTGAAGAAGAGCCAGTACTCAGGATAAGGTTCGAATGCCGATGATCGCACCCCTGCTAATAACTGGAAGACAAAAGCTAAAACCACCCTATCCAAATTGGTAAAACATCAAAGCTCGTTGTGAGTGTCGTCCTGAATTCAGGGGTACCATATTGAGAATTGTATCGCCTTCATAAATGGGAATTTAATAAATGGGAATTCAAAACAAAGGCTATCCTAGTATATTAGCAGATTGCTTGGTTGGATTTGAGCTTAGGAGAAGAATATCTGATGCAGCGAAACCTTTTGGTCTTAATGAAAGTTGTTCTTCTATGGGGATCACTTTTGGAATCAATACCTCATTTCATTCATATTTACATTTCATTTCAAATCATAGGTGTTGATTCGAAAATTATTTCATATTAGGAGATCTTTATAATAAGAGAGATGTTCTGTAATATATAGAGTTTGATAATACTACACTCTAGGATGATTCGAGCAGAAGCAAATAGAAGACAGAGTTGCAACACCAATTACGCGCTTCACTCCAGGAAATCAAGATATTAGGAAGACTGATTACTATCAACAAACATTTTCTCTTGATAAAAGTCTTCCTAAAAGATTATTTGAGAATCAACACCTCATTTGCATTCATTCTTGCATTTGTTGATTATTGTTATGCTTTATACATTTCGTACATTGCATCACCTAATATGTTCCTACATTGTGACATCTGGTTTTTCATAAAACATTCATAACAATTGCATCTTTGCATCACCTCAAAAGCACGTACATGCATCTCATTTGTACAAAATCAATTACGAAAAATTCTTTCACAATTTTTTTAAGAAAAAGGAAAGATAAATCCTTTTATAAGGATATCTTTATTTTCAAGAATGAACTTTTATATCCTTTCAACTAAATTTCTAAATCAGTCCTTTCATAAGGGCGGTTTTAAAAAATGAACATTGTAATTTGTTTCAACAGGATTTTTAGATCTAGTCCCTTCATAAGGACATTTTTGAGCTTTTTTCCATCCTCTCATGAGAATAAATATTTCTTAAGCAAGGTTTTCTCAATCTTTTCACAATACATTTGTCCAGTCCTTTCATAAGGACATTATTTCAAAAATAATAATAAGAGTTTCTTCTTCGATCCTTTCACAAGGACATCTTTGAATAGGAGCCTTTTAATTTAGTCATTTCATAAGGACATTTTTAAGAAAATATTATCAATTCAATCCTTTCATAAGGATATTGTTAAAAAAAGAGAAAATGGAAAATGGATTTCTCAATCCTACCCTTTCTTTAGGATGTTTTTTTGATATTACTAATTCTTAAGGATTTTTTAGTTCTTAAGAAGATTTTTCTCAAAACCAACAAGATTTCTCGATTTTATCATTTCATAAGGATATTTTTTTAAAAAACAAATTTCTTAATTTTATTATTTCATAAGGATATTTTTGTTGAAATCAAATTTCTTAATAAGGATGTCTTCCTTAAGACTTGAATTTCTTAATTTGACCCTTTTATAAGGGTGTTTTTCCTAAAAGAATCAAATTTCTTAATTAAGTATGTTTTTCCTTAAAACTCAACTTTCTTAACTTGATCCTTTCATAAGGATATTTTTATTAAAACTAAATCCTTTCATAAGGATGTTTTTCTTAAAACAAAAGAGTTTGGGGAAAAGTTTACTTCGCGCCAAAAAGGCCAGAATGAGATAGTCCCTATGCTTGAATTTCTTACCTTTTTGTAAAGATGTTATTTTGATTTCCCACATTTTGGTTTCCTTTTTTAGAACATTACACAGAAGAACCATACGACTTAAACCCGAAAATAGTATAAATATTTTGTAAAGATACTTGTAGTTATTTTTGAAAATGTTTGAGTTTGGCAAGTCTAACAGAAATGTTGGCATAACGTGCTTAAACACGGTAAAGTTTAAGACAATGGATAATTCAAATATCCATCGAAAAACCATTTTTACAAATGGTCAAAGGAAAATAAATCCTTTGGAAAATCCAATATCATGATTGGTGTAAACTGATTGTACCCAGGGGAATGGTACAACTAGCACGGAGCAAACGGCTACTGGTAAAGGCAAATTAAAACGTTGATCCCTGTGCTTCTGGAAAAAATGCAAAATAAATATATGAGCAAAGCTATAGATTTTTTCAAATGTCGGAGTGTATCTATTTTGTCATAATAGAAATTTCAATTTTGTTATTCAGAAAACATTTTTGCATCTTTTTTCTTTGACTCTTTAAACATTTCATTGTCACAGGGTGGTTTTTGTTATCCCATACACATATCCACATTTTTGAAGGATATACATACACATATATATATATATATATATATATATATATATATATATATTATTTTTTAGGTCCTCGAATTTCAAATGCAAGAGTACCTTTGATTTCGATCTAAAGATCAATTCTAAGCTACTTATGTTTAGAATAAATTGAATGTTGTGATGATATTGCAAATGTGAGTATCCGCTAATCCATTTAGGCATATGGAGGAACAATACGAGTGTTTAGACAATGGGCAGATCCTATTTAGGGAATTTCTCTCTGAGGCATTTGTTGTTTAAGATCCTTGAATAGAGTGTTGACCCTAAATCTTTACCCCTTGAAGACTATCTCTAGATGTCTACGAATGAGACGACGAATGACATTCTTTTGCTTTTCAAGGAAGAAGAAATAAGACCAGATATACGAAAGCCAAAGAATCACCAAAAAGAAATGGTTGAAGACAAAAAGGAAAATGCCAACCAGAAGACCGAAGCAATTAAGGATGAGCAATACAATAAAAAGACACATAAAGAATTCTGCAGTCAATAGGCATCAGTTTATAAGAGCCGCAGAGAATAGATTACTTGCAAGAAGGAAGTAGGCACCAATGTCCAAGTATATATATAGTTGAATAAAAAGAAAGGGACTTAAGACTAAAAACACAAAATGGGCAGTTTAAGAAAAAGAAAAAGAAAGAAAGAGAGAGATTACATTCCACTGTTTGGGTTTACTAAAAAGTATTCCTAGAAAAGAGTGTTTAAAATGAAAAAAATGAGTAAAAATTTTGGGGCACTCCTCTGTAGTGAAAAGCTGATTAGCTTAGAAGGTGGTTGTATGGTCCATCCATCTTTTAAGTCAAAAGTGGAGTAGCTACATGAGTGATAATAATATATTCAAATCATGACTATGCCGAGTAATTCAAGGTTCTTTTGTATGCTCCATCATTATCCTCGAGGCAAAGGACTGTGATGAATTGAATTCCCTTGGAAGAAAAAAAAAGAAAAAAAGAAAAGAAAAAGAAAAAATAAAAGAGAAAAGAAAAGAATACTTCATATGAGCACACCTAGATCAAGCAATACAAGAATAAGATTTTGAAAAGCCTTGGAAGGTCGATCATCTTGGAACAGAAGCGTATTTCAAGGCCGAGTCAAGGTAGATCAGCTAGAAGACTTCTATATTTCAGAAGAAGGAAATGAAATCTAGGGTGAAAACCCAAAAATGGGTAGTCTAGAGCGATCCTAAGAGTGAAAGATAAAAGAATATTTCATAGGAGCATATCCAAGACTTGCGAGTACAAAAATGTAGTTTCACTTAACCAGGAACCCATGGCCTACATTATAAGCCTCCAAAGACCATTATGATCATCCATAGATATCTAAGTTGAACGAGATTATCTTCAGATTACATTCCGCCTATAAGGGTTAACCTTTCTTCAACGAATGTCAAACTTCGAAGTGCCTGATCGACACCCAAATGAGGGAAGGATGAGGCATGGTGAGATTAAAAGAGCCACCTTAAATGGGTTAGAATTTAGGAATGAGAATTGTTCCTCTTAAAATCCTAATAGACTAGAAGATACTATACATTTGCATATATCTCCACAATAGTTAAGATCTTCTAATTATATGCTTCATTCGGCTTGATCTCTGTCAATTTGAAGTAAATGTGCTATTGCATTTGATATTTTGGGGGCAAACATGTTTTTGAAGTGATTGGCATTTTCTCCCCAAATTTTGATGTTTACCATTTCGCCCAAGCACTAGTTTTTAAAGTGTTTGGCAATATACTCCAAAATTTTTTTACCATCCTCCAAACATCAGTTTCAAAATATTTGGCTTTTTTCTAAATCCTGATTTTTAGATGACTGTAGTTTCTCTCCCGAACACTAGTTTTCAAAATATTTGGTATTTTCTCTCAGTTTTATTTTCAAAATGACTGACTTTTTTCAAAAATTATTGATGAGAATTAAACATTAGGGACCGAGAATTGATTCTCGTCGAGATGCTACAAGAAGATTAAGGATGAGTTCAATGAGTGAAGGCATGTTGCTCGCCCCGATGTTGAGATACATGAAGACTCTAAGTGTTGGGTCGAAGATGAAGAAAAATAGTTTAGCCCAAGATTGAATGGGGCAACGTTGAATGAGACAATGAAAGTCCCTATATAAGAATGGTATAGGGACTAGAATGAGATTATTTGGGAAAATGGGTAGTGACCCTGAAGAAGAAAAGAGGTATTTGAAGACAAGCAAAAAATTTGATCTACAACTTCATGTGGAAGATGTGGATCCTATTGAAGATTTCCAATTGGTAGCCATGTTGGCGTGAATCCAGATTTCAAGATTTCCTATTGGTAGCCATGTTGGCGTGAATCCAAATTTCAAGATTTCCTATTGGTAGCCATGTTGGCGTGAATCCAGATTTCAAGATTTCTGATTGGTAGCCATGTTAGCGTGAATCCAAATTTTAAGATTTTTGATTGGTAGCCATTTTGGCATGAATCCAGATCTCAAGTCATTCGGGCCATCAGTAAGTCCTTCAGGCATGATGCCAAGCTTACTCTTTGGTGTCAAGATGGTTAGAAACGGGGCATCCTTCAAGGTTTTCTAGTCTTCATGTAACACCCTTAACGTATACTCGTATACCGAATATACGTAAAAGATGCTACTAAGTTAATAAGAAAACTTGACTTAAATTTTTTTTATACCAATTCACCTCGCAAATTAACCCTTTCTCAATTTTTAATTAAAAACCGTGTCAGGCTGTTGTAGCTAGTTTTGACCCTGAATTGTTTTATAAAATTTATAAATGTGTTTTCGAAATAAAAATATTAATTAGGGTGAAAACTAGGTGCCCTGCCTAGACCCTTTCCTGATTTTAAAATTCCCACACGATTAGAATTAAACACCATTTTAACTGTATCAAAAATTTATAGCCATTTCTAGCAAACCATTTCATCAAATCCATGCATCCCTATTGACATATAAATATGTCATAACTTAGGTTTACAAACCAGTTTACTCATTTAAGATACATACCAATATATATTTATAAAATGTGTACATGACACTAGATTTCAAACTACTTTTAAGATGTACATACCGTAGTCACTTTAATAACTTGATCTTCCAAAATGTCAGCTCCTCCTTAAATATATCTCGGAGGACCTAATTGATGAGAATTAAAGCATAGGGACCGAGAATTGATTCCCGTTGAGATGCTACAAGAAGATTAAGGATTAGTTCAGGGAGTGAATGCATGTTGCTCGCCCCAATGTTGAGATAGATGAAGACTCTGAGTGTTGGTTCGAAGATGAAGAAAAATAGTTTAGCCCAGGATTGAATGGGGCAACGTTGAATGAGACAATGAAAGTCCCTACATAAGAATGGTATAGGGACTAGAATGAGATTATTTGCGAAAATGGGTAGTGACCCTGAAGAAGAAAAGAGGTAATTGAAGACAAGCAAAAAATTTGATCTATAGCTTCATGTGGAAGATGTGGATCCTATTGAAGATTTCCAATTGGTAGCCATGTTGTGGTGAATCCAGATTTCAAGATTTCCTATTGGTAGCCATGTTGGCGTAAATCCAGATTTCAAGATTTCCTATTGGAAGCCATGTTGGCGTGAATCTAGATTTCAAGATTTCCGATTTGTAGCCATGTTGGCGTGAATCCAGATTTCAAGATTTTTGATTGGTAGCCATTTTGGCATGAATCCAGATCACAAGTCATTCGGGCATGATGCCAAGCTTACTCTTTGGTGTCAAGATGGTTAGAAACGGGGCATTCTTCAAGGTTTTCTAGTCTTCATGTAACACCCTTAACGTATACTCGTATACCGAATATACGTAAAAGATGCTACTAAGTTAATAAGAAAACTTGACTTAATTTTTTTATACCAATTCAACTCGCAAATTAACCTTTTCTCGATTTTTAATTAAAAACCGTGTCAGGCTGTTGTAGCTAGTTTTGACCTTGAATTGTTTTATAAAATTTATAAATGTGTTTTCGAAATAAAAATATTAATTAGGGTGAAAACTAGGTGCCCTGCCTAGACCCTTTCCTAATTTTAAAATTCCTACACGATTAGAATTAAACACCATTTTAACCGTATCAAAAATTTATAGTCATTTCTAGCAAACCATTTCATCAAATCCATGCATCCCTATTAACATATAAATATGTCATAACTTAGGTTTACAAACCAGTTTACTCATTTAAGATACATACCAATATATATTTATAAAATGTGTACATGCCACTAGATATCAAACTACTTTTAAGATGTACATACCGCAGTCACTTTAATAACTTGATCTTCCAAAATGTCAGCTCCTCCTTAAATCTATCTCGGAGGACCTACGTGTGAAACAACATCACACGCTAAGTATGAACTTAGTAAGGCATTCTAAACAGTTTATCAAAGCAAGAAATGATACAGTTCAATATATCATGTATAAAGTGCATAAAATTTATCTATAATGGCAATATGTCAAAATGTCACTATATCATGTATCATTTTACCATATAAATCTTGTATCATACTATCATATAAATCATGCATCATCTTTAACATGTAAATCATGTGTCATATTGACATGTGAGTCATGAATTATCTTTGACAAGTAAATCATGCATCATGTCACATTTCTATCATATGTCATGTACTTCTTTGTCATGTAACATGTAACTATGTAACATCTGTATCACGTAGATCATATATCACTTCTATCATATAAATCATGTATCATCATGCAGTCATTTGCATGCTCATGATCTACTATATAATCATCTTGTTATTATTATCATCGTGTCTGGCTAGAGGCCCATGGAAACCCCGTAGCCTATCTACACCGTAGTGCCTTGTAGAGTACGTAATCGGGAGAACGCTCTTTGCTCCTCATATAAGGGCGCTCTTTGCTCCTTATATTAACAACACCTCGCTAGTGTATCTTGTTTCATTTTAATCTTTGCTATTATCCATATTCTATGTATAAACATGCATTGCCATTATGCATAATAAAATTCTTACCTCGTATTCTATTGAAGCTTGCATTTACTGAAATATGCATCAAATCAAATTTCATATAATAATGCAATATCATTTTCAATTTAGGGTCGACTTATCACAAGTCTTCCCCTTTTTATAAATATGCAAGCATATAAAAATGCACTCACTTGTTTATGCCAGACAACCTCACTAAGCTTACTCGATATTCTTTTCCTTCTTTTTGTTACTCGGGTCTTCTTCAAACTCCTTTTGAACTGTAGAAGACCAATCGAACACATTTTATCACTATTCTTTGTTAAACTTAAATCTAACATTACTAACTCGATTCAAGACATTTTTATTCGAATATAAAAATATTTCTAAAATTTTTCCTAAATTTTTATGTGATTGCAGAATTTGTCTCTAGGTCCTTAGTGACCATTTTGAACATCAATAAATTGTTCAAGCTCAATTTGAACAATTTCCATTACTATTTACTTATTTTGGACTATTTTCCTTTTAGTCCTTAAACTTTATAAAAGTGACATTTTAGTCATTATACCATATTTGTACACTTATTTCATGTACAAATTAATTCTTTACTCATTTCCATCATTTCTAAAATTTTCCCTTAACTTTCAATTTTGTCCAATTTAGTCCTTCAAGATTCCTTTATTTCAAAATAAGTCCTTAAAGTTTTCCTTTATTGTCATTTCAATCCCTTAACTTCCTATCATGCTTGAAACATCAATTCTACCAAATAATTATTAATTCCAAACCAATCCCCCTATTTTCTCAAAATTGTTGAATTGATCCCCTAATTTTCCAAAATTTTCATTTTAGTCCCTAAACTTCAATTCATGCTATTTCAATCATAATTCATCAGTTCATGTGCTAAAATAAAATTTTCAATAATTTCCCCTAATTTCTCAAATTTTCAAAAAGGTCCCTAAACTTTAACTTGGGGAAATTATGTAATCTAACATCAAAATTAAACTTCTAACATCATAATCCTTTTAATATCATCCTCAATTTGATTCCCTAACCAAAATCCCTAATTCTTAGGGTTAGGGTTTATAACTTCAAACAAGAAATTAATCTAAATTCAAGCTTGATTTCATGTCTATATCATCAATTCTACACAATACTACTCCAATTCCATCATATTCTATCAAAATCATAATCATAATCATAATCATCCTCATCCATGAACATGAACCCGCTTGACTTTTATCATGCAAAAATAATATCAAATTGAAGAGAATCAAGTATAGAACAATTTACCTAAATAAAATTTGCTTGAAATTTGCCTTGATTCTTCAATCTTTGGCTTGAAAGTTTGAAAATTTTCTTTCCCTTTTTCTTCTCTAAGTTTCGAACAGAAAGCTGAAGATAGAGATGATTTTTTAATCATCTTTTAACCTATTTAATCCATGTGTCTAATTAAATGAATTTAAAATTAATTTAAATAGTGAAATTACCATTTTGCCCTTTTATTATAATGGCCAAGATTCAATCTCATCAAAAATAAATGACCATGGTTTAATCCATGTATAAACCTTCTTCCAAAATTGCCCTCAAAGTTTCAAAAATGCCATCCGTGGAAAATGTCCAATTTGCCCTCCAACTAGACTTTATTTACTAACAAGTCTTGAAAATTGTCATTCCATCACCATCTAACTAAATCTAGTTAGAATCCAACCAAATGTAATAAAATATTCATAAAATAATATTTTATGACTTTTCCATAATTTCTTGGAACTGTCTTTAAAATTTTAGTCCGATCCGATATACCGATAATTACCGGGAAATTTTATCGGATACATTTCCTCTCAGAAATCTTATCTCCACAATCCATTTCAAATATTATTGAATTAAAAAGAATCCTTTTTATCAGTCAAAATATTGAATATGGGACCTTCCCATTAGGTCACCCATCCCTGAACTGCTCTGGTTTGAGCACTCTTAATAATTTCATTTGATCCAAAAATTCTAATAATATAAGCCTCGTACGAAAAATCCGAGTAACAAGGAAATGCTACTCTTAGGGGTGAACTATTCATTTACGGGGTTAACTTACATAACTTTTAGAAATTACACTTTGGTCCCTAAACTTTTCCAAAGTTTACACTTTAACCCCTAAAGTTCAAAAATTACAATTTGGTCACTAGTCCAAAAATTGGGATATTACAATTCCTCCCTCTTAAGAAAATTTGTCCCTGAATTTCCAACATTTACTATTTTCAAACAAATTTGGATACTGTTTTTCATTCTCTCTTTGGTTTCCCAAGTGGCTTCCTCAACCTTATGGTTTCTCCAAAGGACTTTAACTAATAGAATTTTCTTGTTTCTTAATTCTTTAACTCCATATGCTAGGATTTTCACTGGTTCTTCTTCATATGTCTGATCCGATTGTAGCTCGATTTTCTTAGGAGAAATTATATGTGAAGGATCTGATCGATACCTTCGAAGCATGGACACGTGAAACACATCATGAATCTTACTCATATCTGGAGGTAATGCCAGTTGGTAAGCCAATGGTCCAACTCTTTTTAAAATCTCGTATGGCCCAATAAATCTGGGACTAAGCTTTCCTTTCCGCCCGAAACGTAGCACTTTCTTCCAATGAGAAACTTTTAGGAACACTTTTTCTCCCACTTCATACTCAATATCTTTTCTTTTCTTATCTGCATAAGCTTTTTGTCGATCTGCTGTTGCCTTGAGATTATGTTGAATAATCCTTACTTTATCCTCCATGTCTTATGTTAAATCAACTCCTCCAATGTTTGAGTTATTCATGATATTTTGATCATTCAACTCGAACGAATTGAGAGGAGTTCGACACTTTCTTCCATACAATGCTTCGAAAGGTGCCATCTTAATACTTTCTTGATAGCTATTATTGTAAGCAAATTTAGGCAAAGGTAAGTACTTTTCCCATGATCCCACAAACTCAATCACACAAGCCCGTAGCATATCTTCCAAAATTTGTATAACCCTTTCAGATTGTCCATCTGTTTGTGGATGAAAGGCTGTACTAAAATTTAATTTAGTACCCAACGCTTCATGTAATGCACCCCAAAACCTTGAATTAAATCTTGGATCTCTATCTGATACTATCAATACTAGAACACCATGTAACCTTACTATTTCCCGAACATAAAGTTCTGCATATTTATTCAGTGAATAATACATTCGATCTGGGATAAAATGAACAGATTTTGTTAAACGATTAACAATAACCCAAATTGAATCCTTTTTACATGGTGTAGCTGGCAATCCAGATATAAAATCCATCGTTACTCTCTCCCATTTCCATTGAGGAATAGAGATAGGCTGAAGCAATCCAGAAGGTACTTGATGCTCAGCTTTTACTTGTTGACATGTTAAGCACTTTGCTGTGAATTCTGAAATTGCTTTTTTCATTTCTGGCCACCAGTATCGAGTTCTTAAATCTTGATACATCTTGTTACTTCCTGGGTGCATAGTCAATGGACTATAATGGGCCTCTGTTAATATATTCTTCTTCAGGTTGCCATCATCTGGAACATACACTTTACCTCGATAATATAAACAACCATTAGGCTTGATCTCATAGTCTTGTACTTCTCCAGCTTCAACTTGTTTTCTCCTTTCAAGACATTCTTTATCCGTGGACTGCAAATCTTTAATTCGATCCAACAAAGTTGGTTTTATCTGAAATTCTGCTATCAAGGAACCATCTCGTTCCAATGACAATTGTGCATTCATCATGCGCAAAATAGAAAATGTCTTTTGACTAAGAGCATCTGCGACTACATTAGCCTTCCCAAGGTGGTAATCAATAACCACATCATAATCTTTCAAAAACTCAACTCGTCTTCTTTGTCGCAGATTCAGATCCTTTTGTGTCATCAAATACTTCAAACTTTTGTGATCCGTGTAAATGTTACACTTTTCACCATACAGATAGTGTCGCCAAATTTTTAAAGCAAAAATTATAGCTACCATTTCTAGGTCATTGTTGGGTAGTTCTTTTCATGAGTTTTGAGCTACCTTGATGCATAGGCTACCACACGACCTTCTTGCATCAACACGCATCCCAAACCATAATGAGATGCATCACTGTACAGAGTATATTCTTTCCCTTGTTCTAGTTGAATTAGAACTCGTGCTTCGGTCAGGACTTTCTTTAATCTTTCAAAACTTTCCTAACACTTCTCTGTCCACATAAATGTAATACCCTTTCGTAGCAGCTGGGTAAGAGACATAGCAATGATGGAAAAATTTTGCACAAAGCGTCTGTAATATCCAACTAATCCCAAGAAACTTCAAACTTCAGAGACATTTTTCGGCACCTCCCATTCGAGAATAGCTTGTATTTTCTTAGGGTCAACTCTTATTCATTCTGATGATACTACATGTCCAAGGAAAGTTATCTCTGACAACCAGAACTCACATTTCGAAAACTTGGCATATAGTTGCTTATCTCTTAAAGTTTGTAATACCACTCGAAGATGATGATCATGTTCAGTTTCAATCTTTGAGTACACCAAAATGTCATCTATGAAAACCACAATAAACTGATCCAAATAGGGTTGAAATACCATATTCATCAGATCCATGAATGCAACAGGGGCATTCATCAATCCAAAAGGCATTACCAGAAACTCGTAATGTCCATAACGAGTTCTGAATGCTATTTTCGGTATATCTTCTTTTTTGACTTTAAGTTGATAATATCCCGATCGAAGATCTATCTTTGAGAACACCACTGCACCTCTAAGCTGATCAAATAGATCTTCAATCCTTGGTAGGGGATATTTTTTCTTAATGGTTACTTTATTCAATTGTCGGTAATCTATACATAATCGTAGGGAACCATTCTTCTTCTTTACAAATAACACTGGAGCACCCCATGGTGATACACTCGGTCGAATGTAACCCTGGTCCAACAACTCTTGTAATTGAGCTTTCAATTTCCTTAATTCTTTAGACGCCATTCTATATGGTGCCATTGATACCAGCTCAGTTCTGGGATAAACATCAATCTCAAACTGTATTTCTCTATCCGGGGGCAACCCTGGTAGCTCGTCTGGAACTATATCGGGAAATTCTCTCACAGTTGGGATATCTTCAATCTTCTTAGGTGACTTTTGTGTATCCACCAAATAAACCAAACATGCTTTACATCCTTTGTTTAACAGCCTTTGAGCTATTGTTGCAGAGATTACTGACTCTAAACAGTCAGTTCTTTCTCTTACAATAATTACTTCAGAACCATTAGGTCCTTGAAGTACCAATCATTTTTTCTTGCATTTTACATCTGCATCGTATGCAGATAGCCAATCCATTCCAAGAATGATTTCAAATTCTTGGAATGAAAGTTCTATTAAGTCTGCCGGGAACTTAATCCCTTGAATTTCTAGAAGACAGTTCTTGCATATTCTAGTCACTCATGCACTATGTCCAAGAGGATTACTAGCAATCACATTACTAGATATTTCTCCATGAGAATTTTTCTTTGTTCTACTATTTTAGTGCTAATGTACGAGTGAGTCGAACCTGAATCAATTAAAGTAAATACTGGTTCACCCAAAAGTCAGAACGTACCTGCAATAATGTCTAGGTGATGCTTTTCTTCATCCGTACGAATGTTGTACACTCGAGATGGGTCTTGAATTCTCTATTTGATGCAGCCTTAGAAATTCCTTGTGTCGATGTCCTGGGTTGTCCACCACCACGACCTCGACCTCAAGAAGATAAAGCTGTAGATTTTTCAGTCTGAGTAGACTTCTTAGACTGCCCCTCCGAACAATCCTTGATATAATGCTCAGTACTGCCACATCTATAACAGGCTCCTATGATTGCTCGGCAGACTCCCAAGTGTCACATTCTATAAATTTCGCACTCTGGAATTGTAGGCCTGCTTGATCCAGTAACTGACGTCTGAGCATTCTACCATTTCTTTGCAGAAGGATTCTTTTGAGTAAATCCAAACTCAGCTCTACCTTGTGATCGATTACCTCTACCTCGTTTAGACTGTGTCAAGGAAGAAGTATCACTGGACCTTTTCGTCGCTCGAGATGACTGAGCTTTAACTCATTCCAAAAAGGCTCTCTCCATCGCCTTTGCTCTGTTCACAGCCTCTTGAAAGTTTGATAAATCATGCCCAATAGAATCTCTTTGGGCCTTGGGTGAAGTTTCTCTATGAACCACTAACATCGAGACTTTTTAGTCGGCATCAACTCAGTTGCGTACTGACTTAGTCTATTGAAATCTAACTCGTACTCATAAACAGTACGAGTATCTTCTTTAAGATCCAAGAACTCCTGTAGCATCCCCCTCCTGAATTGTTCTCCAATATACTTGGCTTGAAATACTTCTTGGAAAAACGTCCAAGTTATTTCAGCAGCCGGTACTAATACTGTGGCATTGGACCACCAAATACGAGCATGTCCTCTCAGTAAAGAGACAGCTCCCTCCAACATTTCAGCATCGAAACAACCAATCCCTTCCATTAGGATCTTAACATCATTTAACCATAGATCGGCAGCCATCGACCCACATTCTCTGTGAAATTCTGGTGCTCCAAGCTTTTTAAGCTCCTTTGCTGTTGATGCTCTAACTGGCACGGGTGCCGGTGCTGGTGCTGGAGGCTGAAGTTTATTTACCATAGCCTCTAAAGCATGTACTAATGTTCCATATTCTTGCGCTGGAGTTCTCTGTTGCGCGGGTGGTTCAGTCGGGGCAGGAACGGGAGGTGGAGCTTGCGGTACATTGTTACTCCCACTTTGAACCTCCTCCTGTTCCCCGCGATCCATCGCTTGTCGCGACTCAGTAGTATTCGACATTATTCAATACTGCAATAACCTATTCATACATATGTACGAGGAGCAAAATCAAGTTAAACAAATAGTACATCAGTAATATGACATCCTAGAGGTATGTACTTAAAAACAATTCACATTTGACTCGGTTTAGCCTTAGAATCGGCTAAACCTGTAGCTCTGATACCAATAAAAATGTAACACCCTTAACGTATACTCGTATACCGAATATACGTAAAAGATGCTACTAAGTTAATAAGAAAACTTGACTTAAATTTTTATACCAATTCACCTCGCAAATTAACCCTTTCTCGATTTTTAATTAAAATTCGTGTCAGGCTGTTGTAGCTAGTTTTGACCTTGAATTGTTTTATAAAATTTATAAATGTGTTTTGGAAATAAAAATATTAATTAGGGTGAAAACTAGGTACCCTGCCTAGACCCTTTCCTGATTTTAAAATTCCTACACGATTAGAATTAAACACCATTTTAACTGTATCAAAATTTATAGTCATTTCTAGCAAACCATTTCATCAAATCCATGCATCCCTATTAACATATAAATATTTCATAACTTAGGTTTACAAACCAGTTTACTCATTTAAGATACATACCAATATATATTTATAAAATGTGTACATGCCACTAGATATTAAACTACTTTTAAGATGTACATACCGTAGTCACTTTAATAACTTGATCTTCCAAAATGTCAGCTCCTCTTTAAATCTATCTCGGAGAACCTACGTGTGAAACAACATCACATGCTAAGTATGAACTTAGTGAGGCATTCTAAACAGTTTATCAAAGCAAGAAATGATACAGTTCAATATATCATGTATAAAGTGCATAAAATTTATATATAATGGCAATATGTCAAAATGTCACTATATCATGTATCATTTTACCATATAAATCTTGTATCATACTATCATATAAATCATGCATCATCTTTAACATGTAAATCACGTGTCATATCGACATGTGAGTCATGAATTATCTTTGACAATTAAATCATGTAGCATGTCACATTTCTATCATATGTCATGTACTTCTTTGTCATGTAACATGTAACTATGTAACATCTATATCACGTAGATCATATATCACTTCTATCATATAAATCATGTATCATCATGCAGTCATTTGCATGCTCATGATCTACTATATTATCATCGTGTCTGGCTAGAGGCCCATGGAAACCCCGTAGCCTATCTGCACCGTAGTGCCTTGTAGAGTACATAATCAGGAGGACGCTCTTTGCTCCTCATATAAGGACGCTCTTTGCTCCTTATATTAAAAACACCTCGCTAGTGCCATTTGCACCCCAGGGTGTATCATGTTTCATTTTAATCTTTGTTATTATCCATATTCCATGTATAGACATGCATTGCCATTATGCATAATAAAATTCTTACCTTGTATTCTATTGAAGCTTGCATTTGCTGAAATATGCATCAAATCAAATCTCATATAATAATGCAATATCATTTTCAATTTAGGGTCGACTTATCACAAGTCTTCCCCATTTTATAAATATGAAAGCATATAAAAATGCACTCACCTGTTTATGCCAGACAACCTTACTAAGCTTACTCGATATTCTTTTCCTTTTTTTGTTACTCGGGTCTTCTTCAAACTCCTTTTGAACTGTAGAAGACCAATCCAACAAATTTTATCACTATTCTTTGTTAAACTTAAATCTAACATTACTAACTCGATTCAAGACATTTTTATTCGAATATAAAAATATTTCTAAAATTCTCCCTAAATTTTTATGTGATTGCAGAATGTGTCTCTACGTCTTTAGTGACCATTTTGAACATCAATAAATTGTTCAAGCTCAATTTGAACAATTTCCATTACCAATTACTTATTTTGGACTATTTTCCTTTTAGTCCTTAAACTTTATAAAAGTGACATTTTAGTCATTATACCATATTTGTACACTTAATTCATGTACAAATTAATTCTTTACTATTTCCATCATTTCTAGAATTTTCCCTTAACTTTCAACTTTGTCCAATTTATTTCTTCAAGGTTCCTTTATTTCGAAATAAGTCCTTAAAATTTTCTTTTATTGATATTTCAATCCCTTAACTTCCTTTCATGCTTGAAACATCAATTCTACCAAATAATTATTAATTCCAAACCAATCCCCCTATTTTTCTCAAAATTGCTGAATTGATCCCCCAATTTTCCAAAATTTTCATTTTGGTCCCTAAACCTCAATTCATGCTATTTCAATCATAATTCATCAGTTCAAGTGCTAGAATAAAATTTTCAATAATTTCTTAAATTTTCAAAAAGGTCCCTAAACTTTAACTTTGGAAAATTATGTAATATAACATCAAAATTAAACTTCTAACATCATAATCCTTTTAATATCATCCTCAATTTGATTCCCTAACCGAAATCCCCAATTCTTAGGGTTAGGGTTTATAACTTCAAACAAGAAATTAATCTAAATTCAAGCTTGATTTCATGTCTATATCATAAATTCTACACAATACTACTCCAATTCCATCATATTCTATCAAAATCATAATCATCCTCATCCATGAACATGAACCAACTTGACTTTTATCATGCAAAAATACTATCAAATTGAAGAGAATCAAGTATAGAACAATTTACCTAAATAATTTTTTCTTGAAACTTGCCTTGATTCTTCAATTTTTGGCTTCAAAGTTTGAAAATTTTCTTTCCCTTTTCTTCTCTAAGTTTCGAACAACAAGCTAAAGATAGAGATGATTTTTATCATCTTTTAACCTATTTAATCCATGTGTCTAATTAAATGAATTTAAAGTTCATTTAAATAGTGAAATTACCATTTTGCCCTTTTATTATAATGGCCAAGATTCAATCTCATCAAAAATCAATGGCCATGATTTAATCCATGTGTAAACCTTCTTCCAAAATAGCCCTCAATGTTTCAAAATATTTCAAAAATGCCATCCATGGCAAATGTCCAATTTTCCCTCCAACTAGACTTTATTTACTAACAAGTCTTGAAAATTGTCATTCCATCACCATCTAACTAAATCTAGTTAGAATCCAACCAAATGTAATAAATTATTCATAAAATAATAATTTATGACTTTTCCATAATTTCTTGGAACTGTCTTTAAAATTTTAGTTCGATCCAATGTACCAATAATTACCGGGAAATTTTATCGGGTACATTTCCTCTCAGAAATCTCATCTCCACAATCCATTTCGAATATTATTGACTTAAAAAGAATCCTTTTTATCAGTCAAAATATTGAATATGTGACCTTTCCATTAGGTCGCCCATCCTTGTACTGCTCTGGTTTGAGCACGCTTAACAATTTAATTCGATCCAAAAATTCTAATAATATAAGCCTCGTATGAAAAATTCGAGTAACACGAAAATGCTACTCTTGGGGGAAAACTATTCATTTACGGGGTTAACTTACATAACTTTTGGAAATTACACTTTGGTCCCTAAACTTTTCCAAAGTTTATACTTTAACCCCTAAAGTTTCAAAAATTACAATTTGGTCACTAGTCCAAAAATTGCGATATTACACTTAAGCTTTCAGGGAAGCAGTAAAAATCATATGGTAGTCTCAAAGCGAGATACACTTTATGTCAAGACGGTGAGAAACCGGGGCATCCTTCAAAGTTTTCCACTCTTTAGCTTTCAAGGAAGCAGTGAAAATCATCTGGTAGTCTCAAAGAGAGATACCCTTTGATGCCAAAACGATCAGAAATCGGGGCATTCTTCAAAGATTTCCAGTCTTCAGCCTTTTGGGAAGTAGTAAAAAAAATTTGTATTCACGTCATAGGAAACATGGTGCCATTTTCGAAGATAAAGGTTCTATATAGGGAGAACCTACATTTTCGAGACTTTAAAGTGGAAGGTTCTATATAGGAAGAACCCGTAACTTCAAGATTTCAGAGCAAAAGGTTATATATAGGAAGAACCTGTCAAGTTATATATAGGAAGAACTTGCAACTCAAAAGATTCGAAGCAAAAGGTTCTATATAGGAAGACCCCACAACTTCAAATATTTCAGAGCAAAAGGTTCTATATAGAAAGAACCTGTCGCTCTAGCCATTTCAGAGTGAACAGTTCTATATAAGGAGAACTAATAGCTCCGAGATTTCAGAGTCAGAAGTTCTGTATAGGGAGAACTCACAACTCTAGCACTTCGAGGCGAAAGGTTCTATATAGGAAGAACCTGTAGCTCAAAGGCTTTAAAACGAGGAGTTTTATATAGGAAAAACTCACCGCTCTAGATTTTAGAAAAAGAAAAAAAGTGAAAAAAGAAGAAAAAAAGAAGAAGAAAAAAAAGAAAGAAAAGAAAAAAAGAAAAAAGAAAACAGAGAGAGAACCAAAGTGAAAATCTGAAAGGACGTTTAAAAAACAAGAAAGAGAAGAAGAAGAAGAATATGATCAAAGTCGAACGACCAAAAATATGTATACAAAGACCAGCGAGGATTTTGATCTACAACCTCATACTTTGGAGAAATAGGTCTCATCAAAGATTTCAATTCACAACTTTGCCTGTGGAGAGGTGGACCAACAAAGAACCAAGAGTCTTTTATACTCGCCCAATTATGATATTTCATTGTCATTGATGCCAAGACGATCAAAAATCGGGGCATCATCTGGAGAAATTCCATTTCTTCAGCCTTTTGGGAAGAATCAAGAATTCTTGGTGTTCGCGCCATAAGAAAATGGGGAGCCGTGTTTGAAGACAAAGGTTTCATATAGGAAGAACCCAAGTCTTCAAAATTCCAAGACGAAAGTTCTATATAGGAAGAGCTAGTAGTCCTAAGATTTTAGAGTAAGCGGTTCCATATAGAAGTAACTCATGACTATGAGCGAAAGGTTCTATATGGGAAGAACCTGTAGCTCAAAAGACGTTGAAGAAAAGAGTTTTATATAGGTGAAACTAATGTTTCAGGATTTCAAGACTAGAAGTTCTATATAGGGAGAACTCTCAGTTTAAAGAATCCAAGATGCAAAAGGGAGAACCTATAGCACAAAGATTTTACCAAGGACAAGCTAAAATTCTATATAGGGAGAATTTACTTTTCCAAGGCTCCAGTCAGAAGAAGAGAGAACAATTCTATATAGGAAGAACTTGTGACATCGATTTTCTGATTTCAAGATTGTCTTCTCCAACGGATCTTTCATTTAGAAGACTGAAGCTTGAAGAGTTGGCCGAGGAAGAGCGGAAAGTTCCAGAAGAACCTGTGATTTTGAAGCCAAGGACAAGGAAGTAGGACAAAAATGAGTGCCTTCTGCAATCACTCATTTTTGTCCGGGTTTTAGTATTATTAGTACTATTTTAATAGTAATATTATTAATGTAAAATCAATAAAAAATTCAAAAAAATAATAATGTATATAATATAAAAAAACAAAAGTAAAAAAAACAAAAAGTAAAAAAAAGGGAAAGGGAGTGGAGCATAAAGCTCCACGTCACCCTTACCCTTACCCAAATTGCCTATAAAAGGCGTGGGAGAGGGTGGCACAAGCCAAGCATGGAGCCGGGTAAGGCAGGCCAAATAAGAGAGCAATGCTCTCGGCTTGCCAGGGGCTAGGAGCAGTGTTCGTGGCCCCACCAGGTTTGATTCAGTATTCGATTGAATTTTTTATGGTTCGATCGATTTAATTTTTGGGCCACGGCGAGATGGTACGAAAAACTTGGTGGGATCGGTTAAATTTTTTATATGAGTTTCTAGGGGATAAAGTTCGATCCTTATCTTTGTATTTATTTTAATATTGGTTTAGAAGTAGGGTGATATATAGTTTTGTATTTATCTAATATTAGTGCGTTTTTTGTATCTTGTATTATTTAATATATGGTTTGTTCATATTTAATATACGTATTTTTGTTATGTTCATGCCTTTTATTTATGTTTATGTATGATTTATTATGTTTATTAAGTTGAAGAGTCGATATATTTAATTGCCAATGCGGTGCTCCCTTTTTCGAGGTAAACTTGGCTACCAGTCTAAGACGTAGATAGTAGTTTTCGTTTATCTCTCAAACATTGGAGCCCTTAAAATTTACTCGCACATATAATCAAATTTTAATTTAATCGTCACTTTAACCCATAAAATTTATTATTAATAAAGAGGTAATTATTTGGTACCAATTTTGGGCGGTATGGGGGGTGCTAATCCTTCCCCATCCATAATCAACTCCCTGACCCAAGTTTTTAAAAAAGGAATCTTTGGTTTTTGTTTTAATGGTGTCCAGTCTACCCAAAGTGGCCGGTGGCGACTCCAAGTTTTTTAAAAAAATACGAGTTTTCCAAAGAAATCCTCTTTTAATCAAATTTCAAATAAAAGCGGGAAACACTTTCCTAATATATTTTTTTTATTAAAATACAAGCTTTCTCCAAGTCCCCCTTTTAAATAAATTTTCAAATAAAAGCGAAACCCCTTTAATAATTTATTATTTTCGTAGCGGCCCGGACAAAATAGTCGCGACAGGTCCATACCAAGCACCAGAAGGAAAACCTAAGAGGGATCCTATGCATCTCGGTGCCGTATTGATCACGACCATTGGATCTGGAGAGTTGAATGGACGGTCCAGATCGCAAGGAATACTCTAGAACCCTTACAAGCCCACGCGCGGCTTTTCATTACCCTTCACGCGCGAGTGCGTCGCACACTCGGACACCTCAGATCTCCACGGGCGCCTTCTAAGGGATCGATTGCCTCACCTGAGTCTCTCTCTGGTCCCCTCATCCTCACCAAGCGGCCACGACATTCATGCAACCAAAATAAGCAAGCATTAGTAAAAACAGGAGTAAAGGCAGATGCAACCATAACGAGCAAATATTAGAAAAATCTGGCAAATTTCAGAGGAAATTGCAACAACTAATATTGTTATTTTTCTCTTCCATGCAATATATTCAGCTATAAAACCGAACGAACAAAAAATACAAAAAAGGCAATACAAAAAAAGAGCAGATCCTTTTGAGGTATCCCTTCGAGTTTTTCTTTGGATGCATGGATGCATACAAACAAAAGAAGAGTAGATCTAGGTTTTTTTTAAGAGTTTACCCTTCTATTCGGTGGCCGTGTCATTCTCCTAGTGATAAGCCTTCGGCCTTCATGCCTTTAAAGGTGAACGGGGAGGGTGTCGGTTGGGTTCCGGTCTTTGAAAGGCCCTTCATTTTTGAAAAAGGTGTGAGAAAAGAGGGGTTTCTTTGAAACCTATTTTCGACAAAATAAGGGGTTTTTATGGTTTTCTTAAGAATCTGAGGACAAATCTTGGTTTAGAGGAAGGAAATAGCCATTTTGGCTCATTTTAGCTTCACCGGCCGTCGCTCGACTGAGGGACGGTGGTTTCTGGGCTGTTGCCCGATGAACGACGACGTTCATCAAGGGATGAGAGAGAGGGAAGAGCATTTTCGGCTGGTTTTGGAGAAATGAAAAATGAAAATTTCCATTTTTAGAAAAAATAGGTTTTATATTTGTTAAAAAAATAAGTGGTTTATTTGCCTTATAAACTCCTCTGTCATTCCATATTTTCACACGAAGGGGTTTCCTCTTTTCTAAATTTTCCCCGGTCCTTCTTGGGTTTCAAAGACTTTTAATTAGGTCCTTAAATCTGGTTGATTTGCAATTTTAAAAATGGTTTTATTCCCGGTCGGTCCATCCGCATTTTCAAACAAATTATTTGGCCCTTCCGTCTTTCAGAATCCTCTCCGTAGTCCCTGGTTTTTTTCTTAAACTTGCAATTTCATCCTCTTTCAAGTTTTAACTGTTTTTAAATGGGTTTAATTCCCAGTTTAATCCTTAAAGCTTTAAATTTCGTTCAATTAGGTCCTAAATCTAGTGTTGAAACCCCTTTGTTTACCCCTTTTATCATGCATATTAAATTTCTGTCTTGCATCTTTATTTTCTTTAATTTCCAGCTTTTAATTTCTAATGGTAGATGATGTTTGCTTTGTGTATGATGGTGAATATTATTTGTATATAATATATAACTTATAATATGTATGTTCTTAAATTTTTGTGTATAGTTTACAGTTATATATATAATATATATATATGACGTTTCCTATAGTAGTAATAGATAGAAATAGATGTATACTGTTTTTAATATGTATCATGATATACATATATATTATGTAATACAATTTATACATAGTTTATATATACATATATATACCCTTATATTTTATATGTAGTTTTATACCTTAGTTTTCAAAGTACATATCCCCGTATTACATATATGATTTTGTGTAGTATAATATATGCATTATATATAGTATGGTACCATGATATATAGATATGTTTTTATTGCTTGATGGTTTATCTTCATTTAATATTCATGCTTTTATTTTATGCCTTTATTTATATTTGTCATGTTTATGCTTATTTGAGATACCATGTAAATGTTGCATTTGGGATTTAAATTTTCTAATGTGGTGCCTTGTTATTAGGGGTAAATGCGGCTAGTATCAAACGTAGTTACGGTGGTCTTGCTGTTTACTTTCGAATAACAAGACCCTTAAAATTTACTCGCACGTATAACCGAATTTTAATTTAACCGTCATTTTAATTCGGAAAGTTTAATATTAACAAAGCGGTAATCATTTATTTTCTTTTTAGGGTACCAATTTTTTGGCGGTGTGGGGTGCCAAAACTCTCCCATCCGTAGCCTACTCCCGAACCGGCTTTCAAACGAATCTTTGGTTTTTATGGTGTCTGGCCTACCCTAGTGGCCGGTGGCGACTCCAAGTTTTATAGTTTTCAAAAATTTGAATTTTTAAGGAATTTCCATTTTCCAAATATTTTACCAAAACAATAAAACAAAGGAAACCCATTACTCCTTTTTTAGCGACCCCATTCGACTAATCTTGAATTTCAGAAAAAATTAGGTCGCAACAGCTGGCAACTCCGCTGGGGACGCTTTTGTTTTTTAAACTAAAGTGAGTCAGGCCATTTTTCAAGAAAAATAAAATGTAACTACCTCTTTATTAATATCGGAAGTTGTGAATTAAAGTGACGATTAAATTAATATTTGTTTATAAATGCCAGTTTATTTTAATGCAGTTAAAATTTGACATTTAAACCCGTCTCTTTAAGTGGGGGAAACGCTAGTGCTTTCGTGTGATATTGTTCCTCTGTATGGGCCTAGTAAGTACCTTCGGGGCTCGAGTACCCTATGTTTTCATGGGAATATTGTTTCCCCGTACGGACATAGCGAATGGGTCCCCCTGACTTGAACCCAGTTGAAAGGAGTCTATAATGGGTGATGACCGGGGGCCTTGCTAACCTTAGGAGGGGACAGCGAGGACAGTTCGGATACCGTTTAAAACCAAAACTGCATGTAGAGAACATAGAAAGCCCACCCCTTTAGAGCCATGCGGTTAAACATAGGTTTTTAGAAAGGATGCAAATATGGTTGCTTTGTTTGATGCTTGATTTAATTCATGCTTTATTTTTATATCTATTGATTTTATCCGATACTGATTGGTTTCTTTTTGCGTTTTATTTTGCACATATTTTTGCATCTACATTGCATGACATAAAGGTGTTGATTTGAGTGGTTTACCCAATTTGAGATCTTTCATTATGTATAAGAGGTATCTCAAGAAGGAGGATACCAGCTCAGCAATTTGACAGTGGTCCGAGGTCAACCAAAGGGTTCAAGGTGATAGTTTTCCAGGTAAGCGCATAATAACGGAGTATACCTAGGTGAGCATACAGGAAGATGACCTTTTGGGATTCGAGAGAAATGCGGGAGAATAAGTCACTTTCTAAGAATATCGCAATGGATTCCTCGAGCTTCAGGCCAGTCAGCATTAGAAAGAGATGTTTCAAGTTTCGTTCGAGACTTGAAGTTGTAGTTCAAGGTTATTCACGCGTCTTCGTGATGCTAGCCGATTCATTCAAGACCTAGACCGGTACAACACATTTTTGACTGTTTGGGTGCAAGAGGTAACCCAACATGTGGAAACATCAGCCCCAGAAATAGAAGCACTTTATTTCTTTTATGGACCTGGGGATGGAGGAGACATCAAGATTCGTTCGAATACTTAGAGCCAGTGAAGAATTAGAATTTAGGGTTAAGATTTATTGGTGCCTCCTTTGCATCGAGAACCTTTTTCAAGCTAATGAGAGTTGCTCTAGGGTGACCACCTAAGGAATCAATGCCTTATTTGCATACATCCTTGCATTTTATTTGTCCCGTGCATTGCATAAAAGCATGTATCATTCATTAAGTAATTAAACAACAAGATTAATGTTGGGAGGATTTTGTGACAGTAATTAAAGATTCTACATTCATACTTCACCCGACCCCAGAAAAAGAAAATAGAAGGCAAAACCAATTTGAGAAGGGCATTCTCTCAGAAAATAGAAAGAACAAGGGAATGACTTCTAGCCAGTACAACTTCAGAAGTATGAATGACCTAGTGGCTAGGGTGGATAAGCTCGAACAGCTCCAAGAACTTTTGGTTGGGAATCAAAGGGATATGATGTCATATATGAAGAAGTTCCAAGAAGAAACTAGGGGCCAAAAATCAATGAATTGAGGAGTATGATGGCTACCATAACCAAAGAAAAGGGTTTGGCAGAAGACTCGCTCGTACAAAAGGAGATAAAAAAATGAGAATTGAGATTGCAACTTCTTAGCAAAAGAGACTTTTTCTGATGAAGATCAAGCCATCGTCAACTAGTATGAGATAGTCCGCACTACTTCTGAATGTCCCATCGAATTGGCGTTAGATAATATTGAAGGTTCTCTCTTGAAAATTTTGTCTACGCCAAAGGACCGAGAACCAGCTCAGAAGCAATTTAAGAAAATGAATTAGGAGGATAACAACACAGACACCTATGAAGCCTCTAAGAAGCCGATGGTCTCCTCACCCAGGCCATGTCCCAGAATGTGCGAGGCTCGAGTAAAAAAGTGATTAGTGGTCCCAAAGAGGAAATGAAGAAAAGGTCTTTCACCCCTCTACCAATTTCATATGCGGAGTTGTACTTGCAACTACAAAGGGCCGATTTGGTTCATCCGTACCATGTCACCCCTTTTAACCCACCATACCTAGTATGGTATGACCCTAAGGCACACTGTGAGTACCATGCCGGAGTAGCGGGACACACGATAGAAAATTGCCCAACATTTAAGAAAGTGGTTCAAAGCTTGTTAAAAGTCAGAGTCTTGAAGTGTGAGGGACATAGTGTGGAAATTAATCCACCTCCAAACCACGCGGGTCAGGACGTGAGTGCTCTTGAAGAGGTAGATGCAACGGGGGAAAAGATGGATGTGTCAGAAGACAAGTCTCCTTTAAGTCAGGAATTTGAACCATTGTGCATAGCAGGGTTAACCGAAGACTCTCTCATGAATGAAGAGATTGAAAAGATAAGTGAAAGTCGGGACTATGAATTTATAGTGGAAAAGACCTTATCTGATGAAAACCAAGATATCATCAACCAGCGTGAGGTAAGCGACATCGCCTCTGAATATTCCGCCAAACTGGTGATGGATAAGACCGAGAATCCCTCTTAAAATATTTGTCTTTGCCAATGAATGGAAGGATAAATGTGATAGAACCACAAAAATCTCTCCAGTTGTCGGCAAACCTAACTTTCAGTTCTCAAGAGAAAGGCAAGAAAGTAGAGGGCTTTCAATTTAGTTCTATTCTTCTTACCTGTCGGGAGTTGTTTTCAAAGTTTCTAGAAGCTCGACTGATTGCACCATGTTTTGTCAAAGTTCAGTCACCTCCATATCCGAGTTGGTTCAAAAAGAAAGATCATTGCGATTACTATGCTGGAATTCAAGGGCATTCCCTCAAAAGATGTGTGAGTTTTAAGCGTAAAGTTCAAAATCTTCTAGATCTTAGAGTGGTAGAGCTTGGAATAACGGGTCCAGTTCTGAAGATTAATGTCCCAACTGTAGCCAGCACTATGAAATTGGGGAAAGATCAGGTTACCACGATAAAAAAGGCAGATAAAGAAAAGTCGCCAACATCAACAAAATCTAAAAATATCAGCAATTATCATGATCCCAACCATTCCATAGAAAGCGTTGTTCTGAACCCGTTTGAGAAGTCAGGAGCAGTTCCAGAAGAGTCCACGAAAATAACAGTGCTTGAGAATAATGACATTCTCAAAGAAGGAGAATTCTGTTTAAGGAAAAGGGACAAGGAATGCTAAAATGCATAACAAAGATGCGACAAGGAGTAACAAGAGGACGAAGATATTATTCCCGATATCAAATTCTGAACTGCTACCCCTGTTAGTTCATAACAAACTCTTGACACCGCCTCGCATAAAGAGATATGCTTATTTCAATCCTAACTTGTTTGGTACCAGGGTTCTATGCGGATATCATCAATATGATCTTAGCCATACAACGAAAGAGTGTGTTTTTGAAAGGCAAGATCTATAAACTTATTAGGAAAGGAATACTTTCTTTTGAGAATGTGAGACCTAAGTTCAACAAAGAGGCTGAGTTTTTGGAAAGGATTGAAGAGTCGGGATGAATGACCAGTGTTGCAATGGTTGAGGATTTCTAGTACATCCTATCCATGTTTTTAGGTTTTGTCGTTTTCTTGCATTTTTCTTGTTTTCTCTTATGTGTGTAATTAAATTTGATATTGTTTTCTCAAAAGTAGCAAATACCTTTTTAAGGGCATATGTTATGTTTGCCTTTTTCATTTCAATGGAAAGATGCATCTTTTAATTAAATATATGTATATATTCTTTCTTACCCTCGTAAGATCCCCGGATATCACGTGCATGATGTGGCATTGATTATAATAAAAAGATCAATTGAATGTTGTGATCACGATGAAGTATAATTTCCTACTCAGCCCGCTCTGGTCAGTAAAGCGCGAGACGTAAGATTACTACTCCTTCGATAATGTTTCGATGATAAGAAAATCTCCTAGAAAATCCCGATAGAGTTGTTTAAATGGGAGAATTCCTAAAAAATCTATCAAGAAATGAACAATTGATGAAGCTGTGGGGAAGAACAAATCTAATAAGGAACTAGATTCCACTTGTTCAATACCCTAGCATCAGAGATAAATCTCTAAAATCAACGAACAATCAAATAAGTCTCGGAGCATCCTGATGGAGCTGTGGGGGGAGAATAAATCTAATAAGGAGATATGATCCGCCTGTTCAATACCCTAGCGTCAGAGATGACTCTTTGAAGGCACTGACACAATATTAATTACAATTGGAAGAATACATTTGTGCTAAGAATTCTCAGTTTGATATTTTTGCACTTCATGTGTTAAGCAAATTCGAAAACCTGGAATATATTTTGGAGAAAAACAATGAGAACTAGAAGGAGTAGTTTTCCAATGGATCAAGTAAATACCATAATCATGAGGATGAACTGAGCAATATGGGAGGAATTTCACAACTTTAAATATCGCCATAACATTCAAAGGTAAGCTGTTGATCACCAGGGGATTGAATTTAAGACGCTCTTGCATTTGATATCTGAGGCATTCTATTCTTTTTTCTATTGATTTTGATTTTGTATATTAACCTAAAAGGCATCTATTGTTGAAATAATAGTCAGCAAACTGACATATAGAAGAAAAAAAAGAAAAAAAAAGAAAAAATAAAAGAAAAGAGAAAAAAGAAAAAGAGAGAAATAGAAAGAATAAGGTATTTTTGTAAGAATAGAGTTTAGAATGCAAGGATGTACATGATCAACCTAGTGCAAAACTTGTCAGCGATCCTGAAGAGAATAATAACAAGCCTTTTATGCTACGCGGTACAAAGACTCAAAGTGGGTATCTACCGTAATGCCTTGGTTGGTTATGAAAATTAAAGATTGGATCTTATTGAAGAAATGAAATTTTGGAGACTTAGGGGGCATGTTTTCAGCCTACCGTTGAGATAGAAGAAAGATCATCTCGATGGGCCAGAAAAAAAGAGAAAAAAGGGATAGCTAAACCCAAAGGTGAGATGAGGAACTACCAAGGTAAAGAAGGAGAAGAATGTTTTCCTATGTGGCCCTGTGGTTGGAGTTTTAGGTCAAGGATCTACATGGTTGACCTCGCATGAAGGACTAATTTATCAGTAAATGAAATAAGAATAATGGCAAGATTTCTTACGCTAGACAATTCAGAGATTTGAAGTGACTTTTCCTCCTTAATGTGTTATATGGTTCAGGATAATTTGGACCTTGTTGAAAATTAAGGAAAATTCGAGAACTTAGGGGCACGGTGTTCACCCAAACGTTGAAATAGAAGAAGGCTCATCATGAAGAGTTGTAGAAGAGGTAACAGTTGAGCCCAAGTTAAGTGAGGGCAATGTTAAAAAGAAGAAGGGAATTTTAGAAAACGATAGATTTTGTTTTGACTAGTATAAGACAACAATTGCCTTTCAGAATGAGACAAAAGATGAAGATTCGGTAAAGACAAAAGAAATTCTTTGTTTGGTTTAGGAAATTGAAAATTGGACCTCATCGAAGTATGAAAAGCTTAGAGACTTGGGGGGTATATTTTCACCCAAATGTGGGATTGAAGAAGACTCGATGTGAAGAGTCGTAAAAGAGGCAACAACTAAGCCCAAGTGGAGTGGGGGCAACGTTTCATAATTGAACTTTAAGAAATGATAGATTTTGTTTTGACCAATACAAGTCAGCAATTTCCTTCGAGACGGGGCAAAAGATTCAGGAAAGACAGAAAGCCTATAGAAATTCAGGGTGATCGACCAGAAAACAAGGGTTTTTCCCCAACAATTCTAAAAATGATTCCACTCATGCATCATTTGTAGTTAGACATCCTTATGATAGGAGCATGCTAACTCATACCATCATAGCATTTTAAGCAGGTATTTGAAGATTGATAAAAGATTTGATCCACGGCTTCAAAAGAAGTAGATCTCAACAAAGAATCAAGAGTCCTTTGACATGCATAATTAGGATTTCTGAAGATCTTCCAATCTCTGGTTAGTCAGGAGCGGCAAACATCTTTTTATGTCAAGATGATCCGAAGTTACGACTTTCATTCAAGGTATTCTAGTGGTCTCTAAGTGAGACACCACTTTCTATAAGGTATTCCGGTAGTCTCAAAGTGAGATAGTATTTTATATTAAAACTCAGATTCCCCAGTGTTATCTTTCCTAAAAGATGTTTTTCTTAAAACTCGGATTCCCCAGTTTTATCCATTTCTTAAGGATGTTTTTCTTAAAACAAAGAATTTCTTAATTCGATCATTTCTTAAGGATTTTTTTCTTAAAATGAATTTCTTAATTCGATCATTTCTTAAGGATATTTCTATTAAAATGAATTTCTTAATTCGATCATTTCTTAAGGATGTTTTTCTTAAAACGAATTTCTTAATTCGATATTTTCTTAAGGATGTTTATATTAAAAATTAGATTCCTCGATTTTATCCCTTCCTGAAGGATGTTTTTCTTAAAACTCGAATTCCCCGGTTTTATCCGTTCCTTAAGGATGTTTTTCTTAAAACTCGGATTCCCCGATTTTATCCCTTCTTTAAGGATTTTTCTTAAAACTCGGATTCCCCGGTTTACCCCTTCCTTAAGGATGTTTTTTTTAAAATTCAGATTCTCTGATTTTACCCCTTTCTCAAGAATGTTTTGCTTAAAACTTAGATTCCCCAGTTTTATCCCTTCCTTAAGGGTTTTTTTTCTTAAAATGAATTTCTTAATCCGATCCCTTCCTTAAGGGTGTTCTTCTCAAAACTCGAATTTCTCAATTTTATTCCTTTCTTAAGGATGTTTTTCTCATAACCAATTTCTCATTTCGGTCCTTTCACAAGACGAGCTTTCATGCTTTAAATTTGACCCCTCGCAAGAAAGAAAAAGAAGAAAAAAAGAAGAAAAAAGAAAAATAAAATAAGATTCAAAGTGAAAACCCGAAAGGGAATTTTAAAAAAAAAAGAAAAAATCTCTAAAGTGAAAACTCAGAAGGGCACTTTAGAGCAAAGTTTTGGAGAATATGAGGGTTAAACGAGGGATGAGTCCGAACACAAGTAGAGACAAAAAATATGCAAAGACGAAGGGTAAAGCGAAAGAAAGACAAAACAAGAAGCCAAGAAAGAAGGTGCCCAAGTATTAATTAAATTTTTTCATGCATCATTATTAGTTAGGCATCCTTACGGTAGGAGCATGCTAACTAGCATCATCAAATCATTGTGTCTGTTTCTTTTAGGTATTTGAAAAAAATGGAAGTGAATCCAATGTTTCAGGAAAGAAGAGGTAGATATCAACAAAGAGTCAAGAAACTTTTAACTGTTTGGGAACGATGAGCACCCCATGCCAAGGCAGTAAAGATCGATGGCATTTCGAAAGTTTCTAAGTGATATATTATTCGGTGTCAAGACGACCAGAAATCGGGACATTATCTGTGGGATCCTCAAGACGAGAAACCATTTCATTCCAAGGCGATAAAGATTGATGGCATTTCGGCAGTCTCTAAATGAGATATTATTCGGTGTCAAGATGACCAGAAATCGGGACATCATCTATGGGATCCTCAAGGTGAGAAACCACTCCATGCCAAGGCGATAAAGATCGATGGCATTTCTGCAGTCTCTAAGCGAGATATTATTCAGTGTCAAGACGACCAGAAATCGGGACATCATCTGTGGGATCCTCAAGGCGAGAAACCACTCCATGCCAAGGCGATAAAGATCGATGGCATTTTGGCAGTCTCTAAGCGAGATATCATTCGGTGTCAAGACGATCAGACATCATCTGTTGGGATCCTTAAGGCGAGGTACCACCTTGTGCTAAGTCGATCGAGGATCGAGACATCACTTCAGGAGCTTTATATCTTTAGGCCTTACATGGGAAGAATTTGGAGTTCTAGAATTTCTAGAAGAGGAACGGCGAAAGGTTTTATATAGGAAGGACTCGTCGGTCGAAATCTTCAGACAAGGAAGTCGGATAAAATTAGTGTTTATGGTATTTGCTTTATTCTTGTTTTACAAGGATAAGCAAATAGGGGCAGCTGTAATCACTAATTTTATCCGGGGTGCTAACCCATTTTTACATTTTTGTGAATATTGGAAATAATTGGCCTTTGATTTATTGAATCTATTTTATTAATACTTTCTTGTTATTATATGCCATATTATTATTAGTAACTATTTTTATTACAATTAAAACTCAAAAGCAAAAAAAGATTTTTAATAGTATGGTAATTTGTTATTATTGTTATTATTATTATTAGTACTATTATTATTATCATTATATTTATTATTATTATTAGGATATATTATTATTAAATAGAAATGGAAAAACAAAAATTAAATGATAAATAAAAGCCCAAGTTTATTAGATTATAACAGTCCATGTTACAAATTAAAAAACCTAAAAAATACTATATATTATCACAGCCCACTTGGGGCCCAAATAACAAAACCCTAATCTGCCCAATTATAATAGAAACCCTAATCACTATGTCTTTTGCGCAGCCAGACGATCCATATCAAGCACCAAAAGGAAACCCTATGAGGGATCCTATGTATCTTGGCGCTGCATTGATCACGACCGTTGGATCTGGAGATTTGAATGGACGGTCCAGATCGCAAGGAATACTCTGGAACCCTTACGCGCCCACGCGCGGCTTTTAATTGTCCTTCACGCGTGCGTGCGTCGCACGCTCGGATGCCTCATATATCCACCCACGCCTTCTAACGATCGACTGCCTTGCTAGAGTCTCTCTCTGGTCCCCTCCTCTTCACCAAGCGGCCACGACATTCATGCAACAAAAATAAGCAAGCATTAGCAAAAACAGGACTAAAGGCAGATGCAACCCTAACGACAAAATATTCGAAAAATCTGGCAGATTTCAGAGGAAATTGCAACAACCAATATTGTTATTTTTCTCTTCCAGCTATAAAATCGAACAATAACAAAATAAAAAAAAGGCAATACAAAAAAGAGCAGATCCTTTTGAGGTATCCCTTCGAGTTTTCCTTTGTATGCATACATAAAAAAGCAAAAGAAGAGTAGATCTCGGTTTTTTTAAGAGTTACCCTTCTATACGGCGGCCGTGTCGTTCTCCTAGTGATAAGCTTTCAACCTTCGTGCCTTTAAAGGTGAACGGGGAGGACATCGGTTGAGTTCCGGTCTTTGAAAGGCTCGTCGTTTTTGAAAAAGGAGTGAGAAAAAGAGGGGTTTCTTCGAAACCTTTTTTTTTGACAAAAGAAGGGGGGTTTATGGTTTTCTTAAGAAACTGAGGACAGATCTGGGTTTAGAGGGAGGAAAGAGCCATTTTGGCTCGTTTTTGTTTCGTCGGCCGTCGTTCGTCGGCGCTGTCGTGGCAGAGGGACAGTGGTTTCTGAGCTGGTGCCTGATGAACAGCGTCGTTCATCAAGGGCTGAGAGAGAGGGCAGAGCGTTTTCGGCTGGTTTTGGAGAAATGAAAATGAAAATTTCCATTTTCAGAAAAAATAGGTTTTATGTTTGTTAAAAAAATAAGTGGTTTATTTGCCTTATAAACCCCTCCGTCATTCCATATTTTCACACGGAGGGGTTTCCGCTTTTCTAAATTATTTCCCCGGTCCTTTGTGGTTTTCAAAGACTTTTAATTAGGTCCTTAAATCCGGTTGATTTGCAATTTTAAAAATGGTTTTATTCTCGGCCGGTCCCTCCGCATTTTCAAACAAATTATTTGACCCTTCCGTCTTTCAGAACCTCTCCGTAGTCTCTGGTTTTTTTCTTAAACTTGCAATTTCGTCCTCTTTCAAGTTTTATCTTATTTTAAATGGGTTTAATTCCCAATTTAGTCCTCAAAGCTTTAGATTTCGTTCAATTAGGTCCTAAATCTAGTGTTGAAACCCCTTTGTTTACCCCTTTTATCATGCATATTTAATTTCAGTCTTGCATCTTTATTTTCTTTAATTTCCAGTTTTTAATTTCTAATGTTAGATGATGTTTGGTTTGTGTATGATGGTGAATAATATGTAACTTATAATATGTATGTTCTTAAATTTTTGTGTATAGTTTACAGTTATATTATTTAGTATACGCGCCCTTATTTCTATCTTAGTATATTAGCATATGGCCTATTTGTAAAGTTTCGGTATTTGCCGCATATATATATATATATACCCTTATATTTTATATGTAGTTTCATACCTTAGTTTTCAAAGTACATATCCCCGTATTACATATATGATTTTGTGTAGTATAATATATGCATTATATATAGTATGGTACCATGATATATATATATATATATATGTTTTTATTGCTTGACGGTATATATAGTATGGTACCATGATATATATAGATATGCTTTTATTTTATCCCCGAACTGGCTTTCAAACGAATCTCTGATTTTTATGGTATCCGACCTACCCTAGTGGTCGGTGGCGACTCCAAGTTTTATAGCTTTCAAAAATACGATTTTTTAAGGAATTTCCATTTTCCAAATATTTTTTTTTAAAATAAAAAACAAAGGAAACCTATTACTCATTTTTTAGCGACCCCATTCGACTAATATTGAATTTCAGAAAAAATTAGGTCGCTACACACGCTGACATGAAATTACCATATAGACAAATGTGTTAACTTGGAAAAACGTTACATCAGTTAAACAATAATTTTATAAAATTATATAAAATATAAAATAATTTTTTCCGTTGACTTATCATTTTGTCAAGTCATTTTAAACTGTTTATCTTCAGTTTTTTTAACAATTTTCATCCACAGAGAGGTCATTCTGACCTAAAATAAAACGTTGAGGGTTGAATTGCTCTAAAAAGGAATAGGGGCCAAAGTAACTATTCAGTCAAACGTTGGGGTATTTTTTGACTTTATACCTTAAAAATAACCAACGATCTCACCCTTTAACAATTTTGAGGTAAACTACTCATATAGTCCCCGATTATAAGACACTTTTTTACACTGTCCTCCTGAAAGATTTCAGGAAAGGTTTCGATCTCATCGAAACAGAACACAACAAAAAATTAAGAAGATTAAAGGTAACGTTTTTTAGACCACCGAAAGAAAGCATGCTCACACAAATTTAAGAAGATTAAAGGTAACGTTTTTTTGACTTTTTAGATTATGATTAATTTTTTATACGAATTTTTTATATATGAATAATTTTGTTTAATCCGAATAGTAAATTATGTTATAATTATTTTAATTGAAAATATTTTGAAATTCGATTGATTTGTGATGTTTTAGGCATTTAATTGTGCATAATTATTGGGAGAAAATGGCGTTATTAAGACTTGAAGATTCTCACTTTATGAAGAACATGGAATTATTGATAAGAATTTATAGTTTTTTTTTTGCAACTTGTAATTTATTGTTTGTAAATGATAAAATACTAATTTAATTTTTGTGTTTGTAGACCGAGGAGGCAAAATTTCGGCCTCGCTTGATATCGAGCGATCCGCCAAACCTATATATAAGAGGATTTCAAGAGACAACTGATTTTAGGTAAGTATCAAAGATTCGTGACTTTGAAGTCATGCCAGAATTGATTAATGGGTTGATGGAGCGTTGGAGACCGGAGACGCATACCTTCCACATGCTGTGCGAGAAGTGCACAATCACCCTTGAAGATGTTGCTATACATCTTGCTGTCCCAATTTCGGGTAGTCCAACATTACTCAGAATAGGTATTATCCTGAAGATTACTACTTCAAGTATTTGGGGAAGACACCACTAGTGCATGCTGTTGAAGGTAAACGTGTGAAGCTGGCATGGCTAAAGAGTGATTTTTAAGTGGATGCAAATTCTACATCGGCAGAAATTGATTTCCCTTCTCGAGCCTATATATTGCTCTTTCTCGGTGGTATGCTATTGCCGAAAAAATCTAGTTCTCACGTTCACACACAGTACCTCTGATTCTTGCAGATGTCGTTCGGAGCAAGAAAATTTAGTTGGAGATCTGCAATATTAGGTTTCCTCTACCACGAGTTGTGTAAGGCAGCCAAACAGTCAGTCATCAACGAAAGATTCTTGAACGCAGATATTGGTGGGTGTGTTGTGCTGCTACAGTCATGGGCCTAGTACAGGCTTCTATTCCTAGCACCAATTTGTGATGCTCCGTATGAATTTCCACTCGCTTCACGGTAATAATGTTCAGTCACATAATAATTTTAGATGTTAGTAATGGAAAGCATGATGTACGTATTTGTATTGTGCAAATAGAGCCAAACATTCAGAAAGAAGGCATTGCAGTTCAATTTAATCCTCGAAGTTAGAATAAAGATTGACATGTATTACGAGGAGCAAGTAATGCAAATTTGCTTTTGATTGATATTTGTAAATTTCAATTTATTTTGATCTATTTTTCTGGTTATGTACGTATTATTGTAGTTCCAATTGATGCCATATAAGGATGATTGCGAGGTGATTTCGAATGATGCCTATGAAGATGCCAAAAATTGGTGTTCGGTAATGTCGTTGTTACATTTTGTGATTGTTGAGCTATTTTACGGCAATCAGGTTCTTAGGTAGTTCAGATACCAGCAGCCCGTGCCGGAGGAGCCGCTCAATATGGATGACATAGAACATGCAGACTTATGGGGTAAGAACAAAGCGAATTGGCCAAACAATATTTGTTATACATAGCATGGTGGCATGACAGGTCACACAGGTTGCCAGATTATGATCTTATTCGACCGAATAATTTCAATTTCTTGAATTCTAAGTACCATAAGTGGTTTATGGCAAACAACAAACTGAACATGATGACCCAAGTCCAACAAGAAGCTTATCTCATTTTGTTTCAAAATCGACAAGCCCAATGAGCATCGAATGAGTCATCATCGAATGTGGGGTAGAACCAGGAGGATATCTAGAGGTAGATCTCGAGGTAGAGGTCGACGCTTAAGAAGGGAGGCTAAACCGGAACCTGAACTTGAATTAGAACTTGAACCCAAACCCGAACCTCCATTGTAGGCTAATGTGGACGTTGAAGCTTTTGATGCCAGTGCTTATCCGAGTACACAGGGTCATAGAACTTGCATACTCCATATGAAGCTGGTATGTGAAGAGGTGGCTTTGCAGAGTAGTTTTATTTCTTAATTTCAGATATTTGTCTTTCAATAAATTTCGGACTCAATGGATGAATTCGTGGTTTAATAATGATTTGAGTTGAGTTGATAAATTAAGTATTCAAATTAAATAATTAAATTTCTTAAATTTAATAGTTACATTTTTATGGGACGGAGGGATCCACTAAATTTAACTTCTACATTTTGTTTAAAACATTATACAACATGCTTCGTAAACTATTTGTGCATTAAAATACAATTACTAAATTTTACTTACAATATAAGATACATTACAAATTTCACAAAATTATTTTTTAATAAAAACTTTTTAAAAACTTATATCATTTTAAAAAAAATTTAAATATCACTAACATAATTTATAACCCAAACTTTACAAAACTTTAAAAAAATTAATCCTAAACCAAATTCGCCGTACATACACGACAAGTTCAATGCATTCCAGACGTCGTTATGTTCAATCCTAAAACGGGTTAAGCCAGATGAAACTCGCAATTTAGCTCTTAAATTTCTTAATAGTTTTTAATTTCACTTGCAAGCATGATTAGTTGTGTATTTATCTAATTAATATGCATTATTTATTATTATTATTATTATTATTATTATTATTTTATTATTACGTTTGCTAACTTATATTGTTTTGGTTTTAGTCGGTAAAAATGACCAGCACCATTCATGCTTTTCATTTTTTTTAAAAAAATAATTGAAGAAATGTTATCGTGTAACACTAATTAATGCGGTGATGCTGTAAATCATTAGGTATTATCTCATTAGTTATTCGTAATACGAGGACATCCTTCTCAAAACTTTATAAATAAAAATTTTATCATTTTACCCTCAATTATAATTAAAATTTTATTTCGATCTTTTCCCAATAATTCTAAGTAATAATTCAAATTAAAAAAACAGTTTTTTTAAATGTATGAATTTAAAATTTATTTTTAAAATTAGAAAAATATTTTTTAAAAAAAATTATACAAAAAGTCACAAGTTATAAAAGGTATTACCATTGATTATAATGGTGATCAACGACATGCGAGGAAAGTTTCAAAAATTGTTTTAAGTTTTCTAACTCTAGAAGAACAGCGTGAGGCTGAAAAGCGCTTGGGAAAAAAAGGCAGAGGCCGACCAAGGAAAAATCCACCACAATCACCGCTTGTGGCAAAAGGGTCGTTCTCGAAATCAGATTTCTTGAACCGAAAACGCATTATACTGAGGGAAGCGAATGAGACGTTGGATTTAGGGCAATTAATTGGTGAAGAAATGGTAGGGAACGAAGATGAAATTGTAAAGGATACAGTGCGAATTATAGAGGTGAGGGAGAAGAAACAATAGTATCGAAAGATGCAGATGCCGTCGTGGAACATACAGGGACTTGGAACGGCATCGAAGTGGAAAGCGGATAAGATGCTTTTACGACATCATTCCGAGATGGTTCTGTTGTAGGAAACAAAATTAGAGGTGATTACAGATAGCAATGTTAGTCGGGTATGTTATTCCGATATCTTCTAATATGTCTTTGCACCTTCAATTGGGTGAACATGAAATGTGTTAGTGATATGGGACAATACTCAATTTCAATTGAATATGGGTGCTCGTTTGGTGATGGTAACAGGTTACTGGATTATGGACGACCGGTACTGCGGTATTGTGGCGGTATATGCCTGTTGTGTGGTGGAAGAGCAAGCATTTTATTGCAAAGGTTGTGCTAATTGATTGAGAGGCGAGCATTTTACATGGTTTGGGCCCAGAAATACTTGTAGTCGAATTGACAGATATTCGGTCTCGAATTTGTGGCTATAACGTTTTGCAAGATTATTTGTTTTAAATTGTCAATACTCTTGGTGAGTGTAGATTCTGACTAGGGTTCGAGACCGTTCAAATTTTTAAATGTTCGGGTGGCAAATGCGGGTAATGTGAAGAAGTTGGATCAAGATTGGTTACGTTTTGTCTGAATTAGATGCTACTGCTGGTTTGCTACAGACAAATTGTTTCCTAATGATCAAGTAGAATGGTAGGTGCCAGCGTTATATTTTGTTTGGGATTTTGGCGTGTATGGTCATTGTTGGGTTTCCTTTGATTGCAGTGTTTAGTTGAAGCTATCTTTTGGTGTTGTTTATTATACATTAACATAAGTATTCTTTTCTTTCCTTTAGGATTAGATAGATTTTTAACGAAGCTTATGTTAATGATGTCTGGTATGATTCTTCCTAATAAAACCATACTTTCCCTAGAAAAAATCACGAGTTAAGAAAGAAAAATATATTTTTATGACCAAATTTAAGTTTGTTGATGTCCAAAATGTCAGACATCGAACATGGAGGTGGATATGGAGGCGAAGATAGTGGTGAGGGTGTGGTTATGGTTGATCGGTGTAAAAACGTCACACTCTAAGTGCAAGCAAACACTGTCGATGCAAGAATAGAAACATGAAGATCCTGTTAGATATCGATCCCACGAGGATGAGTATTTGGCTTAAATATTATGTGGCCACATGCAATTCTGTAAAAGGGAATATTGTGAGTGTAATGGTTGTTGTAATAAAGAGATAAAGTAACGAGTAGTAGATCAATTGTGGTGGAAAAAATAACAAGTATAAAAGAGAAGAGAAATATTAAAATAAGGTCTGGATACCCTCAGTTCTGCTTGGTAGAAAATCAAGTACACTCAAGGAAATACGATGGCTTAATTGGCAAGTAAAAAGTTAACCTCGCCTTATAACTTCCATTCAATCTTCAACTGTTGACGCAAAGACGTAGGTCGGCTATAACTCTCGTTAATAGATGAAACTACAACCCCTTGAACAAGTGGATCAACACTAGTTGTATCCTCATTCAACTCTCATTATAATGGCTTCTTAATCGGATTTGTCACTACATCTGCCGATGTTAGTAACCATGTTTAACATTCTCATGCAAACAATAATCAGATCCAACAATCGAAGTATGAGAAAAAGCTAATAAAAATATATTGAAATGAAAGATAAGATTCAAATGAGTTCATACAGAGCTTGAAAAGTTAAACCATCGTCATCAAAGCACAAAATATAATAGAAATCTCCAATAAACATCTAATTAAAGAAAAGTTTAAGAAGATAAAAAATATTCCCCTTGATCTAGCACTTGAATTCTCTTCTCCTTGGATATTTCTACCTTGCTTTATCTTGGATATCCAGAAATGGAGTTTAAGCCGCCATAGAAGGAAAAAGCTCGAAGGTTGAAGATGATAGAAAAATAGAAATCGCGTGACTCTCTCTCTTCTCGGATTTGTCCTTTTATAAGCTGCCAAAGAAAGGACACATGTCCTTCAGGTAATTAGCGTGACTCCAAGCCGTACCAATTCTGTTATAACAAATAATATAGATGGCAGGGTTGTCCTTATCTTTTAGCAGATTGGACAGCTGGCCGCTATAGTGTCGAGCTTGCTGCGGTGGTGAAACTTCCTCTGCTGGGACATTAGAAATACAACGACAATAGGGCAAACTAGGCAAAAATATGTGAAATAAGAGCAATTGAGACTAAGTTAGACAAAAATTAGAAAAAAGACATGAAAATGCAGAAATGGATGCAATAAAAACTGATATGGGGATAATTAGATCCATAAATAAAGAGGAAATACATGCTCTTTAAAGTGCTATTACACCCCCAAACTGTTGGGTTTCATAGGAAATAAACTGATCTAATCACGTAAATAAACGCAGCGGAAAAATATCCTATGAAGAATTTCCAGGATCTCATGCAATCATATTAATGTACGAAGAGGAGATAAAAAATTACCTTAATTTTGATTCAGGAATCCAGTTGTGTTGAGGCGTTGCCTTTTGTGAAAGACGACGAACGGCTATCAGAATGTTAGTTCCAATCAAGATTTCGAAATTCTAGTTTTGTAGTTTTGGTGGCTATCTCGAAATCCCTAGATACCACTCAAAACCCTTGGCACACATACATATATATATATGACTTGAATAGAGTTAGGTTGAGTTCACTATTATAATTAAAACTCTTTTTAAATAAATTATAATTTAAAATGAATTCTTTTATCTTATAAAGAATTCAAATTCAAAAAATTCTAGATAAAGTGATTTATTTAATAATATTATTTATTTAAAATAAATAATAAATTCTAAAATAGATTCGTTATCTGATAAGGAATTTAAATTCAATCAAATCTAGATAATAAGATTATTTGATAATATTATTTATTTATATTATTTTCAGAAAATAATAAAATAAATAAGATATTATATTACGAATTTAACCTTTTAAATTTGAATAAATAATCTCTAATAATATAGTTTAAAATAATCGCATTATCTTAAATTTATTATTGAGAGTAATAACCACAACCATTCTTATCCATTCTTAGTGTGCGACCCTATAGGTTCATTTAACATTGGTAGTAGATAAAATCACATTTTATTCTACAAGTCATAAGTGGCCTCTAGCAAGACATTATGACTACTCAAGTTAAATGAAAAGCTCATAACCCGAGACAACCTTAATTCAATTTATGTCATAATCCTTTTATCTCACGATATCTTGATAGAATATAAGGCATGAAAAATGTTAACCTTATATCGTTCTATCTTTAGTTTCTCGATGCCCAATTGAACTAACTAAACAAATGACATTGACTTCTATCAACTCATTTGAGCACGGCCATACATTTCTTAGTCTCAATCATTGAGGGGCCCAAGGATATCTCTCTTATGTTAAAAGGGATAAATTCCATCTTAATCACTCACATCTCACTGCATGATTCTTTATTATGTTCAAGCATAACCTTTATAATCGTCCAATTAAAAACGATGTTTGACTATGTCAAAACATAATAGTTGTCATGTTGAGAACCGTAGCAATTTCAGGTCTAAAGATTTAATGTCATAACTGTTTGAAGATTAATATATAACTTTAATCCACGTATTAATCTTAAGACGAGTCGATCCTAATATTTGTGCTCATGAAATACATATATGAATTTGATTTGAATCTCATTCACATATTCATCTTATGAATACCTATCAAACTTCATATTAATCTTAGCTTATTATCGTTCCCACAATAATAACTGATTAGGGATATTTAGAATAATAATATTCAAGGATACAAAAGGATGCAAATTTATCATAATAATAAATTCAATAATCAAAATATCATGTCCATACAATAGGCCTTAGGGCACTATCGCTAACACAAACTTGAGTTTTTACATGTCCTCAAGTAAAATTTAAAGCAACAAGATCAAAGCAAGAGTTCAAAGACATTCTAGTTACTTGAATCATTCCAACCAACCAATGAATCCATTACATCGACACGATAGAGGATTGAATAAACAGCTCCAACATCAATATATAAGCTATTATTTCAAGAATATATAACATCATCTCAGATTCTTTTCACCTGTCAACATTTATTTAGTACAACATATAACAAGATATATATATATACGTATATTACAAATATTTTTTCAATATATATATTATGTAATGAAGGTATCGAACAATGAATGCACCCTAAACCCTGAGAAGTAAGATGTTGTGCAACGAATCCCTAGGAAGTACTTCATTGCTGTGACACACACTCATGCAGTGACGGCCTCTGGCTAGATTCATTTTTCTAACATATGCAGAGGAGTGTTCCCCTTGAAGCTACTTTTATTGCACTCACATTGGAATGCCTTTTATTTATTCATAATAAAATTTACTAGCAAACATAACACAAGCTGAATAGGGCAGAAATCATCTAAAATCAAAGAGATGATGCTAGAAATTCTTTACTCAAACAAGAAGATATATTTATACAGAGTTATGATGCAATAAGCCAGCATGTATAACTAACTAACCCATAAGTAATTCAAATGATTCAAGATTTACACATCGAATGCAAGCAAAATATTTTCAACAAAAAAAGAACATTGCATTTGCTTAAAAAATTGAAATGGGGGTGCATTTCAACTACCAAGTGTATACCCCAAACTTAAAGATTGCATTGTCCCCAATGCAAAAGAAAATAGAATGCAATGACAAAATGTGATTACAATGATAAATGCAATGATATTACAACTATATGTGATTACAATGACAATGTAAATGTTATGACAATATAGAAAACAAAATGACACTACACTATACGGTATGCATGCCTACAAAAACTAAAACACACCAACTCAGTTGTCAGACTCTTGTGAGGAGGAGGCATAACGATGTTTCTTTTTTTTCTCCTCGTTTCTTCTTTGCACTTCTCATTGCTTTTGTTTTTAGATTTCGAGCGTTTTGTTCTTTCTTTGGAAATGAGTCTTCTTCTTCATGAATAATTTCTTCTTATTCTCTGGCTCCTCTTCTCTTTTGGTATTATTGACCATGTCTATGGTAGGGATAAATGGTGGCGGTGTTTTTTACAACACCATCATAAGAGGGTTTTCCTCTTATTCATCACTACAGACACATGCATGCATCTAACTTTAACTCTGATCCTTCAGCGGTTGCATCCACAATCTTGGATGCAACCAAACTTCTTTCAACAAAAATTTTCTTGGTAATAGTCTTCTCAACTTGGGAATTATCTTCCTCATTCTCATCAATGTCCTCTACAAAAGCTTTATCTTTATCAGCAGCGGTGGGTGTTGCGTCAACATCTATAAGGATATTTAAGTCAAAAAGACAATCCTTTATGATTTTGCTTGATGTTTCCTCTCTTGGTGTGTTACCAGCCTCGCTTACATTGTTAGGAGAGTTTACATATTTGACTAGTACTTCTTTTGTGGCAGCACCGGACGAAAAATCATAGCTACGGATGATAGGAGGAAATTCTAGGAATTCTGGTAAAGTAACTGGGTGATTCTGCTTATTGCAGTAAGAGCAGACTTGTTTCACATCTTGACATAAGTACAAAATAATTTTTTTGTGCCAAATCAAGCGTTTGTACTGTGGTTGCAACTCTTCTCAGTGTACTTGTTATAGCATCGAGTTTGTCCTCTATAGCCAGAACCTTTATCTAAACTTTATCACTTGTTGGGATATTCTTAGTTGCAGCGTCCACCTTTACTTTGCCTTTTTCCTCTCTCGTTGTAGTGCCCTTTTTGGTGTAAGAACCTCTATAGTTCGTACCATTCTTTCAAAGACAACTTCATTGATTGGCCCCTTGTTGGCTATTTTTCCTCATTTTGCTGGGGCTTGACTCCCTTCAATTTGCAAGATTGTATGATCAGCGAAGGAATTGCCAAAGCTCCCTTCTTCTTCTCAGCAAATCCCTCTATTTCCTTGTGGATGATTCCACCCATATCTATCTTTCTTCCCTTCAGAATAGAATGTATCAGGCACATTCTATCTAGCGAGATGGTAATGCTACGGTTAAAGGCAACAACCTAGAATTAATAAACTAAAACCAAACCTTTGCAAGTAAAGTCAGAAACTTCCTATATATAGTGAAATTCCCAACACTGGTCCCTAACCAAAATACACCCGCAATGCATAAATCCTTAACTAGCAGATCCGGTTTATCATCATTAATCTCAGCCACAAATATTGCATGCTTATCCACACTCACAAAAGATTTTAATAGGTTGTTAATGATAGCAGCACTCCAAGGAACAGAGCTCTCTCTCAAAAAAACCATTTTTAAGGAAGGCTCATAAAGATTAGCATAAAACTCCCTTACCAGAGCAGCACTATAGTTAATAGGGTAGGTGTAGAAGGTGCTTCATTTGTGAAGCTCTATAGTCTAGTGGATAGATTTTCCAGGTTCCTTTTCTTGGGAAAGTTCAATTGCCTATTCTAGGTGGATACTCTACTTAAGGATGTGCTCCTTGTAACGCGCTCCCACTATCTCTGTCTAGAATGCTTTATACTCAGTATTTTCTTCTTGGGTAGCAGGTTCCTCAGATTGAGGATTTGAGGCTAAGATTTGAATGTCTTTTGCAGAGGATTTCATCAAATTTTTACGAGCGGCTCTTGTTTTTGCCATTAGAATATGAGAAATAAGACAAAAATGAAGGATTTTGTGTAGAAAAAAATTCAAACTTTGAAGCTTCTAGGATGAAGAAAACAGAGAGACTTGGTGTAGATGTCAGTGAAAATCAGAGTTGATAAATAAATATGAAGAAAAGAGGGAAATGAAAGGGCGTGAGTCATACCATCCAATGCGATGAGAATTGACGGTCAGATTGTGGCACAATAATCACACCCGTTCGCTATATTTCATGTGCTTACCAAACGAATAGCTATGATTTGAGGTGATTAATCAGTCTAATAGAATTACCCGAATTGCCCCCAAAGATCATGCCAATCTTGTGTTGTCTTGCTTTTTCGTACAAGCCGTTGGAAGAAGTTTCCATATAGAACAAATGAGAATTTATTCTGCAAAAAGAAAGAAACATAAATAAAAAATAAACAATGAAAATGAGAAAACTAATTCTAAATCTAACAAAGCAATAAAGGGAAATATCAAAAAAAATCGACCAATTTAATGGTCTCAACACTCTTAGACTCAAAGTCACCAAAATAAAGTTTGAGTCTTTGTCCATTGACTTTGAATAGGATCCCCCTTTAGTATCTTTGATTATGACTGCACCATGTGGAAATACTTCCAGAACTTTGAAAGGTCCAGACCAACATGACTGCAATATGCCTGGGTACAACTTCAGTATTAAATTGAATAGCAAAACCAATTGTCCTACTTCAAATGCCGCTGAAAAATAATCTTATCATACCAACGTTTGCTTTTGTCCTTGTAAATAGAGGCATTTTCATAAGCATTGCGACAAATTTCTTCTAATTCAGTAATGTCCAGCAATAATTTCTTACCTGGAGCCTCATAATCAAGATTAACCTGCTTTATAGCCCACAAGGCCATGTGTTCAAGCTCAACAGGAAAATGACAAAATTTTCTGAAGACAAGTTGATACGGTGACATTCCCAATAGAGTTTTGTATGCAATACGAATAGCCCACAATGCATCATCTAAGCGCGATGACCAATCTTTCCTAGTGGTATTTGCCACTTTTCCAAGATGTTTTTAATAGCCCGATTAGAGATCTTTGCTTGCCTATTAGACTGAGGATGATACATTGTGGCGAGTCTATGATTTACTCTATAATATTTTGATGCAGCAACCACCTGGCTGCAGTGAAAATGCTTTCCCTGGTCACTGATCAATGGTCTTGGTGTTCCAAAACGGGTGAGTATATACTTGTGAAATAACTTCAAAACCATTTTGGCATCATCTTTAGGAACAACCACAACTTCTATCCACTTAGAAACATAATCCACAACAACTAAAATATATAGACCATAAAATCCAGTTCCCAAACATCGAATAGCTCAATTTCCATTATTGGCTGCTGTGGCATCTCATTTCTTCTAGATACTGATCATGTACGCTGTGAATGGGCATTAGGTAAACTCATGAGCATCTTTGAATAATAAAGGCCAATAAAATCCAGATTGAAGGACTTTTGTAGCCATTCTCATGCCACCAAAATGACTTCCATATAGAGCATTGTGACAATGTTGTAGTATTGATGTCATTTATTCCTCAGAGCGTCAAATTATATTATCATTGCAAACCTTGAACAAATAAGGTTCATTCCAATGATATTTCATCGTATCTCTAAGAAATCTTACCTTCTTGTGCCCAATTATACCCAAATGAGTTTTTCTACACACCAAGTACTTTACAAAATTAGCATACCATAGTGTTGCATCACAACGAAAAGCTTTTCACCAGGGAGTGCGTTGAGAATTTGCAACTTGTTTCCTTCTTTTCTGACTGCTTCAAACCTCGAAAGATGATTAATGACTTGATTTTCTTACCCCTTACGGTCTTTTATCTTAATAACAAATTCTTGCAGCAATAAAATACATCGAATCAATCTTGGTTTTGCACCTTTTTTCGCAAAAAGGTATCTCAAAGCAGAATGATCAGTAAAAACTATAATTTTTGCACCGACAAGATAAGAACGAAACTTATCAAAAGCAAAAATTACTGCTAATAACTATTTCTTAGTAGCAGTATAATTAATTTGAGCTTCAGTTAGAATCTTACTAGCATAGTAGATCGTATGAAATAACTTGTCTCTTCTTTGTCCTAGCACTGTCACCATAGAAAAATCACTGGCGTCACACATTAGTTAAAACGGTTACTCCCATTTGGGTGCAACGATGATCGTTATGTTCATAAGCTACTTTTTTTAATTTTATTGAATGCATCCAAACGTGCATCATCAAAAACAATTTTTCTACTCTACTTCAACAATAAGCATAATGGTTTTGTGATCTTAAAAAAATCTCGATTAAATCTTCTATAGAATCTAGCATGATCCAAAAAATTTGAACGCCCTTTACATTATTCAGTTGTGACAATTTTTCAATTACATCCACTTTACCTTTGTCAACCTCAATTCCTGCTTTAGATATTCGATAGCCCAATACAATCCCTTTTGTGACCATGAAATGACATTTCCCCCTAATTTAGCACCAAATTAGTGTCTTCACATCGCTGCAATACTTTCTCCAGATTGTCGATGCAATGGTCGAAATTATTCCCATACATAAAAAAATCATCCATAAAGATTTCAAGAGAATTGTCAATCATATCTGAAAATATTGCCATCGTGCACCTTTGAAATATGGTTGGTGCATTGCAAAGACCAAAAGACATGCAACAAAAGGCAAATGTTCCAAATAGGCATGTAAACGTAGTCCTTTCTCGTCCTCGAGTGTAATAGTAATTTGATTGTAGCCAGAATACCCATCTAGAAAATAGTAATATTCCTTGCCAGCAACTCGATCAAGCATTTGATCAATGAAAGGAAGAGGAAAGTGATCTTCCCTTGTGGCTGCATTGAGTCGCCTATAGTCTATGCAAATTCGCCATCTTGTAGGAATGCAAGTAGGAATCAATTTATCAGCATCATTACGGACTACAATAATGCCACTTTTCTTAGGAACACAATGGACTGGACTAACCCATGCACTATCAAAAATTGCAAGGATAATTCCTGCGTCCAACCACTTGAGAATTTCCTTCTTTACCACTTTTTTCATCTTTTTATTCAGTCTGTGTTGCGGCTTCAATAGATTGTTTGCTCTCATCATCCAGCTTGATCTTGTGCATACAAAAAGATGGATTAATTTCCTTAATGTCAGCAATGGTCCAAGTAATAGCACGCTTATGCTGTTTTAAAATATTTATCAATTTAGCTTATTGCATTACGTCTAGATTTGCAAAGACAGTGACTGGAGTGTTTCTGCATCTCCAAGGAATACATACTTGAGATTAGCTGGCAATGGCTTTAGTTCTATAGTAGGAGCTTCTTCAATAGATGGTTTAAAAGTAGGAATTTTTCAGTGGACAAGATCTAAATAGTCATCTTGCCATTTGTGATGAACTGCAACAGTGAGAACTTTAATAATGTAGTCACAATTCGGGAGATCATCTTCTACCATTGTCAGCGTAGTATCCTCAACAATGAGTATACTATGATGATTCAAGTCTTCTTGAATGATATTATTAATAATATCAATATGATGACATTTCTCGGTATTTCTTCCAATATCTGCATTGAACATCCCGAAAGTAACTTGATCATTGTCGACCCACATTGTAAGTTCTTCTTTTGATACATCGATAACAACCTTCTCAGTTGCTAAGAATGGGCAGCCAAGAATAAGAGGGACATTATTGTCTGCCTCGTAGTCAAGAATAATAAAGTCTGCTGGAAAAATAAGCTTGTCCACACGAACAAGCACATTATTTATTTATCCATTCAGATGAGTCAGGGATCTATCTGCTAATTGCAATGTGACTACAGTGGGTTTTATTTCTCCAATGCCTAACTTTTGAAAAGTTGACAATGGCATTAAATTGATACTGGCCCTCAAATCACAAAGAGCTTTGCCAAAGTAGTGATTACAAATAGAGAAAGAAATGATGAAGCTGCTAGGATCTTTTATTTTTCTCGGTAGAGGGGTGAATATTAACGCATTGCACTCTTCTGTGAGCATAATTGTTTCTATAACATCGAGGTTCTTCTTCTTGGACAAGATTTCCTTCATGAATTTTGCCTAATTATGAATCTGTGTAAGAGCATCAATCAAAGGAATCTGCACTGTAAGCTATTGCAAAGTATGAAGAAAGAATTGAGATTAACTATCAGACTCATTGTTCTTAAATTTGAGGAAAATGTGAAGAAGGATTTTCTACTAGTTGCGCCGACATTGGGCATTGTGGATACAACTTAGATTGTAAAACTGATGGAAATATAGTAATAACTAGAGGAGCATTACCTATCGTGCCATCATTTATTCCATCCTCTACTGTATGATCAAGTTTAAATGACTCTCCTTGTTCTTTAGTAGATATGGGAACTAGTTGCGTCGAGTCAGCAGCTTGTTTTCCACTGCAAAGAGTAATAGCCTTGCAATGCTCCTTACCCTTGATCACTGGATTCTTAGTATTGCTAAGAAGTGTGCTCAGTTGTCGAGAATTCATGTTAGTATCTAACTGCCCCAATTGAGCTTCCAAAGTACATTTCGATGAAGAGTGACCTTGCACTATAACCTCTATGCGAGAAAAATGGTTGCACATCATTTCCTCAAAAAGAGCAAATAGACTAGATAAAGGTGATGAAGCATAATGACTATTATGTGACTGTGTCTGAGATGGTGCCCCATACTGATATTGCATGCCATACTGCGATTGCTGAGATTGTAAAGCAAGATATTGTGGTTGTATCATATTCTGTAGTGATTGCAATGGCGCCTATAGTGTAAACTATTGTTGTGGATAACTAAAGTTTCCTTGGCGCACGCTAGAATTCCATTGAAAAGAATTATTCCCAGAGCAAAATACTCCTGAATTATGCTTAGAATTAGAGTTACCCCAAGATTGTCGATTAGCCATGTTGTAAGAAGTACCCATGTTATTGTCTCGCATGTTGCTGACATAACTAGCATTTTTTGCATGTTGTGGCAACAAATCTCACAAGTGAACATATGAGTAGTAGTCTGTTGAGCTAGCTGTATAGGAGAAACTTCACTCATACCCTATATATTCTTAATTTTATTCTCTAAAAAAATCTGAGCCTTTAGAAAAGAAATATCATCAAGCTCGAACACTTATGGTGTAGCTTTCCATGAAGCAACTCTTGAAATAGGATATTAAGAATTATTCTGAGCAAATTGCTCCAACACACCAACAACAGCGGTGTAAGTGCAATCAAGTAAAGGTCCATTAGATGACCCGTTGACAAGATGTCTCGTGGCTACATTCAACCCATTGTAAATAATTTCAACTTGAGTTTCTTATTGAATGCCATGGTTTGGACGTAGTTACAACAAAGAATTATATCTTTCCCATGTAGTGTGGAGAGTCTCATCATCCAACTAATATTAGACTGTAATATTATTCCTCAGACGTGAGTTTATTGTCGGTGGATTAAAGAGCAAAACAAATTGCGTTGCAAGATAATTCTATGATGTAATAAATCCAGTAGGGAGTCCACGAAACTATGTGCAAGCTCTACCCTGCAAAGAATATGGAAACAATGGCATCCGCAAGGCATCATCAGTAACACCTTGCTGACTAAATGAAGCACAAATTAAAAGGAATGATTGAAGATGCTCTCTAACGTCTTCATGTGGAAACCCTGTGTACTACCCATTAGAGTTGAACATTTGAAACATAACCCGATTTAGCTTAAAATTTATATCTTGTATAGGCGATCAAACAACTCCTGATTGAAAATTGTCCAACTGGGAATGACAACCTCGCATATTGTTTTATTCTGGGCTGGTGGGTACAGTGGCGGGTTTTTAGGATTGTGAGGGATACCCTCATTATTGACCTGTCTTGCCATTCCACTATATTCTTGAATTCTTTGTTTAAAAGTTCTCTCAAATTTTGAATCAAGTACGAAAAGTGGTGTGGCAGCACTTCTGGTCATACAACACCTACAAAACATAACAAAAATAAAAGGAAATAACAAAAAGCTATTAGAAATAACTACAAACTAAATGAAGGAAATGAAAATGCAAGCAGAAACATAAAAACCAAATAATGTCATCCTCAACAATAGCGCCAAAACTTTATCGGTGTAAAAACGTCACACTCTAAGTGCAAGCAAACACTGCCGATGCAAGAATAGAAATAGTAAGATTCTGTTAGATATCGATCCCACGAGGATGGGTATTTAGCTTAAATATTATGTGGCCACAAGCAATTCTGTAAAAGGGAATATTGTGAGTGTAATGGTTGTTGTAATAAAGAGATAAAGTAACGAGTAGTAGATCAATTGTGATAGCAAAAATAGCAAGTATAAAAAAGTAGAGAAATATTAAAATAAGGTCTAGATACCCTCAGTTCAGCTTGGCAGAAAATCAAGTACACTCAAGGAAATACGATGGCTTATTGGCAAGTAAAAAGTTAAGCTCACTTATAACTTCCATTCAATCTTCAACTATTGACGTAAAGACGTAGGTCAGCTATAACTCTCGTTAATAGTTGAAACTACAACCCCTTGAACAAGTGGATCAACTCTCATTGTATCCTCATTCAACTTTCGTTGTAATGGCTTGTTAACTTGATTTGTCAGTACATCTCTCGATGTCAGTAATTATGTTTAACATTCTCATGCAAACAATAATCAGATCCAACAATCGAAGTAAGAGAAAAAGCTAATTAAAATATATTAAAATAAAAGATAATGTTCAAATGAGTTCGTACAGAGCTTGTAAAGTTAAACCATCTTCATCAAAATCACAAAATATAATAGAAATCTCCAATAAACATCTAATTAAAGAAAAGTTTAATAAGATAACACATATTCTTCTTGATCTAGCACTTGAATCCTCTTCTCCTTCGATATTTCTGCCTTGCTTTATCTTGGATGGAGTTTAAGCAGACATGAAAGGAAAAAGCTTGGTAGTTGATGATGATAGAAAGATATAAATCGTGTGACCCTCTCTCTCTTCCTAGATTTGTCCTTTTATAAGCTGGCAAAGAAAGGAAACCTGTCCTTCAGGTTATTTGCATGACTCCAAGATGTACAAATTCTATTATAACAAAAATAATACAGCTGGAAGGGGTTTTTCTTATCTTTTAGCAGATTGGATAGTCGGCTGCTACAGTGTCGAGCTAGCTGCAGTGGCCAAATTTCCTCTACAAGGACATTAGAAATAAAGGGGTAACATGGCAAAATAGGCAAAAATATGTGAAATAAGAGCAACTGAGACTAAGTTAGACAAAAATCAAAAGGCATAAAGTCAAAAGTAGCCCCCAACGTTTGACCTTTTGGTCACTTTAGCCCCTATTCTTTTTTTTGGTCCGAACAAACACCTAACGTTTCATTTTTGTTCAAATTTCACCCTCGTTAGAAGGAAACCGTTAGTCAACTAATGGTCAACGCCTGAGGTTGACCTGACATATCTGCATGGCATGAGGCGCTGACGTGGCACTTTGCTGATGTGGCATCGTGTTTTTTTTATAAAAAAATAATTATTTTTATATTAATTTCTAATCAATCAGACGATGCCACGTGGCACCATCAAATGATGACACATGGCATCATTAGTACGTGGCCGATCGGTTCTAAGGCATAAGAAAGAAGCAAAATTCAATGGGTGTGCATTGAAGGATCCGAACCTGGGCCCTGAGGCTGAATAACTCAACACACAACCAACAAGCCAACCTACTATATTGTTATTTTTCCACCACTTCTTTTATTTATTCATTACTTTATTTGTTTGAAAGTGAAGAACTACTCATTAAATTAATCACTAATAAATCCTAAAACCTAAAACCCTAAACACTAAACCTTAAACCCTAAAAACTAAAACCTAAACCTAAACTCCTAAACCCTAAAACTTGAAACTCTAAAAACCTAAATACATAAACTCAAAACTCGAAACCCTAAACCCTAATCTTAAAGCCCTAAACTTTAAACCCTAAAACTCAAAACACTAAAAACATAAATCTATAAACCCAAAACTTTAAACCCTAAAATTGAAACCTTAAACATGTAAAAACCATAAAACCATAAACCCTAAACTTGAAACCCTAAACTCCTAAAAACATAAACACTAAACCCTAAACCCTAAAACTCCAAAACACTAAAAACCTAAATACATAAACCTAAAACCCTAAACCCTAAAATTAAAACCTTAAACATATAAAACCCTAAAACCTTAAATCCTAAGCCTTAAAACCAAAACCTTAAACATATAAAACCCTAAACCCTAAACCTTAGTGTTTTATGTGTTTAGGGTTTTGGTTTTATGGATTTGGGTTTATAGCTTAAGGTTTAGGGTTTTGATTTTTAGGGTTTTAGATTTTAGGATTTAGTGTTTAGGGTTTATGGTTTATAGTTTAGGATTTGAGGTTTAAGATTTAAGTGTTTTGATTTTTAGGTTTTAGGATTTAGGACTTGAGGTTTTAGGTTTCAATTTTTAGGGTTTATGATTTAAGATTTTAGGTTTTAGGTTTTATGGTTTTAGGTTTAGGGTTTAGGGTTTTACATGTTTAAGGTTTTGGTTTTAAGGTTTAAGGTTTTGAGTTTAGGATTTAGGTTTTTAGTGTTTAAGGTTTAGGGTTTTAGGATATATTAGTGAATAATTTAATGAGTTTTTTCTTCACTTTCAAACAAATAAAGTAATGAATAAATAAAATAAGTGGTGGAAAAATAACAATTTAGTAGGTTGGCTTGGTGGTTGTGTGTTGAGTTATTCAACCTCATGGCCCAGGTTTGAATCCCCCCATGCACACCTACTAAATTTTGCGTCTTTCTTATGCCTTAGAACCAATAGGCCACGTGGCATCATCATGATGCCACGTGTCATCATATGATGGTGCCATGTGGCATCATCATGATGGTTAGAAATTAATATAAAAATAATTAACTTTTTTTAAAAAAAATCACGATGTCACGTCAGCAAAATGCCACATCACCAAAGTGCCACGTTAGCGCCCCATGCCATACAGACATGCCACGTCAGCCTCAAGCATTACCGTTAGTTGACTTACGGTTTCCTTTCAACGAGGGTGAAATTTGAACAAAAATGAAACGTTAGGTGTTTGTTTGGACCAAAAAAAAGAATAGGGGCTAAAGTGACCAAAAGGTCAAACGTTGGTGGCTACATTTGACTTTATGTAATTCAAAAAATAAACATGAAAATGCAGAAATGGATGCAATAAAAATTGATGTGGGGACAATTAGATCCATAAATAAAGAGGATATACATGTTCTTTAAAGAGATATCAATGGTGGTTTGTGGTGGTTCGCCCATTCTGAGGTGGATGGAGAGCCACTATTAGTGGGGGAGAGAAATGGCAGCGGCCTTTTTGTATGGGGCGTTCCACTTTTTCGTTCCTTTTAGATTATAGGGTATTTATAAATGAGTGGTACTGTTTGATGAGACTAAACCAGGTCTAGTGATAGCTACTGGTGGGTTTAGTCGGTAGGCTTTTCGGTCTGGTCATATGGGTTGTTAAACTAGGTTGGTAGCTAGATAGTAGAATTAGTTGGTAAGCCAAACGAACTTGATAGTTGTCATGTCGGAACTAATATGGAGGTGAAGGTTTCAGTAGCCATGATGTCTGGCCTACTAAGGAGATGATGCGGAGACTAGGTATTCTGGATGCATAAGTGTCTTTTCAGATATTTTTTATTCCAGAGTCATAGGAGAAGGTACAACACTTGTCCCCCCTTGGTTGAAAGAGTGTTATAAAATGGCATGCGCTGAGATTGTAAGTCAAGGATCGTGCTTGTAGCCGTTGTTCTCGTGGTGCGCTTTTAAACGAGCAGTTTCTCTAGAATATAGGTCATCAACGGCCTTTGAGGGCAAGTGAAAATGGTGCTTCAATTCCTTTTCCAATTTTTGTGGGGTCCATTATACTGAGGCTACTAGGTTGATGGCCGAGTTGTAGCATTCTTTTCATGAGGCAAACAAGAAAATGTGTTCAACCTTTATGGATATTGAGGTAACTTGTGTCCATCAGCAAGAGAGGTTGGCTGCCAAGGAGAGGGAGCTTTTCGAAGTAACGATAAAACTACTTTGATGGACAGAGAAATTAAGACCATAAGACGACATCTAGTAGGGGATTAAGAAGGCTAAAGAAGAGCTGAGTCATAAGTTCTTTACGAGAGGGGGAGATATGCGCTTGCCCGGGGAGATGCTTATATACAAAAGGAGATAGATATGAAAGCTATTGCAAATGCGGATGAGGCAAATGAGGTAATGATATGTATTCAAAAGGGGGAAGGAAGAGTTGAGAGGCACCTTGCGGCAGAGGATTTAACAGCACGAATGAGGTGTCGAGGCAGATGGACTACAAAGCTTGTCGTTGAGGGAAAACTGGGAGGACTCGATGCTTATACCGTCCAACATAAACTCAGCCTTATTTGTGTCGTTCAAGTGGCTACAGGGCCACTCAATTTAAGTAATTTGAATCTCTATTGTTGTTGGGAGATAGCGGAGATGGGGGTAAATTTTGACATCTATAACCCCTTAGGCGAGTCTTGGGAAGATGTCCATGTAGGGCTACTTCCTTATGTCTTTTAGGAGGTTGGTGACGTGCCTTCTCCCCATACAGACAAAGCTTTGTGCCTTGAGCCAAGAAGCCTTTCAAAAGTTGGGGAAAAGAGCTTCCTAAGATTAACCAAAGGATCCTCCGAAGATTGAGCCAAAGAGTCTTCTAGAATCTGAACAAGGGGTTCCTCTAGAAGCTGGATCAATGAGTCATTTAGGGATGAAGCCTCTAAAAGCTAAATTGATTAATCATCGAGTGTTGATCTGAGGGATTCCCCGAGAGTTGAAACCACTGTACTATAGTGTAGGGTTTGTTGTAATTTTTTGGTGCGTTAATGAAATTACCAACTAATTTTAGGCATAGTTTGCATTTTATTCTTTCGAATTTTGTGTGTATGTTGGGCCAAAGCATTTGTTTGTCCACTGTGTGTCATTGCTTATGCTCGCGAATCGTTTCAATAGATGGGTGTTTTTCGGCAAGCTTAGGATGCCAAACCATCCTCTTTTTCAAAGTTGCCTCCCTTATGATTTGGCGGAGGTTGTCTCCATGTAAGCCTGTAGAGTTATTTCAATGTTTTGGAGAATCATACATAATATGGATGAAGGTATCCCGAAACCCCTGGATGATCAATCATAATATTTGTGGAGGTATCTCGAAACCCGTGGAGAATCAATAGCATTATGGGTAGAGATATCTCGACACCCTTGGAGAATCAATCGTAATATGAGTGGAGGTATCTCGACTCCCTTGGAAAGTCAATCATAATATGGGTGGAGGTATCTCGACACCCTTGGAGGATCAAACATAATATAGGTGGAGGTATCTCTACACTATTGGAGAATTAAACATAGTGTTGACTGACTAACACTTGACAGCAAGTAATACATGAGTAAGCTAAGTATCGTATCTATACGGATTGTCTAGGAATTAAATGCCACGATCTTTACTTGTGAAGTGGAATGAATAGGTTGGTGATTGAGATGGATTTTAATTAAGAAAATATTAAAAGAAAATGCAGTGAGAATTCAAGCAGATTGGCAAACAAATGTATCAAAATGATGGATTGGCGTTGGCAAGGGATGCTTGGATTTCACTCTAGCGAAGACATCAATTAATAACTTTCAACCTTTGTTTTATTGCCGAGAAGATTTTATGATAGCATTGTCTCTGTCGATGGCAATACTCTAAGTTAATTACCTTTAACACCTATATGTATATAGTGATGTTATCAATTAACTAACTTGACAAAGTTCTAATCTTTACTCCTAAGGGGTAGATTCACTTTCGAAGTAAGCTCATCTACTTGAACATCTTCCGTCAAAGTTTCTCTCATTAGTATTTGGCAATTAATCATTATCTCCTAAGCCTGTTAAGATATTAAGGGATAATGAGCATTTAGTGCCAATTGTCGTTTGGCATAAAATATGATACAGTGAAGCGCTAGCAAAATAGACAAAAATGCCAAGGCATTCAATTATTAAAAACCTAAAAATCAAGCGTTCATCACAAACATCCCAGCCAACTTAAGAAAATTAATTCATGGCTAGGGAAACCATCAACAAAATATCATTTTCAAACTTCACCATCATAATAGAATTAAAATCAAAGAGATATGAACAAAGAAGGAGATCCGTCGATACAACCCTTCAATGGATCCAAAGCTCTCTATCATAGTCTGGTCGAACCATGGTTTGCCCTCTACCCTCTTTTCCTTATGACGTAGCCTCTATTGGCTCAACGATGGGCTTTCTTTTTATAGGCGCTCGTGGAAACCCTAGGTTGGGTTTGAATCTTGAAAGTTTGTTATGCACCAAAGTAGGTACGTTATCTTCTTATCCTCTTTTTGAATTAGAGCTAACCTGGTCTTGACTAACGGCTAACAGATCGGTCATCGTCATCCTTTTTTTACCAACCAAGCTTGGCCATTATCGTCCTTCTTTTGCCAAAGGCACTCGTCATCCTAACCTATCACATCAAGAAAGTACCCTTCACTCTAGCAGAGAAAACCCTTCATTCCTTAACTCCTATATGTAAATGCATGAATCTACTAACTAAATGCACAAATATGCACTCAATGTCAAGTAATGGCATGGCAATATATATCTAAAAAGTATAACTTTTGAGGAGTTTACACACCCCAAACCTAGCTCATTGCTTGTCCTCAAGTAATGCAACTAAAAACTATAAAATAGGAAAATCAAACAAAGTACCTTGGCAAAATTGTCCTAATTAATAACACATGTACTAAGCAGAACTGATCCTAGTTCTTTCCTCATATATCTCAGAGCAGTAATGCCAACAGATCAACAAATTCAAGTGCAGCAATATAACTCTAACCTAGGGTCATGAAGTGTGCATGAAGTGTAGTCAATTTACATCAAGCATCCCCTAAACCCCTTAGTCAATTTTACTACCCAAACTCAGAATTTTTCTTTTATTTACCAAGGGTTGTTTTGGCAATATTTTTAGGTTCACTTCATAATTTTTTTTGGCATGAGAAGTAAGAGGTACCATACCACGAACCCCCACGTTAATCCAGACATCACTAGGCTTACTCATCACACTCATACCCTAAAGTTTTTGGCTTGAGAACTAAGAGGGAGCAAACTAAGAAGGCTTAAGCTGCGTATTATCTCTAAGATAGAGGAGAGTTACAATTTCTTATTGCCTTTGGCAAATCATTGTTGCCTTATTCCTTATATTTACCCTGGCATTATTTTCTTTTTTCCTTTTTTTCTGAGTTCAGTTTCAAGAATCCTAAGTTTGTCTTGGGAACTAGATGCATACTACGTGTTTAAGTGAAACTAAAGTTCCCTAATCTAGAGATCAATTGTGGAGCAACCTGTCATTACTAATCTACTGGCACATGCTAACTAGAGATTCTAATTTCATCTTCAGACAAGGCATACTAGTGCAAATTCTAACTACGTTAGCAAATGTGTTGGCAAAAATATCAATTCTAAATTAAGCCAAGATTTTTTTAATGGTCTGGTATTCATGCCTTTACTTAATCTATATGACAACAAAATGCAAACAGAAAAATAAAAAAGAATGATATCATGGCAAAAAATGTGAGGCAACACACACCCCCAAACCAAAGGTGTGCATTTTCCTCAATGCATGAAAACACATATATATAAAAACGAAATGCATGATAAAAATGATGAATATGAAATTAAGGAGTTAAGGGGAAGATGAATCCCCTTCAGAATGTTCGATGCGAGTGATGAGGTTTTTCTCTTGACAAAGCTTCCTCAGTCTTGGTAGATTCTACTTGGACAAGAGAAATAGGTACTATGACATCAGATTGCTGGGTTGGAGTATGAATAGGATAGGGGATGGCTGGCATTCCTTCTGGTGCATGGAGCTCATTTGGGAACTCTGGATATGGTGGCAAAGGATTGGTGGACAAGCCCTCCAAAGTTGTCTTTAGGGCTAAGTCTCTAGCATCAACCTACTGCTAGAGCACCAAATTTTGCTCCTCTGCCTTTTCTAACTTTTGTAAGATGAGCTCGTAGCGTTGGTAGAGCTGGGAAAGTAATGCCATAGCTTCAGCCAGTATCTGTATGAAAGGTTCTACCTTAGGCGTCTTGGCAGCAGACACTAACTCAGCAACTTTTCCCTTTCCCATTTCTTTTGCCTCCCTGGCAATTAATTGGCTCTACAGCAAAGGAGTGATGGTTCCCTTGCATTTTTGGATGTTGTTAGAGTTGAGCTTTGCCTCATTATGCTACATGCAAATTTTGGAGATTAATGAAGGGAAAACCCAACTACCACAACCTTTACCTACATATTTGTAGGTCTCGTCAAGAATCAGATGACCCATGTTTATTTTCCTCCCTATCATGATCGAGTGCAGCAAAACTATTCTCTCCTCTAAAATGGTTTCATTGTGTGTGGTCAGCATAAGATCTGCCTTCAAGAAGTGGTTCCATCCTTTTGGTTGTGGTTTCAATGCCAACCTTTTTATGATTCTTTTCCCTTGGAAGAGACGTTCTATTTTGTGCCTTGTTCGCACAAGTTCTTCAATATTTGTTATCTCTTGGTAGCATCCACAGATTCGGCGAACACTGAATGCTCTTCTCCTGTACCATCTAACTTAAACAAGCGATTAATATACCCATCATCAAATTGAACACACGTACCTCATACAAAAAGAAAAGGTGAATCCTTGGTATTGAGGTGGGCGTATAATTCGCGAACAATAGTGGAGTGGACCTCTCTGGGCTCTTGGCAAAATGTCTCCCATTTGTGTTTCTTGACAATGGCAACTACTTCTGGCGAGAACCCCAAGTTAGGTTCATTCTTGAATTCAAATCCTTTCTCTTAACAGAAAGTTCATACATCATAGTTTTCTTCATACTCCTCCTTGTCTCATCATTGAAAAGATTTGAAGTGGTGCCGATGAGGATGCTATAGAAAGAAATTGGGAGAAAGTGGTGGTCATAGATGATGAAGGAAAGTTTGGGTCTTATTTTTCTTGCCGTGAGAGAGAATAAAGAGAGTGAAGATTCTTGCTTAAGGGAAAATAAGATTTAAATAAGTGGTAAGGGAGATGGTTGAGATGGTTAATGGTGAGGTTAGTGGAGATAATTATGGTGTGGCAGTTATGTGTGTTTGGAGGAGTGGGATAATGATGGATTTTGGGGTTATGGGATTTAACGGTGCGATAAAGAAGTTTGGGTAAAGTAGGGTGAATTTTCAAAGTTTGAAAATTTTTACCCTAGGTGGCTAAGGTTTTCCCTCTCAACAATAATCACTCTCCCTTGGGTCTGATCTTGCATAAGGTCCACTTGTTGTCCAGTCTTGTGATGATGAATGTGCAAATGCCAGCCTGTCCTGGAAAACTATCTTGGTAAAATACCATGTACTAACACTCACAAAAACCTTTCAAAGCAGAAAAAAAACTAAAATAAATAAATTAAAATACCAAAAAGAAAATAGCTATTAACTATTTACAATGATCAAACGATGATGGTAAAATTTACTGAATCTCTGCCAAGAGAATAATCTCCTTGGCATTACTTTAACTTCCTTCCTAATAGTGCTTCAACCTTTGGCCATTCACTTTGAACGTTGTCCCACTTTTCAAGTCCTTGATGTCTACTGCTCCATGAGCATAAGTCTTGACAACTTCAAATGGTCATGACCATCTAGATTTGAGTTTTCCTAGAAATAACTTAAGCCTTGAATTGGACAACAGAAGTTTTTGCCCAAATTTAAATTGTCTTGGCAATATTCTTCTATCATGCCATTTCTTCATTCTTTATTTTTAAAGCTTGGCATTTTTATAAGCTTGTGCCCTGAACTCTGCCAACTCATTTAGATATAGAAAACGTTTCTTACCTGCAGCCCTCCATTCCATGTTTAACTACTTGGTTACCCAATAAGCTCGATGCTCTAGCTCTACTAGAAAATGGCACAACTTCCCAAATACAAGCTTGTATGCGGAATTTCCTAATGGGGCTTTGAAAGTTTTTCTGTATGCCCATAAGAAATCATCGTGCCTCAAGGACTAGTCCTTCCTCGTTGGGTTCACAGTTTTCTCCAAGATTTTCTTGATCTCATTGTTTGAACTTTTTGTCTTTCCATTTGTTTGAGGATGGTAGGCTGTGGCAATTCTTTTTTGGATTCCGTACTTGCATAGAGCTTTACTAATTAAATAAAATTTAAAATGGGTACCTTCATCATTAATGATAGCTCTTGGGGCATCGAATCTGGTAAAAATGTGCTTGTGTAGGAACTTGGCAACTGCCTTGGCATCATTTATAGGGAGAGCAACAGCTTCAACCCACTTTGATATGTAGTCTACTGCCATAAGTATATACAAATTGCCAAATGATAGGGGAAAATGATCGATAAAATCTACCCCTACATTAAATAGATCTCTATAGTGGCAATTGATATCTGATGGAAATGCTTCTGGTACGCTGGCATCTGTCACATATCTTGGCAAAATAATGGGCATCCTTGAACAATGTTAGCCAAAAAATTCTTCACTATATCACTTTAGCTATTGTCTTTATCCAGAAAAGTGTCCTCCATATGGTGCTACATGGCAGAGCTGAATAATGTTTTGTTGTTCATCCTCTAGCACACAATGATGAATGATTTGGTCAGCACACTATTTGAATAATAATAGCTTATCCTAATAATATTGTCAAATATCCCTCAGAAATTACTTCTTGGTATTACTTAATAAATTCGGTGGCATTATTTTGTTAACCAGGTAGTTGACTATGTCAGCATACCATGGTGGTCGCAAGCAAATATTCATCAAGAAAATCATCTTCAATGGCAGTGGCATTAACATCTTCAATATGATGCTCGAGCCGAGACAAATGATCATCCACTAGGTTCTCACTCCCCACTTATCTCAAATATCGAGGTCAAACTCTTGCAACAAGAGCGTCCATCGGATCAATCTAGGCTTGGCATCTTTCTTTGCCAGAAGGTATTTGAGTGTGGAATGGTCTGTGTATACCATAACTTTACTGCCCACCAGGTAAGATCTAAATTTATCAAATGCAAAAACAACTGCAAAAAGTTCCTTCTCAGTTGTTGTGTAGTTAAGCTGGGCTTCATTCAATGTGTGGCTGGCATAATAGATGGTATGGAAAATTTTCCCACGCCTTTGTCCTAACACAGCTCCAACAGCATAATCATTGGCATCACACATGAGCACGAATGGCTCATTCCAATTTGGTGCCACAACTATTGGGTCATTGATCAACCTGTCTTTTAATCCCTGAAAAAAATTCAAACAAGAATCATCAAATGCAACGGTGGTGTTCTATTCTAAAAGTAAGCATAAAAGTTTAGAAATTTTCAAGAAATCTTTAATAAAGCATCGATAAAATCATGCATGTCCCAAGAAACTTCTAATACCTTTGACACTTATGGATGGTGGCAATTGTTGATTACTTCTACCTTTGCTTTGTCTACTTCAAGTCCCTTCTTGGTCACGTTGTGTATGAGAACTATACCCTCATTCACCATGAAGTGGCATTTTTCCAAGTTCAGGACCAGGTTCGTTTCTTTGCATCATCGTAGAATAAGCTCCAAACTCTGAAGGTATTCCTCGAAAGTTTTGCCAAATACTGAGAAGTCTTCCATAAAGACTTCTAAATTAATCTTGATCATATCAGAGAAAATCGTCATCATGCAACGCTGAAACGTTACTGGGGTGTTACACAATCCAAAGTGCATTCTTCTAAAAACGAATATCCCATATGGACAAGTGAATCTAGTTTTCTCCTGATTTTCTAGAGAGATGGCAATCTTATTATAGCCCAAGTAGCCGTCTAAGAAGCAATAAAATACCTTCCCTGCAAATATGTCTAACATCTGATCAATAAGGGTAGTGGGAAGTGATATTTATAAGTGGCATTATTTAGTTTCCTATAATCCATGCACACTCTCCAACCCATCACGGTTCTAGAGGGGACCAGTTCATCTTTGTTATTCTGCACCACGATCATTCCACCATTCTTTGGTACACATTGTATTGGACTGGCCCATGAGTTATCAGAGATGGGATAAATTATCCCGGCATCCAACCACTTTATGACTTCTTTCTTGACTACCTCTTTCATGCTCAAATTCAGTCTCCTATGGGACTCGATTCTTTTGTCATGATAATCCTCCAAAATGATATTGTGCATGCAAATGGTTGGGCTTATCTCTCGGATATCAGCTAGGGTCCATCCTAGAGCTTTCTTATAATTTCCCAATATCTCCAGCAATCTTTCCTCCTGGTTCTCAGTCAGATTAGCAGCAATGATTACTGGAAACGTGGAGTCGTCTCCTAGATAAGCGTATTTGAGGTGGCTTAGAAAAGCTTTAAGCACCAATTTTGGTGGCTCCTCCATAGATGCTTTGGGTGCCTTGATTTCTTTGCCAGCCAACTCAAGTGGCTCAGGTCTACTAAAATAACTCATGACCTCGTTGGTTGGGTCCTCAGATACTTCACTCATCATATCTTAATCATCTTGCTCCATGGCATCATCATTTGTTCCTGGCAAAACTGTACTGCATCCACACTGAAAATGGACTCCATCAACTCAACACTTGGCATTCCTCGTATTCATCTCTACACTTAAGAGCTTGAAATACGTTAAATGTAACCTTCTGGTCATTCATACGCATATTTCAGTGGCTTGGGGGTTTAGGCCTTTCCAGGGCTACATCTATCGCACGCCACAACAATCGTGAACGAGTTGTAGCTGATGGCTTGATTCGACCGCCACGATAGGGGGTTCTATCCTAGGATCTTTTTGATGACGCACAGCTTCTCCAAGATAGAATCTTGTGATGGGTTTCATAGGCAAAAATTGATCTAATATCAATAAGAAAATGCAATAGAAAATCTATCCTACGAAAAATTCCCAAGATCTCATGCAATCTATAATCACTAATTTTATCCAGGGTGTTGACCCGCTTTTACATTTTTGTTAGTTCTTGAAATAATGGGCTTTGATTATTACCTTTTTATATATTATTTTATAATTATCATTTATTAATGCAAAAAACAAAAAATATATTATTATTATTATTATTATTATTAATATACTATACTTGTTATTAGTATTACTATACTATATCATATGCCATTATGTTTAAAAATCCTAAAAATACTATTAGTATTATTTCTTTATTTACTAATATCTATTTATAATAAAATAACCCAAAAACATTATTAGTATGTCTGGTGTCACGGGGCTAGACTTCTGAACCAACCCAACGTGCGGCCTTAGTCGATTCCTTAAGACAAACGACTAAGTAAGCCTGAATCCTCGATCCGAAAGATCGAATACTCCCAAGTCACAGAAACACAAGATCGTTCCAAGAGGAACCGAACAAAAGAGAAAGGCAACAAGAACAAGAGAAAGAACGCTCAAGAACGCGAAGAACACTACAGAGTGTTTTTAGAGTAAATGCCAAGTGTATTACTCAAATGATGGATGAAAGAATGGATGATTTACAAGTGAGGAGGGAGCCTCTATTTATAGTTGAACTCCCCTACATCCAACGGCTCAGTTTAAATTACATCGACGGTCGAGATTGATCTTATCTTATCTTATCTGATCAAATCTCAAATTCAAATCTTTAATTATCACAAACATTATCTACACATTATATTCAAATAAATGGATAATGCTTTGACCAAATTACCCTCCTGAATCCTCCATGGATTTGGCTAAGTCTTGTGGGCTTGCGGGCTTTCTAGCATTCTCCAAGTGCCGGGCCAAGTGTGATGGTCTTGGCAAGCCTAGAACCTCTTGGGTTGCTTGTTGCGCATCTGTCTCGGACCCAAATGTGCGGGCCGTGACATTCTCCCCCACCAAATTTGGCGATGCCCTCATCGCTGTCTCAGTAAAGACTTCTCTTGGTTGATCTTGGATCTTCCATGGTACCTTGGCTTGCTCCCAACTCAGAATCGGGCAACGATGTTCCCCCATAAGAACGGCTCCCCCCATAAGGAGCGCTCGACTTGGGCTGGGTTGTCTTCCCATCTGCATCGCTCGCCTTGGTTCCTTCCGCCGTGTGTAACTTCTCGCTCTGCATCATTGCGCACATCTCGATGAAGTTTGAGATGCGCCTCCTTCGTGGCATTCACTCTAATCGGCATCAACCCTTCCCTCGTGAAGTTTGGTGCCTCGTTGCCCATTGGCAACTTTTCCCGCATTGACCCTTCTTCACACTTGAAGTTCAATGCTTCCTCCACCTTGCCCAAAGGTGATTTTTCCACGGGCCTCATGTCGCTAGCTGGCTCGGGTAGTTCTTGCCCCACTAAAGTAGTCCCTCCAACAATAGCCCCCAAAGTGATGTCTCCTTGGCTTGGAGCATCCTCGGCAAGCTGAATGGCAGTCAGCATCTTGGTTCCTTTACCCTTGTCTCGGTACGAGGGCACAACGCAACGTTGTTTGTGATCCAAAACACAGACGGCGTCGGCACAAGGAACGATAAGAGCATCTATACGGTCAAGGAAGCTTAGTCCCAAAACAAAATCAAAGTCATCTAAGTTGATTACCTTGATGTCTTCCTTGCCCTTCCATTCACCAATCTGCAGCTCCACCTTCCGTGCCGTCCCAACAATTGGAACTTCCTTAGCATTCACAGTCTTGATCTTTCCAGTTGAACCCATAACTCTAAGACCAAGTTTGTCGGCAGCCTTCTTGGACATGAATAGATCAGTTGCTCCGGTGTCCACTAGAGCACTCATCGATCGTCCCGCAATGTTGATGTCGACAAACATCAACCCTTTCTGCTTGCGTACTCTCGCCTTAGCAGAACTCAGTATCATCGAACCAAGTCTCGCAGCCTCGTTCTGTTCGGGTTCGTCCACCCCCTTGGATGGCTTGACTCGATATGGGCATGCTCGCAACTTGTGTGGACCCTTACATTGGTAGCACTTCAGTTGCTTCTCTACCCTCGGCTTGATTGCTTTGACACTCGCAATCGCACCAAGTCTCGTCACTTCTTCGTCCGACTCCTCGGACACATCGCCTTTGACAGCATTAAGGCGATCATTCTTGGGGCAATCTTTCATCATGTGCTTCCCTCCGCAGATACAGCACACAAGACCTTCCCCATCTTTGACTCCCCCACCATAGCCCTTGCCTCGGGGCTTGAGAGAGTCTCCGCCATCTCGAACCGGCTATGGATTCAGCTGCGGCCATAGCCTTGGAGAGTTCCTCAACTCCCATCCTCTTCAGCTCCATTCTGGCCCATCGCTTAAGCCCGTTCTTGAAGATAAAAAGGCTTTCGGCTTCAGCGATGTCCGTGATTTGGAGTTTGAGTTCAGTGAACCGTCTGACATACTCTAGGATGGAACCTTCATGCTTGAGTTCGTGCAGCTTCTCCCGAGCCTCCTATTGGGCGTTCTTTGGGTAGAACTGTTCCTTGAACTCAGCCTGAAACTCTTCCCAAGTCCCGATGGGAATATCCTTGCTCTTCTCCTCAGAGCATCTGCGTCGCCACCATAAAAGTGCAACGTCAGTTAAGTAAACAGAAGCAATGTTTACCTTATCCGCATCATCCTTGATGCTTGTAGCACGAAAGTATTGTTCCATGCTCCACACAAAGTTCTCCACGTCCTGGGCCGATCTAGCTCCGCTAAACTCCTTCGGCTTTGGCACGTCTAACTTTGGTTTGATTGTTGCCGCTTTTAACATATCAGTCACGACAGCCTTGTAAACTTGAAGCTCTCCCTTGAGCTCTTTGATCTCCTCCATCATCTCCGCCTTCAAAGCCTTTAGCTCGGCTTCGAGTGCATCACTCCGTCTATCCGTACTGTCGGCACAATGGTCAAGGTCTCGAACGTTGTTCTTCAGATCCTGCACGTTGCCTTCAAGCTCCTCTCCCGAAGAGTCCAGCTCGTCAAGACGTACTCTGACAACGTCAATCTCCTCTTGGGCATCCTTTATGGATCCTTCGAGCTTCCCCAACCTTTCTTCCAGCGTAGGCACAGTGTTGCTCGGACTGTCTCGCTTTCCATCGTCGCCCTGGTCTTCTCGGCACTTTGTGCTGCAACATTCCCTCCTTTCTTTACCATCTCCACCGTGTTTGCGCCGAACAACATTCCCTCGCTTTCTTTACCACAAAAGAGAAAGGCAACAAGAACAAGAGAAAGAACGCTCAAGAACGCGAAGAACACTACAGAGTGTTTTTAGAGTAAATGCCAAGTGTATTACTCAAATGATGGATGAAAGAATGGATGATTTACAAGTGAGGAGGGAGCCTCTATTTATAGTTGAACTCCCCTACATCCAACGGCTCAGTTTAAATTACATCGACGGTCGAGATTGATCTTATCTTATCTTATCTGATCAAATCTCAAATTCAAATCTCTAATTATCACAAACATTATCTACACATTATATTCAAATAAATGGATAATGCTTTGACCAAATTACCCTCCTGAATCCTCCATGGATTTGGCTAAGTCTTGTGGGCTTGCGGGCTTTCTAGCATTCTCCAAGTGCCGGGCCAAGTGTGATGGTCTTGGCAAGCCTAGAACCTCTTGGGTTGCTTGTTGCGCATCTGTCTCGGACCCAAATGTGCGGGCCGTGACATCTGGTTACTTACTATTAGTTTTTTATTATACGTTATTATGATTATACGAAGAAAAAAACAAAACACAAAAGTATATTATTATTTCTTTTATTATTATATTACAATTGTTAATATCATATTATTAGTAGTAGCATCATTATTATTATCATATTAATATCATTATTTTTATTATACTATATTATTATATCGTGTTACTATTATCATCACCTTATATTAGTATTATTATTCTATTATTGTTATCATATTATATAATTATTATTATTAAACAAAAAATCAAAAATCAAAAAAAACTATTAAGTAATAAATAATAAAGCCCAGTTTATATTATCAGTCCAATTTACAAGTTTAAAACCCCAATAATACTTATACATTAGCCCGTTTGGGCCCAAAACCTAAAACCCTATCAGAAACCCTAATGCCCTTTGGTTTCTATAAACAGCCAATCTTCCACCGTCAGATTTGATCAGATCTGACGGCCCAAGGTTAAAGCAGAAGAAGCTTCGAGAGCCCTCACGCGCCCACGCGCCTTGCGAGCTAGCCTCTCGACTCCTCCACGCACGCGTGCAAGTCACGGTCGGACCATTCAGCTCCCTCCTCAAATGTACGTGACAGATGACTTCCCATGACCGTCTGCCACAACCAGCTCCACGCCGGACCAGCCCCTGCGCCGCTCCAATCCTCCTCATACAACCACCATCACATGCAAAACAAAAGGAAATAAAGCATCCACCAGATATTGCAGGTCGTACAAATGCAAACAAAACAAAACCAAGCGACAAACCAACACTTTCAGAGATGGGCATGCATGCAACCAAATTTCAGAATGGATTTCAGATCTCAATGATGCAACCAATAGAAGCTCTTTTATTAATTTTATTTTTGTTTTAACCGGTGTAATTCTGGTTATATAAAGAAAAAGCCAACAGTTGTAAAGGGTTATTCAGGATCAATAGAAAAAAAAGAGACAAATTTTCTAAAGGTATATCCCCTCTTGTATCGCACTTATTTTTAGATCTAGGGTTTCGGGTCTTACCATCTTGCCCATTTGGCTTCCCGTTCGTTCGAGTGATCTTCCTGATGAAGGACGAATCTCCTGGTGATAGGCCCTTCAACTTCCTTAGTCATATGAAGTCAGCCAGTGAAAGGCTTCGTTTTACACAGAAATTGGGAGGTTTTTTGTTCGGTATTTCAAAAAAATGGATATTTTGGGCGTGATTTTCAAGTTTGGAGGCGAATCTGGTTTTTGAAGAAAAAAGGTATCTTTTTTTGTAGTTCGGTTTTGGACCGCCGGTGTCGGTAAACGGTAGCCGGTGCGGTGGTGTGACGTTTTTTCTGGGTTTGGGAAAAAAATTAGAGAATATAAACTCTGGTTTTAGAGGAGAGTTTCAAGGATTGAGAAAAGGGGCAGCATTCATTTTTTTTTTGTTTTTATAGTGTTTTAAAGAAATAAAATTGGTTTAATTCCTTTTAAGGACCTCTGCCCCAGTGTTATTACACCGCAAGGGCTTTCGCCCCAACAAACCCTCTCCGTGGTCCCTCGGATTCTGTTAAATCTTTTGATTTCATCCTCTTCCTTTGTTTATCTATTTTTTAAATGGAAAATGTTCTATTTGGTCCTCAAAAATCCGATTTTGGTTTCATTTCAGCTATGTTTCCAGTGGCAAAATACTTCTTTAAACCTTCTGGATTTGCTTTTTTTATTTTGGTCCCCTGCATATGCACATTTAACTTTAGTCTCGTTTTTGCTTCCTTATATTTTAGTCCTTTCATCTTATGTTCGATTGTTGTTTTTTATTTTTATTCTTTGTTTTATATCGTACTTTTATTGTGGAATTTATGGTTACATGGTTTAATTTAAGTTGCATGGTATGTTCTTTTAAATTGCTTGATTGATTGGTTGTCCATATGCCATATATGTGTTATAAGTTTACCTATTTACGATATATATTTAATTAGGGGCTTTATTATATATATAAGTTGTATCTAGTTAAAATATATGTATATATAAAGTAAATACTAATGTGCGTATATAATCCTTTTTTATATATATGTTATGTTATTTATAATGTTTTTATATATTACGCTACTTATATCTTATATATGTTATTGTACAGTTTAGATATATTGTAATGTGATACTTAGTTGTTTTTTGTTTCTTTTACTTGTATGTATATTGCATCGTATGGTAGGTAATATGTTCAGTTGTGGGTTGTTGTTATTTATTTTGTTGTGGAGATTTAATGTTTATGCTTTTTTGTCATGCCTAATGTTGCATTCGGATATTAAATTTTATTAATGTGATGTCTTGTTATTCGGGAGTAAACACGGCCAGTACCAGACGTAGTGGTGATGGTTTTGCAGTTTACCTTCGAATAACGAGGCCTCTAAAATTTACTCGCACTTATAACCAAATTTTAATTTAATCGTCACTTTAATTCGGAAAATTTTATATTAACAAAGCGGTAATTATTTATTTTATTTTTGGTACCAATTTTGGGCGGTGTGGGGGTGCCAAAACCTTCCTCATCCGTAACCGACTCCCGAACCTGCTTTCAAATAAATCTCTAGTTTTTATGGTGTTCGGCCAACCCAATGGTCGGTGGCGACTCCAAGTTTTATCGTTTTTTAAAATACGATTTTTAAGAAATTTTCTATGTTCCAAACATTTTCCCAAAAACCAAAGGAAACATACTACTCCTTTTTCTAGCAATCCCGTTCGAAACTTTAAATTTTGAATTTTCAAAAAGGTCGCTACAGCTGGCGACTCCGCTGGGGACATGTTTATATTTTTTAAAACTAAAGAGAGTCATGCCATTTTTCAAGAAAAATAAAATTATAATTATCGTTTTATTAATATTGGAAGTTGTGAATTAAAGTGAAGATTAAATTAATATTTGTTTATAAATGCGAGTTTATTTTAACGCATTTAAAATTTGACATTTAAACATGTCCTTTTAAGTGGGGGAAAATGCTAGTTCTTTCTTGTGGATATTGTTCCTCCGTATGGGCCTAGTAAGTAACTTCGGGGCTTGACTACCCTATGTTTTCATTGGAATATTGTTTCCCCATATGGGCATAGCGAAAGGGTCCCCCTGAATTAACTCGGTTGAGAGGAGCCTATAATGGGTGATGACCGGGGGCCTTGCTACCCTTTAGAAGGGGACATCGAGGACAGTTCGGGTACCGTTTAGGACCAAAACTACATGTAAAGAACATAGAAAACTCACCCTTTAGAGCCATGCGGTAAACCTAGGTTCTTTAGAAAGGATGTGAATAGGGTTATTTTGTTTGATTTAATTCCTCGCTTTGTTTTTATGTATTTGTTAATTTTACTTGGTACTGACTTGTTTCTTCTTTGTTTTATTTTGTTTTGCATATATTTGGCATATACATTGCATAACATGAAGGTGTTGCTTCGAGTGGTTTGCCGAGTTGAAATCTTTCATCATGGATAAAAGATACCTCAAGAAGGAGGAAATTAACTCATCCATTCGACATTGGTCCGAGTCAACCAAAGGGTCCAAGGTGACAGTTTACCGAGTGAGCGCATTGTGGCGGAGTATACATATGTCAGTCTACAACAAAATGACCTATGGGATTTGAAACAGATTTGGGAAGGATGGGACCGACGATTGCAAAATTTGTTCCGGGAAAATTATGGTGACATAGCACATTTGATGTATGTTCGAGTTAATCAGCCTATGCTTTGAGCCATCTTTCAGTTTTGGAATCCCGCCTTATGTTGCTTCACTTTCAACGGGAAGGATTTGATGCCTACGATCGAAGAGTATATTGCCTTTCTCAATCAGAAGAACATTTGAGAATATTGGATTTACACGAAGCCGACAAGGTCCCAGAATTACCCTTTGAAGCTCAGAATCTTAGCCGAGATGAGTGAAGATTGGGTCAAGGGATTGATTCAGGTTTGAGGTGACAACACCACTTTTTCTTGGGAGTGCATTCGAGATATCATACCGACGCACCTGGATGAGGTTAGGAAATGGATTTATTCGCTTTGGGGATCTATTGTTTGATCATTTTCCCTAGATTTTTGGGTAACATTGATATAGCTATCTTGGACTTGTTCGAGAGGTTGAAAAAGAAGGCCAACCCAGTATCGGCAATCTTGACTGAAACTGTCATTTCCTTGAATGCGAGTCGGAAGCACGAAGAAGAGAGTTTTAGGAGACGTACACAGTTGCTTCAGGTATGGATCTGGAGTAATCTTTAGAAAACACCAACTAGGGTTCTACCCGAAATATTGTTGGGAGATTTTCCCCCCTTTTGTGAAAGTATCTAGCAAAAAAATGGTAGGAAGAGCCAGACAAATAGAAATAGACGGCGATCTTCAAAAATATTTAAAATAAAGATATTGTATAGAGGGTGCCTTGGCTCGGTAGTGTCCTTCAGTTCCTATATAGATGCGGGGATTACTATTGGCTAATAATGTTAGGATTGTACGGTGGAATCGGTTGCGCACCTTCGTTGGTATCGAGACAATTTGGGTTACGATAGTTTGTGCCTTTCACCATCGGCTTAAGCACCTCCGAGTTTCCATTCAAGAATGAATATAGGGCAAAGTTTCAAGATGTTTCTAGAGCTTGGGATCACCTTTACCGCATAAAGGTCGAAGAGGATAAATGGTGCATGTTTACCCCAGACTATGCTTTTTGGATGCGCAAGAGAATTAATGACAAGATTTCGGAGCCCGATCAAGGGTCGACTATGTCACTTGAAGAGCATTTGAGAATGGTTCCTTCCGTGGCCGATATCCTAAGAAGCGAGCTAGAAGAGGTGAAGAAGAGGATGGATGCTTTGCAAACTGAGCTTACAAGCGAGCTTTATAGGGTCAGCCTAGATGTGGATGAGTGAGACAGGACTATCAAACAGTTAATGAAGCTCAATACGGATTTAAAGGAAGAAAATGCTCTTTACCAAAGAGATACTCTTAAGCTTCAGGCTCTAGTAGGAAATGCCGATCGAAAGAAGTTCCTAGCTATGGAAAAGGAAAGAATGAATGGGATACAAAATTGAGAAAGAAAAGCAAGCAATGGATGCTACCTCATGGAATAAAAAAATCCCAAGAAGGCAAGAACCAACTATTTAAGATGCAAGGTCTGTATAAATCTACCCTTGAGAGTTTGAATCAAAGCCAAGCCCGGAACATTCAACTAGAAGAAAGGGTTAGGGAGTTAGATCGGTACCTTCATAAATACCGTGCTCGAAGTGGCTTTCTTGAGCCTCAAGCTACCCAACAAGAGAATAAAGCACTCAGAGCTCAGATTGAGACATTAGAGGCCACAGATCAAGATTACCTTGGAAGAGTCGTAGTTCTTAAAGAAGTTGCGGAAGGAGGAGACAATTATTGGTTGAGGCACCTTTGTAATGCTACTCGCATGATTCAGGATCAAGATCAGTATAACACTACCTTGAGGGTGCAAGTGCAAGAAGTCGCTAGGCATGTAAAGAATCTAGCCACAGAAGCCGAAGCTCTCCATCCTTTCATAGCTCTGGGCATAGAGGAGGCACCCAGGCTCATTCAGCTGTTTGAAGCTATCGAAGAGTTAGGAGTTAGTTCAGGGCCTATATGTAGGAGTTTATTTTTCTCGCTTTGAAATGAAAACATTTTAATCAATGAAAGTTGTTCAAGGGTGACCACCAATGGAATCAACTCCTTTATTTGCATACATACTTGCATTTTGTTTGTTCCATGCATTGCATAAAGCATATATCATGCATTAAGTAATTAAACAATAAGATTAATGGTGGGGGGTTTTGTGACAGTAACTAAAGATCATGCGTTCATTCTTTGCCCTAACCGAAAAAAGCAAATGGAAGACAATATTGCTAAAGTGGAAGCCAATTTGAGAAGGGCATTCGTCTCAAAAAATAGGAAGAACAAAGAAATGACTTCTAGCCAGTACAACTTCAGAAGCATGAATGGCCTAGTGGCTAGGGTGGATAAGTTTGAGGAGCTCCAAAAACTTTTGATTGGGAATCAAAGAGAGATGATGACGTGTATCAGAAGGTTTCAAGAGGAAACTAAGGGGCAAATTGGTGAATTGATGAGTATGATGGCTTTCATAACCAAACCAAATGGTTTGGCGGAAGACTCATTCGTGGAAAAGAAGATTGAGAAAATTAGTGAGAGTTAGGATCACGACTCTATCGATGAAAAGACTTTGTCTAATGAAGACCAAGCCATGGTCAACCGATATGAGGTACTTTGTACTACTTCTGGATGTCGCATCGAATTGGCTTTGGATAAGATTCAAGATTCTCTCTTGAAAATCTTGTCTACACCAACAGATAGAGAACTAGCTCGAAAGAAAATAGATCAGGGGATTAGCGACACGAGCACCTATGAAGCCCCTAAAAAACTGACGATCTCTTTACCCTAGGCCATCTCCGAGAATGTACAACGCTCGGATAGGAAGAAGACTAGGGGTCCTAAAGAGGAGATAGAAAAAAAGTCTTTCCCCCTCTACCGATTTCATATATGGAGTTGTATTTGCAACTATACAAGGCCAATTTGGTTCGACCGTGTTTCGTTATTCCTTTTCAACCACTTTATCCTTCATGGTACAATGTTAACCCACATTGTGAGTGCCATGCTGGAGTAATGGGACACACGATAGAGAATTGCACGACATTCAAAAAAGTGATCCAGAGCATGTTAAAAGCAAGAGTCTTGAAGTGTGAATGACCTAACGTGGAAATTAAGCCCTTACAAAACCACGAAGGTCAGGGCGTGAATGCTTTGAAAGAGGTAGATACAAAGAGGGAGAAAATTAATGTGTCAGAAGTCATGTCTCTTTTAAGTCAAAAATCTGAGCAGTTGTGCATGGCAGACTCTCTCATGGATGAAGAGATTGAAAAAATAAGCAAAAGTCGGGACTATGGCTTTGTAATGGAGGAGAAATTGTCTGATAAAGACTAAGCTATCATCAACCAATATGAGATAGTCTGTACCGCCTCTGAATGTCCCATCGAATTGGTGTTAGAGAAGATCGAAGACTCCCTCTTAAAAATTTAGCCTTCGCCAACAGATAGAGAACCAGCTCAAAAGCAAATTGACCATGAGGATAATGACACGTGTGAGGTCCTAAGAAGCTGATAATCTCCTCGTCACGGGCAATACCCCAGAATGTGCAAGGCTCGGGTAAGAAGAAGATCAAGAGTCGTAAGTGGGAGAAGAAAAAAATGACTATCATCCCTATACCAATTTCTTACACCGATTTGCTTCCTATGCTTGTTGAAAAGAAATGGATGAGTTTTGGGAAGGTGTTGATATTCCTTTGATGATTCCTTGCGTTTGTTTCTTTTATAGCAATGCATCAAACCAACTTTGCTACTGTTTGCCCGAAAGTAGCAAAGATCTTGTTAGGGCTTATGTTATGTTTGCTCTTGTTTTTCATTTCAATAAAATGATGCATCTTTTAATTAAATATATATGTTTATATTCTTTCTTACTCTCGTAGATCCCCAGATATCATGTGCATGATGTGGCATTGATTTTGATAAAAAGATCAATCGAATGTTGTGATCACGATAAAGTATGATTTCCTGCTCTGGTCGGTAAAGCACTGGACGTAAGATTGCTACTCATTTGATAATGTTCGATGATAAGAAATTCTCCTAGAAAAGCCCAATGAAGTTGCTTAAATGCGAGAATTCTTAAAAAATAAATTAGAAGGGTACTCCGCTATAGCAAAAAGGCTAAATAAAGATGCTTTGCTCCACCTACTCTAATTGAGTCGAAAGCCTTGGTTGTATGAGTAAGTTTTCAAACAATGACTATGCCGAGTAACTTAGGGTATTGTTGTTTGCTCCATTATTATTCTCGAGGCAAAGGACTTTGATAGTTGAATTCCCGAGAAGAAAGAGAAAAAATTAAAATTAAGAAATGAATAATCAAATAAGTCTCAGAGCATCCTGATGGAGATGTGGAGGGAGAACAAATCTAATAAGGAGCTATGCTTCACTCGTTCAATACCCTAGTGTCACGACCCAAATTCTTTGGTCCGAGACAGTGGCGCAAGCATCTGACAGAGAGGTTCCTTATGGGGCATCGGGCTTGCCAAGACCACTAGACTTGGCCCATAACTTGGAGAATACTAGAGAGCCCTTTTTCAGAAATGGCAAGTGACAACAAATCATATAAGATTGTAGAAGAATCTTGCCATATCGGGAGAGATCACCTATCCGAGGAAAGTTTCCTACTAACTGATGTAATTAGATAGGATTTGATAAAGTTTCCTTAGATTAGAAGATTTTGTATTTATTTAGGCTAATCCTGGCCATCCGTGTAAATCGATCTGGACCATTGATTAAGTGGGAGCTCAACTATAAATAGAGAGCTTCCCACTCTCATTTGTATCATCTCATTCCATTCACTCTCACTTGAGTAACAAGACTCAAAGGCATTTGCTCTAGTTTTCTCTTGTCCCTTTCAGTTGTCTTTGTTTCTTAAGCTCTTTGTTCTAGTTGCCTCTCGAGTGGCTAAGAGTAGCCACCTTAGTGCTAAAAACTTCCACATCTATCGAAGTCTTGAGGGAACTCCTACTCAACAAAGGCTCGGACAAGCCCTCAAGGCTTCGATGGATGCGAAAGCTTTTAGTACTAAGGTGGCTACTCTTAGCCACTCGAGAGGCAACTAGAACAAAGAGCTTGAGAAACAAAGACAACTGAAAGGGACAAGAGAAAACTAGAGCAAATGCCTTTGATTCTTATTACTCAAGTGAGAGTGAATGGAATGAGATGATACAAATGTAAGTGGGAAGCTCTCTTTTTATAGTTGAGCTCCCACTTAATCAATGGTCCATATCGATTTACACGGATGGCTAACATTAGCCCAATTAAATACAAAATCTCCTAATCTAAGGAAACTTTATCAAATCCTATCTAATTACATCAATTAATAGGAAACTTTCCTCGGATAGTTGATCTCTCCCGAGATGGCAAGATTGCCTCCACAATCTTATCTGATTTGTTGTCACTTGCCATTTTTGAAAAGGGCTCTCTAGCATTGTCCAAGTTATGGGCCAAGTCTGGTGGTCTTGGCAAGCCCGATGCCCCATAAGGAACCTCTATGTCAGATGCTTGCACCACTGTCTTGGACCAAGGAATTTGGGCCGTGACATTCTCCCCCACTAAACTTAGCGACGCCCTCGTCGTTCCACTAGAACGATCCTGGGTAGGGCCCCCTCGGATGCTGCTACTCATTGCCTCAGCTTGGTACGGTTCCCCCATATGAACTGTTTGCCTCGGCTCTTGCCTCCGTGGAACTCTTCGATCCTCTGCACCATTCATCACATCATCTTGGTGGCTTCTCGATGTCTCGTCTTACTCGTGTCCCCTCATAAGGACTGCTCACTTTGATTCTTTACGCCAAGTGATGTCGCGTGCTAAGACGCCATCGGGTACATCTCCATCATGGGAGTCTTCTCCCACTAGTCTTGATCTGCCTTAACTCGGACACTCCTGGTCCCACGGTAAAGTCTTGGGTGTCACCACATTGAACACTGGACGAACTCTCAGACTCGTCAGCTTATCAGTTTGGCTCCTTAGAACTCTGAAAGGTCCCTTCCAAGCTTCGTCTCCCCCGAACTAGTTAGGCCTCACTCGACCTATACTCATTAAATAAGGAAAATCAAACTCAAAAACACTAGAGTTGTGTTTGAGATGTACCTTCCTCCCGGTTGCATTTACTCTAAAATGGGTTAGCCCTTCTTTCTCCTTGAAGTTTGGCCCTCTTTGCATCGAACCTCCCTCATTGAAGTTCTTTGCATGCATCGGCCCTTCAGCCACGAAGTCCGTTGCCCCTTGTTGCATCCGTCCCTCTGACTTGAAGTTTGGTGCACACTTCTTGCATCGACCCTTCTCCCTCAAAGTTCGGTGCCTCTTCTTACGTCGATGTTTCTTTCTCAAAGCATTTTGCCCCTTTCCTACCTTGCCCATGGGTGATGTCTACACGGTCACTATGTCCATCTTCGGCTAGGGCCCTTTCAACACTCTACTGGTCTCAAAAGCGATGTTTTTTCCCTGAACATCCTCGGCAAGCTCTTTCGTAGCCTTCTCGGACATGTCCAACTCATTTTACCTTCGGTCAATCCACGCCTTGGCAAAATTCAACGGGCATTCCAGCAACTTATGAGGCCCCTTACACTAAGAGCACTCCAATTGCTTCTTCACCCTTAGCTTGACGACTTTTCCATTAGCTATCTCACCGGGTCTCATCTTTGGCTTGACTATTTGACACTCGTAGTCATACCACGTATATCCCTTGGCTTATTGACACTTGCAATTGCGCCAAGTCTGAGTACTTCTCCTTCTGGCTCATCTTCTTCTTGATGATGGCAGCAATGCGATTCTTCTCGGGATATCCCTAATCAGATGGGGACCATCACATAAATAGCACTGTAATTTCTTACTCACCTTTTTTCTGGCATAGAATTAGCCTCGCCATGTCCACGATCACTTATTGTGGGTTCAGAAACCTCAATGCTGGTTGGCTTGTCTCCCGCAGGCTTGATCAGCAACTTTGTCAAGTCTGTGGCCTCTTTTAGGTCTTTCCTTGCTCCAATACGAGCTTTTCCCCGAACAGCTCACTCTTGAGCTCACCACCTCGATCCGTAAAGCCTTCACCTCGGCTTCACAAGCATTACTCCCTCAGACTGTCTCTAACTCATTTAGAACACGTTGTGTCTCGTCTTTGAACCTGTCCTCTATGGACTCCACTTGGTCAAGACGGGACTCTACAACACCTTGGCTCTCCTACGCCTCCTCTTCGGATTCTTCAAGTCTAGCGACCCTCTTTTCTAATGACGCTGAGGCTTTCCATAGTCCTTGTACCTGAGATCTAATGAGCAAACTCCTCTCATCAAGTTCATCCACAAAATCTCTTACCTTGTTCATTTCTGATGTCTTGCCTTTTTGCGTGGAAACACCATCTCTTTGTTTTGCCATCTCAATCGCTTCTTTGCCACAAACTACCTCACTCACTCTGACTAGCTCAAACACAAATCCTCGCCTAGCTCGACTGCAACTGCAAGCTGGCTCGAACTCAAGCCCCTTCGACTCGCTTTGATACCACTTGTCACACCCCTAGAGTCTCAACTCCTTGGAACGTATGGCCTTAAACACCTCCTAACGCTACTTGGTCAATTTTGTGCCTAAGTAAGCCTTCAACCAACCTTGCGAGAACTCCTGCTCGGTAATGGCTCGGACAAGCCCTCAAGGCTTCGATGGATGTAGAAGTTTTAAGCACTAAGGTGGCTACTCTTAGCCACTTGAGAGGCAACTAGAACAAAGAGCTTTAAGAAATAAGAACAACTGAAAGGAACAAGAGAGCTAGAGTAAATTCCTCAGAGTATTATTACTCAAGTGAGAGAATGAAATAAGATAATACAAAAGAGAGTGGGAAGCTCTCTATTTATAGTTGAGCTCCCACTCAATCAATGGTCCGGATCAATTTACATGGATGGCCAGGATTAGCCCAATTAAATACAAAATCTCCTAATCTAAGAAAACTTTATCAAATCCTATCTAATTACATCAATTAGTAGGAAACATTCCTCGGATAGGTGATCTCTCCCGATATGGCAAGATTCCCCCTTAATCATATCTGATTTGTTCTCACTTTCCATTTCTGAAAAGCACTCTCTGGCATTCTCCAAGTTATGGGCCAAGTCTGGTGGTCTTGGCAACCATTGCCTCGCATGCAACCCCTCCATCGGATACATGCGCCACTGTCTCAGACCAAGGAATTTGGGCCATGACATTCTCCTTCACCGAACTTGGCGATGCCTTCGTCGCTCCACTAGAACGATCCTGGGTAGGGCCCTCTCAGATGTTATTACTTGTTGCCTCAGCTTGGTGCAGTTCCCCATATGAACTGCTCGCATCGGCTCTTGCCTCTATAGAAAACATCGATCCTCTACACCATTCGTCACATCATCTCGGTGGCTTCTCGATGTCTCAGCTTGCTCGTTTACCTCAATAAGGAATGCTCACTTTGAATCTTTTCACCCAGTGATGTCGCGTACTAAGACACCATCAAGTACATCTCCATCGTGGGAGTCTTCTCCCACTAGCCTTGATTTGCCTTGACTCGTACACTCCGGATCTCATGGCAAAGTCTTGGTTGTCACCACATTGAACACTGGACTAACTCTCAGACTCGTCAGCCCATCAGTTTGGTTCCTTAGAACTCTGAAAGGTCCCTTCCAAGCTTCATCTCCCCTGCACTGAAGGCTAGGTCTCACTCCACCTATACTCAACAAAGACAGCAAATCAAACTAAAAAACACTAGAGTTGTGTTTGAGATGTACCTTTCTCTCGGTTGTATTTACTCTAAAATGGGTTAGCCTTCTTTCTCCTCAAAGTCTGGCACCCTTTGCATCGAACCTCCCTTATTGAAGTTCTTTGCATGCATCGGCCCTTCTGCCACGAAGTCTGTTACTTTTTGTTGCATCTGCCCTTCTAAATTAAAGTTTGGTGCACTCTTCTTGCATCGACCCTTCTTCTTTGAAGTTCGGTGCGCCTTTTTACGTCGGTGCTTCTTCCTCAAAGCCCTTCGCCCCTTTTCCACCTTGCCTATGGGTGGTGTCTGAACGGTCGCTATGTCCCTCTTCGTCTTGGCCTCCTTTGACACTCCACTGGTCTCAAAAGTGATGTTCTTTCCCCAAACATCCTCGGCAAGCTCTTTCGTAGCCTTTTCAGACATGGCCAACTCATTTTGCCATCGGTCTATCCACGCCTTGGCAAAATTCAACGAGCATTCTAGCAACTTATGATGCCCCTTACACTGGTAGCACTCTAATTGCTTCTTCACCCTCGACTTGACGACTTTTCCATTAGCTATCTCACCGGGTCTCGTCCTTGGCTTGACTACTTTGACACTCATAGTCGCACTATGGATCTCCCTTGGCTTATTGACACTTGTAATTGCGCCAAGTATGAGTACTTCTCTTTTTGGCTTATCTTCTTTCTTGGTAATGGCAGCAAAGCGATTCTTCTCGGGACATCCCCATATAAAATGGGGACCATCACAGAAGTAACACTTCAACTTCTTGCTCGCCTTCTTTTCTGGTATGGACTTAGCCTCGCCACGCCCACGGTCACTCGTTCTGGATTTGGACACCTCAATGCTGGCTCGCTTGTCTCCTGCAGGCCCAGTCAACAACTTTGTCACGTCTGTGGCCTTTTTCTGGGTCTTTCCCTGCTCCAATACAAACTTTTCCCCAAGACTAAGTCCCTCTAAGAACGTGGCAAGCGCACCCCATTCTCTCATTACTGTCTTACAACTGAGCAGCTCACTCTTGAGCTCATCCACCTCGATCTGGAAAGCCTTCACCTTGGCTTCACAAGCATTACTCCCTCAGACTGTCTCCAACTCATTTAGAACACGTTGCGTCTCATCTTTGAACTTGTCCTCCATGGACTCCACTTGGTCAAGACGGGACTCTACAACACCTTGGGTCTCCTTGGCCTCCTCTTTGGATTCTTCAAGTCTAGCGACCCTCTTTTCTAACGACGTTGAGTCTTTCCACAGTCCTTGCACCTAAGATCTAATTATCAAACTCCTCTCATCAAGTTCATCCATAAAATCTCTTACCTTGTCCATTTCTGATGTCCTCTCCTGGTTCCTACCACGGCACTCTTTGCCTTTTTTGCGTGGAAAAACTATCTCTTTGTTTTGCTATCTCAATCGCTTCTTTGCCACAAACTAGCTCGCTCACTCTGACTAGCTCGAACGCAAATCCTCGCCAAGCTCGACTGCAGCTGCAAGCTGGCTCGAACGCAAGCTCTCTCGACTCGCTCTGATACCACTTGTCATGCCCCTAGAGTCCCAACGCCCGGGAACGTGCGGTCTTAGGCACCCACTGATGCTACTCGATCGATTCCGTGCCTAAGTAAGCCTTTAACCAGCTTTGCGAGAACTCCTGCCCGGTAATGGCTCGGACAAGCCCTCAAGGATTCGATGGATGCGGAAGCTTTAAGCACTAAGGTGGCTACTCTTAGCCACTCGAGAGGCAACTAGAACAAAGAGCTTTAAGAAACAAGAACAATTGAAATGGACAAGAGAGCTAGAGTAAATGCCTCAGAGTATTATTACTCAAGTGAGAGTGAATGGAATGAGATGATACAAATGAGAGTGGGAAGCTCTCTATTTATAGTTTAGCTCCCACTCAATCAATGGTCCGGATCGATTTACATAGATGGCCAGGATTAGCCCAATTAAATACAAAATCTCATAATCTAAGGAAACCTTATCAAATCCTATCTAATTACATCAATTAGTAGAAAACATTCCTCGGATAGGTGATCTCTCTCGATATGGCAATATTCTCTCTCAATCTTATCTGATTTGTTGTCACTTGCCATTTCTGAAAAGGGCTCTATAGTATTCTCCAAGTTATGGGCCAAGTCTGGTGGTCTTGGCAAGCTCGTTGCCTCGCATGCAACCCCTCCATCGGATACATGCGCCACTGTCTCGGACCAAGGAATTTGGGCCGTGACACTAGCGTCAGAGATGACTCTTTGAAGATACTAACACGATATTAATTGGTAGAATACACTTGTACTAAAATCTCATATCAATATTTTTTGCACTCCATGGGTTAAACAAATTTGGGAACCGTAAACATACTTTGGAGAAAAATAATGAGAACTAGAAGGAGTCGTTTTTGAACAGATCAAGTAAATACCATAATCACGAGGATGAGCCGAGCAATCTGGGAGGAATTTCACAACTTTAAATATCGCCACAACATTCAAAGGCAAGCTATTGATCACTAGAGGATTAATCTAAGCCGTTCTTGCATTTGATATTTGGGGCATTCTATTCTTTTTCTATTGATTTTGATTTTGTATATTAATCCAAAAAACATCCTCTGTTGAAACGTTAATCGGTAAACTGGCATAAAAAAAGAGAGAAAATAAGGGGAAAAATAAAAGAAAAAAGAAATGAGTATGAAGAATTGGGTTTCTTTGTATAGTTTCGAGAATAAAATTTAGAATTCAGGGACAGAGACGTACATGATCGACCTAACACCGATGACCCGTCAGTGATCCAGAAAAGAATGATAGCAAGCCTTGGTTGGTATGCTACACTGTTCAAAGACTCGAAGTGAGTGTCTGTCGAAATGCCTTGATTGGTTCAAAAGATTAAAGATTGGATCTTATTAAAGAAATAAAATTTTGGAGACTTAAGGGGGCATGTTTTCAGCCTAACCATTGAGATAGAAGAAAGATCATCCCGATGGGCTAGAAAAAAAAGAGAAAAAATGACAGCTCAACCCAAAGGTGATATGAGGAACTACCAAGGTAAAGAAGGAGAATAATGTTTTCCTATGCGGCCCTGTAAATGGAGTTTTAGGTCAATGATCTACATGGCTGACCTAGCATGAAAGACTAATTTATCAGTGATTGGAATGAGAATAATAGCAAGATTTTATACACTAGACAATTCAGAGATTTGAAGTGACTTTTCTGCCATAATGCTTTGCATGGTTCAGAATAATGAAGATTTGGGAACCTTATTGAAACAAAGAAAATTTGGGAAAGTGTTGAAGTAGAAGAAGGCTCATTGTGAAGACTCTTGGAAGAGGTGACAGTTGAGCCCAAGTTGAATAAGGGGCAGTGTTACAGAATGATAAGTGTAAGGCAACAATTGATTTTCAAAATGAGACAAAAGATGAAGATTCAGTAAAGACAGAAGAGATGTTTTGTTTGGTTCAGGAAATAGAAGATTGGACCTCATCAAAGTATAAAAAGAACAGAGACTTGGGGGTATATGTTCACCCTAATGTTGAGATTGAAAAAGACTCGACGTGGAGAGTTATAAAAGAGACAACATTTAAACTCAAGTGAAGTGGGCGCAATGATCTAGAGTTGAACTTTAAGAAATGACGGATTGTGTTCCGACCAATGAAAGTTAGCAACACACTTTCAGGAAGGGGCCAAAGATGAAGATTCTGCAAAGACAAAAGACCCATGAGAGTTAAGGGTGACCGACCAGAAAGCAAGAGTTTTTCCCCAAAAAATTTAAAGATGATCCTGCTCATGCATCATTTGTAGTTAGATGTCCTTGTTAGGAGCATGCTAACTCATAACATCATAGCATTTTGTTTATTTTAAACAGGTATTAGAAGATTGATAAAAAGGTTGATCTACAGCTTCACAAGAGAAGAAATAGAACTCAGAAAAGAATCAAGAGCCTTTTGACTTGCGTAATTAATGGTCCTCCAATCTCCGATTAATCCGAGAGTAGCGAGCATCTTTACGTCAGAAAGATCCAAAATTGGGGCATTTTATTGAAGATTTCCGATTGGTAGCCATGTTGGCGTGAATCCTTTTATATGGTCTGAAGCCCCTGAAAATGAGGTAGATCTGATTGGTAGCCGTGTTGGCGTGAATCCTTCGATATGGTCTGAAGCCCCTGAAGATGAGGTAGATCGGATTGGTAGCCGTGTTGGCATAAATCCCTTGATATGGTCTGAAGCCCCTGAAGATGAGGTAGATCCGATTGGTAGTCGTGTTGGCATAAATCCCTTGATATGGTCTGAAGCCCCTGAGGATGAGGTAGATCTGATTGGTAGCAGTGTTGGTGTGAATCCTTCGATATTGTCTGAAGCCCTTGAAGATGAGGTGGATCTAATTGGTAGCCGTGTTGGCGTGAAGCCTTAGATATGGTCTGAAGCCTCCAGAAGAAGAGATAGATCCAATTGGTAGCCGTGTTGGCGTGAATCCTTTTTATATGGTCTGAAACTCTTCGAGCAGAGGAATGGTGAACTGTCCTATATAGGAGGAACTCACAACTTGAATCTTCAGACAGGGAAGTCGGATAAAATTAGTGCTTATGGTCTTTGCTTTATTCTTGTTCTACAGGCATAAGCAAAGAAGAGCAGCTTTAATCACTAATTTTATCCCGGGTGTTGACCGACTTTTACATTTTTGTTAGTTTTTGAAATAATGGGCTTTGATTATTACCTTTTTATATATTATTTTATAATTATCATTTATTAATGCAAAAAACCAAAAAAATTATTATTATTATTAATATACTATATTTATTATTAGTATTACTATACTATATCATGTCATTATGTTTAAAAATCCCAAAAATACTATTAGTATTATTTCTTTATTTACTACTATCTATTTATAATTAAATAACCCAAAAACATTATTAGCATGTTTGGTTACTTATTACTGTTAGTTTTTTTTTATACGTTATTATGATTATACGAAAAAAACAAAACACAAAAGTATATTATTATTTCTTTTATTATTATATTACTGTTGTTAATATCATATTATTTTTAGTATTATAATTATCATATTAATATCATTATTATTATTATTATTATACTATATTATTATATCGTGTTACTATTATCATTACCTTATATTAATATTATTATTCTATTATTGTTATCATATTATATAATTATTATTATTAAAAAAATCAAAAAAACTATTAAGTAATAAATAATAAAGCCCAGTTTATATTATCAGTCCAATTTACAAGTTTAAAAACCCAATAATACTTATACATTAGCCTGTTTAGGCCCAAAACCCTAATCCCCATCAGAAGCCCTAATGCCCTTTGGTTTCTATGCGCAGCCAATCTTCCACCGTCAGATCTGATCAGATTAGACGGCCCAGGGTTAAAGCAGAAGAAGCTTCGAGAGCCCTCAGGCACCCACGCGCCTTGCGAGCTGACCTCTCGACTCCTCCACACACGATTGCAAGCCATCAGACGTACGTGACCGTCCGCCACAACCAGCTCCATGCTGGACCAGCCCCTGCGGCGCTCCAGTCCTCCTCGTACAAACACCATCAAATGCAAAACAAAAGGAAATAAAGCATCCATCAGATATGGCAGGTCGTACAAATGCAAACAAAACAAAACCAGGCGACAAACCAACACTCTCAGAGATGGGCATGCATGCAACCAAATTTCAGAATGGATTTCAGATCTCAGTGATGCAACCAATAGAAGTTTTTTTCTTAATTTTATTTTTGTTTTAACCGGTGTAATTCTAGTTATATAAAGGAAAAACCCAAAAGTTGTAAAGGGTCATTCAGGATCAATAGAAAAAAAAAGAGACAACATTTCTAAAGGTATATCCTCTCTTATATCGCACTTATTTTTAGATCTAGGGTTTGGGTCTTACCATCTCGCCGATTTAGCTTCCCGTTCGTCTGAGGGATCTTCCCAATAAAGGACGAATCTCCTGGTGATAGGGCCTTCGACTTTCTTAGTATTATGAAGTGAGCTAGTGAAAGGCTTTGTTTTACATAGAAAGGGGGAGGTTTTGGTTCGGTATTTTAAAAAAGGGATATTTTGGGCGTGATTTTCAAGTTTGGAGGCGGATCTAGTTTTCGAACAAAAAAAGGAGCTTTTTTTGTGGTTCGGTTTTGGACTGCCGGTGCCGGTAAACTGCAGTCGGTGCGGCGGTGCGACGTTATTTTTGGGTTCGGAAAAAAAATTTCAGAGAATATAAACTCTGATTTTAGAGAAGGGTTTCATGGATTGAGAAAAGGGGCAGCATTCATTTTTTTGGTTTTTATAGTGTTTTAAAAAATGAAAATTGGTTTAATTCCTTTTAAGGACCTCTGCCCCAGTGTTATTACACCGCAAGGGCTTCTGCCCCAACAAACCCTCTCCGTGGTCCCTCAGATTCTGTTAAATCTTTTGATTTCATCCTCTTCCTTTGTTTATCTGTTTTTTAAATGGAAAATGTTCTATTTGTTCTCAAAAATCCGATTTTGGTTTCATGTCAGCTATGTTTCCAGTGGCAAAATACTTCTTTAACCCTTCTGGATTTGCTTTTTTTATTTTGGTCCCCTGCATATGCACATTTAACTTTAGTCTCGTTTTTGCTTCCTTATATTTTAGTCCCTTCATCCTATGTTCGATTGTTGTTTTTTATTTTTATTGTTTGTTTTATATCGTACTTTTATTGTGGAATTTATGGTTACATGGTTTAATTTAAGTTGCATGGTATGTTCTTTTAAATTGCTTGATTGATTGGTTGTCCATATGTCATTATGCCATATATGTGTTATAAGTTTACCTATTTACTATATATATTTAATTAGGGGCTTTATTATATATATAAGTTGTATCTAGTTAAAATATATGTATATATAAAGTAAATACTAATGTGCGTATATAATCCGTTTTTTTATATATATGTTATGTTATTTATAATGTTTTTATATATTACGCTACTTATATCATATATATGTTATTGTACAGTTTAGATATATTTTAATGTGATACTTAGTTGTTTTTTGTTTCTTTTACTTATGTGTATATTGCATCGTATGGTGGGTAATATGTTCAGTTCTGGGTGGTTATTTATTTTGTTGTGGAGATTTAATGTTTATGCTTTTTTGTCATGCCTAATGTTGCATTTGGATATTAAATTTCGTTAATGCGGTGTCTTGTTATTCGGGAGTAAACACGACCAGTACCAAACGTTGTGGTGGTGGTTTTGTATTTTACCTTCGAATAACGACGCCTTTAAAATTTACTCTCACTTATAACCAAATTTCGATTTAATCGTCACTTTAATTCGAAAAATTTATATTAACAAAGCGGTAATTATTTATTTTATTTTTGGTACCAATTTTGGGCGGTGTGGGGTGCCAAAACCTTCCCCATCTGTAACCGACTCCCGAACCAGCTTTCAAACAAATCTTTGATTTTTATGGTGTTCGGCCTACCCAGTGGCCGGTGGCGGCTCCAAATTTTATCGTTTTCAAACATACGATTTTTTAAGGAATTTTCTATGTTCCAAACATTTTCCCAAAAGCCAAAGAATACCTACTACTCCTTTTTCTAGCAATCCCGTTCGAAACTTTATATTTTGAATTTTCAAAAAGGTCGCTACACAACCATATTAACGAATGACAGAGACAGTAATGAGATTACCTTAAACTTTGATTCACTAATCATGTTGTGCTGAGGCGCTGCCTTTCTAAAAGACGACGACCCTCTATAAGTATCCACACGCGAATGAACGACAAACGGCTAACGAAATGCTAGTTCCTCTCAATTTTGTAAAACGGAGATTTTGTGGTTTATGGTGGCTTTCAAAAAACCTGTGAATAAAACCCTTGGCATACATACATATATGGCTTGATTAGGGTTAGGTTAAGTTCACTATTAAAACTCTTTTAAATAAAAAAAATTAAAAACAGATTCCTTTATCTGATAAGGAATTCAAATCCAATCAAATCTAGATGAAGAGATTTATTTAATAATGTTTATTTATTTAATATTATTTTTGAAAGTAATAAAATAAAAAAATATTCTTCCACAAGAAAACGAATTTAACTTCTTTAAATTTAAATAAATAATATCTTATTATTAAGAGTAATAACCACAACCATTCTTGTCCATTCTTAGTGTGCGACCCTATAGGTTCAATTAACGTTGGTGGTAGGTAAAATCACATTTGATCCTACAAATCATAAGTGGGCTCTAGCAAGACATTATGACTACCCAAGTTAAATGAAAAACTCATAATCCGATACAACCTTAATTTAGTTTATGTCATAATCATTTTATCTCACGATATCTTAATATAATATAAGTCAAGGGAAATGTTAACCTTATATTGTTCTATCTTTAGTTTCTCGATGCCCAATTGAACTGACTAAACAAATGCCATTGATCTCTATCCACTTATTTGAGCACGGTGATGTATTTCTCAGTCTCAATCATCAAGAGGTCCAGAGATATCTCTTCTATGTTAAGAGGGATAAATTCCATTTAATCACTCACATCTCACTACATGATTCCTTATCATGTTCAAGCATAACCTTTATATGCATCCGCCTAAAACCGATGTTTAACTATGTCAAAACATAACTATCTTTAGTTTCTCGATGCCCAATTGAACTGACTAAACAAATGACATTGATCTCTATCAACTTATTTGAGCACGGTCATGCATTCCTCAGTCTCAATCATCAAGGGGTCCAGAGATATCTCTCTTATGTTAAGAAGGATAAATTCCATTTAATCACCCACATCTCACTACATGAATTCTTATCATGTTCAAGCATAACCTTTATATGCGTCCGCCTAAAAATGATGTTTAACTATGTCAAAACATAATTATCATCATGTTGAGAATCGTAGTAATTTCAGGTCTAAAGATTTTATGTCACAGCTATTGAAGATTAATATATAACTTTAATCCATGTATTAATCTCAAATGAGTCAATCCTAATATTTCTTCTCAACAAATACATATATAAATTTGATTTGAATCTCATTCACATATTTATCTTATGAATATCAATCAAACTTCATGCCAATCTTATCTTATTATTGTTCCCACAATAATAATTGATTAAATATATTTAGAATAATTAATAATAGTATTCAATGATACAAAAACATGCAAATTTATTATAATAAATTCAATAATTAAAACATAATGTTCATACAATAGACCTAGGGCACTATTGCTAACATCTAGTACATCACCGGGAAGCGAATCTCTTCTAGTGGATTCGATGAAGCATTGTCGTCCCATCACTCTGATGGCACTTCCCCCGACTGTTGGTGGTGAGATGTTGCTAACCCATCTTTTTGTGTCTGGAATAGCTTAAAACAGGAAGGTTATCATGGCTGATTCTTTTGGTCAAGATGCTCACCGCACCAATTGTTGATGTCTAAAATGTCAGACATCGAACATGGAGGTGGAGATGAAGACGAAGATGGGGGTGAGGACGGTGGTTGATGGCGGATTATGGTGGTTCACCCATTCTGAGGTGGACGGAGAGCTATTGGTAATGGAGAGAGAAATGAAGGTGGCATTTTGTGTGGGGCGTTCTACTTGTTCGTTCCCTCAAGATCATAGGGTATTTATAGGCGAGTGGTATTGTTTGATGGGACTGAACCAGGTCTAGTGATGGCTACTGATGGGTTTAACCGGTAGACTTTTCAGTCTGGTCACGTGGGTTGGCAGGCTAAGCTTGGCTGCCATATAGTAGACTTAGCTGATAAACCGGACGGACCTGATAGCTTTCATGTCGGAAGTAATCTAGAGGTGAAAGTTCCGGCAACCATGTTGTTTGGCCTGCTGAGGAGATGATACGGAGACTATATTTCGAAAGCGTAAGTGTCTTTCTGAAATTGTTCATTCCGGAGTCACAGACAGAGGTAGAACAAGGTTAAAATCCTTTATAAATAAAATAATTAGTGCTCAATTAGATTTACTTTTGTAATATTTCAAAGATCAATGATTATTAAAATTAAAGGGATGTCCAGATAACTTTTGAAATAATTTGATAAATTTAATAATAAATTTTAAGTTTTCGGAAATGTCCAATGAGCTCTCATTAATAACAGTGGGGCGCTCATACTACATCTCCCGGTTCAGCAGCTACCATGAGCTGGTTCAGATGGTTGGAATTGAGGCGAAGTTGGAAGAATTTTTTTATTATGTTGAGTGGTATTACATTCTCAAAATAAATATTAAAAGTCGAATATATATATATATATAATAAAATAATATAAATATTTTTTTACCACTTAATCAATTATTAGATCTCATCGGAAGATCCTCTATATTAGGTTGGGAGCTCGAATTTGTCGACAGGAAGAATAATATTCTTCTCCTTGGAGACGACTCGTGGAATTAAGTATCTTCTATTGTTATAAATTGGTCAAACTCCACTTGGTATGCTGGTTGGATTAGATTCACAAGTTTCAAAACATATTCTCTGCATCTGCAGTCTCATGAAAATCACATCATTATTATTCTTTTCTCAATCAAAATAATTTTTAAGAAAAATTACATATTTAGTACCCTAACTATGCATGCATTATAATTTTGGTACTTCAGCTATTATTTTTGGCAAAATAGTGTCAAACGTTACGTTTTTTGTTCTGTTTTGGTACCTCTGCCGTTTAAAATTTACGGAAATGATGACGTGGCTTGGGTTAATAACATCTTTAGTCCAAAAACTTATACATCAATTTAGTCTAAAATTCTATCAATTTAAACGTTATTTTAATTTTTAGATTAAAATTGTAAACTCCTCATTTTTCTTCTTCTAGTCTAACACTTTTCTTGGGTTTTGAAATTTAAAAAACACGCTAGGGACAATCAAAATTTTAGGATTTGGGGATCAATGAGGGGCTAATGCGGGGTCTATTGAAAGACCCAAACTCCACGATCGAGATATCAGCGAGAATACAAGAGGGTGGAAAAGGGATGAGACAAAATTCTATCAAAATTAAGATGATGTTTTAAATTGATGAATTTTGGACTAAATTGATAGCATATATAAGTTTTTTGGATTAAAACTGTGATTATACCAAGCCACCTCATCATCTCCGTTAGTTTTTAACGGGGTACCAAAACAGAACAAAAACGTAGTGTTAGATTCCATTTTACCAAAAATAATAGTTGGGTACCAAAACAGTAACACAAACAGAGCTGGGGTACTAAATTTATAGTTTTCCCTAATTTTTATTACTACGAAGTTCGGAAGAAATGTTTAACATTAACATCCTCCCAAGTCGCTTAAAGCTCTTACATCATTTTTATAGTTGGACTTTATCCGGCCTTTTTTACTAAGGCAAAATATTTTATACTCTAGCGGTGAAAATATTTTATTTTCACAAGCATTTTATTTTTTGGGGTTTAGAAATTTAGTTTAGGGTTCTAAAGTTTTAGAATTTAGGAATTGAGGTTGGAATTTAGGACTTATGGTTAAATTTTAGGGTTAAAATGTTGGGTTTAGATGTTAGAGTTTAGGCTTTAGAGTAATATGTTAGGGATTTAGGTTTTAACTTATAAATACTAAATTTATAACGACCTAAATTCTGGGTTTTGCAAATTTGGCCTTTGACCCAATTTATTTGGCCCTTATGTTGGGAAGCCCAAAACAAGAATAGTTGGATTTGGGCTTGGTGATAAATTTAAAAGAGATGATATGAGTGAGGGTAATTTAAAAAAAAAAGAAAAAAAAGTGGGGTATTTTAAAATAAAAGGTGGCTAGTGATGTGATAGGGGGAGAAAAAAAGAAATGTGATATTTTTGGGAGAGAAAAAAGAGGGAAAAAGAGAAAAGTAAGGGAAGAGGTTTTAAGCCCTGATCTACAGCCATTGAAGTCATCGTGCACGACACCGCCGACATCATTGGAAAGGTCTCACCGAGACGAGTCCAATGATGGTTGTCGAGTCGCCATTTGAGCCACCGTCGCCAGAGTGAATAAGAGAAAGTTTCGGGGGAAGTTCGTTCAGCACGTTCCAATCATTACTGTCGCAAACGAAGGCCACCGTCAGAACCAACAGCCAGAGAACAGTGGGAATGAAGATTATCATCGTCGTCCGACTGTCGAAAGAGGGCTCACGCGCCACCACACGTCGCCCATGCGAGTGGGTGTGCGCCAGCCCAGGCGGGTGCATGCTAAACCCGTAAGCCACGCCACACCGGATCTTACACTGCCAATTTCACGTGGGCTCAGCCACACTGGATTATATACCTAGGGTACACCCAGCTTGCTATGCGCCTACACCACACTGGATCACCAGGGTTGACCAGGCTGTTGACTTTTTCTAAGGGACCCTACCTGGGGGTTTATCAACGTTTCGGATCCATTGGCGCAGACTGTGTCACCAAATTCGAACTCGGTAAGCTATTTTTACGTTTTTGACCTTGAGGATGGTATAAGAGATGCATGAAAATAATGTATTTTTATATTTGTTGATATATGAAGATTGTTCGAGTTTGGACATCAGATCATGTGAAATGTTTAGGAAGATCAAATCAGGATTTTAGCAATATCGGCTTAAGGTTAGTGCACCTCGAACTCCGAAATGCTTTATGAGCATCATAAGTGTAATTGTTTTGCATGTTAGTGGCTGCAAATTAGGAAATGAGTAATAAGCATGTGTTGATACTGATAGTTCGAGGCTTGGTAATTATTAAGATGCTTGATGAGCTTGAGAATGTTTGAGTCTGTTATAAGGTTTAGGGATCATATAGAATTGTCTGAATATCCGTATGATTATCTGATTGTATGATTGATTGACTGGTTGATATATGATGATGCCTTGTGTATTAGATGAACAAATTAATATGTTCGATTTAATATTGGTTAGAGACAATACTGATAAATATTTGATTAAATGGGTAAAAAGCTAGTAAGTGGTAATAATTAATTAAATATGCTAGCAACGTACTTTAATGCATTTCATAAGCTTTAGGGACCTAATGAGCATTATAACACTGTAATTTAAAGAAATTGTACGAACCCGTGAGTTGGGTACCAGTACGAGCTTTGGCTATACCGGTAAGCGATTAGGGTCATATCGGTACAGGTGGGACCATACTTATACTTATGGAAATTAAGAATTTCCAATAGAATAATTAGTAGCGGTACTCGTGTGAGTACTGTTACCCAGAGGTACCTATCAATACTCATAATCGAGTACCGATGTCACTGAACTGAATAGTCTAAAATGTCGGTCTAAGATAAGGTTAAATATAGAATATTAATAATTAAATTATGCCTTGATAGATGAGATTAATTAATCACTTCTCCATAATGTATTAACAACTCGATAATGTAAAATAAATGCTATGTTGACAATTTAAAACAATATAGATCCTTGGGATCGTGTTGCTTGTATGTCGGGTAAGCATTTGATGGATTGAGTCTTCTTGATTGATGGGATCTAGATACCCAGTGAAAGAGTGTTTCAACACCATGGTTGAGATATCGATTAGAGGTTACCGATGCTATGTAACCCAGGCATCATTCGAAGATACTTGAGGATGATTCTAAGTAGGGTGTAGATACTCGAGGATGATTCTGAGTAGTGTGTATGTTCTGTGTTAGAGGGGGTTCAATGATGTGTTTTATGTGATCGGGTTGCGAAGGTATCAGTTGGTTTTCCTCGAATGTTGTGCCGGCGGAAGGCATTATGTTGAGATCTGAGTTATCTTGTGTGAAGGATCCATGGAGATCTTTGTTGCCAACAGTAGGGTTCTGCATGGTATAATGGTTGGCCTTGCTAGGGTGTTGCGGAGACACCATAGTGTTAAGAAGCCACGTGTGAATGTAAGTCGGAGATGTTGAAGCGGTTTTTGCTTTTGGTTACCTCTAAGCAAATTTTGAGGACGAAATTTCTTAAGTGGGGAAGAGTTGTAACGCCTCGATTTTGGGCCTAGCAGATTTGAGATTTATTAGACGATCCGGTGGACCGGGTTAGAGATTCGAGTTAGATTCGGGGTATTATATTTTTCTGTAAGATAAAAATATGGAAAAATAGTTAAAATCATCTTTTAATATATATTGATTTTTGGTGGAATCAATTTTGGAAATAGAATTTGGAAATGTGACATTTTGGTTAGTGACTAAAATGCGATTTTTGAAAACTGTTTTAAGGTGACGAAAATGAAAAGGTCAAATTCTTAGAATCCTTAAGGAGCTAAATTACCAAGTTTTTGCTGGTGGTTTCTCCATTCAATTAAATTGTTTTAAACATGTGTTTTAAAGGTGGTTTATGAGGGATTAAAATATCTATGTTAGTTATTTGCTTTCAAAGAAAATACCAAGTTTGGGTGTATATTTCGATGCCATGTGACCCGGCCTCACCTAGAGTGTAGATACTCAAGGATGATTCCGAGTAAGGTGTATGTTTCGATACTATGTAACCCGGCCTTACTTAGGGTGTATGCTCTGATGCTATATGACCCGACCTCACCCAGAGTGTATATACCGATACTTTGTGACCCGACCTCACTCTAGAGTTGTTGTTGTTGTTGCTGTTGATATGTGTTTCTGCCTAGATGCTCTGATGAGATCTCGGGTATGGTTGAGCCTTGTGTGCCATGATTGATAATTGCTATGATGTTAGTATGTGTTTAAGTGGCTAGCAGTAGCGTCATATGTTTATTTATCTCTTCTTATTGCTCGTACTAGCTTGCATGCGTATGTTTATGATTAGCATGAAGTATAGCAGAATAGATGTGTACCACTGAGCTTTGTAAGCTCAGCGCTCGAAATTGTTGTTTTTGTATGTAGGTTGATCGTGGGATCGAGGAGCACTGTCTATATAGGATTCCAGCAAGCGACGTTGTCAAAGTATGATACATGCATTTAGTGGGTTGTGTATTCATAGAACCTTACATGTATGAGTTTGTAATCCTTATTTTGAATTTGTATTAATCAAGTCAAATGTTTAAAAGTTTTATTTAATTAGAGCTTCTTTGTAACTTTTTAATCGTTTATATATTTATTTTGAATCGTGAGCTTTAAATGTTACTGAAAAGTATTTTATTTTAGCGAAACCAAGTTAAGAAATTTTATGATTTTGGTTTGGGCTTGAGGACCAATTGTGACATCCGGGTCGAGGGTGTTATATTTAGTGGTATAACGTAGGTTTAACCGGTTCTAGGAAACCCCAGGGTGGTCTAGGTGTTTTAGTAAGGTGTCTAGTGAATACAAGCCCTTAAATTAAGTTCGAACTCCTTAAGGTTGGAATTTTGATAGTGTAACCAATGTTGTAACGTTAAAATGGTTACGTTTGTGGCTGAGAGGACCGAGATAAGTATTAAGTTGCTCATGGGAGCGATTTCGGGGGTCAAGGTTGCCCCGAATTGTTGAGATGTGAGTTAGATAAATAATGTCAAATTCGAGGATGTATTCTTCTTCCGCCACCTAAATGGTGTTCTTATCACATGGTGTAACTGTTTTGGAGCTTTTAGATGTGTTATGAGAGTTTGTGGCAAAAAATCTTCATCGTTATATGCGTGAATAACGGTTGTGACACGAGTATGGATGATTTGTTCCTGAATTAGTCAGTGGATGCACGTTGGGTGGTGGACTCTTTCGTTTTCTTAAAAGGGAATTTATTAGTAGTTAGAAGGTGTCGTCGCCCTTTGCGAAGGCGTTCCTCAGAGATAGTGAATTCGGGATTTACTAGTTTGTTAGAGTAGCCCAAATTTAGACGTTCTACAGGTTTGAAAGAGAGCTGCCTTCTTGGGAGTTGTGGCACCATGGAATTGTTTTGGTGAATTAAACGTGATGCGAGCCAGTAATGTCGAGAGTTAAGGCTTTGAGACCTCGAGGGAACCTAACCTTTGGTAATGAGAATGTTTGGATCGTTGCCCTTCTACCGTGATCTTCGTGGTTGTTGTTTTAAGAATGACACACAGGGTTGTGAGACTTGTTTAACCGTTTGATAGATGTTAATATGTGAAGTTCGACACTTGTAAGGCTTTAGATTCTAAGAGTGTTTGTTTATGCCTTTTGGAAGAGTCATCAAGACTTTCTCATTTTCGATAATGTGAGTGGATGTTGAGGTAAGACCGAGTTGGACGTCGGTGCCCATCGCCTTTGTCGGAGGACACTGACTCAGTTGAGAAAGTTAGAGGTTTAGTTGCGAAGGTTTCTTTTGTCTAAGTGTTTCGCTCAAGGGAGAAGCGGGCTTGTTCGTTAGTAAGAATTTGGTTTGCTGAAGTGATGCTTAAACCGTCGATAGTTTTTATGTAACAGTAGAATATCGTTACGTGTCTCCTAAGATGGATGAATTGTTTAACCGATTGCAAGGTATCTGTCTGCTTTTCCAAGATTGGTTCAAGAATAAGATGGTTGTGGTTAAAATGTTAAAGGCTTAGATTTTTAAAATAAATTTTGGAATAAGGATTCCCCTCTTTCAGACGTGTCGTGGTAACATTGGATGCATGCAGTGATGTTTGAGGTTTTTCAGCAATGATAAGGTAGGGGCTACCGTGCTGTCTCTCGAATGTAAATTGATGCTTTGTGTGACATGTGTCAATGTACAAGGAATATGGAAATATGAACGTTGACAAGATAATTGCCTTAAGGACCTTGTGCGTGAAAGAGATGTTGGTCACCGTGTAATCAGTAAGGAATCAAGGGTTGAAGACTTCATAAATGCTTTTGCTTTGTATCACAGTTTCCTTGAAGTAACCGAAGACATTAGTGGAGATCCGAGTTGCGTGGGACCGCTACGTTGTCATAGTGGTGTTAACCCGATTAAAGTTGAATAAGATTTCAATATTTTCGAGGATGTTTTGTTGTATTGTCAGGGCTATATTTTTGTGTTAAAAGTGGGACTGTTGTGTTCGCCTCAACAGTGTGAAACTCTGGGTGCTCGATCTTTAAGGAGTTTGAGATTTGGACAATGATGCGAGTTAAAGTAATTAAGAGTCATTGATCGCGTGATCGATCATCACCTAGGTGAGTGATATTGACAAGAGATTGAATGTACAAAGTTAGTTTGGGATAGAGTATCATGCTACCTATGTGGGGCGATCAAGGATGGCAAGTGATGGTCATGTAAGAGATCACCGATGCTAGCTCTATACAGTACTGATACTCAATTTATCTGGTGTTGGTACTGATCGATTAGTACTGGTACTCGTATGTTTGTCAGCTAAGCTTCGAGTTAAAAATTGATTCGTTTTAGAAGTCACGGGAACTAGCTTCTAATTCTGATTAAGGGGACACAGTGTTGTGATTGGATTTGGTTCTGATGGACTTCAAGATCTTGTTGTGGCTGCCTTAGAGAAAAAATATATATCAAGGTAAAAGATTCTCCTTTTATAGTACAGTGGTCATTATATGGTGAATTTTGAGAGTGACAGTTGGTACCAAGATTTCGTCACGTGTTCAAGAAACAATGTGGAGTCGTATGTTGAGATTGTAATGAATGTTTGACTTGCCATCGGTTGGGAGTCAAACATTGAATTTCTCAAAGTTGTTGTGATGCTTCGAAGTTCCTCAGCAGAAATTGAATAGATGACCGTAAAACTTGTGAAGGATTATGAGTGCACAATTTTGATGGGATTTCTTTGAGTAATGATATCATCCTTTGTAGGTACCGTTTGATATTTTCGGCAAAGGTAAAACCCATATTAAAAGTATGCTTGGATTGTTTGTGGTTGGGTTGTACGATACTGCGGTGTGTATATGTTACCTTTTGATGTGAGATTGGAGGTTTGTGATGGAACCTTATCCCTTAGTGGGATTCCTATGTGATGACAGATCCGATGGTACAGATGACGTGTTTCTGGACATGTTATAGTTGGGAGTGTAAGATTCTTGCATGAACCGAGTTAATGAGATAAGCTTTAGTTATCGATAAGAATTATGATGCAAAGTTTAAGGTAAGCACTTGGGGAAAGTTTAGACGCTGTTCTTTTTTTGACGTCTTACATCGAACAAGCAATGTTTTAAATTTGCAAGGCCGTTAGAGTTAGATACTCCTTCAAGGAGTCACCACGAGAGAAATTGTTTGTTTTGGCTGCAACAGTTGTTTAACATCTTGTTTTTTTTAGATCGTACGTTGTTGTGGAAGATTTTTTTTTTGCAAAAATCTTTTAGGTTCTATAGCGTAAGTTAAGTTTTTCTGATGACGTATTCGTGTGACAGTTTGTCAGGGTACCGTTGGATTTCGCTTGTCGTCTGTGATGCACCAAGCGAGAATGAAATTCTTTTTAGAGAAAAATCATTTGAGACTATGATTGTAACATTCGAGGGCAATGTTATTTCTAATAAGTGTTGAGATCAGAGTAGCGCAACGGGTTATAATCGAGAACCTTGAAGAGTTAAGAAGTTTTTGCATGTTTCTTGTTTTGTTAGTACAAATTTTGAGGAAGAAATTTTCTTAAATGAGGGGAGAGTTGTAACGACCTAAATTTTGAGTTTTGCAAATTGGGCCTCAGACCCAATTTATTTGGGCCTTATGTTGGGAAGTCCAATTCAAGGATAGTTAGATTTGGGCTTGGTGATGAATTTAAAAAAGATGATATGAATGAGGGTAATTTAAAAAAAGAAAAAAAAGAAAAGTGGGGTATTTTAAAATAAAAGGTGGCTAGTGATATGATACAGGGAGAGAAAAAGAAATGAGATATTTTTGGGAGAGAGAAAAAAAGAGGAAAAGATAGAAAAGTAAGGGAAGAGGATTTGAGCCTCGATTTACGGCCGTCAGAGCTACCATACACAACACCGCCAGCATCATTGGAAAGGTCTCACCGAGACGAGTCCAACGGTGGTCGCCGCGTCGTCGTTCAAGCTGCCGTTCGTCAGAGTAAAGAAATAAAAGTTTTGAGGAAAGCACATTCAGTACGTTTCGGTCGTCACCGTCGTAAACGGAGGCCACCATCGAAACCAGCAGCCAAAGAGCAGCAGGATTGGTGCTCGCCGCTGCCATTCGATTGTCGTATAAGGGCTCACGCGCCGCCTCTGTGAGTGGGCGTGCACCAACCCAGACAGGTGCATACTGAGCCCGTAAGCCGCGCCGCACCGAATCTTACACTGCCGATTTCACGTGGGCTCAGCCACACTGGATCATGTACCTAGGGCGCACTCAGCTTGTTGTGCGCATGCGCCACACCGGGTTGACCAGGCCATTGACCGGCATTGATCGGTCATTGACTTTTTCTAGGGGACCTTATCTGGGGGTTTCTCGACATTCTGGATCCATTGGCGTAGTTCATTTTGCCAAATTTGAACTTGGTAAACTATTTTTACACTTGACCTTGAGGATAGTATAGGAGATGTATGGAAATAATGTATTTCCATATTTGTTGATATACGAGGGTTGTTCAAGTTTGGACATCATATTATCTGGATTATTTGGGAAGCTCGAATGAGGATTTTAGTGATATCAACTTAAGGTTAGTACACCTCGAACTCCGAAATACTTTATGAGCATCATAAGTGTAATTACTTTGCATGTTAGTGGTTGCAATTTAGGATATGAGTAATAAGCATTTGTTGGTACTGATAGTTCGAGGCTTGATAATTATTGAGATGCTTGATGAGCTTGAGAATGTTCGAGTCTATTATGAGCTTTAAGGACCGTATAGGACTGTTTGAATATCCGTATGATTATCTGCTTGTATGATTGATTGACTGATTGATATATGATGATGCCTTGTGTATTAGCTGAACAAATTAATATGTTCGATTTAATATTAGTTAGAGACAATATTGATAAATATTTGATTAAATAGGTAAAAAGTCAGTAAGTGATAATAATTAATTAAATACGCTAGCAACGTACTTTAATGCCTTTCATAAGCTTTAGGGACCTAATGAGCGTTATAACATCGTAATGTAAAAAAATTGTACGAGTCCATAAGTTGGGTACCGGTATGAGCTTTGGATGGACCAATAAGCGATTAGGGTTATATCGGTACATGTGGGATTGTACCTGTACTTATAGAAATTAGGAATTTATAGAAATTAGGGTTATATCGATGTCGCTGAACTGGATAGTTTGAAATGTTGGTATAAGATAAGGGTGAATACGAAATATTAATAATTAAATTATGCCTTGATAGATGAGATTAATTAATCACTTCTATATAATGTATTAACAACTCGGTAATGTAAAATAAACGATACATTGACAATTAACAACAATAGGGGATCCTTGGGATCGCGTTGCTTGTATGTCGGGTAGGCATTTGAAGGGCTGAGTCTTCTTGATTGATGGGATTCGAATACCCATTGAAAGAGTTTTGTAACACCGTGGTTGAGATACTGAATAGAGGTTATCGATTCTTTGTGACCTGGGCCTCATTCGAAGATACTCGAGGATGGATTCCAAGTTTGGGTGCATGTTCCGATGCTATGTGACCTGGCCTCACCTAGAGTGTAGATGGTCGAGGGTGATTCCTAGCAGGGTGTATGTTCAAATGCTATGTGACCCGACCTCACCTAGGGTGTATGCTCTGATGCTATATGACCTGGCCTCACACGGAGTGTATGTACCGATGCTTTGTGACCGGCCTCACTCTAGAGTTGTTGTTGTTGCTGATATGTGTTTCTGTCTAGATGCTCTGATAAGATCTTGGGTATAGTTAGGTCTTATATGCCATGATTGATGATTGCTATGATGTTAGCATGTGTTTAGGCGGCTAGCGGTAGCGCCATATATTTATTTATCTCTTCTTATTGCTCGTACTAGCTTGCATGCTTATGTTTATGATTAGCATGAAGTATAGTATAGTAGATATGTACCACTGAGCTTTGTAAGCTCAGCGCTCGAAATTGTTGTTTCTGTGCGTATATTGATTGCGTGATCGAGGAGTAGTCTGTGTAGGATTCCAGCAACCGCCGTTGTCAGAGTATGATACTTGTATTTAGTGGGTTGTGTATTCATAGAACCTTACGTGTATGAGTCTGTAATCCTTATTTTGAATTTGTATTAATCAAGTCAAATATTTAAATGTTTTATTTAATTAGAGCTCTTTTGTAACGTTTTAATCGTTTATATATTTTTGAATCGTGTGCTTTAAATTTTTCTGGAAAGTATTTTATTTGGGTTAAACCAAGTTGAGAAATTTTATGATTTTGATTTGGGCTTGAGGCCCAAATATGACATCCGGGTCGAGCGTGTTACAAAATTCTAACCATAAACCCTAAATTCAAACCACATTCCCTAAATTCTAAGCATATAAACCTAAACCCTTAAACTATGAACCATAAACTAGATCTTTAAATCCTAAAACTAAAATGCTTGTGAAAACAAAAAGTTTCCACTGTCAGGGTATAATTACCCTTTTACTAATGGTCTTATAAATAAAAGTAATGCTTAATTTGTTTCATAAATAAAATCTTTTAACTTAAATTTACTTATAATTTTCATTTTAACTTGTTAATTTTTATATGTTTTTAAAAAGTAAAATTTTAAAAATAAATTGTGAATTTCTATATATATATATATATATATCTTTAAAAGATTTTTTTTTGAAATTATTGTTTAAAAATATTAAAAAAATATCAAAAAAATTTAAATTACAGTTGAGGGGACAAATGAGAAATTTTATTTTAACATGTCACGTTGCGGCTGAAGTCACATGCCCATTTTGCTATAAAATCAAAATTTTAATGGTATTTTGTAGCATTTAAAAGTTGGATAACAATAAAAAAACATTTGACCATAATTTAATGACAATTTATAAACATTACCTCAAAAAACTATGAATTCATATTTTCAGTTTAGCAGCTCCTTTTGGAGGCATTTGATGTAAAATAATAGAACTTCCGGATTTAAATTGAGATGGTAAATTTATAGTTTTTCTACTCAATATTTAAATTATTCAAACTCTTCTCTACTATTAAATTGAAGGATATTAAACACTCGAACATGCTCAATCCGACAACAGTACCAACTAAACAAAACTCAATCCACAACATAAATTCATACTTAAGTTTATGTTTTTCATTATATTATCATTTCATATATCAACACCAACGCTCCTTAATGCGTAGATACAAGTCACACATCAGTTTGTGCCATTCATGCATGCATGCATACAAAATGAACATTATATATATATATGTATGTATGTATGCATGCATGCGTTATATCTGCCTATTTAAGATAGTATTTTTACTTGTTTTGGTTATTCAAGATGGACGGATCATCCATGGAGGCAATAGCACATTGGAGTTGCGATGCTGCACTGCATCGAGACCACCTTCCTCTTCTCTTCCATTGCTCGCTTCATACGTGCCTCTGCACAATGTTACAACATGATTTGCCTTACTACACTAATGAATTATGGTTGCAAAAAGTAAACTCAATCGACCAGATCGATTGAATCGAGATTCAACAATTCAACCATATAAGTTTAATGATGCGGTTCTCTGAATTCGAAAACTTTTCCTATTTTTAGTCCTTTTAATGACGCGACTCTCTGTTACTGTGACATGAAATGCAATAAAACGACACTCTTCAAAATGACAAAAACCCAAGTTCAAGCATCAAAATGACCCGTATTTTTTTTACGAAAGCACTCGCACCAAAATCCAAATAACAAAAAGAGGGAGAAACCTGATGTTCAGGGGCTGCATTGGTTGTGGCAGAAGCATGGAGGAAGAATCTTGGCAGTTATTTAGGTGTGCCTGCTGGACAATGTCCTTCTCCTTCTCCTTCTCCTTTACCTATATTTGGGCTCAAAAACAATTTAGTACTCATCATTACACAATTTCAGAAACATGTTCATAGAAGTAACATTTGTGGTTACCTTCTTCGCAAGGATATTATTCTGCTCTTGCAATGCTTTATTCTGCATTCGGAACACAAAAATCAGTTCAGTTGATTCATGCAACCACCAAACTTTCTCATTCACATTATATCATATACTTTCTTAAATTGAGAAACATTACACTTGTAGGTATAATACTTTTGAATCTGTAAACGCGAAACTTAATTCAATTGGTTCTAGCAAAGGTGAGATAAAGCTTCCTTCTATTTTTTGGGGGTGTAGGTTGTGTAGGTAAGGATGGATGAGTCTGTGCTATTAGCAGTGGCGGGTCAGAGTAGAGTATGAGATATCAGAATTCTCATACCACTACAATATAAATATTGTTGACCTCATACCACACAAATCAAGTGGGGTCAGTTCTAATATTTCCCATGAAATTTTTTATACTAACTGCTTAAAAATTCTATTTAACTATTCGAAAATCTCATACCACAACAAATCAAGTGGAGTCTATTAACCCCTAATCAATATGTGGCTCCGCCCCTGGCAATTAGTTTGGATTGTTGTATGTATTGTTGTTATCTTCAGATTTGTTTCCGAACTTTTCCTACTGATGAAATGGGTCTTTTCATTAATAAAAATAATTGCTTTGCGAAGGAAAAATAATAATCTTATGAGATGCAAAGGCATACCTTTTTCTGAACCTCAGAAATTGATTCAAACATGAGCTGATTCTGCAAGTGAAGAATTCCCAAGGCCAAATTATTGCAGAACCAAATGCTATTTAATAATTCATATATATATTCTAAGTGAATTTACCCTTTTTGAGCGTACGCGCTTGAGGGCAGAATCAAGTTGGTGCTCCAAGTTTTGGAGCTCTCTAAGACTTAAATTCTCAAGATCTTCCCCCGTATAATGCCTGCAAAAGTATACAAATAAACTTAATTTCTGCTTCTAATGGTGAAAATGACCTTTGGAATCAGTTGGATACCTTTGGTTTCTTTGTAAAACCTCTATCCTGGCTTTGAGTTTTGCATGTTCCAAACTCCAGCTTCCCTGCACAACACATTGAAATCACCTTAAGGTAAAATGCTTCATTAAATGATATAATACTCAACACTTTTTTTGTAAATGATGGATACAAGTATCTGTTAAATTCGAATATGCTTCGAAGGGTCCATAAAAGGCCGTATTTCTTATACTGGTATTTGAATATGCATCAACTTGAATCTCTAGTATGAATAATCCAACATAATTGGCATTTCTAAGGTTATTTCACCTTGTGGGGAACAAAACTGTGACAAAGACATAAATTTTGCAGTAAAAAGCTTAAACTAAATTATAGGCCTATAGCTGTAATTAAACCATTTGAACCAACCCCTGTATGAAACTTTCCAGGAATTGGGAAATTGTCAAATAGAGTGGTTTGGGTTTTACATTTTGTTCAATTTCATTTGCAGCAAGTTGCCTCTCTGCATAAGAATATCTTTCATACCGCTCAAGGATCCTTTCCATGCTGCACAAGAGATAAACCATGATTTATGGAATCCTCAAACATAACAATAATCAAAACAAGATTGATGAAAATGATTCTTTCTTAATAGGCAATGACACCTCACTTCTTAATCTATCCACTTGTTTCGGATCAAATGGATTCGAGTGCGAGTATCATACAACGCAGGGACGAAACTAGATTTTAACAATAGGAGAGGATACAAGTTTATATCATTAAAATTATTTTTGTTAAATTGAGGTCGATTACAACATCATCCTTTTTCGTTAATTGTTGTCAAGTTTGTATTATTTTATTTTAGAATGTCACATCTGCAAATTCAACCGAAGAAATCTAACAGTTTAACCAAATAGACTTGAATTTTAAAATCTATAAAATTGAAAGGACTTTATTATTGAAAATAAAAATAAAAAGACTAAATTTCATATGTACAAATATACAAAAACTTGGAATAGATGTTATTTATTAAAGGGCAATTATTTCATGCAAGTGCTTGTGAAAATTTTGTTTATATAAATGCCTTAGTTTTAATGTTTAGAGACTTTGTTTAGTAGTTAGGGGTTTAAGTGTAGTAGTTTTAAATTTAGGGGTTATTGATAGAATTTTGGGTTTAAGGTTAAAATTTAAGGTTTATACGTTAAAACCTAAATCCTTAGCTATATTACCTAAAACCCTAAATTCTAACCATAAACCATAAATTCTAAACTCCTACATTAAACCCATACACTCTAAATCCCAAACTAAAACCCTAAACCTCAAAATTAAGACGCTTATAGAAACAAAAAGTTTCCACCGCTTGTCTATGGGATAATAATCCTTTATTAAAACCCTATTTGTTATGGATTATTATCCTATACACAGGCGGTTGAAATTAAAAGTTTTTATAAGTGCCTTAGTTTTAAGGTTTAGATCTAAGGGATTAGGTTTAGGGTTTAGAATTGATGAATTATGGTTAGGATTTAGGGTTATGGTTTAAGGTTTAGAGGTTATGGTTTAGATTTTAGAGTAATATGGCTAAAGATTTATGTTTTAACCTATAAACCCTAAATTCTAATCGCAAACCATCAATTTTAAACTACTAAACCTAAACTCCTAATCTCTAGACTCTAAATCCAACTCTAAACCCTAAAACTAAGACGCTTGCGAAAAGTTTTTATTTACATGATCTGTGTATGGAATAATTACCATTTTATTACATGTTATTATATTAAACTTTTTTTATGATCTTCAAAACCCAACACTTGCCAAGCATATATTTCAAAATAAATGTTCCTTATGGGAAAACCACAAGTTAGCCATAGTTAAAACAAATATTTTATTTAAATTTAATTATAAATATATATACAATAATATTTATTCAAAACTAAAAAAATTAAATTAATGAAGTTGAATACAAGTTATTCTAAGGTTAGACAAGTAAAGTGTTAACAATATTTATTTATTTAAACCTTGTCCTCTCCAACTATAAAATAAATAAAATATTATAATTTTAAGGATAAAATAATTTTTTTGAATATAAGGATAAAATAATCTTATTAAGTAAATAACATAATTAAATTATATCAATAATGTTGATAATAAAAATATTTCAATCCAGAGTAAATGCCAAATTGAAAATAATAATGAAAGTTAAACTTTTTGCAACTTTTTTACTGTTACTTTCATGGAAATGCCTATATGCTAGCATCTATTTTTAAAAGTTAAATCATAATTTATAGAAAATATTTTCTATTTTTATTTTTTATTTTTATAAAATAATTTTTATTTTCAGTTTTTAAAAATTAAAAACATACTTGATTAATAGAGATGAAAACTTGTTTTTAAAAATGAAAATAGTGAAAATGTTTTTTCTATCTAGCTTTTCAAAATAGATATGAAAAAAATAATTATTAAATAATTAAAATAAAATATGGAGTAGTTAGAAAATATTATTATAATAATAAATAAAATATAAGTAAATAAACTAAAGTTTAAAACTATCATTATGAGGATTCGAACCCTGGTTAAAATGATGTTAAAATAAAATAAAAAAACTTTGTTTTAATATTTTCCACTTTCCCAAAACAATTTAGTGAAAACATTTTTTTATGCTTTTAAATTTTCACTTATTTTCGTTTTCATTTTCTAAAAATTATTTTCTACTTTTAAACCAAACATATTTTCTTCATCGTTTTTTATTTTTCATAAAAATAAAAATAAAAACGGACTCTATTCTCTAGAACCAAATGAACCCTAAATGTCTTATTCAACATGGAATAATTTAAATTATATTGAGAGTGTAAGTTAACATGCAAAAAAGAGTTATTCAATAAAAAAATATTTTTTAAAAATTTATGATCCATTGATTGGTCGAATGGTCAAAGATGTTTATATTATTTTATTTTATATAAATTCAAATCTTGATATTTACCTTAATAATATAAAGGGTAAAACTTTGATACACTATAAAAACCCAAATCCTAAATTCTTAACCCTAACTTTAAAAAACTAAACCCCACACTCTAACCCCTAAACCTTAAACCCTAAACTAAAACCCTAACCCCTAAAACTAAAAGGCACGTGTAGTTTACACGGCATGTGTATCAAAATTTTTTCCTAATATAAATATCTCTTTTCTTAATAAAAAATATTTTCTAAAAATTAATTGTAATCATAATTTAATATTGATTTACTATTATAACAAACAATAAAATATATCTTAATTGACTCAAACTTGACTTATTATTTTTCATACTTGAGAGAAAGAAAGAAATCAATTTATTTATCTGTTAGACAAGAGATTAATCAAATAAGTCAAGTGTTCAGCTTTTTTACTGAACCAATTGAGTAGAACATTCTTGATTAAAATAATTGCTTTCATAACTTTTGCTTAAAATAATTGCTTTTTTACTGTGTAGAACATTCTTGATTAAAATAATTGCTTTCATAACTTTTGCTTATTTGCTTAATCTGATCCTTGCTTTTCCTGCTCTATTCTCGTTGATTACGTGGGTTGAATTTTGAATATATTATAACCATTTATTTAGAGTATATATATTCCTGACCATAAATAAATATAAAAATAATAAAACTTTTAGTAGAGATATCTAATCGATTAGAAATTTTATATGCTTAACAAGTATAATTATATTGTTTATAATGTAAAAAGCAATCATAAAATCCAATAAACATATCATAAAAACCGACATCATTTCAGTAACAGATATTGAGTACAAGAATAAAAAATAAATAAATTTGAACTTTGAAAATGCTTTTGGTAAAAAAGACAACCATTATCCAATCCCCTCTCGAACCTTACCAATACCATTATTGGAATAGATAAGATGCATCAAGGCTATGAGGTCACCCTTAATTTTTTAAATTTTATATATTTAATTTTAATTTTTATAAATTAAACTTTGAATTTTTTTAATTTTAATGTGGTGCGTCTATTCTAAATATTTAAAGATATTATGTGTTTTCATTTTAAAAAAATATTTATAGATCTGACACTAAAAGCATATCAATCATTTTCGCATGTAAAAGATGTTTGAGATTGGTAAAAACACACACAAAATTACATATTTTTACTAAAAAAAAGCATTATCCAAAAGTTAATAACCATGTATATAAAAAAGGTATGAGAAAAACCCCAAACTCTCACTAAAACCATGCATGCTTTGAAGTCCAATCTAAAGGTGGCAAGACCATGAAACAGAAGCATTCAATTTTCCAACCATTTTCTTGTTAAAAGTCCCAACTTTTCCTAAAACCATAAGGAGGAAATTAAGAAAAAAAGTTACCAGGAGTCGGATGAGTATTCAACGAGCTTCCCTTTGGTAGAGAAAACAATCAAAGCAACCTCAGCGTCGCAAAGAACAGAGATTTCATGAGCTTTCTTCAACAAACCAGACCTTCTCTTGGAGAAAGTGACTTGCCTGTTGATCTTGTTCTCTATTCTCTTCAGCTGAACCCTACCCCTCCCCATGCTGCTGATATGAACAAGACCAGGATTGCTTGCTGTAAAAAATATATATATAATCAGTTGGTTCCCTTAGCTGAATCGGTGCAAGTGCTGCAGTGTGTTTTATATACGTATATGGGGATATGAGATTTGGGATTGGAAGAGAAATGGGTGGTTTTGGAAAACAATGGTGGTTTCATCAAAAGAGTTGTCTAATTCCCATTGGCTTAAACGCCTGCAACAGTCGTTATTGTCTGCTTTTTCTATTTAGTTTTGGTGCGGGCCCTTTATGACCACTTTTTTTTGTTTTATTTTGATACAAACTTTTATACAATTCTTCTATAAAATTCAAAATCTAAAACTCTAACTTTAACACCTTAAATTTTAAATCCTGACTCTAACACCTTAAATTTTAAACCCTAGACCTTAAATTTTAAACCTTACAACCTAAACACCTAAACTTTAAACTCTAAACTATTTTTAACCCATAAATTTAAAAAGCACGTGTAAATTTTACTTTACACGGATTGTATATCAATTTTTTTTATCAATTCTCCTTATGAATTAATGTAAATTCCTCTTTATACATCTCCTTAGAAATTATGTGTTTAATTGTGGTAAAAAATAATCAATAACAAATTCTAGTTTAAAGCTGTTTATTTTTTTATTGAGGAGAGGGAGTATTAATTTTTAAAGTAAATATTGAAATTTTAATTTATATAAAATAAGACAATATAGTTATTTTTTACCACTCGGTGAATTATTAGATCTTGTTGATGTCGTTCGTGTCCAAGATTATGGTGAGCATTCGATCGAGTCGAGTCAAAAAATTTTGAGTTATTCGAGTTGACGTGTCATATTTTACAACTCAAGCTTAATTTGAATTTTTTTCGAGTCAAGTTAACTTTATGAAATTCAAGTCGAGTTCGATTCGAGCCGAGTTTTTGAGTTCCTATAAAAATTCAATTGTAATTATTTTATAGTACGGCTTGATTCTAATTTAAACGACATTATCTAATCATATAAGATATATATATATTTCTTCATATCATTTTTCACATAAAAAAATAAGTTTTGTAATGTTATTTAATAAAAAAATTTCATCTAAACTTCTAAAATATATTTATAATATTATTTTTAAATAAGGAACTTTTGGGGGATAAAGTCTTGATTAGAGTATAAATGAGTCAATGGATTGATGTGAAGAAAAAACTTTACAAAAAAATTTAGTTGAATGATCAAATTGAATAAAATGTAAAGTTAAAAGACTAAATTGCAAAAAATATATATTTTTTAAAAATATGAATTGAAGTTATATAGACATTCTATAATGTTATAGAATCATGTGGTTTAATTTTGGTCAATAATAGACTTAAAACGAAATAGGAATTGAAGAAATGGAAAATCATTCAAAGTTGAGGGGTTAAATTGCAAAAGTAGAAAATTTAATTTTAAAAAATATGAATTGAAGCTAAATATGTATTCTAAAGTGGTTTAGGATCATGTGGTTCAAATTTGGTCAAAATTAACTTAAAATGAAAGAGGGATTGAAGAATGAGGAAATCATACAAAGTGAATGGGCTAAATTGAACAAATATGAAATTTATTTCAAAAATATTAATTGAAGATAAATAAGTATTCTAAATTGGTTTAGGAATATGTGGTTCAAATTTGGTCAAAAATAGACTTAAAATGAAGGAGGAATTGAAGAAAAATAAAATTAGGGACTAAATCGCAAAACTGTAAAATTTAGTTTTTCGATTTTTTGAGTTGGATAAATTTCAGCTCGACTTGAACTCAATTTTTTTAGTTACTCGATTTGACTTGAGTAAATCGAACAACCCGAATCAAATAAATCAAAATTGAAAAAAAAATTAATTTTTTTGAATCGAGAAAAGTTTTGCCCACCCCTATCCATGATGTCAGACGTCGGATGAGATGGTGGAGATGAGGACCAAGGATTAGGTTGGTGGCGGTTCACCTATTCTGGAATCGGCAGAGAGCCAAAGATAGTGATGAGGAGTAAAGTGGAGAGAGTTAGCGGGAGATCATGTGATGGGAGTCGACTTGCCTATCCTCTTCAGCTCAACGAATATTTATAGCCAAGTAATACTGCTCGATGGGATGAAGCCAAGTCTAGTGATGGTTATTGATGGGTCAGCAGGGTTAGGTTAGGCTTTCATTCAATAGGTTTTTTAGCTTGTTCACGTGGGTTGGAAGATTAGACTCGGCTGTCAGGTAATAGGCTCAGCTGGTAGGTCAGACAAACTTGTTGGCTGTCACGTCGAAAGTAACCTAGAGGCAAGGCACCCGAAGGCCAAGATTCTTAGCATGCTGAGATGTGATGCAGAGATTAAGAGTTTTTGGGGCATATGCGGAGGTGTAACAGTTGTGGGCGAAGGTATAACAACGGTCCCCCTTAGTTGAAGAAGTGTTATAAAGTGGCACGAGCTAAGACTTGTAATAAGGGATCATGTTATAACCGTTGTGTTGATGGTGTGTTTTTAAAGGATACATTTCTCAGGAATAGATGCCATCATTGGCGTGGATATAGCTAATTTGAAAAACTTATATTCATGGCGTTGTCTGAGTGGTTTGGAGCAGAGGACGCGAATTATGGTCTTTTTGAAACGATGTTTAAGTGGGTTATAAATTGGGGAAAAGACCAAATCCCTAATTTCATTGGTCCATTTTTATTGATTTTGTGAGAGAGAAAACTATTTCTTTTTTATACTTATTCTTTTCTTTTTTTCTCATACCGTCAAAATGGTGAGAAGTGTGAAAGCTTTGGCGAAGAAAGTTGAGGCGAACAAGGCAGTGGACGTGGTTAGGAGTGAAGTCGAGTGTAAGGTGGGCAAAAATGAGGCAAAGAAACTATTGGAATACTGCGGGCTATGATAGTCGAACTTTGAGTTTGAGGTTCCGAAGTGAACCTTTAGTTTGAGAAATTACAGCAAGGGGAAGCAGGAACTCTGGAGTGGTGCTACTTGTTATTGTATCTGTTCGAGGTTGGGTTTCATATGTCTTTGCATAGTTTGCTCATGAAGTGTTGTTGGAATATTATGTGGCTCCAGGGTAACTGGTGGGGGCGCCTTGGTGGCTCGTTACCAGCCATTTCATTAAATGTGCAAATCAGGGCTAAAAGTCGTCTGTGGGGGTTTTAAGGAAGTTGTTCACTCCTAGTATAGTGGCTCTGTAAACTCCTCCTGATTTGCTAAGTTTTATAAAGCGATATAAGAAGACTGATGTTATTAGGGATCCCATTGTGGGATGGATCAACACAAAAAAGTTTGGATTGCTCCAAATATATCAGGGTGACGGAGGTTACATGGAGGCTTTGGCTTCTCGCTGAGGTGGAGGGTGCCTATGTGGACACAAGAAAGGCAATTTTTGAGCTGAAGAATGATAAGGCAGAGCAAGTTGTCATTTTAAGGAATATGGTAGCTAAATGTAGATGAGCATATCACTTCGTAGAGAGTGTTCGTGGTTTTATCTGCAAAACTAAAAAAGGAGTCTCAAAGGGCATAAGGGCTACCGGCTAGCTGAAGGTTATGTGTCTTCTTTAGAGGTGATGAACAACACAGAAGCATGGCGTTATGGAGGGTTAGGAGGAGTTGGCCCAAGTGCTTGATAAGAATAAGGATAATGAGGGGAATTGATTAATCACCTATGGGTGTTGCCCATACAGACCGTTGTTAACTCCTCAAAAGTACTGATTTTTACTCTTATTTCACAATGCTTTTTCTTGTCTTTAAGTAGATATGATCACATTTAGTTGTTAAAATCTATGCATTTGCATAAGGATTTGGGAGTTATTTGTTGCCAGGATGAAGGGTTGTTTTACTGGTTTTAATGCAGGACACATGCATGAAGTCATGACAGAAAGGTGCTGGAAAAGAACGCAGGAAAGAAAGCAAGAGAATTGCCGAGTAGCAGTTGGCATGGATGGATCACGCAATGCCAAAGCTCGGCTGGCAAAGGATTGATGCCCATTGATTGATCAAGGTAGTCGTTGGACCCTGTACACGTCAACCCTAGGATTCAAATCAGGATAAGAAGAAACAACATATTATCCCTTTGAGGGTTCAAATTTTAAACTCAAGAAGCTTATCCTAGGGTTTCCACACAAGCCTATTTAAAGAATCTCAAGTCATTACTTGAGGGATCGGATAGAATCAGAAGAGGCTGTACGGTGGTGAACCGAGAGGCAACGTGGTCCGACTAGCTAAGACCGAGAGCTCTAGAGCAACCGAAGGGCTGCATCGATGGATCTCCTTCTTTCTACCCCCAACCATGAACTAAGTTTTTTTTAGTTGGTTGGGGGATGCTTGCGATGAACGCTAAATTTATGTTTGGTTTTTAATAATTCAAAATGACTTGGCAACGTTTTCTATCTGCTAATACTTGATTTTCTCAAATCCTTTGTCATAGGACAGTTGGAATAGTATGCTTATTGCACCTTAATATCTTAAAAGACTTAAGGGGCAACGACTAGTTGCTAGATACTAAAGTGAGAAGCTTCGATAGAAGATGTTCAAGTAGATGAGCTTACTTCGGAAGTGAATCTACCCCTTAGGAGTAAAGGTTGACACTTAATCAAGTTAATTAATGAAAAGCTTCGCTATAGATATATAGGGGTTTTATCATGGTTGACTTAGGGTATTGTCATCGAAAGAGGCAATACTACCTTTAATCTACTCGACAATAAAACCAAGGCAGGACATTATCAAAAGCTGGCATAAGTAGCGTGAAATCCAGGCATCCCTTGCAAACGCCCATCATTCAATTAAACACTTTTGTTGTCAGACTGTTTTCTTTTTTCACTACTTTGTTTTTGCTACCTTCGATCAAAAACCCAAATCATTCCAACACTTTCATTTTTCTTGCAAACAAGTAACATTAAGCAAATAAGTTCTTGGACAATCCCTGTGGGTTCAATACTCAGCTTATTGTTGTATTACTTGTTGACCGTATATATTTGCACGCATAAGACTCACCATGGCATTGTTTTCTTGCACTTTTACAGTAAATATTCAATTGTTTGCCAAGTGTTAGCAAAAGTTGACAAGATTTTGGCGCCGTTGTCGAGGATTGCGACGGAATTTATTGTTTTTGTTTTTACTTGTTTCATTTTTTTATTATTTACTTAGTTTAACTAGTGTATGACCAGAAACCACCTTGTGGTGGAAGACTGGCCATATGACCTAAAAATTGAAAAAACCTTGCTGAGGTTAAAAAAAGATCGAGAGATTGCACACCGTGGTAATGGAGGAGCTGATGGTATCCCAAACAATCAGGGAAATCCACCACACCACAATGGGATACCGGCCGCACCTACTACCCCAACTGTTAATGTGGAGGAGGAGAGACCCATTTGAGAACACTCAGCACCGAACATAGACAATTTGGTACCATGACTGATTGGTCCAGAGGCAAATACACCAAATTTTGAACTTAAATCGGTAATGATACAAATGCTTTTGAATGTAGGACAATTTGATGGAGTACCTACAGGAGACCCGAGGCAACACTTGAAGCAATTCATGGAAGTTTTCCAACTATTCCACTAGCCTGGAGTGTCAGAAGATACAATGAAGCTAAAATTATTCATATTTTCCCTGAGAGATAGATAAAAAATATGGCTTAGTTCCTTGCCACTTGGTTCTTTCAACTCATAGGGAGATATATGTCAGAAATGTTTATTGCGATTCCATCCACCAAAACTCACTGCCAAGCTGAGAAGCAAGATCATTACATTTAGGTAGGCTGATGACAAGACCTTATATGATGCCTGAGAAAGATTCAAGATCTTGTTGAGAAGATGTCCCATGCATGGATTCCTAAACTGGACCCAGATGGAGACCTTCTATAATATAATCAATACTTATGCCAGAACTATTATTGATGTGTTGACAAATGGTTCGCTGCTGGAAAAGAATTATACAGAGGCAGTTGGTATCCTTGAAATGATCTCTACTAATGACTTTGAGTATCCTACTGCCAGACTAGGGACCATAGCTAAAACTGGAGGAAAATTAGCACTAGATGAATTAACATCAATCCACATTGAGATTTCCAATCTTACCAGCATGGTAAGAACTTTGCAAAAGAGAAAAGAATCTCAAGAGATTAAGGCATTAGACCTATTCTGCACCATATGTGGGGAGGACCATTACACGGAAGATTGCCATGCTAACCCAGAGTTGGTAAATTTTATTGGCAATTTCAATAGTAATTATAATACAAATTTTAATACTTACAATGCAGGATGGAGGCAACACACAAATTTAGCTTGGGGAAATCAATGGGGTAATCAACACAATGCTCAGCGTTAGAATAATGCCCAGCGTTAGAATATCACTGTTTAGCAAGGATTCTATCAGAATGCTATGCCATAGAGGGCACAAGGCAATTTTTATGCAGGACAAAGAAACAACCATGGGACTTTGACTGAATATATGGAGAGGAATGATGCAATTGTTCAAAGTTTGGCAGCATCTATACAGAACCTGGAGATTCAGATTGGACAGATTGCCAATGCACTTAGCAATCGACCCCAAAGGGCATTGCCAAGCAAAAAAGAAGATACTCAGCAGAGAGGCATGAACAATGCAAAGTTGTAACTCTTCGAAGTGGCAAACAATGCGAGGCTGAGATACCTGTCAAGCAGTCGAGCAATTACCAAGAAAAAGGACCAACAGATTAACCAAAAGAAACAAAGATGAAAGAAGTGGAAGAAAGTGATGCCAGACCACTATCTGATGCCAGACCTCATTCAGATGCCATCTATCCCTTTGCAAAGCCAGCAGAGTTAGCATTTGCTTACCTACCTCCACCGTTTCCATGAAGATTATAGAATCACAAGCAGGATCAGCAATTTAAGTGCTTTTTAGAAGTTCTTAAGCAGTTGCAGATCAATATGCTAATAGTAGAAGCTCTTGAGCAGATGCCCAATTACGTTAAATTCATGAAGGACATTCTATCTAAAAAAGAAAATTGTGTGATTTCGAGATTGTAGTCTCATTGAGGGATACAGTGCAATGATACTCAATCGCTTGCCACCTAAGCTGAAAGATCCGAGAAGTTTTACTATTCCTTGTACCATTGCTAACAGATTCATAGGTAAAGCACTGTGTGACCAGAGGGGCAGCATCAATTTGATGCCAATGTCTGTTTTCAAAAATCTTAGCATTGAAGCAAGCCTGCCACCGTAATACTTCAGTTGACAGACCGATTTTTTGTACATCCTAAGGGTAAGATAAAGGATGTGCTGGTGAAGGTAGATAAATTTATATTTTTAGCTAATTTTATCATTTTAGATTATGGGGCAGACATGAATATCCCGATCATATTGGGTAAACCATTTCTTGCCACAGATAGAGCCTTAATTGATGTTCATAAAGGTGAATTGACTATGTGCATGAATGACCAGCATGTTACGTTTAATGTATTTCAAGCTCTTAAATGTGTAGATAAACCAGAAGAATGCCAAGTTGATGAGATGATGGAGTCAATTTTCACTATAGATGTGGCACAGCTGTGCCAAGACATAGAAGATGATGCCAGAGAATGGGTTGGTGAAATTAAGAGAAATAAAGACATTAAAAGACCAACGTTAGAGAACAAAGTTGCTAATTACTTTGGCCAGTCAGAACCATTAAAACTGGTGGGCAGAAAAATCAAGGCAACTAAACCATCTGTCGAGGAGCCACTAGAGTTGGAACTAAAACCATTGCCAGACCATCCCAAGTACGCTTACTTAGGTAAACACTCTACTTTGCCAATAATTATTGTTGCTGATCTATCTAATGATCAAGATGGGAGATTGCTAGAAATCTTAAGCAAATATAAGCAAGCTCTGGGATGAACCTTGGCTAATATCAGAGGTATAAGCCCTACTATTTGCATACACAAAATAAACTTGGAGGAATATCATGGAAAAACAATTAAGGGCCAGAGAAGACTGAACCAAAGCATGAAAGAAGTAGTTAAGAAAGAAATTATCAAGTAGCTAGATGCCGGGATAAAATATCATATTTTTGACAGCTCGTGGGTCAGCCCAGTGCAATGTGTGCCAAAGAAAGGTAGCATGACCGTAGTTCAAAATAGAAAGGATGAGTTGATCCCTTTCAGGACTATTACCGAGTGGAGAGTATGCATGGACTATAGGAAGTTGAATAATGCCACCAAGAAAGATCACTTTCCTCTGCCCTTCTATAGCACCCTCAAAGTATATTTGATGATTAAATAAACATTGAAGATGTTACTAAATTATTTAACTGATTTCCTGACTTGTAATTTTTTTAACATCTGACATAAAACTAGTTTATAAAATAATCCTTTCTCGACTATCGAAGTATTCATAGCCTATTTGCAGATTGCTAGTTTTGACCCTGAATTGGTTTATAAAACATATTAGTCAGTTATTAAAATAAGTATATAACTCAGGGTGAAAACTAGGTACACTGCCTAAGCTCTTTATTGAATTTAAAATCGTTACGCGATAAACAACAATTAAAATTTTACCTTTAAAACAGCTAACGAATAAATTATTAAATGCCCACTAGCGATTATCATAAAATTAGAATGTCTTACTGATGTTCAGCAGATTGCAGGTTGATTAACATGCTTGAGTCCTCTTCCGATAAGTTTCCAATAACCTACGTGTGGAACAGCACACGCTAAGTATTCACTTAGTAAGGCAACTATAAATTAAAGTAAAGCATTTCAATGTATAGAAATAACATAACAAACAAAATACTATGTATATCATATAAAAATATAGAATCGTATAAAGTTAACTTACCAAAAAAATTCCTCTGTCATATAACAGTGCAATACAGTTCTTGACTCCTCTTCCGGTAAGTTTCAAATAACCTACGTGTGGAACAGCACACGCTAAGTATTCACTTAGTAAGGCAACTGTAAATTAAAGTAAAGCATTTCAATGTATAGAAATAACATAACAAACAAAATACTATGTATATCATATAAAACTATAGAATCGTATAAGGCTAACTTATCAAAAAAATTCCTCTGTCATATAACAGTGCAATACAGTTCTTGCTAAATGGTAAGAGAGTCCCAATTGCAGTTTACATCATATCATCAAACCTTTATTTTATTAAACAAATATACGTTAAGCTTTTTAACTTAACTGCCTGCATCAATGCATTTCATGTATTATAGCCTGAAGTACAATATAATGTGATACTTTGGTACACAAGTCATCATAACCGACATCGTAGTGTCTACAATGCCATAGCGTCTAATGATGAGTACGTACTCGAGGACGCTATTTGCTCCTCGTTATCGCACCTTTTGTGCTAGTTGACACCGAAGTGTCTAAACAACACTGTAGTGTCTGGAACGCCGTAGCGTCTGATGTCAACAATGAAGTGTCTAAACAACACCATAGTGTCTGCAACGCCGTAGCGTCTGATGTCAACACCGAAGTGTTTAAACAACACCATAGTGTCTGCAACACCGTAGCGTCTAATGTCAACACCGAAGTGTCTAAACAACACCTTAGTGGCTACAACGCCGTAGCGCCTGATGTCAACACCGAAGTGTCTAAACAACACCGTAGTGTCTGTAACACTGTAGTGCTAGAACGCAATTACTAAGACTCTATGGATATCCAATTATACCAAAGACTCTCACACTAGTACCAGGGCATAACAATATAATACTTTCACATTTAAAATCCAATTCATCAATACTATCATTCGTAGTTCGATATTGGACAGTTCAAGCCCAAAATATAAAATCCAATTTATCTTAGATAAATCAGTATGCCATATCACTGTATCACATATGCCATTTAATATTTTATGCCATTTACATAACTTTGATCAATATACATTTTCATTAATATCAAGGTCAACTTCTCGCAAGTCTCCCTCATATCACATAAATAAAGTAAGTAAAAATGTACTCATCTTGGCCACTTAACATGATGCCACACTAAGTCCTAGTTCGATCCTTTCATTCATAATTCCTCGAACCTTCTCTGATTCAAACTTGAGTACATTAATCATATAAATACAATAAAATATTTGTTAGACTCAAATCTAACAATACCTTAAACTTGCTTTTTAACATAATCATTCGAAAATAAAATTTCCAATTATTTTCCTTTCTTCCTGGTATTTCCACTAATTTGAACTTCCAATAATTTTTCAAGCTTGCTAACTAATATTTAAATACAGAGTGTTTCAAATTCCATTTTATAACAGCTTGCACTACTTTCAAAAATTTTCTTGTACGGGACATGATACATACTGGATCTTAATTTCCTTTATACTGGAGAAACTAGATTCGATAATGATTCTAACAATATAAGCCATATAAATTAATAAAATCTACAGAAATTATGAAAAAATACTGAATTCACGTCACACACTATTCAGGCAGAAAACTGCTCTATAATTTTTTTGACCTTTACTCAATTAAAAATTCATATCTTTTAACTCGAAACTCGAAATCAGTTTCCATTTATTGGAAACAAAACTAGACTAACAAATCTTTACAAAGGTATAAAATTGATTATCTAAACATTTTTTTGTAGAATTTATGGCGAATTTCTAAACTTACTGCCATAATTCAAATTACAACATAACTTTCCGTGAATAATTTCTAATTTACACCAACTTCTCATTATTTCTCTACTTGTCATTTTAGTCCTATCACTTTACTTCAAATGGATAAAATAAAGCTTGTATTCATATGTTCTCTTTACATCCTTCATCAAAATAAGCTTAAACCTTTACTCTTCTAATTTCTCTTGATTTGTCAAAATGGTCACTAATTTCCTAATATAAAGATTCAAGCTTCTTAACTTTGCAAACTAGTTCTCAAATAAACATTTCTACCTTAATTCCATCATTTTAACTAAAAATCAGATTTGGTCCCCAAATTTTAAAGCTTTCCGAAAAGGTCCCTATGTATTTAACTTAGGGTTTTGCTTCCAAATAACAAATCAAGTCTGCTAGATCATTAATCCAACATTTTAAAATTTTTCTCAAAATTTTCCTTCTATTTTATCCATTGACCGAATTGGTCACTAGACCTTCCCAAGGTTGTTTTTCATTCAAACAACATTCTAATATGGTCAGAATAATTTTTCCAACATGTATTCTTCATTTCCAAGAATTAACACTTAAAACCCCAATTTATTCCTATATGCCGAATTGGGTGTATAAGCTTTTCAAGGACTTTATTTTGATTCTTATGCCATAATCAAGCTTGTAGAATCATAAATCTTCCATATTCATCCTTAATTTCAAAACCCTAAATAAAACCCCAAATTCTATGGTTAGGGTTTATGTCTTCAATCATGAAATTAATCTAAATATAAGCTTGATTTCAACTCCACAACACTTGATTTACTTAAATCAATCTTCAATATCAACATAGAACATGAAGCCTTATTTCTCTCTCATCAATAACATGAATAAATCTTCATAACTCTTTTTAAAATTACTATCAAATGAAAGAAAATTAAACATAGATTAATTTTCTATCAAAAACATACTTTGAATCTTGTTTGGAAGCCTTCAAAATGCCTAGGGAAAGTTTTGTATATTTTCCCTCTTGTATTTTCGAAATGGAGGAGAAGAGGATGAACATAATTTGTTCATCTTTTATCTTATTAATGTCATGTGTATTTAATTAAATAAATATTAAATTATTTAATTACTTGATTCCAAATAACCCTCCAACTAAGTCTTATTTTTTAATTTGCCATTTTGTAAAATTCTAACTAAATCTAGTTAGAATCCAACCAAATATAATAAAATATTCATAAAATAATATTTTATGAATTTTCCATGGCTTTTGGTCCAGTCTCTAAAATTTTCCATTCAATCCGATATACCGATAATTAACCTTTTACTCTGAATTAAATTGTAGAATTCATCTTGAATCAAACTAAAAATATTCTTAACACTTGTAACGGACTTTTATAACCTTCCTTTATCATATGGTAAAATCTCATAATTTTTCTGTTCGATCCGGGTATCCGAATTCCATTTAAACTTTGACTATGATTTCCCAATAAACAAAATATCCATTCAAACCAGAATTTCATATTCGATCCACGCCCTTAGGTGATCTATCTATTTATGAAATTAAAACCCTAAATTTTGGGAAATTACAACTTTAGTCCTTCAACTTTTCATATTTAGTCTTGTACTACACAAGTTTTGATTGCTTAACGTTTTGGTCACTAAATTTTAAACTTCAATTCCCATTCCAATTTTCCTCAAATTTCTACCAAACTTTGCAAGTACCCTAATTAACTTGCCCTCTATCATCTGATGCGTTTAAATCTCAAAAATTCTTTTCCATAACCCATAATCGAAGAAATCTTAGCTTTTGCATTTATGTCATTTTAGTCACTAAGATAGCTTTTAATATATTATCTTAGTACTGAATGATCCTTAATCAACTTAGTAAAATTCAGGGTATTACAATTCTCTCCCCTTAGGAAAATTCGTCCTTGAATTTTCAACACATACCTGGTTCAAAAAGGTAAGGAAACTGCTTTCTCACATCTTCTTTTTTTCCCAAGTCATTTTCTCAATTTTATGATTTTGCCAAAGACCTTTAACCTGCGGAATCAACTTATTCCTTAGTTCTTTGACTCCATTTTTTATCATCTTTACCTTATCTTTAACTTCTTTAATTTGTTCAGGGCCAACTACATCTCGATCTTTTGAATTCAATTATACACGCTTTTAACATATCCTCCAAATCAACTTATTCCTTAGTTCTTTGACTCCATTTTTTATCATCTTTACCTTATCTTTAACTTCTTTAATTTGTTCAGGGCCAACTACATCTTGATATTTTGAATTCAATTATACATGCTTTTAACATATCCTCCAAAATCTGAATAGTTCCCTCTGATTATCCATCTATTTGAGGGTGAAAAGTTGTGCTAACATTGAGTTAAATATCCAAGTCTTATGTAAAAACTTCCAAAATCTTAAAGTAAACATCGGATCTCTATTAGATACTATCGAGGCTGGTACTCCATGTAGTCGGTCTATTTCCTTAATATACAATTCAGCATACTTATCCCTAGAGTAATCTGTTCGAAAAGGGATAAAGTGTGCTAACTTAGTCAATCTATCAACAATCATCCAGATTGAATCCTTTTTATTCCGTATAAAAAATAATATGAATACAAAATCCATCGTCACTCTTTCTTATTTCTACTGAAAAATGGAAATCAAATACGACAATTCAAAAGATACCTGAAGTTCTGCTTTTACTTGTTGACATGTTAGAGATTTAGGTACAAACTTAGCTATAACACTTTTCATGCCTGGACATTAATATCAATTCTTTAAATCTTGATACATCTGGTTTCCACCTGAATGTACAATCAAAGAACTATAATGTACCTCAAAGATAAGTTGTTTCTTTAATTATTCATCATTTAAAAAAATAAAAATTTCCTCGATAGTACAATCATCCATCAGATTAACTTCAAAGTCTCCGGTTTCATCTTCTTCCACTTATTTGAACTTTAACAAACACTTCTCATCTTTTTTTTCTAAAGACCTTTTATTCAATCAATAAAATAGACTTTATTCTTAACTCAGAAATCAACGCGCCATCTTCTTTTAATGTCAGTCTTACATTCAGAGCTTTTAAGGCAACAAATGTCTTTCGACTGAGAACGTTAGCTACCACATTAGTTTTTCCTGAATAATAGTCGATAATCACATCATAATCCTTAAGAAGCTCGATCCACCTTCTTTACAAATAATCCTGGAGCTTCTCACAATAGCACATTGAATTGATTATAACTCCAGTTTAACAATTCTTACAGCTGAGCTTTCATCTCTTTTAACTCATTCTAGAAAATTATCCAAGTCACTTCTATTGTAAGTACTACTCTATGGCATTATTCCACCCAATTACAAACATGTTCCCTTAGTAACAATATTACTAATCCAGTTAAAACCCCTCATGTATTTCTTCTAATATCTAAAATAGTATTCCATGCTCTCGTGCTTAAGCTCCATACTACACAAGTAGCTCAGCCAAGTCAGAAGTCGAGAACAACACATACTTTACTTCATTTATACTACTACTAGAGATCTTTTTCTGACTCCCAAGCATTTAAATTTCTCAAGTAAAGATACCTCTTCTTCTTACTTCTTCATATCTGAAAATTTTAATATTATTTAATCACAAACTTACAGTTCTAAGAACTATTTTTTTTATTATCTTGAAATGTGAGCCCTTACTATCTAAATTTCCTTGTAATCTATGATGTTATAAACATAAGTGCATGTATAAATATTAAAGACTAACATCTTATAATTACTGTCTCATCTCCTTACAAGGCAGGTAACTCAACTCAAACTGAAGTTGATTACAATACCTATTTTACTTCATTATACTCACTGTGAGTCTTTTCTTGACCTCTGAGATTCGTCGATTAAGGAAATTCGGTAACGTCTTACTTTACTTACTATAATCTTATCTTATACTAATGCAGAGCAGCTTCAAGTCATACAATCAACACATCAGTAATATGACATTTTAGGGCATGTATTTGCTGACAACTTATAACAAACTTGGTTTAGCATCCAAAACCGGCTAAACCTGTAGCTCTGATACCACTAAATGTAACACCCTCAAAGTATATTTGATAATTAAATACACATTGAAGATGTTACTAAATTATTTAAATGATTTCCTGACTTGTAAATTTTTTAAAAAAACATCTGACATAAAACTAGTTTATAAAATAATCTTTTCTCGACTATCGAAGTATTCATAGCCTATTTGCATATTGCTAGTTTTGACCCTGAATTGGTTTATAAAACATATTAGTCAGTTATTAAAATAAGTATGTAACTTAGGGTGAAAACTAGGTACACTGCCTAAGCCCTTTATTGAATTTAAAATCGTTACGCGATAAAAAACAATTAAAATTTTACCTTTAAAACAACCAACGAATAAATTATTACATGCCCACTAGAGATTATCATAAAATTAGAATGTCTTACTGATGTTCGGCAAATTGCAACTTGATTAACATGCTTGACTCCTCTTCCAGTAAGTTTCCAATAACCTACGTGTGGAACAGCACACGCTAAGTATTCACTTAGTGAGGCAACTATAAATTAAAGTAAAGCATTTCAATGTATAGAAATAACATAATAAACAAAATACTATGCATATCATATAAAAATATAGAATCGTATAAAGCTGACTTATCAAAGAAATTCCTTTGTCATATAATAGTGCAATACAGTTCTTGCTAAATGGTAAGCGAGTCCCAATTGCAGTTTATATCATATCATCAAACCTTTATTTTATTAATCAAATATACGTTAAGCTTTTTAACTTAACTGCCTGCATAAATGCATTTCATGAATTATAGCCCGAAGTACAATATAATGTGATACTTTGGTACACGAGTCATCATAACCGACATCGCAATGTCTACAATGCCGTAACGTTTAATGATGAGTACGTACTCGAGGACGCTCTTTTCTCCTCATTATCACACCTTTTGTGCTAGTTGACACCGAAGTGTCTAAACAACACCATAATGTCTGCAATGTCGTAGCGTCTGATGTCAACACCGAAGTGTCTAAACAACATCGTAATGTCTGGAATGCCGTAACGTATGATGTCAACACCGAAGTGTCTAAACAACACCGTAGTGTATACAACGCTGTAGCGTCTGATGTCAACACCGAAGTGTCTAAACAACACCGTAGTGTCTGCAACACCGTAGCGTCAGATGTCAACACCGACGTGTCTGCAACACCGTAGTGCTAGAACGCAGTTACTAAGACTCTATGGATATCCAATTATACCAAAGACACTCACAGTAGTACTCGGGCATAACAATATAATACTTTCATATTCAATATCCAATTCATCAATACTATCATTCATAGTTCGATATTAGGCAGCTCATACCCAAAATCTAAAATCCAATTTATCTTAGATAAATCATTATGCCATATCAATGTATCACATATGCCATTTAATATTTCATGCCATTTACATAACTTTGATCAACATATTTTTTCATTAATATCAAGGTCGACTTCTCGCAAGTCTCCCTCATATCACATATATAAAATAAGTAAAAATGCATACACCTTGGCCACTTAACATGATGCCTCACTAAGTCTTAGTTCGATCCTTTCTTTCATAATACCTCGAACCTTCTCTGATTCGAACTTGACTCCATTAATCACATAAATACAATAAAATATATGTTAGACATAAATCTAACAGTACCTTAAACTTGCTTTTTAGCATAATCATTCGAAAAATAAATTTTCCAATTATTTTCCTTTCTTCCTGGTATTTTCGAAAACTCATTATGATTCTTAGTGACTAATTTGAACTTCCAATAATTTTTTTCGAGCTTGCTAACTAACATTTAAATACAGAGTGTTTCAAATTCCATTTTATGACAACTTGCACTATTTTCAAAAAAAATCGTGTACAGGACATGATACATACTGGATCTTAATTTCCTTTATATTGGAGAAACTAGATTCGATAACGGTTATAACGGTATAAGCCATATAAATTAATAATATGTACAAAATTATGAAAATTTACTGAATTCACGTCACATACTATTTAGGCAGAAAACTGCTCTATAATTTTTCTGATCTTCATTCGATTAAAAATTCATATCTTTTAACTCGGAACTCGAAATCAGTTTCTGTTTATTGGAAACAAAACTAGACTAACAAATTTTTACAACGGTATAAAATTCATCCTCTAACCATTTTTTTAGAATTTATGGCGATTTTCTAAACTTACTGCTATAATTTAAATTCCAACATAACTTTCCATGAATAATTTCTAATTTACACCAACTTCTCCTTATTTCTCTACTTGTCAATTTAGTCCTATCACTTTACTTCAAATGGATAGAATAAAGCTTGTATTCATATGTTCTCTTTACATCCTTCATCTAAATAAGCTTAAACCTTTACTCCTCTAATTTCTCTTGATTTGTCAAAATGGTCACCAATTTTCCAATATAAAGATTCAAGCTTCTTAACTTTGCAAACTAGTTCTCAAATCAACATTTCTACCTTAATTCCATCATTTTAACTAAAAATCAGATTTGGTCCCTAAATTTTGAAGCTTTCCAAAATGGTCCCTATATATTTAACTTAGGGTTTTGCTTCCAAATAACAAATCAAGTCTACTAGATCATTAATCCAACATTTTAAAATTTTATCAAAATTTTCCTTCTATTTCAGCCCTTGACCGAATTGGTCACTAGACCTTCCCAAGGTTGTTTTTCATTCAAACAACATTCTAATATGGTCAAAATATTTTTCCCAACATGCATTCTTCATTTCCAAGAATTAACACTTAAAACCCTAATTTATTCCTACATGCCGAATTGGGTGTATAAGCTTTTCAAGAACTTTTTTTTGATCCTAATGCCATAATCAAGCTTGTAGAATCATAAACCTTCCATATTCATCCTTAATTTCAAAACCCTAAATAAAACCCAAAATTCTAGGGTTAGGGTTTATGTCTTCAATCATGAAATTAATCTAAATATAAGCTTGATTTCAACTCCACAACACTTGATTTACTTAAATCAATCTTCAATCTCAACATAGAACATGAAACCCTATTTTCTCTCTCATCAATAACATGAATAAATCTTCACAACTCTTTGTAAAATTACTATCAAATGAAAGAAAATTAAACATAGATTAATTTTCTATCAAAAACATACCTTGAATCTTGTTTGAAAGCGTTCAAAATGCCTGGGGAAAATTTTGTATATTTCCCCCCTTTTCTGTCTTGTATTTTCAAAATGGAGGAGGAGAGGATGAAAATAATTTGTTCATCTTTTATCTTATTAATGCCATGTGTATTTAATTAAATGAATATTTAATTATTTAATTACTTGATTCCAAATAACCCTCCAACTAAGTCTTATTTTCTAATTTGCCATTTTGTAAAATTCTAACTAAATCTAGTTAGAATCCATCCAACTATATTAAAGTATTCATAAAATAATATTTTATGAATTTTCTATGGCTTTTGGTCCAGTCTCTAAAATTTTCCATTCAATTTGATATACCGGTAATTAACCCTTTACTCCGAATTAAATTGTAGAATTCATCTTGAATCAAACTAAAAATATTCTCAACACTTGTAACGGACTTTTATAACCTTCCTTTATCATATGGTAAAATCTCATAATTTTTCTGTTCGATTCGGGTATCCTAATTCCATTTAAACTTCGACTGTGGTTTCCCAATAATCGAAATATCGGTTCAAACTAGAATTCCACATTCGATCCACACCCTTAGGTGATCTATCTATTTATGAAATGAAAACCCCTAACTTTTTGGAAATTACAACTTTAGTCCTTCAAACTTTTATATTTAGTCTTGTACCACACAAGTTTTGACTGCTTAACATTTTTGTCACTAAATTTTAAACTTCAATTCACATTCCAATTTTCCTCAGATTTCGACCAAACTTTTCAAGTACCCTAATTTAATTTCCCTCTATCGTCTGATGCTTTTAAATCTCAAAAATTCCTTTTCCATAACCTATAATTGAAGAAATCCTGGCTTTTACATTTTTGCCATTTTAGTCACTAAGATAGCTTTTAAGCTATTATCTTAGTACTAAATGATCTTTAATCAACTTAGTAAAATTTGGGGTAATACACCTTCATCAACCAAATATTGGATAGGCTGGCAGGTAAATCATACTATTACATCCTAGATGGTTATTCATGGTATAATTAGATTGTCATCGCTCTAGAGAATCAGGAGAAAACCACATTCACTTGTCCATATGGGACATTCGCCTTTAAGAGAATGCCCTTTGGACAGTGTAATGCTCTAGCAATATTCCAACGATGTATGATGTCTATTTTCTCTGACATGATTGAAAACAACCTAGAAGTTTTCATGGATGATTTCTCAGTGTTTATCAAAACATTCGAGGAATGCCTTCAGAGTCTAGAGCTTTTTTTGACGAGATGTATTGAGAGTAACATGGTCTTGAACTGAGAAAAATGCCATTTCATGGTGAAGGAAGGCATAGTTCTTGATCACAGAGTAACCAAGAGAGGTCTAGAAGTGTACAAGGCAAAGGTTGAGGTAACCAAACAATTGACACCACCTACAAGTGTAAAAGGTGTCAGAAGTTTTTTAGGACATAATGCTTTTATCGTCGGTTCATTAAAGATTTATCAAAAATTTCTAAAACTTTATGCTTGGTTTTAGAGAAAAATGCCACATTTGCATTTGATGATTCTTGTCTAAAAGTGTTTTAGGAACTTAAGGACAGATTGATTAATGCCCTCACAGTCGTGGCACCAGACTAGAATGCGCCTTTTGAGCTCATGTGCGATGCCAACGATTATGTTGTTGGAGTTGTGTTAGGACAAAGGCGTGGCAAGGTTTTCCATACCATTTTCTATGCCATTGGACATTGAATGAAGCCCAACTCAACTACACCACTACCGAGAAAGAATTTTTCGCGGTTGTATTTGCATTTGATAAATTCAGATATTACTTATTAGGTAACGAAGTTGTGGTGTATTCAAATCACTCAGCATTAAAATACCTCTTGGCAAAAAAGGATGCCAAGCCTAGACTGATTCGATGGATGCTTTTGCTGCAAGAATTTGATCTTGAGATTAGATACAAGAAGGGGAGCGAGAACTTGGTAGCTGACTGTTTATCACGGTTAGAGCATCACCTTGAGGAAGGGATAGCCCCGACCATTAGAGATGAATTCACTGATGAATATTTACTTGCATTCGATTCTTTGCCATGGTACATTGACATAGTCAATTATCTAATAAGCAATATTTTGCCACCGAATTTGGCGAGCAGTGCTAGAAAATGTTTCTTGCATGATGTTCGGCAATATTATTAGGATGAGCCAATTTTGTTCAAGCAATATACCGACCAAGTGATCCGTCGATGTGTGCTAGAGGAAGAACAACACAACATTTTGCAGTTATGCCATGCAGCACCATATAGAAGATACTTTAGTAGAATGAAAACTGCTGCCAAGGTGTTGTAGTTCAGATTCTTTTGGCCTACGTTGTTTAAAGATGCTCATTACCTTGCCCAGGCATACGATTGATGCTAGAGGATGGGTAACATCTCTAGCAAACATCAATTACCGCTTCAAAATATTATGTTAGTGGAGCTATTTGACGTATGAGGAATAGACTTCATGGGTCCCTTTCCTCCATCATTCGGGAACCATATATCCTTGTGGTTGTTGACTACGTTTCAAAATGGTTAGAGGCAGTAGCTTTTCCAACAAACGATGCCAAGGCTGTTGCTAAATTCCTTTATAAGCATATCTTTGCTAGATTCGGTGCCCCCAGAGCCATCATTCATGATGAATGATTGAATTTTAAGTGTAATTTAATCTCTAGAGCTCTGTGCAGGTACGAGATTGAACAACGTATTGCCACAGCTTACCATACCCAAACAAATGGCCAAGCGGAGATCTCAAACAAAGAGATCAAGAACATTATAGAAAAGACTGTGAATATGACAAAGAGGGACTAGTCTTTGAGATTAGATGATTCCTTGTAAGCTTACAGAACAACCTTTATGACTCCGTTGGGAACTTATCCTTATATGCTTGTGTTTGGGAAGGCATGTCACTTGCCAGTAGAATTAGAGTATAGAGCTTATTGGGCAATCAAAAAGCTCAACATGGAGTGGAGAGCTGCTAGTGCAAAACGTTTATTGGACATAAATGAATTAGAGGAGTTTAGAACTCAAGCTTATGAGAATGCCAGACTCTACAAAGAAAGAACAAAACGATGGCATAGCAATAGGATATTGCCAAGACAGTTTGAAGTAGGCCAACGTGTCTTGTTTAAGACGAGGCAAAAGTTGTTTCCGGGTAAGCTAAAGTTTAGATGGTCAGGACCCTTTGAAGTTGTGAAACCATATGCTCATGGAGCAGTTGATTTCAAGGATGTGAAAATGGAACAATTTTCAAAGTAAACGGCCAAAGATTAAAGCACTACTTGGAAGGCCACTTGCAATGATGCCAAGGAGATTGTCCTCTTGGCAGAGGTTCTGTGAACGTTATCATCATGTTTTTATTTTTGTATATGTTAGGTTAAATGTTTTTATTTTTTGTTATTTCTCATTTATTTTCTTTTATTTTTTCTTTTTTTATTTCTCCTTGCTGCGTTGAAAGGTTTTGTTGAGTGGATACAAGAATTTATTGCCAGGCAGAATACCAAGGATGAGGACTGGCATGGGGCGATAAAAACAATTCAGAGAAGAGTTTTATCTTAACCGACCAAGGGTTGATATGCTCAGCCCAAGAAAGAAGGAACCCGTCTTTGCTAAGTGTTGAATTTTACCCTAGCTGCCTAAAGGTGAAAAGTTGAAATTCAAACTTTAACCTTATCCCTTTATCTCTTCCCGCGCCGTCTTATCATCACATCATGATTTATTTTCCCCAAACACGCTAAACCTTTATGACTATCCCTATTCAACCGACCACATAAAGAACACCATTTAAAACACTAAACTATTTTACCCCTTTTATCTACTTAAACCCTAACCGACTCTTAGCTGAGACCTTTTTTTACTCTTTCATCCATTCTTATAAATCCATGTCTTCGAAGAAATTGCTCAAGTTTTCAAGAAATCTTCATGGCATCTTCTTCAACGCCCTTGAAAATATTTTCAATGAAGAAATTCCCAGGAAGTATGTGAAGAATTCGCATCAAGAACCTTCTGCTATGAGAAGGGTTTTGAGTTCAAGAACGAACCCAACTTGGGCTACTCCCCAGAATTTGTCAAGGTGATAAAGATGCATAAGTGGGAAAATTCTGCCAACCACTAGGGGAAGTTCATGCCAACGTTGTTTGGTAATTTTATGCTTATCTTACGACCAAGGATTCACCCTTCTTGATGGTGCAAGGTAAGCGTGTTAGTTTTGATAAAGGGTATATAAATGATATGTTTTTTGGATGAAACAGAGGACAAACACACCAAGTTTGTGTAATCTTTGGGTGATGCCAAGAGGAAGACGATATTGAAGGAACTGTGTGAGGCCGACACTCAATGGAATGTATCATCGAAAAAGCATCAGACTGTGAAATAGTTGGAGTTAAAATCTCAGCCACAAGGATGGAATCATTTCTTAAAGGAAAACTTGATGTCGACTACTCACAATGAAATAGTTTCAGAGGAAAGATTAGCATTGCTGCACTCTATCATGACTAGCTACAATATTAATGTTGGACGGCTTATCATTGAAGAGGCTTTTAAATGTTGTGGTAAGAGCAATGAGAGTTTACTTTTTCCTTCTCTAATATCTACCATTTGCATATAGCATGGCGTGCCACAACTCAACTTATATAGCATTCAAAAGAGTAAATGGACCACTATAACTCCTACCATGTGGAGACAATTGATGGCTACAGAGGTAAAGGAGAAGGGAGAACAAAGAACAACAGAGTCTGTGAAAAAAAAAGGTGCCAAAGGCAGAAGCTATGACTCTGATGCCAGCTAGATTAGTGGCAATGTTTTCCAAGATCTACCAATGCCAGGAAATTATCCTCCAAAAATTTGAGAAAGCTGAGGAGCAGAACTCTATGTTCTAGCAATATATGTATGCTATGGACTGTTCCATGAACAAAACCCTTGAAGGTATGTCCACGCAAACATTTTCAGTGTTCCCTGCCAACCTCCTTGCCAAGGATGACATGCCAGTCAGTCCTCACTCTGACACAATCTAATGCCACCGTCTCAGTCTCTCCAGTACAAGTTGAATCTGCCAGAACTGATACACCACCTGAATCTGATGATAAAGAAATTCAAAGCCATGTAAAGACTACTACCACACCTGTAGCACCTGCCTCATCTACTGCCACTGATGTCCCGGCTACCTCTAAGCCGGTGAAGATCGTTGAAGAAGTTCTCCACGACCTTAGAGCCTCTACAGCCGCATCAAAACCCAGTCTTAAGGGCAATAAACATATGGCTCCTAGTCGAGGGAGCTTCTTTAAAAGAAAAACACGTGTGTCACAGCCATAACCCTCCGAAAGGGAGTCCACATCCTCTTAAACTCCTTGTATTTCATAGCATGCTCATGCTTTTTTAATTTTATCTGTATATATGTGTTGTTTTTATGCATTGAGGACAATGTGCACCTTAGGTTTGGTGGTGTGGGTTGTCTTGTATCTATTTCCATGACATTCATGTTTATATTTCAGTTTACATTCTGTTTGCCATGTAGGATTTAACATTGCATACCAAACTGCAAAAAAAATTGCCTCGATCAATTTTATACTTGTTACCAACATTGCTAGGTTAGGAGAAGTTGTGCTAGATCATCTATCCGACGAAGGAAACTAGAATTTAGAAATTTTATGCCATTACATTAGCATTGCCAAGTAGCTTGGCAATTGAACTCTAGTTTAGGGAACTTTAGTTTCACTTTACACACGGTATGTATCTATTATGCGAAGCAAACTTAGGTTCGCTTGAAACTAAGTTTAAAAAAATTTGCCAGGGTAAAAAGAATAAATAAGGCAACAAATGTTTTGCCAAAAGCTGAAGAAACTTTAGAACACTTCTATGCCTTAGGGAAAATAATTAACATGGGCCTTCATGGTTTGCTCCCTCTTAGTTCTCAAGCCAATATAGCCCTAGGGAATGAGTGTAATGGGTTAGCTTAGTGATGTAATCTAGACTAACGTGGGTATTCATAGTTTTCTCCCTCTTATATCTCATGCCAAACAGTGCATGACACAACCCTAACTAAATGCTAGCATAATAAAAAACACCCTTGGCAAATAAATGAAATTATGAGTTTGGGTAGTAGAGTTGTCTAAGGGAGTCACGTAAACTTGATGCATATTGCCCGCACATTCTATACACTGATGAACCTAGACTAGAACTTTATTGCTACACTTGAATTTGTTTCTCTGTCTGGCATTAATACACTGAATATCCGAGGATAGACCTAGGATAATATATTGCTAGCTAGTGGGTGTTGGGAACCATGACAATTCTTGTCGAGGTACCTTTTTCTGTTTTTCTAGATTTTTAGTTGCATTACTTGGGGACAAGCAATGAGCTAGGTTTGGGGGTGTGTTAACCCCTCAAAAGTAATGATTTTTACGCTTATTTCATAATGCTTTTGCTTGTCTTTAAGTAGATATATTTGCATTTAGTTGTTAAAATCCATGCATTTGCATAAGGAGTTGGGAGTTATTTTGTTGTCAGGATGAAGGGTTATTTTACTGATTTTGATGTAGGACACAGACATGCATGACAGAAAGGTGTGGCAAAGAAAGCAAGAAAAGAAGCAACAAAATTACTGAGTAGCAGTTGGCATGGATGAACCAGGCAATGCCAAAGCTCAGCTGGAAAATGATTGATGCCTATTGACCGGTCAAGGTAGCTGTTAGACCATTTATACGTCAGCCCTAGGATTCAAATCAAGATAAGAAGATATTGCATTTTATCCCTTCGCGCGTTCAAATTTTAAACTCAAGAAGAATATCCTAGGTTTTCCACGCAAGCCTATTTAAAGAAGCTTAAGTCATCACTTGAGGGATCGTATCGAATCGGAAGAGGCTATACAGTGGTGAACCGAGAGGCGATGTGGTCCGACCAGCTAAGATTGAGAGCTCTAGAGCAACCGAAGGGCTGCATCGACAAATCTCTTTCTTGCCTATTCTCTTAGTTTTAGTTTTATTTGAATGGTGATGTTAAAATGCAACCATACTTTATGGATGGCCCCAACCACGAACTAAGCTTTTTTAGTTGGTTGTGTGATGCTTACGATGAACGCTAAATTTATGTTTGGTTTTTAATAATTCAAAATGCCTTGGTAATGTTTTCTATCTTCTAATACCTAATTTTCTCAAATCCTTTGCCATATGACAGTTGGCATAGTGTGCTTATTACACCTTAATATCTTAACAGACTTAAGGGGCAACGACCAATTGCTAGATACTAAGGCGAGAAGCTTCGATATAAGATGTTCAAGTAGATGAGCTTACTTTGAAAGTGAGTTTACCCCTTAGGAGTAAAGGTTGACACTTAATCAAGTTAATTAATGAAAAGCTTCACTATAGACATATAGGGGTTTTATCATGGTTGACTTAGGCTATTGTCATCGACGGAGGCAATACTAACTTTAATCTGCTCGACAATAAAACCAAGGCAGAACATTATCAAAAGCTAGCATAAATAGTGTGAAATCCAGGCATCCCTTGCCAACGCTCATCATTCAATTAAACACTTTTGTTGCCAGACTATTTTCATTTTTCACTACTTTGTTTTCGCTGCCTTCGATCAAAAACCCAAATCATTCCAACACTTTCATTTTTTTGCAAATAAGTTCTTGGACAATCCATGTGGATTCGATGCTTAGCTTACTGCTATATTACTTGCTGACCGTGTATACTTGCACGCATAAGACTCATCTTGGCATTGTTTTCTTGCAGTTTTACACTAAATATTCAATTGTTTGCCAAGTGTTAGCAAAAGTCGACAACCGTGGTCGTCAGTTTTAGCATCCTGTAGATCAAAAGGTGGCGAGGATTCGACTCTGGAAGCTAGCATAGATGAGGACTTAACAGGCATATTGATGCGTATGTAGCTGAGAAGGGCGTGGAAGTCTATGTAGAAATGGAAGTGGAGGTGAAAGATGATGATATTGCGTCAGAGATAGTAGGCGAACCACTATTTGTCGGTGCTAATTCTATGATGCTAGTGAGAGGTAAAGAGATCCTTAATGTAAATTATTGTGAGTCAAAGGTTGGATCGTCTCTAGAGAAGGGTATTGATAATGAGGGCGATACCACGAAAGTCTTCCATTTAATGTAATTTTGTCGGCGAGACTGCACCCAATGTACTTCTGGCATGCTATAGCGTGGAAAAGAGAGGCGGCTAAGGCGAGAGCTTGGTTGGCAACACTGCCTCTCTTTCCTGGTGATTCATCCGGGTCTCTTTCTGATAGTGATTCCTCTGGCTTTTCTTTTAATATTGGTAGGTGTTTTATTTTATTATAGCTATGCCCTAAATTGTATTTAACATTTTGATTTAGTATTCGTAGATGCTGAAGTTACGTCTCCATGGAGCTTTGTGGCGGGGGCATCTGAAAAACCTCCGGTTGGCATCTCAACAAGCCCCCTATGGGAGAAAGGGAGTGATTATTCGGCCCCCTATGGGAGAAAGGGAGTGATTATTCGATTGACGTTGAGGAGATAAAGAGAGTGGAATTAAAGGTGCCGGCCTTGGAAAAGTTTGAGCGTGAAGGCTATTTTTTTTTTTTTTGAATAAGAAGGGTGCTCTAGAAGAGAAAAAGAGAAAAGTGTTCGTGGAGGTGCCAGTGGTCGTGAAGGTGCCCGAGGTCTCGAAATTGACTATGGTTAAAGAAAATTCAATATTTGGGACTATGACATCACGTGAGGGCATTAAGGCTTCTACCATTACTACTATTTTACCATTCACCATTCAAGCAAACACGTAGTCATTCAGACATCCACATATTCGTTCAAGCATTCATAAATAGTTCGAGTATTCTCCTAGGACTTTACCAAGTTCCTAGGGTGCCTAAACAACAAGGGGTTTTCCCTGATACTTGAAGTTTTGAAGAGAATACATTTGTAGTAAAGACATTTGAGGGAGAAGAAGCATTTACGAAGAGTTCATCGTTACGCTAATTCCACTTTTCATTCTTTTGCTGGAGAACCTCCATGTTTCCTTTAAACCTGCACACATCGGCAGCTCAAAGGAGGATGTTACCCTTTAAATCATAAATTTTACATGTACAACGGAGGACATCTATTCTGGAGATGTCTAGGTTCTAAACCACCTATGGTGACAAGCTTTATTTTTATATTTAAAATTACTACAAAATGAAAGGAAAGTCTTCAGTTGGTGACGTTTCTCATCCATGCTGGGCTCGGGTTCCTATAGGACTTCCAGTTGTCAAACTGGTTTCCACGACTTCTGCTGATACTTCTTCGTCCTCATGTCGTAGGTGGATTTCATGAGATTTGGGGGCTTACATTTTTTACACTTGCAACAGCGACATCAACAGTGAGGTATCGCCGCTAGCATGCGTCGGTGACCTCGCCCAGGGGTTGGTTTTGTAGAGCCTGATGAGGAGCATAGAAGCTAGCTCTACCCCATAAGATCAAATGGTTCCAGACTTTCACCGGATTGCAAACCTAAACTAGTGTCTAGCATATCACCGTCAACATATCTTGTAAGATACTGCTATCTCGTCTGTCTCATGGCACCACCCTTGGATGTGTGTGGTGAGAAATTACTAACCCATATTTTTTACTTCTTTCTTCTTCATGCCTAAAATAGCTTGAAATGGGAAAACTATCACGATTGATTCTTTTGGTTGGAAAGATCTTTACGCTCACCGCACAAAATGTTAGTGTCTAAGATGTCAAACGTCGGATGATATGGTGGAGACGAGGACCAAGTAGGAGGTAATAGGTGCAGCTAGCGGGTCAGACAAATTTGATGGTTTTCCGGGGGCATAGGCGGAGGTATAACAGTTGTGGTATAACAAATCTCAATTTAAAGTTATACATTGTTAGGACATTTCCTTTATATATTAATGGATAAACTACACCATTGGCCGTTGAACTATTGAAACTTTTCTACTTTAGCTATCAAACTATTTTTTTTGCAATAATGGTCACTACCATTACAACTATTTTCTACTTTGGTCACCAACCTTCAACTTTCAATTAAAATTAACGAGGATGATGATCAGATATGGTATAATAATAATTTCAGTCCTCAAAACTTATACATTCTATCAATTTGGTCCTAGTTTGAAAATAAAAAACTAACATTAATATTTGTAAATCATTTCAATTGGGTCATCATTGTAATTCTGTATAATTCAATATATTTAACTAGTTTTTATTTTCTTATATTTTTAATATTAAAAATTTTCTTGATTAATTTTTATTATCTTATATTTTTAATATTAAATAAATTCAACAATCTCATTCTTCTCAAAATCCTAGCCACCATCATCGTCAATAGAGTAGTGAGTAGGGTCGAGGTGCACGATATGGAGTCTGTTTAGAGTATGCTCAAAGACCAGTTAATAGATATAAATAAACTGATATGAAGACATTGTCATTATTGTTCTAGTCTCTTTTTTATGTGTATATATAAATAAACTAATTTTAACAAAGTCCTAAGAATAATATAATTAATTAACAATTAGTGTTTAAAGTATCAGAAGGGCAATGCAGAACGGAGCAGGGAATGGGTGACGTTGTATGTGGGTAATCTTTCTGAGGGGATACACCGGCAAGGGTTGCGTCTCGCTTTTGATAGTTGTGGAGAGGTCGTAGATGTGTTCATTCCAAGAAAGCGAGCGCATTGTTAGAATCTTAGAAATACATAGGATTTGTTGAGAAAATGAGAAGAAAAGAGAGGAGGTACTCTCCAAGCTTTATTAATGAACCATCGTAATATCTTCAAATGAAGACCGGCCCTTATATATAAGAGATATGACCTGTGAAGTCTGTTAAGAAACCGTCTAATACAATCCTAATAGTTTTACTAACAGACTTTACTGTTCAACTTACTAATACAATTCATACTCTAATATTCACCTAACAATCCTAACATTTGTCATGCTGAAGTTGATCTTTGATCTTCACTTGTTCAACTTCCTTGCTCTACTGTAATATTCACCTCACAGTCACACTTCTACAAGAAAGGGCTGTTGTTGAGTTTGTGAAACAACTGAAAGTTTGAACCGATGTTTATTAAACAAAGGTGCAGACAAGGGCTTAGTCATGATGTCAGCCACTTGCTCACAAGTCAGAACTTCATTCACTTGTAACTTATTTGCAACTACCTTCTCCCTAACAAAGAATAAATCCAACTCAACATGTTTGAATTTGGAATGTAACACAGGATTTGCAGAAACCGCCACTGCACTGGTGTTATCACAGCACAATGTAGGCATCCTATCTAATGAAACAAACAACTCACACAATAACAATTGTAACCACACTATTTTAGCAGTAGCTCTGCCTCGGCAGTAGAACGAACAGCAACTTGCTATTTCTGAGAGCTCCAAGAAACTGGATTACTACAAAAGTAAATACAAAATCCCGTAGTGGATCTCCTATCATCTGGATCAGTTCTCCAATTAGCATCAGCTAACCCAGTGATTGTTAAACAAGAACTAGGAGCAAGCTGCAACCCAAAATGTACTGTGCCTTGAAGATACCTTAGAATCATCTTAACTGCTTGAAAATGTGTATCAGGATTCTGCATAAACTGACACACCCTATTGACTGCAAAAGCTATATCTGGACGTGTAACAACAATATACAGACGTGCACCAACAATACTCCTATATTCAGTCACATTGGCAATAGGACTACCCTCACCAAGAGACAGTTTGCAATTCGTTATCATAGGTGTTGGAAGACTCTTAGCCTCATCAAACCTACACCTTCTTAAGAGGTCCAAAATATATTTCTTTTGACATAAAACCAGACCAGTGGATGTATAATGTACCTCAATACCAAGAAAATAATGAAGACTGCCAAGGTCTTTTAGAGAAAATACCTGATTCAGCCTTTCAATAACATGTTGAACCTCCCTGCTATTGTTTCCAGTGAGTATGATATCATCTACATAAACTAGTAGATATAAAACACCTGTTTTATCCTTCCTAACAAAAAGAGAGGAATCAGATTTAGTCACATTAAACCCTATTGAAACCAAATATTCCTTTAGTTTTTCAAACCATACCCTAGGAGCCTGTTTGAGGCCATATATGGCCTTGTTTAGTTTACACACTAAAGGTGAATTCAGACCTCCTTGCTCATATCCTGGGGGTTGTGTCATATATACTTCCTCTGACAAGTCACCATTTAGAAAGGTATTCTTTATATCCACTTGTCTTAGTGTCCATTTCCTAGCCACAACAAGAGAGAGAATAGTTCGAACAGTAACAGGTTTCACCACTGGGCTAAACACTTCATGAAAATCAATGCCAGCTTCTTTAATATACCCCCCGAGCAACCAGCCTGGCTTTGTAGCGTGCCACAGAACCATCGGGATTCCTTTTAATTTTGAATATCCACTTGCAACTCACAGCTCTCCTATTTGGAGGTAAAGCTACTAGCGTCCAGGTGTTGTTTCTTACCAAAGCATCATATTATTCTTGAGCATCTTTCTGCCAATGAGGACTAAGCAAAGCTTCTTTAATACTTCTGGGTTCATGACTATCTGATATGGCTTGAACTTGAAACACTTTTGACTTTCGTATCCCATTTTTACTCCTAGTTATCATAGAATGTCTGTTCCCTTCAATCTGAAACTGATTTCCAGGATCAACAACAGTACTATCTATATTCAAACCCTGTTCGTCACCAGTACTATCTGTATTCAAGACCTGAATCTCATGACTAACCACAGGTTCTTCAACTAGAGTAGGAGTAGGTGACAATGAAGATATTAAATTTGTATCATCATGAAACCCAATATTAAATTCTCGCTCTTGTGAAACCTCCTAGGGAATTTCAGGAGAAAAATCCTGACCTTGTACAGAGTCAACCAAAACAGAATTATCACCAGGTATATTCCCCAACTCAGCAACACCATTTGGAACATTAACAGGAGATTCTTCAACCACAAGTGTTCTATCTTCACTAGGAACCGAGGTTGAAGAGTCAGTAGAGAGGGAAGAATTGAGAGGCACTGTACACCTGGGCAACAATTGTTGTGTCACGGGTACAAGTAAAAGAAATTCATGTTGAACAGGTTCAACACCATGCACACCCCCACCTTATCAACAAAAGGAAAAACACTCTCATCAAAATAACATGCCTTGAAACAATCAGCCTCCCAGACTCATCCAAACACTTATACCCTTTATGGAAAGAACTATAGCCTAGAAAGACGCACCTCTTTGTCCTGAAATCTAGCTTGTGCCTATTAAAAGGCCTGGTGTAAGGAAAGCACGCACACCTAAAAATTTTAATAGAAGAATAGTCATGTACCTTCTTGTAGAGTTGTTCATAGGGCGACTTTCCACTCAGAACAGCTGTAGGTAACCTGTTTATAAGAAAAACAGTTGTCGTAAAGGCATGACTCCAATACTTTAGAGGTAGTCCAGCTTAGGCAAGGAGTGTGAGACCCATCTGTACCACATGACGATGCTTCCTTTCAGCCTTTCTATTCTGTTCAAAAGTGTAGGGACATGACACCCTATGTTGAACTCCATTTACAAGAAACCAGTTCCTCAAACCTTGATATTCCAATCCTCCATCAGTTTGCAATGCTTTTATCCTACAGTTAAACTGCACCTCAAACATTTTGTGAAAATTAATAAAGCACTACATAATCTCTGACTTCTGCTTCAACAAATACACCCACATATGTCTACTAAACACATCAATAAAAGAAACATAATATACATACCCATCAGAATTTACTGGGACAGGACCCCACGAATCTGAAACAACCAAATCAAAAGGCTTCTCATACTCAGTTAAAGACTGGGAAAAAGGTAATTTATGTGCTTTCCCTTGCAAACAAGCTGAACATATCTGTGACATTTTATTCTCTTTTGAAACTATATTACAAGACTTTAAAACCATTTTAAGGACACTATCAGAAGGGTGTCCAAGACGTTTGTGCCGCAAATCAAAAGCAGACAAACCAGAAAAAGAAACAGCATTTGTACAAACAGTAGATTGAGAAGAGTCCATAGGTGTAGAGGAAACAAAAGTAAGGGCCATGGAAGGAACTGTTCGACCTGGTGAAGAAGACATCTGATACAGACCTTCACGAGTGAGCTTCCCTTCGAGTAGAACACTCTGAGTTAGTGGATCCTTGAAACGACAACCATTGGCAAATAATTCAAAAACAACATCATTATCCCTAACCAATTGAGATACAAACAAGATACTTTTTCTGTATAGACGGAACATGAAGCAGATTTTACAAAAACAAAGGCTTAGTAGATGTCTGTAAAAACTCTTGACCTATATGAGCAATATGAACACCAGTCCCATTTCCTATTAGTAACCTACTATTACCTGTATAAGCTAAACCTGCTTGAAGCTTAGACTGATCATTAATGATATGGTGGGTGGCTCCCAAGTCTGGATACCAAGATGCATCCATAGAACCAGAAAAGTGAGTGAAACCTGAAGCAAATAACCCTGGTGCAGCTGGTGCAGAATGAAACATCTGTGGACTGTTCAAAATATGAGGCTGAGTAGATGTTAATGCTGAGGAAACTGATGTAGAAGACCCAGGTCCTGCAAAGGCTAAGTACTGATGTCCACCAAAATGAGCAGGAACATGTGAAGTATAAAAACCAGGCCAAGGAAAACCTTGTATCCCCATCATGTGCTGATTATTTTGAGCAAACATTCCAGGATTAGAGGAACCAAAAAGTCCAGTTGAAACTCTGTAGGGAGGAAAATGAGTAACAGTGTGAGTATAAGCCTGAGCTGGATTTTCGAACCTCTGTGAGTACCCAGTATGTGTACCATTAGCAGTAGTATTAGAAAAACCACCATTCTGATTATCCCTGCTGTCAGTATTAACCCCAGTGTAGCTTTGATCAAACCTATACCAACATTTCTGAACAGTATGACCAACACGACCACAGAGTTGACACTGTGGCCTATTGGAATTGTTCCTAGCTCTACCTCTGCCAAGATTATTATTTCCACCTCTACGACCACCAAAGAAAGCCTGATGATGTTGACCATTATCAGCATTCAAAATTGTTTGAGACTCATCAGTTGAATTAAATGTCTCATTCTGTTGTATGACTAAATTGGCATGAGCATGTACATTCTCTTGCAAAAACAACTGTTGACGAGCTTCACAATTGACGAGCATATCAGTAAGATTCTCTAAAGACACTTCTTCACGGGAAGCTATTGCAATTACTGACTCAAATTCAGTGGAAAGGCCTGCCAAAATGACACTGACTTGTTCTTGTTCAGAGATGACACTCCCTGATGCTTTTAACATATCACAAGTCATCTTAATCTTTGCTAGATACACATTAACAGTCAAACCACACTTCTTTTGAGTATGCAAACTATGCCTCAAAGAGGAGACCTTAGTAGCTAACTTAGCAGCAAACATTCGACTTATAACCCTCAAAATTGTTGCTGTAGTGTTACACCCTGTAAGATGAGGAAGAACTTCTGCACTAACAGTGGACAACAACCAGGAAGCAAGAAGTTTATCTTGTCTATTATAAGACCTAAACTCAGGATTAGTAACCACTTGACCTGACTCATTCCGAACAGTACGACTTGGTATAACAGCATCACTAGATAGAAAACTAGAGAGACCATAGCCATCAACAATCAAATTCACTTGTTGTTTCCAAAGAAGAATAGTATTCTCAGTCAACTTCACAATATCATGCTTCGGTATATGTTGAACAAAATATGTACCCATTGTATCCAGAGAAGCATCAGTACTAGAACTCGTATTTGAGTCTTGTGTCATCGTATCCTATACAAAGATCCAAAGATGCAACAACCAAGCTTGTAACACAAAATATACCACAGCTACACAAGAGTCGAAGAAACTACATAGAGGCAATACATCGAACACATGATATGCATCAGACAAGCCAGAAACACAAACATATATTGTAACATCTCAAGAAACCACCTTAAGAGGATTTAATGAGATTCAATTTCAATCAAGGATTCCTGAAAACGCTCACTAGTTTACTTCAGCATCAATGAGTCTTTTCGAAGCAAACGTCCTAACGATTTGAACAGGATATCAACAAATAATCAAAATTGACGCAATCAGTGAGTAATCAATCCAGAGAACATACCTCAATCAGGATGATAAGTCACTATCTACCTTCACAACAAGAATTCTGGCAACGAATCAACTAGAAAAAGGTAGTACAGCTGAAAAGAAATACTTACTGTGGAATTACAGTAATTGAAGATACGACAACAATGGCGGAAGCATGAAACTAATACCAGAACCACATTTGAGCGACTGATACCATGTTAGAATCTTAGAAATACCTAAGATTTGTTGAGAAAATGAGAAGAATTAAAGAGAGAATGGAGAAAGAGAGGCGGTACTCTCCAAGCTTTATTAATGAACCACCGTAATATCTTCAAATGAAGACCGGCCCTTATATACAAGAGATATGACCTGTGAAGTCTATTAAGAAACCGTCTAACAGAATCCTAACATTTGTCAAGCAGAAGTTGATCTTCGATCTTCACTTGTTCATCTTCCTTGCTCTACTGTAATACGCATAATGGAAGGAGATTTGGTTTTGTTAGGATATTGTCCAGAGGTACTTCGAGAAGGCAAATTGAGAGGTTTCATGGGTTTTGTTTGTGCGGATCAGTGATATCGGTGTTTGAAGCGCAACATGGGAGAAGATTTTCTTTTTGGAGAAAGAGAGCGAGTTAACAAAAGAAATCGCGAGGGATCAAGAAAGGTCGAGATCCTAGTGAGGATGGGATTGAGAATCAGAGAAAGGTGAAAGACGTGTTAAAAGAGACTCCTAACATGTGCAAGACGCCTAGTGCTGACGAGTCAGAACGTAAACAGGTGCTAGGGGAGGTGGATTCAGATTCGGTGGAGATTCTAGTGAAGAGCATCTATGAGACATCGAATTTAGCTAGTGATCTGGAAAAAGCCAGGGTGAAGAAGTTTTTGCTGATGCGGATTTCTGCGTACGTGATGCTTTTGATGTTTGAATCTTGTGAAGCCAGCGATGTTTTTCTGGGTATGAATGATATTTTGATGACATGGTTCAATCAGGTTGAGCGTTGGTCACCAGAGTGTGCTGATTTTCACAGTCGCAGAGTGTGAGTGACTATTACGGGGATGCCGATTCACGCATGGTCTCTGCAAAATTTTTCATAGATTGCGGCTATTTGGGGTTCGTTGGTTACACTGACTACAGCATAGTAATTCCAGATTCATTTGACTGTGCGCATATTGAGTTAGTCACAAGATCGTTAGAAAGGATTGATGAATGTGTGAATCTGTTGGTGCAGGGTGAAATTTTTGTTGTAAGGATGCGGGAAGTGGATTGGTGTGCAAGAGATCGACCTAAAGAATGGTCCGTGATGTTGAGTTCTAGTGAGGAAGAGGAGAAGCTCTCTGATAAAGGGGGAGATCAGGGAACTAAAATGTTGAGTCAGAATAGTGAGGGACAAGTGGAAAAGGTAAAGGAACAGTCTCAGTTATCGGGTTGGCGTTCGTTGGAATCGCCTATTAAGCTGGACGGTAATGATGGGGAGGAGGGGGTTGCCGTTGGTGCAAACAACGAATGTTTCATGCCTCGGACTGACGACAAGGATGGGGGTAGATTGGTAATTAGAGGTAGTGAAAAGTTTGAGGTACATCAGAAGTCTATCGAAAAGGAGTTGGAATTGAATACAAATCCTTGTCCTTTGGAAACAGATTTGTTACAACCATGTACCCCGTTGGATAAGGATCCGATTGTGTTGGGTGATAAAGTTAATGAGGATAGTGTTACTTTAAATGACACAGTGGAGGGCAACAAATCAGTAACAAAAAGAGGGCAGGGAAGACCTCGAAAAGGGGGCTGTTGTAAAAGAAAATATAGCTGATTCGAGTTGTTTCGCCAAACAGGATAGGTTGTTGAGAGACGCGGGATAACGAGTAGACTATTTAAATTAGTGGGGATTTCCTCAATTGGACGAGAAGAAGACGTTATCAAGGGTGATCGGGATGGTCGGAAGGCGTTGTGAATTATGAAGATAATGTCCTGGGATGTTCACGGGCAGGGGAGATCGTCAAAACGAAGTGGGGTTCGCAATTTGTTGAGGAAGCAGCAGTGTGACAAGGTTCTTTTCCAGGAAAATAAATTGGAAGTAATCTCGGAGGAGGTAGTGAGTCGAATATAGACTTCGGATAATTTTGCTTTTGAATTCTCGCCTTCAGTGGGAGCTAGTGGTGGTATTTTGATTGTATGGGAGAAGAGTTGTTTTAGGTTGGAATTTGCTGTGGTAGCTCGACATTTTGTGTTGGTGAAGGGTTTTTGGATCCACATGGGTTTCGACTGTTGTGTGATCTCAGTTTATGCGCCTGGTAATATGACGAATCAAAAAGTATTGTGGGGGAAAATTATTGGTGTCATGCGTGAATTTGAGGGCCCTTGGTGCGTGAGAAGGGATTTTAACGTGGTCCGAAGTGCGGCAGAAAGATTGGGATGCTCATCAACACCACAAGGGTTGGAGGAATTTGGCAAGTTTATATATGAAACATGTTTGTTGGATGTGTCTGTGTCGGGGAAATTGTTTACGTGGTTTGGACTTGGAAATCATTGTAGCCGATTGGATTGTTTCATGGTCTTGGGAGAATAGATGGATAAGTTTGCTCAATTACGACAGGTAACTTTGCCTCGTTCGATTTATGATCATTGCCCGATTTTTTTATTAAATGATGAACAAGATTGGGGGCCATGACTGTTTCACTTTTTGAATTTTTGGGTTGATAATCGAAGTAACGTGCGAAAGATTGAGGAGGAGTGGAATCGTTTACCAGTTGCTGGTGTTAGTAAGGAAAATATCATGGATCGTTAAAGGGGGTTTTATGTGAATAAAATAGTTTGGTCTTTCGTGATGTTGAGAAATCCATTTTGCACATTCAGTCATGCATTGATGGATTGGATTTGACTGTGGCAGCAGGAGGTGGGGAGGAGGAGCTGCTGGTTGAGAGGAGACAATGGATGCATGCGCTGTGGAAGGTTTTGAGCCGTAAAGAATCCCTTTGGCGACAAAAATCGCGGGCTACGTGGCTGCGAGAGGGAGACAAGAATATCGCGTATTTTCATCAAGCTGCGAAATTAAGAGCTCCGCGTAACAACATTTCTGGGTTGTGGATTAATGGAAAGTGGGAATCGAATCCGAGTCGATTGTGCAGTTTTGTTGTGAGGGAGTTTCGACGACATTTTTCAAAAGATGATCGGTTTTGCATTTGGAATATTGAGGCTAATTTTGTTCAACTCCAGGCAGTGGAGGCGGATGAGCTTGTGATTCCTTTTACAGTTGAAGTTAAAGCCACGGTGTGGAGTTGCGATGGTTCGAAAGCACCAGGGTTGGATGGCTTTAATTTTGAGTTTTTTCGGAAGAGTTAGAACTTTGTTCAAGAGGATGTGATGAATTTTATGCGGAAGTTTTATGAATTAGGACGGCTGCCAAAAGGGTCTAATTCATCATTTATTGTGTTGATACCGAAGAAATCTGAGCATAAGGTTTTAGGAGATTATAGACCGATCAGTTTGATTAATTCGGTGTACAAGATTCTTGTAAAAACTTTGGTTGGTCGTTTACAGGGGGCGTTGGATCAAGTGATTAGTGATAAGCAATCGGCTTTTTTCAGAGGTCGGCAAATTGTGGATGAGATTTTGTTGGAGAATGAGGTGATTCATTTGATGCGCAAGTCGAAAATTAATTTTAATAAATCTTTTTTGTTTGCATTTGGGGTTTTGGAGTTATGTTTCTCAGAGGCAGCGGAATTATTGGGCTGTCAACAAGGGGTGTTGCCTTTTATGTACCTAAGACTACCTTTAGGGGAAAACCTACGTCGTAAAGAAATATGAGATTCGGTAATTACGAGGTTTTGGTCGAAATTGGAAGGTTGGAAGAGAACGTCGATGACATTTATAGCGAGAGTAGCGTTGGTAAATTCAGTCTTATCTTCATTACCAATTTATGACATGGGTTTGTTTGTGGTTTCGAAAAGAGTTATCGCGAAGAGATTGATCAGACTCGTAGGGCATTCTTATGAGGGGTGTATATTTGCAGCGAAAGATGAGTCAGGTGTGTTGGAGTAAAATTTGTTGTTCTCTGCATCTAGGGGGTGTAGGGATAATGGATTTGTGGGTTAGGAATTTGGCTATGCTTTCTAAATGGGCATGGCGGTATGCTCAAAATCCTAAGTCATTATAGCGTGAATTGATTGTTGCTAAATATGGGGAAGCTATTCCTTAGTGGCGTTTTGATTCTACATGTTTGAATTCAATGTTAGTTGTATGGAAACGGATCATTCAATTAGCATCTAGCGTTGAGGGGGGTTCGGCTATAAAATTGTTTAATTTCTTATGGAAAGTAGGTGATGGTTCGTAAGTGATGTTTTGGTGGGATCTGTGGTGCATCAAAGAGCCATTGAAAGATGTTTATCTACGTTTGTTCTCTTTGGCCGTAAACAAATTGGCTTTGGTGAGTGATTATGTGGTGGTCGGTTCATTTGATCACGGGATTTGGTGTTCTTTTTTTTGTAGGGAGCTTCGTGTGTTCGAAGGCCAATGTTTGAGGGAATTGATTGATTTGGTTTGCCCGGTTTGCTTAAACAAGTTGTTGCGGATATTTTGATTTGGAAGCCTGATGCGAAGGGACAATTTTCGGTTAAGTGGCTAACGTATCTTATGTTGGTGGATCGTTTAAGGGATGTAGATGTTAGGGTTTGTTTCATGTGGTAGGTGATGGTGCCTCCTAAGGTACAGACTTTCTTATGGTTTCTTTGGCTTGATCATTTGCCAACGGTGAGTTTTTTGTGTGCACGTGGAATTAATTTTTCAGAGGAGCAAAGTCGTTGTGTGTGGTGCACAGAACATACGAATGAGCAAATCATTTGTTATATTCATGCCTTGTTGTACAAGTGGTGTGAGGTTGGTTGTTGAAATGGTGGGATGTGTGCTTTCCTTTTCCTCGTTTATTGGCTGATTTTCTTGTGCCCGGTTTCCATTGCTCGTTCACAGGTTAGTTGCAACATTGGTGGGTAGCATGTGTTGCCTCAGTGTTTTGGTTAATCTGGTTGGCACGAAATGAAGTCATGTTTAATGATAAGCAGATGTCGTTGGAGAAGGTATTTTTTCTCATTAAACTTCGTTCTTTTTATTGGGTGAAAGTATTATCGGAGGATATGTGTTGTTGTTATGAGTCTCAATGGTGGGATTGTCCTCGATGGTGTATCTCTATGGTGGGTCTGATTTGTGTAAGGCTGATTGATTCGTGGGTGCTGCCCCCTCAATGAGTGCTTAAGGTGAATACGGATGGGGCAGCGAGGGGAAAGTCTGGTTTAGCCGGTATAGGTGGTGTTTTGAGGAATGCGGAAGGCATTATATTGGTGGTGTTTTCAGGGTCGTTGGGAATTATGGAATCCGGAATTCTTACCGATCACGGTCTCGGGCCGCTGTCTCCGATGGTCGAGGGAGGTGTGTTGATGAACAGCACCGTTCATCTTCCTAGTACTCTTTAGATCTAGGGTTAAGTAGTTTTTTGTGTTCAGGGTTAGATCTAAAAAATTTTAGGTTCAATTTTAAAGGCTTAAAAGTTTAGTTTCTAGTAAAAAAAATATGGGTTTTTCCAGATCTCGACGTCGGTATACGGCAGCGCATGATCAAAATCTAGAAATCCAAGGCGGCGTGCGGCAGCTGTGATGAACATCGGTGAAGGTGTTCATCTTATTTGAGAGAGTTTAAATTTTTTTTCATGTTTCAAATGAAATAAAAAAAATTTTAAGTAGGTTTGATACTACCCGTTATAAAGACAAATGGGTTATTTAAAGATTTTATGTCCCCCGCCTTAAAGTTGTTTGCTCCGCCAGATCTTCCTTTTCAAAAGTTTACATTTTGGTCACCTATTTTATGAGTCAGCCATATCTTTTAATTTTGCTCCTTTAATTTGTTTTTATTTTAATTTGGCTCGAGGTCGAATGGTTAAATTCCCCTTCGAATCCCTGTTTTCTTTTGTTATATTTAATTTAGCATTTATTATTGGTTTCTATTTATTTAATTTGTGCTCTAAATGTTCTACTTTATTTAATTTTAGTCCATTAATATTATATATATATAATATATGTATGTTATGTATATATGTATTATATGTATATGCGTATATATATTTTTATTATTGTTAGTATATTATATATATTATTATCTTATAATATACATTATTTTTTTATGAATTACTATTTATATATATATTACATATTTTACTATATATTATTATTATTATTATTATTATTATTATATGTGTGTGTGGGTGTGGGTGTTCTTTATTTATGTATTATATGTATAATGTATATCATGTAATTTAAAACAAATATAAAAAATAACGTATTTATATATATATATATATATATATATATATATTATATGTATAATTTATTATATACTATTTATATTATATATTATGTTTTTGATATATCATGCATGTTATGAAAATATAATAATACATATATTTTGTATATTATAGTATATGTTTTATTTATTTATATATTTATGTTCTTCATCGTGGTTATATTTATTTGTCAGTATGTTTATCTTATACATGCATATTTTTATTTCATTGGTTTTTAAATCTAGTTTTCATTTCAGTATTCTAGTGGGAGTGTCATCCAGTCTCCGGGTGTCATCTCTTTTGGTACCGTAAATAGAGGCATTTTTAAATTGTCATGCATATACTTTTCTTTTTAAATTAAATTGAATTTTTATTCTTCTTAATAAATACAATATGAATCCTTAGATACCAATTTTTGGGCGTAGTGGGGGTGCTAATCCTTCCTTACTCGTAACCGACTCCCGAACCCAATTCAAATCTCTGGTTTTATTTTTGGTGTTCAGTCTACCTTATCCAAGTTACCGGTGATGACTCCAAATTTTATTTAAAATATGAGCTTTTCCAAATTTCCCCCCTTAATTACAAATTTTTATTAAAAAACGGGTTTTCCTAATAAGCCCGAATTATTTTAGTCGCTACAGCTTGGCGACTCCGCTGGGGACAATTTTTTTTAAAAGGGAGTTAAGCCTTAGTTGGGGTCGCATCGTAATTATTAAGGAACATTTAAATTAGATTTAATTTAATTTTTAATTTTTAAACCTTGTTTGATTTTGTATAATGTTTGATATAAATTGTCATCATATATTAGTTTTAGAACCTTTAAGTGAGAGTTATTACTTCGCTTTGTGGGGTGTTCACCTCCGTATGGTGTTGTAATTCACTTTCGGAATTCGGTCCTTATATTTCTTGGGGTGTTCACCTCCGTATGGTATAAGTGTCGTATTTCCCCGAATCGATGTCCTAGAGACAATTTGGGTATCGTTTACTTTAGAGCTTAACCGCATATAGGGCTACCCTTTGTAAGAACTATGTCGTTATGCTGCCCGTTTAGAATTAACCCTTTAGGTCTTGTTTGCTTTTATTTGTTGTATATACCTTTTATTCGCTTAGAATTGATTGTTTTATTTTATTGTTGAGTATTTAATTTATTTATTCGATTGTTTCGTTATATTGACTTTTTTGTTTTTTTTTCTTTTTTGCATACAATTTGCATTACATCATAACATATTGCTGATTAAAAAACAGTCCAATTTAAAGGGCATTCGAGATTGGAGAAAAGTCTGTGATGCCAACAATTCGGGTACCGTTTACTTTAGAGCTTAACCACATATAGTAGACCACATGAGCCCACCCTTTGTAAGAACTATGTCGTTATGCTGCCCGTTTAGAATTAACCCTTTTAGGTCTTGTTTGCTTTTATTTGTTGTATATACCTTTTATTCGTTTCGAATTGATTATTTTATTTTATTGTTGAGTATTTAATTTATTTTAATTTATTTATTCGATTGTTTCACTATACTGATTTTTTTGTTTTTTTTCTTTTTTGCATACAATTTGCATTACATCATAACATATTGTTGATTCAATAACAGTCCAATTTAGAGGGCATTCGAGATGGGAGAGAAGTCTGTGATGCCAAGAGCAATAATGCTACAGTATCGAGTTGGGTCGAATGAAGACCAATCAAGGAAAGTGAAATTGGCGAGGAGGCACTTGTTGGAGGCAGAGACGACATATCTTCGATGCAGAGGCGGATCCTCATTGAAACTGTTGCGTGCAATAAGTGCTACGCAAATGTGCAAGTATACACGTCGCAAGTAATAAAGTGATACAAGTATCGAGTATCGTCTCCACAGGGATTGGTTTGGGCCACTTTGCTTAAGTTACTGCACTGTGAAAATAAAAACACAATTGATAATAGAGGTTTTAATTAACGAGAAAACTAAGAGCAATAAACTAAAATAATAGATGAAATTAAAATAGAGTAAATAGGCCAGGTTATCGTGAGTTGAGGTGTGATAGCCGATTGGATCGTCTTGGTAAAAGAGTGCAAGGGCAACTCGGTTGTCGTGGCAACTTGCACAGCGGGGTTGCCTTAGCAACTAATCGATGGTTGCCTGGGCGACTAGCTGGGCAACTACTTGGGCGTCTGGGCAGCAACTTCAAGGTTCGGCAGAGCGTTCTTCAATGGTTTCTTCTTATCCCTAAGTCGAAACTCTAGCTACTTGTGCATGCCTTGATAATACATCCCTGCGTGAATCAAGAGTGAACAACAACCAATCTTGTGCTCCTCTTAGCCGTTGAAATCCTTAACTTATTCCTAAGCCGGATTAATCTTCACCATCAATAGATTGAATAAAGACCATACTCATTCATTTCTTGAATCTAACTCTCCCGATATTAGATAAATAGATGAAGTTACGAGATCCTCTCCCAATTCACTCGTAAACAAGAATAAAAGCCAAGAATGAGTAAACCTTGAATAGAAAAGTGCAAACTCTTATTACCTAAACAAAATCCAATTGTTTCTCACAACAACAAAACACAATAACCCCAACCAATCAAGTTAGTTCATGGTTGGGTTCAAAAGATATACAAAGAATAATCCCCTAACCATGAATCTAATAGAAGCAAAGAAGAAGAAGAAGAAATCAAACTCTCTCCCTCTTGCCCTCTTGTCGAAATTTCTCTCCTCTTTCCCTTTGGAGTTGTCAAAATTTTCCCTCTTCTTGCTTCTCTCCAAGTTGACGATATGGCCTCTAATTTATAGGGCTAGGTCAAAGTCCTTCTTTGAGGAGGAAGTTAAGTTGGAATTAAATTATCTTTAAAGAATATAATTCTTTATTATAATTATATTCCTACTAGAACTTCTCCTATCTTCTTGGAATTTAATTCTTCTTTAATCTCTTCATTGAAATCAAATTCCTTTGGGATTTGACTTTGCTCCACGTCATCTTGGGCTTGTCTAGTCATCAATTTTGACTACCATATCACCTTGTTCTTTGTCGACAATTGCCCTGCCAACTGGCTCGGCGTCTCCTTCATGCATTGCCCTGGCAACTAGCTCGGCATCTCCTTCATGCACTGCCCTGGCAACTGGTTCTAGCCTTGCTTAGGCAAGTGATTCTGCACACACACAAAAACACACCAAAGCAGCATCTTTTTCCACAAAAATCACCAACTTATGTAATCAAGCTCAACGGTGGAAAGAAACATGAATTAATGCATGAATGACTAATTATGCAACTAATATTAACTTAAGTCTAACAATAATATGAGTAAAAAGGGTAATAAAAATAGTACTTTTGAACACTTATCACACCCCCAAACTTGAACTATTGCTTGTCCTCAAGCAATGCAAACTAACAATTACCTGCCAAGACTTTAATCATCAAAGACATGCTTCAAACTTGAATTCAAACCTCGGAACCGTGGCACAAAGTATGATCACCTTTTAATTTTTCGGATAGCACATAAATTACCCGGAAAAAAACTATAATGCTCGTGACAATGTGTGTGCGTAGTTGTGTACAAGTTGATTTTCAAGATTCTATGTGAACAATAGGCTTTTATCAATTTAATTACCGGGGCATTTATTTTTATTTTCGCTAGAGCCAATTTCAGGCACCTCTAGCAAAGTAAGCAATTTCTCATTTTATTTTAGTCGACTAGAGCCAATTTCGGGCACCTCTAGCGATTCTTTAATGTGCATTCACTACTAGAGCCAGTTTTGGGCACCTCTAGCAAGAAAGTGTATTTACTACTAGAGCCAGTTTCGGGCACCTCTAGCAAGAATTTAACTTTTAATTTTCAATTTTAAATTTACCCAAATTTTAAGCAACCTAAGTTCAGTAAGTTTCTTTCAATCAATAAGCCACAACCATGTAAAAAAAATTCAGCATCATAGTAAAATTCTAAGTTCTTTTCATGCAATCCTAAAATTAAAGGTTCTTTCAATTAAGTGCAGTGGCAAAAATTCATCATTGGATATTCAACAAGTCTTAAGCAATTAAATCCAATTAAAGGCATGGCAAGTAACATATGCAACCTATATGTGATTGCTAACGATGAATGCAACTAAACATGAAACTAACTAGAAACCAACACCCCCCAAACTCGAGAGAAGCATTGTCCTCAATGCATGTAAGAGTGAAAAAAATTTAAAAGAAACTAAATGAAATGAGTTAGTCGAAGAGGTCGTCACCTCGAGTGATAAGTTTCCTTCGTGCCGTTTGCTTGATTCATTTTTCAGTTCGTGGTTGAATGCTGGTACCGTGTGAATAGTATTGCTTTGATTTGATCCATGTTTGTCGATGCAGGTTCACTTGCATGGGCATCAGTAGTTGCCGAAGTCATTGTTGTTGCCTGGGCATCGCCAGTTTCAGTTGTGGTTACTTTGGCAAGTAGTCGGCAGTGAATTTCCTTAGCATGGTGGTTGTGAGTCTTGTTGTGGAAAAGAAAACCTGGAAACTCAAGATAATGAAGAAAAATAAAATATCTCCTAAATTTTCCAAAAATAAATAAAGAGAGGAAAAAAATAATAACCGAAAATAATAGAAAAAATAGTTCGAAAGAAGAAAAAAAAGAAAAAGAAAAAAATATATATCAAAAGGAAAGCATGCTCATGCATCTCCTAAGGTGTCAACTTCTTTGTTACGTTCTTCATGGGCACCATTGTAGTGCTTCAATCTTTGTCCTTTAACTTTGAATTCATGTTCGTCGGTAATGGACTTGATTATCACGACATCATGGGAGAATGGTTTGACAACTTCGAATGGTCCCAACTATCTTGATTTTAGTTTTCCCGAGAAAAGTTTTAGTCGAGAATTGAATAAGATAACTAGTTGCCCTGGCATGAATTGTCGCAAAAATAGTTTCTTGTCGTGCCATTGCTTTGTTTTCTCCTTGTAGATTCGTGCATTATTATAGGCGAGTGCACGGAATTCTTCTATCTCATTAAGGTCCAACAAACGCTTTTGTCTGGCACTTTCCCAATCCATATTCACGGTCTTGATTGCCCATTGGTTTGTAGCTGATATTGCCCGTCCTCTGGCAATGATCATATTGCTTGTAAAACTTTTGGGCATCTTTGTACAGTATTGGCCAATACAAACAGGATTGAAAAACTTTAGCCGCGGTACGAGTTCCTCCAAAATGTCCTCCAAAGGGTGAAGAATGTCATTACCAGAGTACATTCAGCTGCTCTTCTTCAGGGACACATCTGCGTATGACCTGATCTGCACATTTTTTAAACAAAAGAGGCTTGTCCCAAAAGTAATGCTTAGCATCATGGCGGAAACACTTCTTCCCTTGGTGAGTAAGGCCATAAGGTAAAATACCACAAACAAGGAAATTAACTAAATCCACGTATCGGGGTATTGCCGAGGCATATGCTGCCGTGGCGACTGCTCCCAAGATTGCCGAGTCGTGTGTGTCTAGAGTTGCCGAGGCATACGCGTCTATGGTTTCTGAGGTGTGCGTATCAGTGGTTACCGAGGCGTACGCGTCTGGAGTTGCCGAGGCGTGCGCGTCAAGAGCTGCTGCGGCGTCGATGGTTGTCGAGGCATGCACATCCATGGTTGCCGAGGTGTACGCGTCAAGAGCTGCTGTGGCGTTGAGGGTTGCTGAGGCATGCGCATCCATGGTTGCCGAGGTGTCAAGGGTTGTCGAGGCAACTAAAAGTTGTTCATCCGGGAATGCATCGCATATCTCTAAATCCGCATCCTCCTCCCTGTGAGTTGGCCTAGGATTGCTCCTACCGCGAAATCACTTGCATCATACATGAGCTCAAAAGGTGGCGTCCAATCTGGTAGAACGACAATGGGTGCCGAGGCAACTGTCGAACTCATTACCAAAAACAAAAAAAATTATCCATGAGGATCTCAAGGAAGTCTTCGACCATGTTTGAAAAGAGTGCCATCATGCATCTTCTAATGTTACTGCATATCTGAGAAAACTTGAGGAGGGTCGTTTCCGATACTTCTTATAGTCCATCCGCACCCTCCATCGGGTGACAATATTGCCCAAAAAGAGTTTGGCCAATGTGCTTGCCACTACTCCCTTTTGCGTTACCATGGTGGATGTGTCTTTCTTCTTTGTTCGCTTGTAGTCCATATATACTCTCCACCTTACTACTATTCCTAAAGGCACAAATATATTAATAGGAAAAATTATATCCATTCTCAACCATTCAATTACCGCATTCTTGTCGACTTCTATCATGGTTGGATGTAGCCTTTGTTGTCGTGGCAATTGCTGCTCAAGCCAATTGCCGTGGCAATCAGTTGCCAAAATTTGCTGTAAGTCAAGGGAAGAACTAATTTTCTGAAAAGCTTTACGAATCCAAACACCGTTTTCTTTTGGCCTCTCAAACATCTCCATCAGTAGAGATTTCGATGGCTTCAAATCTACCAACCTCGGTTCCTCAAGACATACTTGCAATGGACGAGATGAGTTTTTAAAGAATTCAAAAGATTCAACTATTACTTGCTCATATTCCATTGGCAAAGTATTATTATCTCGTTGATCTTGCATGTGGTCGTGTAATTGCCGTGGTAATTGTAGATGAGAGCAATCTACAGATTCCTGCTTCAGCATCAACGTTGTAACCTTCTGGCCATCAGGTTCCTCAGAATTTGCTGTAGTATTGTTGTTCTCAACTTCACTGAGTGTTGTCACGGCATTGCTCTGTTCAGGCTCCTCAATCATTGCCGAGGCAATTTGTTGTTCAGGCCCATCATGTGTTGGGCAGTCTCTTTCATTGGCATCCTCTTGACTTTGAGGTTTTAGTTGTTCCCCACACATCGGAGAGCTTTCTTTGCATTTCTCCTTATCCTCTTGCCTTGGGATGTCAGTATCCCTAGGAATGAATTGTTGGTGCATGTTATCCATGACATATGTGGATCTCCCCAATTGATTTTCTGAATCCCCTAAGGTTGCATCCCACTGAGCTATCCTCGTATCCATAGATTTTGATAGCTCTCGAAACTCTTCAATTGATCCATCAAGTCTAGCCAAGGAAGCTAGTAACGTTTCCTCCAAGGAATTGGAATGCTCTTGAAAAGGACTACATTGCCATGGCATATTTGTTGCTGCGGCAAAATTGTTATGGTAAAAAAAAAATGAGCTTTTTGACCATACCATGAAGAATTTTGCTGCTGGTTCCCTCTATGATCCTCCATGTAGTTATATGCACCGAAAATTTGAGGCCAATTTTCAAACACATGATGTTCTCCACACATAACACAAGATTTTTCCACGGTATAAGTTCTTTGGGCTTCTCTCGGTTGGTATAGGTAATCATCAAAGGGTGCAAAAAACTCTTGATTGGATTGATTCATATCTTCCAACATCATCTCTCGAATAGATTGGCTTTTATTTCCCGACATGTTGATGTCCCTTAACTTGTAGCGCACCTAATTTTTTTTGATAAAACAAACAAAAAGAAAAGTTAGTAAAAATAAGAGAAAAAAATGCAATAACAAAAACAACTAACACCAATTGCCAATCCCCGACAACGGCGCCAAAAACTTGTTGCGTGTAATAAGTGCTACGCAAATGTGCAAGTATACATGTCGCAAGTAATAAAGTGATACGAGTATCGAGTATCGTCTCCACAGGGATTGGTTTGGGCCACTTTACTTAAGTTTCTGCACTGTGAAAATAAAAACACAATTGATAATAGAGGTTTTAATTAACGAGAAAACTAAGAGCAATAAACTAAAAGAATAGATGAAATTAAAATAGAGTAAATAGGCCAGGTTATCGTGAGTTGAGGTGTGATAGCCGATTGGATTGTCTTGGTAAAAGAGTGCAAGGGCAACTCAGTTGTCGTGGCAACTTGCACAGCGGGGTTGCCTTAGCAACTAATCGATGGTTGCCTGGGCGACTAGCTGGGCAACTACTTGAGCGTCTGGGCAGCAACTTCAAGGTTCGGCAGAGCGTTCTTCAATGGTTTCTTCTTACCCCTAAGTCGAAACTCTAGCTACTTGTGCATGCCTTGATAATACATCCATGCGTGAATCAAGGGTGAACAACAACCAATCTTGTGCTCCTCTTAGCCGTTGAAATCCTTAACTTATTCCTAAGCCGGATTAATCTTCACCATCAATAGATTGAATAAAGACCATACTCATTCGTTTCTTGAATCTAACTCTCTCGATATTAGATAAATAGATGAAGTTATGAGATCCTCTCCCAATTCACTCGCAAACAAGAATAAAAGCCAAGAATGAGTAAACCTTGAATAGAAAAGTGCAAAATCTTATTACCTAAACAAAATCCAATTGTTTCTTACATCAACAAAACACAATAACCCCAACCAATCAAGTTAGTTCATGGTTGGGTTCAAAAGATATACAAAGAATAATCCCCAAACCATGAATCTAATGGAAGAAAAGAAGAAAAAGAAGAAATCAAACTCTCTCCCCCTTGCTCTCTTGTCGAAATTTCTCTCCTCTTTCCCTTTGGAGTTGTCAAAATTTTCCCTCTTCTTGCTTCTCTCCAAGTTGACGATATGGCCTCTAATTTATAGGGCTAGGTCAAAGTCCTTCTTTGAGGAGGAAGTTAAGTTGGAATTAAATTATCTTTAAAGGATATAATTCTTTATTATAATTATGTTCCTACTAGAACTTCTCCTATCTTCTTGGAATTTAATTCTTCTTTAATCTCTTTATGGAAATCAAATTCCTTTGGGATTTGGCTTTGCTCCACGTCATCTTGGGCTTGTTCTGTCATCAATTTCGACTACCATATCACCTTGTTCTTTGTCGACAATTGCCCTGGCAACTGGCTCGGCGTCTCCTTCATGCATTGCCCTGGAAACTAGCTCGGCATCTCTTTCATGCACTGCCCTAGCAACTGGTTCTAGCCTTGTTTAGGCAAGTGACTCTGCACACACACAAAAGCACACCAAAGCAGCATCTTTTTCCACAAAAATCACCAAGTTATGTAATCAAGCTCAACGGTGGAAAAAAAAACATGAATTAATGCATGAATGACTAATTATGCAACTAATATGAACTTAAGTCTAACAACAATATGAGTAAAAAGGGTAATAAAAATAGTACTTTTGAACACTTATCAGAAACCAGTGGGGCCATGCCCCCGAAGTTTGAAAATTTTACATTTAGCCCCTTAAAATTTTCAAAAATTTTAATTTGACATTTCCAAAATTTTAAAAATTATTATCGTATTTCAAAATTTTAAATAATTTCAATTAAATCCCTTTCTATTTTTTTAAAAAATGGGTCTTTAAAAGTTTCGATTTTTTCAAAAATTTTAGTTAAACTTATTTCATTTTTATGAAAATTTTGAATTAAACCATTCAAAATCTTTGGAAATTTTAATTTAAGCCGCCAAATTTTTAAAAATTTTAAAAAGGCCACTTCTAACCTGATTGATAAGACTCTCCCCTAGAGAAGGGATTCTTGTCTGCACTCTGTCATGGATCTTTTGAACAGAATAAGAGAAAAACCGACGAGATTGCCTATCGGACCGACAACGATGCTGAAACGAAGAATACGAGCTTTGCCTCATGAAGTCAAGATCTCAAGAAAAGAAGACAACCATTATCTGTAATTCATTTTAAGCTTCTTGTAATCAGACATCTTCTCCGTTAAACAAAAGTATATCTAAGGACTATTCGAGAATCAACACCTTATTTGCATTCATTCCTACATTAGAACATATTTATGGTGCCTCATACATTTTTATGATGCAACTAATCATATTTCGAAATTATTGAAGTCTCTAATTTTGTTCAGTAAAATATTCATATGGATTCATTGCATCATTTTTGTTGCCACTTTAGAGGGGTACTCGCTTCAGAAAGCAGAACTTCTCATTAGTACAATTGAGAACCACTTGCAACCGGTGACACCAACTGTTCCATAACCTATTAGTTGTTGGTTGATCAAGCCTTCAGTTTTCCATAGACAAAGAAATAAAAAAAAAACTTACATTTTAGTTCGACTTCTTTTACTTACAGTGATTTGTTTTCCAAGTTCTCACAAGTTCGACAGAATTGTTGGCATAATGTGCTTAAACATGGTAAAGTTTAAGACAATGGATAATTCAAATGTCCATCAAAAATCCATTTTTACGAATGGTCAAAGGAAAATAAATCCTTTGGAAAAATCCAATGTCATGATTGATACAAACTGATTGTACCCAGGGGAATGGTACAGCTAGCCCAGAGCAAATGGCTACCGGTAAAGGCAACTCAAAACCGTTGATCCTTGTGCATTTGGGAAAAATGCAAAAGAAATCTATGAGCTAAGCTGTAGATTTTTTTAAAAACCAAATGGCAGAGTGTAGTCATTTTTTGTCATAATGAAATTTTCATTTTGTTATTTAGAAAACATTTTTTTGCATTCTTTGATTTTTATACATTTCATTCATTGCTATGGGATAGTTTTTGTCTTCACACAAATACATGTACATTTCATTCTTTGACTTTAATTCCGAGCAGCTTATGTTTAAAGGAAAGCGAATACCGTAAGGACACTGCAAGTGTGAACATCTTTTGTTCTATTTAAGGAGACAAAAGAAACAAAACTAGTGTTCGGTAATGGGCTGATCCCATTGAGTGAATTCCCTTCTTAGGCATTTGTTGTTTAAGATCCTTGAATTGAGTTTTAACCTTAAACTTCTACCCCCTGAAGACTATTTTGATATCCATGTATGGGATGACGAATGACATTCCTTCATTTCCCTTCACAAATAAGAAAAAATATTCATTTGTTGTCCCCCTTTGAGCATGATCGTTTCTTTTCATTTGAACCCAATCCAAGGATCATCCCCACACTGAGGGCAAAGATGATGAGGATTTTGTTCGCAACTTAAAGTTTCCCGGTTTTGACCACACTACAAATATAATGTTTCATGAATAAGCGCAAGAAATAAGAATCGGTGTACTGGATACAAAGACAGGAGAAACATCAGAATAAGTCGGTAAGAGAAATTTTTGCTTAAAAGGACTGGCTAAACCAAATTGAAAGTTTGCCAATAATAAGGTTGACACAGTGAAGAATTAAAAAGCACCAAGTTAGAAAAGTGCAATAAAGGACATTAAAAGCCTTGAAGATTTAATTACATTTGAATAAAAGTGCATCAATATTTAGTCAACGATGCAAGCTACACGAAAAGAGGAAATAAACTCTAGGGTGAAAACCCAGAAATGGGCAGTCTAGAGCGATCAAGAAATAAGGAAAGTTTTTTCCATTAAAGCACATCCCAGTCAACAAGTGTAGAGAAGATATTGCAATAGGAAGAAATGATCCTTGTTTCATCACACTTGAACACTTATTTGGGCCTATATATCCTTTCTTTCATAACCATGAACCATAGCTTACATTACAAGCCTATAAAGGCCATTTAAATCGTATGCGGATATCTGAGTTGGACAAGTTTTTCTTCAAATTACATCTCGCCTATAAGGGTTAACCTTTCTTCAGGGAACGTCAAACTTCGAGTTCCTAATCGACACCTAAATGAGGGAATAATGAGGCATGGTGAGTTAGTGAGGTCAAAAGAGCCACTTAAATGGGATAGAAATTAGGTATGCGAAATGTTCATCTCAGAAGCCTAATAGCCCAGAAAGGACTTCACATGTACATGTGTCACCCCAACCCTCACGGTCCTTTAAACATAAGCTTTACTTGGGATAATCTTTGTCAATTTAAAATGAAAGCGCTCTTGCACTTAATATTTAGATGTCTAATTTTGGTCTTTTTTTAAAGGTTCATTTTTAAAAAAAAATAATTATTTTCTCTAGCTCATCCTTATAAGTTTTTAAATTGAAATGAGTTCAAAACATTCTTTGCCCTAAATTTTGAAAATAGGGCCGACTATACATGATTTTTTATATATAATAAGATTTCTAAACTCATCTTCATAGTTTTTGCATTAAAATGAGTTAAAAGTATTCCTTCGCCCTAAGAGTTGAAAGAGGAGCAAAGCTTTACATTACAGATTCAGGAGCAAGAATTAGTGAGACACCATTTGTCCACATGACAAGATTATTTGTACATAGGAGTCCAAATCAGTATGGACCAAAGAGGGTACAGAGCCCAAAATTTTTGGCTATTGAGCAAGCTGAAAATTAGTTTAAAGAGAACAAAGGTGAACAACAAAATTTTGGGGCAAATTTTATTGGGGGCAAGAAGATGGCCAATCCATTTAGTGGCAGGGACATTTCAGAACCATAACTCACATACGTGAAGTTGAGCAAGAAATGAAGTGCAATCCGAAGTGGAAACCTGAAAAAAAAAACTTTAGAGAAAAATAGATGCAATGATTATGGATATTTGAACCCAACTTTATGATGGGTTATATTAGCTGCAGAAAGAGCTTTAATACAAGAAACCTTGAGCTTTCTCGAAGATGAGCTCACCCCAAGTGGTCCTTAGTTTGCATCATTCATGCATCATGAATAGTTAGATATCCTTAAGTTACGGGCATGCTAACCCACATCATTAATTTATTTTATCTATTTTTAAAAAATTATTAAAGACATAAATTGAGGAATGAAGAATTTCAAATGAGAAGAACAGCTTCAGACTCTAAACTTTGGTAGAAGATTGAAGAATTTCTTAATGAAAATAACAATTTCATGCTTCAGGCAACCAGTAAGACCTTCAGTGCATGGATTTAATATAGTTCGAGCATCTGTAAGACCTCTAGTGCATGGTGATTCGAGCAACCAGTAAGATCTTTAGTGCATGGCTTTAAAATAGTTCAGGCATCTGTAAGACCTCCAATACAGGGTAATCCAAGCAACCAGTAAGACCTTCAGTGCATGATATTAAAACCTTCAGACCATCATTAAGACCTACAGTGCTTGGTGATTTGGGGAAATTAGTATCGTCCAGACATTAGTAAGACCCTCAATGTGTGGTGATTCAGGCAATTATTAAGACTTTCAGTGCATAACTCCAAAATTTTTGGGCCTTCAGTAGGACATTCAGTGCATGGTGATTCGAGATCGAAACAGGGAAGTATGACAAAATTAGTGCTTTTTGTCTTTGCTCTATTCTTGTGTTACAAGAATGAGCAAAGAAGGGCAATTGTAATCACTAATTTTGTCCAGGTTTTGTATTTATATTCGATTATTATTATTATTATTAGTAATTTATTATCATTATTTAATTTTGGTTTATTATTATTAATAATATTGTTATTAATATTATTATTAAATATTCAATAGAAAAGAAGAAAGATCATATAATAAAAGCCCAATTTTAATATTAGTCTATAATAATTAATTACAACCCAAAAATTACTAACCCAATAATAATATTACACTGGCCCGTTTGGCCCAAAACCCAATAGGGCCCAACATATTAAAAACCCTAATCTAATATCTAATAATCTAATTCCTTATTTTATTTTTGTAGCCACCCTAAATCTGGCCAATGGATCAGATCTGATCCAACAAAGACCCTTCAGCTTGCACGTGTAGTATACCGCCTGGACTCTTCAGCTTCTCATACGCCCACGCGCTCGACCGTTCATCTCACCGTCCATGTGGGATCATCGTCGAACATCACGTCGCCATCGCTGGCTTTCCCCTACCATCGAATGTGCAAAACAATAACAAAACAAGATATCAGATTAAAGCATGGGCAAATTTTAATCAATAGTAGTATTATGTTCTTTATTATTATAGGTTTGCATGTAATCTAATATAAAAATCCAAAAAAAAACATTATAGAAAAATAATCAGTTATCTGCAATAAAAAAATGAGAAATCCTTAACTTTTCGAGGTAAAAAATCTCACTGATTTCTTTTTAGTTTGAATAAAAAATAATAACAAAAAGGTTTAGGGGTTCTTACCAGTCACGGTCTCGGGTCGCCGTCTCCGATGGCCGAGGGAGGTGCACCGATGAACGGCATCGTTCATCTTCCTAGTACTCTTTAGATCTAGGGTTAAGTAGTTTTTTGTGTTTAGGGTTAGATCTAAAGATTTTGGGGCTTGATTTTAGTGGCTTAAAAGTTTGGTTTCTGGTAAAAAAAATTCTAGGTTTTTCCAGATCCTGGAACCGGTATACGACGGCGTACGTCGAAATTTGGAAATCTGTGATGGCGTGCGACGGCTGTGATGAACACCGGCAAAGGTGTTCATCTTATTTCAGAAAGTTTTAAAAAATTTTGGTTTTTTTTCAGGTTTCAAATGAAATAAAAAAATTTTAAGTGGCTTTTATACTACCTGTTATAAAGACAAATGGGTTATTTTAAGATTCTAAGTCCCCCAACCTTAAAGTTGTTTGCTCCGCCAGATCTTCCTTTTCAAAAGTTTACATTTTGGTTACCTGTTTTATGAATCAGCCGTATCTTTTAATTTCTCTCCTTTAATTTGTTTTTGTTTCAATTTTGCCCGAGGTCGAATGGTTAAATTCCCCTTCGAATCCTTGTTTTCTTTTGTTATATTTAATTTAGTATTTATTATTGGTTTCTGTTTATTTAATTTGTGCTCTAAATGTTATACTTTATTTAATTTTAGTCCATTAATATTATTATATTACATGTATGTTATGTATATATGTATTATATGTATATGTGTACATATATTTGTATTATTGTTAGTATATTATATATATTATTATCGTATAATATACGTTATGTGTTATATATATATATATACTTTACTATACTAGACTATTTTATGAATTACTATTTTTTATATATGTTATATATTATATATTTTATTATATACCTTTATTATTATTATTATCATCATTATTATATGTGTGTATGGGTGTTCTTTATTTAGTATTATATGTATGATGTATATCATGTAATTTAAAATAAATGGATAAAATAACGTATTTATATATATATATTATATGTATAATTTATTATATACTATTTATATCATATATTATGTTTTTGATATATCATTCATGTTACGAAAATATAATAAAACATATATTTATTATATTATAGTATATGTTTTATTTATTTATATATGCATGTTCTTCGTCGTGGTTATATTTATTTGTCAGTATTTTTATCTTATACATGCATATTTTTATTTCATTGGTTTTTAAATCTAGTTCTCATTCCGGTATTCTAGTAGGAGTGTCATCCCGGTCTCAGGTGTTATCTCTTTTGGTACCGTGAATCGAGGCATTTTTAAACTGTCATGCATATAAGTTTCTTTTTAAATTAATTCGAATTTTTATTCTTCTTAATAAATTCGATATGAATCCTTAGATACTAATTTTTGGGCGTAGTGTGGGTGCTAATCCTTCCCCACTCGTAACCGACTCCCGAACCCAATTCAAATCTCTAGTTTTATTTTTGATGTCCGGTCTACCTTATCCAAGTGACCGGTGGCGACTCCAAATTTTATTTAAAATACGAGGTTTTTTCCAAATTTCCTCCCTCAATTACAAATTTTTATTAAAAACAGGTTTTCCTATTAAGCCCGGATTTTTTTAGTCGCTACAGCCCCTTAAAGTACTTTTTTACCTCTTTTGCCCCCTAACATTTTCGACGTTACCCATTTCACCCAAGAAGCTAACGCCGTTAAAAAAATATATATTGACCAATCAAAACGCGACACATCATTTTCTTTCTTTATTTTAAAATTTTAAATAAAATAAATAAATATATTAAAATATTTATTAGTTTAATTATATTTCGCAAAACACCTTCATCTTCGTCCCTCTATCACCTTCTTCCCTAATTTTCATCGTCATTCCTTGGCAAGTTCAGTCCCTGACTCGAAAACTCTCACAAAATGGACTTGTAATAACCTCATGAACCTCATATTCAACCCTATCATTTTCAATCCCAACACTAGGCCTCGCCTGATAAAGTGAAGCCTCTGGTTCACTAGTAGTAACTTTTCCATCCTCGTCTTCAACTAGGAACTTGAAATAACTATCGATATCAACAAATTTCTGATCCCCATGCACTTCTTTAACTACTTCATGTTGAAAATCATCGTCTTCCAATTCTTGAATCGCTTCTTCTTCTATAACCTCCCTTGAATTCCTACTCGGCGTATACGTAGGATAATAGTTTTCAAAGCTCTCGAAATGGTTCAAGAAATCCCAAGTTGAAGCTCTCAGAGGTGAAGGTAGAGGCGGTGAAGGTTTCGAGGATGACCCAGCAGCCGTCGATGACGGTTGCAGTGAAAACCCATAGCCAGGCACCGAATAAGAAGAATAATTGTTAAAATCACTGTAATTTGAGTAACCCGAATAAGGATATGAACTGTCTCTGAATTCATAGGCCTTTGTTCATAAACGTTAAACCCTCACCATCGTCGTGCAAAGGCGAAGAATGGTCAGAACGGTGCAAAGAGCCGTCGGAGTCATCTTCATCTAAATCAAAATAGAAGTGAAGATGAGACCCATAATTTGAATGGGAATGGTGATGGCCTTTTTTGGGTGAACTTGACTCGACTTCAATTAGATCCACCGCTTTTCTTTTATGCTTATCGGGCAATGAAGGAGAAGGCAATAACGTCGGCCTTGAAGAAATCCCAAAATCATGCTCGATGAAAATTGGGAAAGAAGATGGGGTATTTTGGGAAATATAATTAAATTGATAAATATTTTAATATATTTATTTTATTTATTCTATTTTTATTTTATCTTAAAAATTAAAAATAAATAAAGAAAATGATGTGGTGCGTTCTGATTGGTCAAGACAGATTTTTTATTGATGTTAGCTTTTTGGGTGAAATGGGTAACGTCGAAAACGTTAGGGGGCAAAAGAGGTCAAAAAAATAATTTAAGGGCAAGTTAGGAAAACATGTAAAGTTTGGGGGGAAGTGCATTAAGCCTTAAATAAACAACATAAATCAATATACAAAATAGGAGCTCCAAGTTTATACATTGTATATCAAAATAATATTTCAAAATAAAGTTACAGACTCGGCCACGTAAGGTCATACAAATACTCAGCCCCTTAAATATAAGTTTTGTACTCTGGATATCACCGCTTGCTGGAATCCCGTACCCATAGTGCTCATCGAGCTCCCGATAGATCTACCAACCTACACACTGAAACAACAATTCTGAGCGCTGAGCTTACAAAGCTCAATGGTACACATCTACTCTACTATAATTTATGCTAATCATAAACATAAGCATGCAGGATAGTAAGAGAAATAAGGAGAGATAAATAAACAGCGGCACTGCCACTAGTCGCCTAAACACATGCTTTCATCATACATGGCACACAATGGGCCAACCATGCATGGGATCTCACCAGATTTGTAACACCCTCGACCCGGATGTCATGTTTGGGCCTCAAGCCCAACCCAAAACCCTAAATTTTCTCAAACTGGGTTTAGCCCAACAAGTTATTTCTCAAAAACATTTAAAGCTAACAATTGAAAATATAGATACATAATCAAAACGGTACAAAGGAGCTCCAATTTAAATTTAAAACATTTTAATATTCGATTTGATAAATACAATTTCAAAAATAAGAATTGCAGACTCCACCACGTAAGGTCCTATGAATACACAGCCCACTAAACACAATTACCGTACTATGGAGATCACCACATGCTAGAATCATGTACCGATTAGTGCTCCTCGATATCCAACGATCAACCTATGCACAAAAACAATGATTCTGAGCACTGAGCATACAAAGCTCAGTGGTACACATCTACTCTACTATACTTCATGCTCATTATAAACATAAGCATGCAAGCTAGTACAAGCAATAAGAAGAGATAAATAAACACGTGGCGCTACCACTAGTCACCTAAACACATGCTCTCATCAAAGCAATCATCATACATGGCACTCATGGCCGAACCATACTCGAGATCTCATCAGATCATCTAGGCAAAAACACATACCAATAGTTGTTGTTCTAGAGTGAAGCTGGGTCATGATGTAACACCCCTTTTCGTATCCATATGGCGAATACGAATCAAGAATGTCACAACTTTACTATCCTTAAATATTAATGATATTTGAAGCAAAATTCAAGTTTTGATAATTTTGAACCCAAATCTTGAGTACTGGTACACCCTGTCCCAAAATGCACATTCTTGCATTTTTATATTTCTAATTCATCCTAATTCAATTCCCAAATGTCCTCAAATGTTATGTATGCTTATAGGGAGCAGTTGACTATCATAAAACATACATGCTCTCAATTATCTTAGCATGCAACTAATCACTTGAGGTTACTCTTAACTTTGAATCTTTCCAGAAACGCCAATTATCTTGAAACCATAATGAACTTTAAAGGCCAATCACAACTCAAATAGGTTTAGCAAGTATACATGCCACTATAATAATCAAACCTCAATTAGGATGTCATTACTGTGATTACCTGTTGAGCTTTCCAATATTCATGCAATGCTCTTATAACTCTCATCTTGATTTACCTACGTGTGCACAATCAAACACACGCTAAGTACGAACTTAGTGAGGCAATAAAGGAAGTTAATAACAATAATTTAAACTTTATTCGACTTCATGGCTATGTTTATATAACATGATATATATGCCAAAGCATCAACTCTCGCATTGAATTAGTAATGATTTACTACATGATAATGTCATAAGACTTTCATGCTTGTTTATTTGTCATAATATACCTTATATGCATAAATGTACCATGATCACTAGACATCTAAATCCATCATGTTATTCATATATTAACATGTATAAATCACATATAAATTTCTTACCATTATACTTGCCATTTATTCCAAAAGCTCATAAGCTTATTCACTTGTTTATCATTTATTAACCATAAACCACTACCCAAATATAAGCCTATGAGAACCTTGGGTACACGAGTCAAAACCACACATAAGGTTGTGCTAACCATCCGCACGTAAGGCCGTGCTAACCATATACACTAAGTGTCCTTTATATACACTATAGTGCTAAACCGAGTATGCAGCTTGCTGCTGGACTCTATGGCATGCCAACTATACCCTGTCCCTCAATGACTTACTTGGGCATATTTTCCATATTTATTTCATCCATGGCAATATATATCAACATAATTTAACATTGGGCAGTTCATACCCGAAATAACATTCATATATAACTAGTGATTCATGCATTTATATTCAACTTTTGACATATTTAGAACATGTCAAATATATGATTATGACATAAATATCATGCCAAAATAAACAAGGTAGACTCATCACAAGTCTTCCTAATGATGTATAAAACATCAATATATCATGTTATGTATGCATTGCACTCACCTTGGCCACTTAACACAATGCCTCACTAAGTCCTAATTCGATCTTTGCTTTCAAAGTGCCTCAAACCTTCTTTGATTCGGACTTGACTTCATTAATCACATGAATAAAATAAAATATTTGTTAGATTCAAATCTAACAATACCTTAAACAGGCTATCTAATATAATCACTCGAATATAAAATTTTCAAATATTTTTTTCCTTTCTTCCTTGTACTGTTCAAAAGCTCATTATGGTCCTTAATTACCAATTTGAACTTCCATTAATTCTTCCGAGCTTGCTGACTAACATTTAAATACAAAATGTTTCAAATTCCATTTTCTGACAGCTTGCGCTACCTTCAAAGATTTACTTATACATGGCAGAATACATACTGGATCTCAATTTCCTTTCTACCGCAGAAACTAGATTCGATAACAGTTCTAAAGGTATAAGCCACATAAATTAATAAAATCTACAAAAATTATGAAAATTCCTTACATTCACGTCACAAAGTTGTCTAGGCATAAATTGTTCTGTAATTTTTCTAACATTCATTCGATTAAAATTCATATCTTTTAACTCAGAACTCGAAATCAGTTTCCGTTTGTTGGAAACGAAACTAGACTAACAAATCTTTACAACGGTATAAAATTCATCATCTAACCATTTTTTATAATTTATGGCGAATTTCTAAACTTACTGCCATAACTCAAATTCCACCATCATTCTTGCTTGATTTCTACATAAAATCGAACATAGATTCATAAAATCATAAAACCCCCAATTATAACATAAACCCTAATTTCTCTCTCATATCAAGTCTCATCAATCAAGCATTAAATCCATGAATAATTTACATCAATAGATAGTGATCGAAGAGATGAACAACTTTGTAGTTCGGAAGATTACCTTAAAACTGAGATTTGGGGCTTAAATCGAGCTTGGAAAATTTCCCTCTTCTTTCTCCTCTTTCTCAACGGTTTTGGAGATGAAATTTTATTGATTAACCTTCATATTTCATATATATAAGCCCTTTGTATAATTAAAAATGAATTTTTAATTCAATAAATTCTACTTTCCAAAAATACCCTCCAACTAGATTTAGATTTTTAATTTGCCATTTTTTAACATTCCAACTAAACTTAGTTGGATTCCAATCAGCCACTTTTCATCCATAAAAGAAATCTCAAAATTCATTCCATGTCCCTAATGGGTGAAATGACCAAAATGCCCTTTTCCGATCAACTTATTCACAAAATTACCAGTCCATATCATTTCAATCGATTTAAATTTTTCCCAAACTTTTTAACATCCAAATATCCATAAAATAATATTTTATGACTCTTCTAAGGTTCATGGAACCATCTCTGAAATTTTAACTCGATCTGATTATCTGAATATTTTTCTAAATTTTATTGCTTTATAGCCATTAACACAAATTCTGTACCAAAAATCCGAGTAACATGAAAACATCATTCTTGGGAGTAAACTATTGATTTACAGGGTTAAAATACACAACTTTTGAAAATTACACTTTGGTCCCTAAACTTTTCTAAAGTTTATATTTCAGCCACAAAACTTTCAAAATTTACGTTTTGGTCACTAGCCAAAAATTGGGATATTACACATGAAGCATTGAAACATGCACTCCGGGTAAGACCGGGTCACATAACATTAGAACATACACCTATACTGGAATTCCCCCTAAGTATCTTCGAATGAGGCTCGGGTCACATAGCATCGGTAACCTCTATTCGATATCTCTAACCATGGTGTTGAACATTTTTTCTCTGGTTATCCTGATCCCATCAATCAAAGGTGACTCAACCAACCAAGTTCCCAGACTGTACACAGCAGCAACACTATTACCAAATGGCACACAACATAACTCGATCTACCAAGGATCTCTTATGGTTGCTATTACAACAAGTCACCCAATTTAAGTTTGTCAACTTGTTAATACATTATGGAAGTGTACATTAATCATTCTCGTTAACTATCTCCATTAATCCATATCATCTCATTAATATTTCACGTCAATTTTCATATCTTTATTAGCATTATAGATTATTATGTTCAATTGGTACCGATACTCAAACAAGAGTATCGATACGGTACCTCTGGGTACCAGTACTCACATGTGTACTGATACTAATATAGCTTACTGAAAATCCTTAATTTCCACAAGTATCAATACGGGTCGGCCCGTACCGATACGGTCCTCAATCGTGTATCGGTACGGCTAAAGCTCGTATCGATACCCTATTTACGGGTTCGCACAATTCCCTCGAATTATGATATTCCCATACTTTATTCAATCTCTAAAGCTTATGAAAGTCGCTAGGGTTTTTTACTAACACATTCATTCATTTAATAATAATTATCGACTTCATAATCATTTAATCGAATATTTATCCCTTAAGCATAATTCTTCTCAATTCACATTGATTCATTTCAAGCAAACATATAAAGCATCACAATTATCAATCAATCAAACAGTCATCAAGTAAATATACAAGCATCTCAAATGACCCTATGCAGTCTCTAAAGCCTCCATAAGTCTCATCATATTCGTAACATCATCATTCATCTCATATATATATCAAGTCTCATGGTACCGGTCTCGCAACATGCTTATTCATTGCCTACCTATTTTGCGAACACTAACAAGCAAGGCGATCACATTTATGATGCTCATGAATCAATAGAAGTTCGAGGTGTACTAACCTTAAGCCAAAGCGATAAATCCCCATCCAAGCTCCTCCAAACATCTCTTTGATTCCAATATTCGAGTCGACCAAATCATCAGATAAAAAATACGACTGCATAAGCCATTTTACACTACCAGACTACTTTAGAGGATAAAACACGAAAAATAGCTTATCGGTTTTGAATTTGGCAAAACAAATTGTGCTAACAGACTCAAAACATTGAGAAACCCCTAGGTAAGGTCCTCAAAAAAAGTCAACGCTGATCAACGACGGTGCGGTGGCATTCAACGACAATACGATGGCGATTAACGATAGCTTGGTGGCTCAGCTAGTGGCTCAGCTCAGATATCCAGCTTGGTAGACCGACTCAACCTTCGACTTGGGTCAGCTTGGTAGGATGACTCGGCTCGGCCCAACATCCAGCCCAATGACTCAACCTAGCTGGATATGGCTGGCCACTGTAGCTGAACCTCGCCCACACGTGGGGGCACGTGAGGGCTTCTCCAGTGTTCAAGAAGTGATAGTGAGCTCCAGTCCATCTATCCCAATATCGTTGAACATGGTAGTGCCCTCTGCTTCATGATTTGGCCATCGAAAGTACCTATTTCAAGCAACCTGAAACTTACTTCTTCTCACCCTAGTAAATGGTGACGGAGACTTGGTGACCACCGGTTGACTCATCTCAGCAAAATCTTTCCAACGTTGTTGGTAGTGTCTCGAACAAATGCTCAGGTGGCGGTAGATCAGACTTCAAAACTCTCCCCCTCACTTTTTCCCTACTTTTCTATTTTCTCTCTCACTATCCACTTTTTTCGTTTTCCCACATATCCTCTTTTTTCTTTTCCAACCACCTACCTCCCACTTTATCTTTTCCCTCACTTATTTAAATTTTAAATCCCCATCTCTTTAAATAAAAGATGATAACCAAATTAATAAAAGCCCAACTTCACATTTTTCCTTTTTCCACTAAGCCCAAATCAATTATTCTTAATTTAGATTACCAACATACGGCCTAATATTCAGGTCTGAGGCCCGATTCGTTAGCTTAAAATTTAGGTCGTTACAAGATCATTCAGGCAAAAGCACACAAATCCATAACCACAAACCTGGAGTGAGGCCCGATGTTACATAGCCTTGAGAACGTATACTCTGAGTGAGGCCCGGTGTTATATAGCCTTGGGAATGTAAACTCTTTGGGTGAGGCCCGGTGTCCTATAGCCTCGGGAACGTACATTCAATATCTCTGACCATAGTATTGCAACACTCTCTCACTGGGTATTCGAATCCCAACAATTATTGACTCAACCAATCAAATGCCTACCCGACATAAAGTCAATATGATCCCAAGGATCTCCATATTGTTGCTAATCATCCACACATCATTAATTTTACATTACCGAGCTGTTAATACATTATGGAGGAGTATATAATTAATCTCATTTATTATATCCATTAATCTATGTTATCTCATTAATTAAGGCATTAATCAATTCATTAATCTTACAAGTCGATTCGCATCCTTAGCTAGCATTATTGAATATTTGGCCCAGTAGGTACCGGTACTCGAACACGAGTATCAATATGGTACCCTCAGTACTGGTACTCTCACGCTTACTGCTACAAAAACTGCTCACTAGAAATCATAAATTTCCTGAGTACCAATATGGGTCAAACCGTATTGATACGTCATCAAATAACGTACTGGTACAGCTAAAGCTCATATGGATACCCCACTAACGATTTCTGCCATATTAGCAAATTATGATATTCACGAGACTTAAATAGATCCATAAAGCTTATGAAAGTCATTTGGGTTTGTTTACTATAAACAAACGTATTTAATCATTTAATATCAATTACCGACTTTATGATCATTTATTCGAATACGGGTATTTATTTCCTTTAACATGGTTTCCATCAAAAACAATAAGCCACTCAACTAGCGCACACAACATCATAAATTAATTAATAAATCATCAGTATCAATATGCATATTAAGTGACCCTACAAGGTCCCTAAGGCCCTTACAAGTCTCGAATATTCTCAAACTCATCATGCATCTCATAATTACCAAGTCTCATAATATCGGTCTCTAAACATGCTTATTTTTGTCTACCTGTTTTACAAATACTAACAAATAAGACAATTATCTTATGATGCTCATGAAGTATTTCGGAGTTCGAGGTGTATTAGCCTCAAGAGATTATCGATAAATCCTTACTCGAGCTCCTCAAATGCTCTTTTTGATCCGGTATTCGAGCCCAAACAATTCTCATATAAATACGAATACACTATATATTAAATCCCTGCATTCACTAACTAATTCACAAGGTCAAATACGTAAAAATAGCTTATCAAGTTCGAATTTGGTAAAACGAATTGCGCCAACGGACTTAAAAAGTCAAAAAACCCTAGGTAGGATCTCTCAAAAAAAAGTCAACATCGGTCAACAACGACGATGGTGACTGACGGTTGGGTTGGTCGATCCAACGTATCTAGTCCAGCTGGTTTGACCCAGTCGAATTGACCCAACAGGCTGGCAGCCTACTCTATACAAGCGAGGCTTGCCCACGCGCAGGTAGCAGCCTTCGATGGTCGAACGGCGATGGCGAGCTCCAGATCTGTAGTTTTGGTATCGGTGAGCTCAATGTTGGCCTCGGTTTTTGGTTTTGGACACTCGAACTACCTAAACTCAAAAACCTAAATTTCCCTCTCTCTCACCTCCTCCGAAGGCGACTTCGGTGATAACGTCGCTGGAACCAATAAACTCATCTCGATGAGATGAACACAATAAATGTAGAGGTGTCGAAAACAGATGGCTAAATCTCGGTAGATTAGAGTTTGAAGGTTGAAAATGGGAGAAGGGAAAAGGAAAATAGGAGAGAAAAGAGAGAAAAAATGAAAATTCTTATTTTCTCCCCTATTCCTACCACTTTATTTCAAAATATTGTCTTCCATACCTAGATGAGAAAATTGCGCTCGGGGTTCTCCATCTTCGATCCTCACACAAATTGGTTATCATTTTCTTTTAAATTAATATTCCAAAATCACATTCCTTTAATTTAGTACTCAAATTAAAATATCCGATCCGAATCCAAGATCTGCAAGATTGACCCAAAAATTGACTCATTACAATATTACTTATTAATAAGTAAATGTGGCATGTTTGGGAATTTAAGAGCCCTTGTTACGAATTTGTGTGCAAAAAAATCAAAGCGATAACAATATAAATAACCACCGATGAGGGAAATGAATAATCCACCATCAATATAGAAAACGCGAAGAGTACAAATACATGATATCTCATGTAATCACATAACTCGGTATATATATCCCAGAATTTGGTGTAACCAAAACACTCTTCCTAATGTCCCATAATACTAATCTCGACAACATAGCCACTATAGTTGTAGATATTCTAAAAGTTGTTACATCTCTCCAAAGTAATTCTCTCATAACTCTAAGGGTTAAGACCAACTCTATATTTATAGAACTAAATACTTGGTCACCAAGAAACCTTAGCCCATAATACTTCTTGTCTAATATAAATACTTAGGTATTAAATAAGGCTAATTACCAAATTCCACCACTAGAATTACAATAAAATCCAACTTAATTATCAATTTGAATTTATGTCAACATCTAAGGGTGAGCGTTCGATCGATTCGAGTCAAAAAATTTTGAGTTATTCGAGTTGATGCGTCATATTTACAACTCAAACTTTATTTGAATTTTTTGATTCGAGTCGAGTTTATAAAATTCGAGTCGAGTTTTTGAGTTCCTATGCAAATTTAATTGTAATTATTTATCAAGTTATAGCACGGTTCGATTCCAATTTAAACGACTTTCTCTAATCATATAAGATATTCCTATATATATTTCTTCATATTTTTTATACCGTATATATATATCAGAAAAACTGAAGGACTCAACTCTAACTTAAAAATTAATTCACTAATTATTAAAATTTTGAGTTATTTGATACAACTCAAACTTTATTTGAAATTTTTTTAGTCGAGTTTATGAAATTTTGAGTCGAGTCGAGTCAAAAATTTGATTTTTTTTCGAGTCGAGTTTTGCTCACCTCTGTCAATATCTGACAAATCTCCCCCTTGACATAAATTTCATCCAAGCATTGCTCTTCAAGTATTCAACAACTTCAGTTCTTACGTAAGCCAAATATTCATTGAAGCATTGTTGGATCAATTGAGAATTAGTCCCCTGGAACTAAAAACTTATTGCAACAAAACTACTAGTCTTGCATGTCTCCAATATCGCTAACAAAGTCTACAGCAAAAAAGTTCTTTCAAAATCACGCAGCTCGAACTATAACTCTAATACCATTTTCTAGGAATTTGTATGCGTAAAAATAATCAAAGCGATAACAACATAAAATAACCACGCAAGAGAGATGGGATTTCACAAGGTTCGGCCTTGCCTACCTCCATGGAGGAGAGAAACAAATAATTCACTATTATCGTAGAGAACACAAATAGTACAACTAAATAATATCTCATGTAAACACATAACTCGGTATATATATATAACCAAAACACTAGTCCCAACATCCCTACAATACTCATCTATATAACATAGAGACTATAGTTGCAGAGATCCTAAAAGTGGTTACATCTCTTGAAATTATTTTTGTCTTCATAATTCTTCTCTTATAATTTTAAAGATTAAGGCCAACCTTGTATTTATAGATCTAAATACTTAGTCACCAAGAAACCTTAGCTCGTAAGATTTCTTGTATAATATAAATACTTAAGTATTAAATAAACCTAATTATCAAGTATTCTTTCACCACTGGAATTACAATAAAATCCGATTTAATTATCAATTTGAATTTACAGTAGAACCTCCATAAATTAATACTTGATAAATTAATAACCTCTCTAAAATAATAATTTTTTCGGTCCCGACTTGGGCCCAAGGTCTAAATTAATAATTTCGATAAATTACTAAGATAATAATTTTTCGAAAGACACTTATAAAAATTTATGGTCCCTTCAATATTATAAATTAATAATTCTATAAAATTACAAATATAACTAGGACAACTTAGTAAAATATGATTCTATTGTTGTTTGCTTCTTCTTAAAATTTAAATCTATTTGTATTTCATCTCTAATTAGGAATGTTTGATATTGTTTATATAGTGGTTGTTTTCCTTACCATACATGAACTTGCGTTAAGTTTTAACTAGTACTATGTACTACAATGAACTTTATTTTTTTAGATGTATATATTATATTTAATTAGTCACATTATGCATGAACATCACTCAATTAGTCAGTACAATGTAATATGTTTTATTCATGAAGAATAATGTAGGTTCGTTGAATCGGAAAAAATCTCTTTAAATTAATAAATTATTAATTTATCGATTAATTAATAGCTCTTTAAATTAATAAAATTATGTGGTCTAGACATTATTAATTTATAGAGGTTTCACTGTAAATGGGTTAAATAGCCCTTTGGTACATTAAAATACATGATTCATCAATATTGCGCCTAATGTTTTTTTCTAAGTTCATACATGAAGTATTTCGTCGTCAACCACTTAACCCACTTCCATCACGGAATCTGACGTAGATCCCTTGGACCATTCATAATTTGGCATGTGGTATTTTTTCAAAAAAAAACTTCATTTACTTAAGGCATAATAATAAGATTAATCCTTTACATTTTATTGATTTTTCAATTTCGTCTTTAAAATATAAAAATTAAACAGAAATGAATATTTTTAAATATATATAATTTAAAAAATTAAAAATATTATTCCCGCTCACTTTTGGGTAGAAAATTATATTCTCAAAGGCCATTTTGTTTGGCATGTTACAGAAAAGAGCACCCATAATTAAGTTTGGAAGAAATTATTGCGTTTGATAGATGATATGGCTCATTTAGGAAACTTGCAAGGAAGGTATGTTGCTTGTGAGGTTTGGAAGACATCAAGGCATAACAGAGTCTCATGGTGCAAGATTGTTTGGGGGTGTCTCTATCCTTCGACATGGTTTCATCTCATGGCTTGTGATATTGGATAGGTTGCCAACAAAACACAAGATGATATCTTGGGGATGCCATATGGATCAAGTTTGTTTGTTGTGTGAAAATGATTTAAAGAAGCTTGATCACGTGTTTAGGGACTGCCTTTTTACCATGCAGGTTTGGGAAGGAAAATGGTGTTACATGCTTGTTAGTTAAGTGTTTCTCATAATTGCTGGCTTGAGTTTATGAGTTGGGTGCAGGAGCACTGTAAGGGGAAAAGTTTTTAGGTACTATAATTCGAATTGAACTGAATGGTTTGAATTACTTTACATGGCAGGAAATGAATGGTAGGTTGTATGGACGGAGGGCTAAGCTTATTGGAGAGCTTTTCCTGCAGATTAAGGAGGTTATTCGATGGAGACTTGGAGGGAATGTTAAGTATACTAGATAATCTTCTTTCTTAGTATCCACATGGGGCTTGTAATTCTTTAGTTCTCTGCTTATTTTTATTTTTTTTGTTAGTTGTATGGTGAGTTATGTACGGTGGTTGTAATTTTGAGGTTTTTGGATAAATAAAAGGCTTAATATACATCCCCCCCTAAATTTTACCTGTTTTCCCAACTTGCCCCCTAAACTACTTGCCCACTTTTGCCCCCTAAACTTTTCGCCGTTAGCCATATAACCCCAAAAACAGACACCATTTAAAAAATCGTAATAGCCAATGAAAATTCGCCACGTAACCCCTTTTATTTATAATTTCTTATTTTCAGTATATTACATGAAAATTAAGTAAAAATAAAATAAATATAATATAATATTATTAAAAAAACTTTAACCTTAATAAAAAAGCATCCCCAGATTCTAACCCGATCCCTAAAACCCCTTTTCAGTTTTTACCCAAATCAAATTTGATTTCTTCTCCACGAAATTGGGGAAGAAATCATTTTGTTGAACTTGATTTTGGGTTCGTGAATTCATTCGACTCTTTACCATCTTAACATTTGCGTCAATTTTACAAGTTTTTACAGGTTTTAGGATACCCAATTGTCTTTGAAGCATGTCGACCGGAAGTTCAAAATTTAGCGTTGAAGGAGACATTGTACAATGTAATTGTGAGTTGAAAGCACCAATTTGCACTTCAACTGTTCCATGGAACAAAGGTAGGAGATTCTATGGATGTGCTAAAGGCAGGGATGCAAGTAGTTCTTTTTTGGCTATGTTAGTTAACTGTTAGAAATATTATGATTGAATTAAGGCTTAATTTGATTTGTTTTACATTTTTGTAGAGCGAATGTAATTTCTTTAGGTGGATTGACTATGATGATGCAAATTTGAATGACAATGAAGAATTAAGGAATGAAGTTCATAAGTTATTGCTTGAGAACAGAGAAATTAGAGTTGAGAATACAGAATTGAAGAAGATGGTGAATATTGATGAAGTTGGAAGATTGGAGAAAAAGCTAGAAAAGGTGAAACAGAAATTTAAAGTTGAAACAAGAAAATTGAAGAATGATGCATTGTTCTACAAGAGTATTTTAATTGTTTCATGCTTATGTTATGTTGTAATCAAGTTTTTCATTTAGAGTGAACTGAGAATTTTGGGTTTAATGTTGTAGAAGACTAATTTTTCATGGTTGTTATGGAATGTTGCAAGTAGAATGTTATGTGAATGTTCTACAAGAAAATTTTTGTGAAAGTTATAGAAGATTGGAATGTTCTACAAGAAATTGTTATGTTATGTTATGATTTGAATATATTGATTTTGCATTTGAAATTAATTGCATAACAGTATACATAAATTGCATAACACAGAAGATTATATAACACAAAGGTTCCATAACACATATATTGCATAACACAGAAGATTGTCTAACACAAAGGTTCCATAATACAAAGGTTCCATAACACAAATTGCATAACACAAAAGAAGTTTTTTGGAACAGTTACATAATACAACAACTTCCAAAGGTTGCATAACACAAAAGATGTTCACAAAAGATCCCAATATAGAACATAATATTAGATGTTCACGAAAGATCCCAAACTATATAACAAAGTCCTAAAGCTTGCATAAGCTTAAGTTGGCCTCCTTCTTGAAATTAACTTAGTGATTCTGTTAATGTGGTTATTGGAAGTTAATGGTGCTGTAAACATGATTGCAGGTTGGTTCACTGGTGCAGGGTGATTGGATTCAGATTGTTGACCCAATGGTGCAGACTGAGCTGGAATTAGAGGTTCAGACATACTTACAAGCTTCACTTGGGATCTGGTGTTATGCCTCATAACCATTATTTGACCTGGTCTGCCAGGCTACATAAACAAAGTAACATAATATTATATTGTAGTCAAAATTTGAAAATGATGACTAATCTTGGGATGCATGATTTATATTTAGAATTTGTATGCCTATTTTTCATTTGTTTATAGTCCAATGCCTTCCATAATTGTCCTTCCTCTTGGTCCAAATGATAGTTTAGTCAATTATCTTCCACATGATGGTTTAGTTTTTGTTACCCTTGTTGAAGTATCTGCTGGTTGTGAATGATGAATGGCTACTAGTGGTGAGGTAATAGGGGCTCCTGGTTGTGAAGGATGAGTGGTTGCTGGTTGAGAAGATGCAGACTCATGTGTTTGTTGAGACCGTCAAATCATGAAACTAGTTAGCAAATAATAAAATTAATGAATTTAAAGAACAAATTTAATTGAAATACACTCACAGCTTTATTTTTTGAAAGACAAGTTTTACTGTTGTGTCCAAGAACCCCACAAGATCTACATGTGCACTTAGTTCCTTTTTTAGAAATCTTGCTCCTCTTGCTTGTTTCTTCTTCCTTTCTTTTTCTCTTTAGTTTTGGTCTTCTAGGGACCTTCCTTTTTAAAGAAGGTTCAACTTTTCCATTTTGGTGTCTTTTCATAAAGCCTCACTAGGTATGGTTAGCAATGCATAATCATAAAATGACTGTATGTTTCCTTTATGTATGCCTCATGAACATACCTCTCAATTAGCTCAGAATTAAACAGTATGACACATATAGAATGTGACCATGGAATACCAGTTAGATCTCAATATCTATATATGTTCTTATGACCTTGTAGATCAACAATATATGTTTGCCCATTACAGTATACCTCATACCCATGTTGACCATTCCAAGTGACATGACAATATGCAGAAGAGGCTTTGTGGTTTTCAACTAACTTAGCAATTTTGGGGATAAAAAAACTTCCCATTTTTTTACACTTAGCTTTGTGTGCAAGGTTTTTATTCATCACAAATTGCCTAATGTCCTCAAACAAAGAGATTACTGATTTGTACCTTGCAGCAATGATTGCTGAGTTAAAAGCTTCTCCAAAGTTGTTTTCCACTGCATCACACTTGGAATGTGTTAAAAAAGGCTTTTGACCAATGTTTAGGATCTCTATTCATTAAACTTGACAAAGCAATGCCCTTCATAGTTTCCATCATAGCAGAATGCTTCTGGAAATCTGCCATAGTGGTTGCCTTGCAGCATGCCCAAAATAGTTGTTGCATATCACTTACATTGTTTTCCTTCTTTCAATTTGCATACATATGTCTTGCACAAAATCTGTTCTCAAATTTTGGAATGATCAATGGTACTTCTTCCAATAATTCCTGAAATAGTTTGGATAGCATTTTGGAAACCAATTTACAAAATAGTACCCTAAACCAGTTGACAAAAAAATTTACCTTTTGCATGTCACTGAATATAGTGAACCTATCCACATCTCCTATTTGTAGATCAGTTTAGATGTGTTCCAAAAACCAGGCACAAGTTTTCCTGTTCTCCACCTCTACTACAGCCCATGCAACATGGAATATTTGGTTATTATCATCCCTACCTACAACAGCTAGTATTTCACCCTTAAAGTCCCCTTTAAGATAACACCCATCTAAAGGCAAAATTGGTCTACAATGTTTCTTGAATCCTTCCTTTAAACCACCAAAACATACATACAATCTTCTGAAAATAGGATTATCAGATGGAGTATGTTTCTGAACAAAGAGATAGAATATGCCATTTGGATCTACTTTCCTCAATGTAAACACGTAATCAATAAATTACTAAACTTATCATGCAACCTACCGCTGATTTTTTCAATAGCCCAAATTTTAGCTTTGTGGCACACATTTTTGTTCAGTTCTACTTTCACCTCCTCTTTAGCAAGCATCTCCATGTCCCTCAATTTCAAGTTAGGGAAAATCCTTAGCTTACTCAAGAAATGTTTCCCAATAAACTTATAATTAGACTTTTTGTTTTTAAAGGTTACAGAACATGAATGTTTGTTGACATATGTTCTAACCCTAAAACCCCCATCTTTTCCCCCAAAGATGCATAGATCATGAAAGGACACCCCACCCCCTTGCATTTTGCTCTAGTCTTGTCAAGATCATTTTTAATGTACATAAAATCAAATCTATTTGCAACAGCATAAGCAATTAAAGCTTCCTTAAACTGTTTTGGGCTCTCAAATATCATTCCCAATTCGATCCTAGGAACTTCACTAGTTGCTTAAAAGAAATTTTTCTTACCTTTCTTAACACACACCTCCCCTTTAGAATCAGTTTCATAGCTACCTGGATCATCTGATTCAATGTAATCGGTGTCACTGCTTTCATGCCCTACAGTTGCCTATTTCCCTTGAAAACCAGTACCGGTAAACCTAAGCTCTGCCCTTTCTTGTTCTTGTTGTTCATCCCCCAAGTTTCTGTCTTTAAATATTTTCTTGTTCTAAAAAAATTTAAGTTATCTCCTCACCATCTTCATCAGTCAGCCATCCTTCAGCCCTAAAATCTTTTGATTCATTGTCTTCACTTTCATTATATTCACAGTAAGTACTATCACTATCAACATTCAACCCTAAATCATCCTTTTCTACTCTTTTAGGCCCGAAATCATCATTGTCTTCATAAATAGGCTCAACAGCATCATTTTCTCCCAGAAATAGCCCATTAGCATCATTTTCTTCCAGAACTAGCCCATCAGCCTCATTTTCTCCAACAATAGCCCATCTTCAACAATATATGAAATTTCACCAAAATCTCCAATAGAATATATATGTATTCTTCCTTCACTTGACAAATGCTTAATCAAATCCAAGTAAATACTATTTCCAGTACCCAGACCCTCAAAACTTTATCCAAACTAAAACATGGTTCTAAATAGGCTAAATATCCAATGTTATGTTTGGTAATTCCTGTTTCCTCAATAAAAGTAGCAATAGTGGGGTAACATATGTAGTCAGGGTCAATCTTCTTTTCTATTTGTTTGCCCTCAACATAATCAAATTTAGGAAAATTACTAAACCAACCCCCAAAATAAATTACAAGAGAATACTCTACCCATGCCATTTTACCTACAAAAATATCCAAAAACAGACATTTAATACCTACCAAATTAAACCAAAATAGCATAACAGTAACCAGCTATTGAACAATTCAATTTGCTACAACAACCACTAATTAAACAATAAGCACAAATAAAACAAATCCAAAATCAGTAACCAGTCATTAACCACCCAATCAATTGTACAGTAACCACCACATATTAAACAATTCAATGAAAAACAACCAAAGTCAAAATATGCAACTTTATTCTAATGCACCATGTGACTCTACAAAATAACAAAACACCCATTTTTCTTACCTGTCAGCTTCGATTATCCCCTCAGAACGTCTTTCTGTCTTCACTCTAAACTTGCTTATCTTTCTAAACAACCTGTACAAAACGAAGCAAGTGATAAGAAATCTTACTTCTCACTTCTCTAAGGTAAAAACAAAATTTTACTTCACTTATAACTTACTTTTCCCTCTTTTCACGATTTAGGGTTCCTGTGCCACTGATTTCAATCGTTGTTTGCGTCAGTTTCTTTCAAATGAAAGCAGAAAACTTAACGAACCCTAAAAACATTGATTAATCGAACCCTAAATGAAGCCTAACACACACACCACAGATTAAACGAAGCCTAAATCGATTCAAGCCCTAAATTCCATGAAAGAAATTTTTGTTCAAATGAAAGAAGAAATCTGATTTAGGTTTCAAAATGATTTTGGGTTTAGGGTAAATGGGTAGTTTTGGGGATTTACTAAGTTTACCGTTTAATTATATTTTATTATTATTATTTTTTAATTTTGAAAATATTTTCATGTAATATACTGAAAATAAGAAATTATAAACAAAAGGGGTTACGTGGCGAATTTTCATTGGCTATTACGATTTTTTTAAACGGCGTCTGTTTTTTGGGGCTATATGGGTAACGGTAAAATGTTTAGTGGGCAAAACGTGGTTTAGGGGGGCAAGTTGGGAAAATAGGTAAAGTTTAGGGGGAATGTGTATTAATCCTAAATAAAATATCATTTATCCAAAAAAAACATTATTTTCGGGCATCTAACTCATTTATGTCAATATCTAACAAATCTCCCCCTTGACAGAAATTTTATTCGAGCACTTCTCTTCAAGTCTTCAACAACTTCAATTCTTACATGAGCCAAATATTCGTTGAAACATCATTGGATCAACTGAGAACTACTCCCTTGTAACTGAAAATTAGTCGCAGCAAAACTACTCTTGCATGTCTCCAATATCGCTAACAAAACCCTCAGCATAAAATTCCTTCAAAATCACGCAGCTCAAACTATAGTTGTAATACTATTTGTTAGGAATTTTTATGCGAAAAATAATCAAAGCAATAAAAACATAAAATAACCATGCAAGAGAGATGAGATTTAATATGGTTCTGTCTTGCCTACCTCCACGGATGAGAAGAACGAATAATTCACTATCAACGTAGAGAAAACAAAGAGTACAAATAAAAGATATCTCATGTAATCACATAACTCAACATATATATATATATCAAAACCTGATGTAACCAAAATACTCTTCCCAACGTCCCTACAATACATGTATCTATAACATAGAGAATATAGTTGCAAAGATTCTAAAAGTGGTTACATCTCTTCAAATATATGAAGTATTTTGCCGTCAACCACTTTACTCACTTCCATCACGAAATCTGACGTGGATCCGTTGAACCACTCAGAATTTAACACATGACATTTTTCTAGAAAAAAAACTCCATTTACTTAAGACATAATAAGAAAATTAGTCATTTACATTTTATTCATTTTTCAATTTTGTCTCCAAAGTTTAAAAATTAAATAGAAATAAATATTTTTAAATAGGATGAACTACACCAGATGCCACTAAACTATTAACACTGACTCGAAAATGCCACTGAACTTTAAAAATGTTCAAATCTAACACTGAACTTTACTTTTTTGACTCGTTTATGTTACTTAGCTGTTAACTCTTAACGAAGCCGTTTACTCAAAACGGAGTCGTTTTGGTACGGGTGTTTTGAAGGCTAATTTAGCCCAAACGACGTTTTTGTTGGAGGAAAAATAATAAAATTCATGTACTTGGAGGGGTTTGAATCCAAGACCTTCATATATAGAAAATAAGCCTTAATTGGGATTAAAACCCATATTTTGGAGCGAGTTTTAATAATAAAGCCCAGATTTTGTTTTGCAAAAATGGATTTTCCTATTTTGAGGTCAAATCAAAGGGAAAATTTTTTGTCACAAATTATCCGCCGTCGAGGGCGAAGAATGTATCGGTGGTGGGTATTTGATGGAAGAGGTGAAGAAAGACCGAGAGTGGTCAATTAAAGAGAAAAAAACTTAATTCTTCGGAGCTATTTTGGAGAAAAAAGGGAAACTCAAAAAATATTTTGGAGTTTGGGGCATCTTAGTAAATATTTGGGAATCTACGGCAAAATCTACAGTATAGGGAGAAGTCGTCATCTGCAGGTGGCGACTTGGGTGAAGACGTCATCTGCAAGTGGCGACTTCCTCCTAATTTTGTCTTGAATCGATAGGAAAAAATATTAAACTATTGCAAGTCAAGGGGAAGTCGCCAACTGCAGATGGCGTCTTCACCCAAGCCGCCACCTCATTCTACACTGTAGTTTTTACCGTAGATCCCAAAATATACCCAACGCACCCCATAACCCAAAAATATTGTTTGGGTTTGTATTATTTGCCAAAATTTGCCTAATTCCTCGTGAGAAATAAAAAATAAAAATAAAATAAAAATGAAAAATTATTGATTTAAGGGTTCGATAAGCCCCTAAATTTTTGTAAAAAAATTAATTAAGCCATTAAACTTTTTCTGCACTCAATTAAGCCCTCAAACTTAAGCAAAAAAAAAACAATTTGGCATTTTGACCAACGTTAACCGTTAACTTTAACAGCTTTTTTCTTTAAAATTTGGCATGTGCCGTAACATGATAATGCCACTTGTTGTTCTAGTAATTTTTAATTTTTAAAAAATATATAAAAATAGAAAAAAATCTAAAAAATTAAAAAAAAATCTGGAAAATTATAAAAATTATTTTAAAAATATATAAAAATATTTTTAAACTTTGAAATTTATTTATAAATAATAAATAATAATTTTTCAAAAGATTAAAATATTTTAAAAATACAAAATTAAAAATATTAAACATTATGATTATAAAATTATAAAAAAAATAATTTTCAAAATAACTTTTATTTTTTTATATTATTTTAATATTTTTAAAATATAGTTTTAAATATATTTTAAAATTTAAAAAAAACTTTTATTGTTTTGTACAATGGCGATGGGATGTGTTTGAACGCTCGGTTCCTTTTGAGGTTTTGTTAAGGATTGATGCTATTAAGCCTCCTATTGGTCTCTCTTATGACAAGACAGGGTGGCTTCCTTGTGCTAACAGGCAGTTCTTAGTGCGGTCGGCTTTTTCAGTTCGAATGGGAGTGAAACTTGGATCAACCGAGTCAATCTGGAGGGTGCTGGCAGGTTTTAAGGGCCTTCCACGAGTTAAGTCATTTCTATGGCTTGTATGTCACGGGAAAGTTCTAACTAATGATGAAAGGGGCAGGCGACATTTAACAATGGATCGAAGTTACCCGACTTGTGGAACAGGGAGGGAAGATATTGACCACATCCTACGATGATGCCCAACGGCGTCTATACTTTGGGGATCGCTGATTTGGGAGGAAGGATGTGTTGATTTCTTTAGAATGCCAATTAAGGAATGGATCTATACGAATTTAGTTTTGTCGGACAGATTTGTCAAGGATGTTTCGTATTGGGACATTTTATTTGCGTACTTGCTTTAGAATCTTTGGATTCCGCGTAACGAGAGGATTTTTGAGCCGCAGGTGGTGAGACGAGATTCTGTTCTTCATCAGAGTATTTACATGTTAGAGACAGATGGTTTCGGCCATGTGGTTCACCATGGGGTAAGACAAGACCGGCTGGCCAATCTAGGAGTGGTGTTGTGTGGCGTAAACCACCTTTGGGCTGGTGTAAACTGAACACTGACGGTGTTGTTGTGATGCATACGGGTGTTGCAGCTTGTGGAGGAGTGATCCGAGATGTCGATGGGAAATGGCTGATGGGGTTTGCTAAGCGAATAGGAATTTGTTCAGTGTTGGAAGCCGAGCTATGGGAAATTTTTTAGAGTCTTTTGACAGCCTAGTCTTTGGGAATTAGGAATTTACTGGTTAAGACTGTATGGATGTTTATCGATTAATTCAAGGTTCCAATGATGGTTATGGATATTTTACTTTGCTCTAGCATAAAAATTATGGCTTGGTCATAAACGGTTCGACTGAAATGTGTGGTTCGAGAGGGTAATACTTTGGCAGACAGGATGGCCAAGCTAGCTTCGTTTGATGACCTGCTGTGTCATCGTTTTCTCTCGCCTTCGCCGAGCTGTGTAGGGCAACTGATTGTTGATGGTGAAGATAGTGAGCCAGTTGATGCTGGTTGATTGTTGCGGGATGATGCACTTATTTGCTTAGGTTTTAATTTGTTTTCTTTGTTATTTTAAGACAAGCATGTCTTGTAAGGTTCAATTCTGAGTTTCATGTGTATTTTTTTTCTCTAGCTAGGTTTAGAAGATTTTAACGAGGCACATGGTTCTCGTTCTCTCTCTATTTATAAAAGAAATAACTTTTATTGTTTTATACATTTTTTCAAATTATTTTTTATACTTGTATGATAATATTTATTTTTCTATTTTTAATATTTTAAATTTTTAAAAATATTTTAATCTTTTGAAAAAGTATTATTTTTAAATAAATTTCAAAATTAAAAAATATTTTTTTATATTTTTAAAATATCTTTTAGAATTTTCCAAATTTTTTTCCTTTTTTATATATATTTTTTAAAAAATAAAATTTAAAAATTCATAAAAAAATGAAAAGTGGCATTATCCTATTGCAACACATGTCAAAAGAATTTTAAAAAATTTTGTTAAAGTTAACGGTCAACGTTGATGAAATGGTCAAATTAATTTTTTTCTTGAGTTTGAGGGTTTAATTGGGTGCAAAAAAATATTTAGGGGCTTAATTAATTTTTTTGTAAAAATTTAAGGGCTTATTGAACCCTTAAGACAAAATTATTTTGAAAAATAAAATTAAGAGTCTGTCTGGTTCTGAAACATAAAATTTTATTTTCAGAAGTGAAAATGTGTTTGATATACAATTTTTCAAAATAGAAATGAACAAATAATTATTGAATAATTGAATTAAAATATAAATATTAGACAAATATTATTATAAAGATAAAAATTAAAAAAACTATTAGACAACAAAACTTTAAAATCAATAAAAAAGAAAAAATATATATGCTTAATTAAAATATAACATTCAAACTATCCATTTTAATGTATTATTTGAGTTTATACTAATTGAAAAAAAAAATCATTTCATGCCTCCTTTGAATTTGTGTTTATTTCATTACAACAATTTTGTTTCGGTTTAATTCTCTGTTAGGACATTTTCAAGGTAAACTTTATTTCTTGTATTTCAGGAAGTTATTTGTGATAGTTGTGTTGCTAAGGTAAGGTCGATGGGCTTGGATTGATGAAGAAGATGATGATAAGAAGTAGGGATGAGCATTTGATCGAGTTGAGTCAAAAAATTCGAGTTAGTCAAGTTTGCAAGTCTTATTTTATGACTCAAACTTTATTTGAATTTTTTTCGATTCGAGTCGAGTTGAATCGAGTTTTGTAATCACTAATTTTATCCGGGGTGTTAACCCTTTTTTTTTATTTTTTATGAATAATGGACTTTGGTTATTATCTTTTTATATTACTTAGTATAATTATTATCTATTATTGCAAAAAACCAAAAAAAATATCATTATTATTATACTATATTTGTTATTAGTACTACTATTATTATGTTATGCGTCATTATGTTTAAAAAAAACCCAAAATATTACAAGTATTATTTTTTGAAAAAAACTTTGATACACAGGCCGTATAAACTTTAGTTTATACGTGCCTTTTAGTTTTAGGGGTTAGGGTTTTAGTTTAGGGTTTAAAGTTTAGGGGTTTAGGTTGTAAGGTTTAAAATTTAAGGTTAGTGTTTAGAATTTAGGGTTTAGGGTTTAGATTGTGGGGTTTAGTTTTTAGGGTTAGGAATTTAGGATTTGGGTTTTTATAATGTAAATACACAGGCTTGTGTAAAATTAATTTTACACAGCCTGTGTATTAAAGTTTTACCCTTATTTCTGTTAGTATGTCAGGTTATTGTTATTATAATATTAGTTTGTTATTATATGTTGCTATAGGTCATCTTAATTTGAAAGGAAAAAACAAAACACAAAATTATTATTATTACTATTTGTTTTCGGTTAGTATTATATATTACTATTATTATTATTGCTATTATTATTACAGTTTATTATTTTCATTTTATTATTTTATTATTATATTAGTATATTATATTAATATTATTACTATTATTATTACCTCATATTATTATTATTCTATCATATTATTATATATTATATTACATTATTATTATATTACTATATTATTATTTTATTACATTTTTATATTATGTTATTATATAGTTATTATTATTAAACAAAAATATAAAAACAAACAAAATATTAATTTAATTAAATAAAGCCCAATGTTTATTACAGTCCATTTTACAATTATTAAAGACCCAAAAAATGTTAAATTTCACAAGTCAGACCCGTTAAGGCCCAAAATAATTAAAACCCTAAGCCCGGTCACAAAAGAAACCCTAATGTTTTCCTCTCTGCGCAGCTGCATCACAGCCACCAGATCTGGATCAGATCTGACGGTCCAAATTGAAACTGGGAACCTTCCAGAACTAGCACGCGCCTACACACGATCTCTTAGCTCCCCACGCGCGCGTGGAGCACACGCCCTGACCAATTCAGATCTCCACGCACCCACGCGTCTGACCCCTGGACTGCCACTGTCACCCTCCTCTACCGCGCATGCATCCGGCCAACCTTGGTCTCCCCCGTACGAGCGGCACCTACAACACCAACAAACCCACAGATCAATAGCAGCAACAACGACAGAAAAGCTTTTATTTTTGTTTTACCCTTGTAATTGGTTATATAAAACTGAAACAAAACACTTTGTAACCCCATTGGGGAAGATTGGCAGAGATCAAATAAAAATTTCTTTTGAGATATTATACTCTGTTTTACTTGCATGCATGTAATATAGATCAAAAAAGAAGGAAAATAAAAGCGAGAGTTAGAGTTTAGTTTAGGGTTACCCTCGGAGCGCGGCCACCGTTGCTCACCTTTCTACTCGTCTGGTGAAAAGCCCCTGGCCTCCGGGCAGTTGTGGTGAGCCGGAGAAGGAAGGGAGTGGGGGTGGTTTTTGAGATATAAAACAGAGTTTTTGCTTTCGGTCTTTTTTTAAGAAGAAAAAGGCTTGCTTGTTTAAAGATTTTGGTTTTGGCTTTGGATTTTAAACGAAATGAGGGTTCGAAAGGGCTTTTTTTTAGGTTTCCGGTGCCAACCAGCGGCGGCCGGTATGGCTGAGCGCCGCCGGAATCTGGATTGCACGACTGTGTTCATCGTTTTTTGGGGTTAGTTTGAAAGGATTTGGTGAACGTTTTGGGAAATTTTTGAGAGAATGGACGATTGTTAAAAAGGATTTTGAGTTTAAAATGGCCAAAAGAGAAATCAAATGGCCGAGAGGGGCCTTTTATAAACTTTAAAATTTTAAAAGTGGGTCAATAGCCCTTTTAGTCCTTTCGTGCCGAAGTATTTACATACGGTGGCCATTCCACTTCTTTAAATTACCCTATCGGTCCCTCCAAAGTTTTGAAAGATCTCAATTCTACTCTTAATTTCATTCAGATTAAGCTTTTCAAAAATGGTTTTATTCCGATGAGGTCCCTCCGCATCCTCGTATAATCTTTTTGTCCTTTCCGCCTTTCTAAATTATTGTCGCCGCCCCTCTAGTTTTAAATAGTTTTCTATCCCGCCCCTATTTCAGATTTAATCCGATTTTAAATGGTTTAATCCCCTAAAAATCCTTAAAAATCTTGATTTATTTTAGTTTAGTCCAAACTCCAGTTTCCTTTTTTCCTTTCTTTTTGTTTTGTTTCTATTTCGATCCCTTGCATGCATGCTTAATTTCTGCCTTTGATTCTATTTCTTTTACATTATAGCTCCTTTTATGCTCGATTGTTGTTTCACTTCGTTTATTTAGTTGAATTTTATGCTTTTATGTTCAAAGTTGTTCATTATTTATTTGTCTTACATCATGTGTTATATTTGTCTTAAATTATACGCCTATGTATGTCGAACATGATACTATATACATTATGCGTTATACATATATATATATATTTACCTTATTAACTAAACCATCTCATATATATATATATATATATATATATATATATATATTACTTTGTTTTTTGAAATACATGTTACTCCCTCCGTCCCAAAAATATAGTCATTTGTTGATTTTTCACGTAGTTTTAGAAATAAAAAATTTGTATAAAAGATGTGTTGTAAAGTAATTAAAATGACAATTTTATCCTTGAAAAGGTTTGTTTTATTGGAAAACTAAAAAGAGGGTAAAAAGAAAATGCATTTAGTAAAAGTTGTTGAGTTTTTCAAAATGACAATTTAAGTGGGACAATTTTAAAACACAAAAGGGATAAGTTTTATGGGACAAAGGGAGTATGTTGTTTCACATATTGTCTTTTTCTTACGTAATATATATATATATATACTTATATATGATGTATAATATATGGTACTTAGGTGTACATAGTATAAGTATATGTGTTAATATATATATTATATCGTAATGTATATATATTGTATATAATAAATGTGCATATTAGTTTGTGTTTTGATGTTCGTTTTTATTTTCATTCCCTCTTTTGGTGTTTTATTAGGCCCTTTAGAATTAATTTAGGGTTTAAAATTTAATTTAATTAATTGGAATTATGTGCTCGGCTTATTAGAGCATAATTTTTAAATTAGTTAAATTAAATTTAAGGTTAGTGTTTTTAGAGCCGTAGTTAGATTTAAGGTTCGAATTAATTAATTTAAATTTATCCTTGGCTTATTGTGATAAATGTTAAATTCGTTAAATTAATTGAACACCTCTTAATTACCTTTTAGGATAAATTTGATATTGACTTAGATGAAAGTTTAACAAAAATCATAATTAATTAATTCGGTTCATTTTAAATGGAGTCCTTGGCTTATTGGGATGCTAGTTTAGAATTAATCAAATTAATTATTTTGATCCAAGATAAACCATAAAATATTAGGGTTTTCTAGTTTTTTAGGAATTAATTAATTTAGGGTTAATATTAGACTAACCTATTTAATAATTAGATCATTAATTGAACTTTCATAATTCGAGCCTTTTTAGATTAGGACTTTAGTGGGCCTAGGTTTTATTTTATGTCTTTCTATGTCATGCATCTTAATTATCATTCATATGACTTTAATGTTTTAATGGACATGCATGTGGTTAATTAATTTAAATTATAAAAAGGAGGTAGTTATTAATTCCGATGTTTGTGTCATAACAGTCCTGGCTCATTGGATGTTGACCAAATATTTGAATTAATTCTTACCGTCTAAAGGTAAATGTAATTTGAGATAAAATTTTGGACAAGTCATAACATCATTCTTAATTTCTTGCATCATGCATAAAGGTGATGAACGAAGTTCGAACCATAAATTAATACGACAGTCAGGCTTATTCGATGTCGGTTTAATCTATGGTCCGAGGTGTCGTCACCCTTATTAATTAAATGTTTAATTAATGCAAACTCACCAATTTGACCAAGCCCATCTAATTAAAGTTTACATTCAATCATGAAAATTTTAATTAAATTCAATTTAAATTTCGATAATTTCCATCAATTAAAAGCAACATATATTTTGGTACCAATTTCCAGGAACGATGGGGGTGCTAATCCTTCTCCACGCGTAACCAACTCCCGAACCCGCTTTCAAACGAATATCTGATTTTTTTGGTGTCTGGCCTACCTTAGTGGCCGGTGGTGACTTCAAGTCTTTTTGTTTTTAAAAAAACACGATTTTTAAGGGATTTCCCGCCTTTTTAAATGTTTTCCCAATAAGAGAAAGAAAATCGGATTACAAACCATTTAGCGATCCCGAAATTTTTTAGTCGCTACAAGTTTCTATACAAATTTAATTGTAACTATTTACAATGTATACAGATTGATTCCAATTTAAATGATTTTTTATATCCATATACAATATACATATATTTCTTCATATTTTTTTATATGTGGTATGTATATATATCAGGCCGAATTGAGAAACTCGACTCAAACTTAATAATCAATCCATTAATTACTAAAAATTTTGAGTTATTCAAATTTCTATTTTACCACTCAAACTTTATTTGAATTTTTTTCAAGTCAAGTTTATGAAATTTCGAGTCAAGACAAGTCGAGTTTATTCATGTCGAGTCGAGTCAAAATTTTTAATTTTTTTTAGTCGAGTTCTGCTTATCCCTAATAAGAAGACAAAGGTGAAACAAGAGAAAAATATGGATTAAATTAATAGAATATTGAAATGTCGATGGTGAATTTTTTAGAGATAAAACCAAATTAAAATAGGTAAATTACTCAAATGACTATTTAATTATCTACGGGGTTGGTGTCGATATGATCATTATATTTTTTTTATTTTGGCAATTGTAGACGTAAATTGTTGGAAAAGTGGATTGTCAATTTGTGATGTTTTATTTTATTTTTAAAGATTAATGGTCAAAATATTAAAAAAACTATAAATGCAGGAGTAAAAAGTTAATTTACTTTTTATAGCTGTTGAATCAATCATTAACATTAAAATTAAACAAAAATAAATGAAATTAAAATTTTCAAATAAAAAAATAATACGACCCGATGTTACAGAATTAAAGTATGATCACTAAATTTTAATTTTTGATGATAGAAAAGCACTAATATATTTAAACAGAAAAGTTATACATTTTTAATACAAACCTGAACTAATAAATTGAAGGCTTAAGGCACATTTTATCCTTTAATGTTTATAAGTTTTCCCAACTTGGTGCTTAATGTTTATCGGGACGAAATGTCTCCTAACATTTGCACCGTTATTTATATTGTCCCATGTCGTTACCTTTGACGTTAAAAAAATTTTCAGCCAATGACATTGCACCATGTCATCTCCTCTTTGACTAAGTCAACCCGCCTAGTTTTATTTAAAGGTTAATTGTCATGTCAAGTCTGTCAGGTTTGTTTTTTATTCAATTTAGTCGCTGAAAATGGGTAACAGTGCAAACGTTAGGGTGCACTTCGTCCTGAAAAAAATTATTAAGTACCAAGTTAGGAAAATATGTAAATGTTAAGAGGTAAAATGTGCATTAAGCCTAAATTGAAAGATAACGCGCACTTATGTAACTCAGACTTACATTCTCTACAACGTTACAATAACAATCATACCAACCGAATTAAGATTCAATTATTATACTTAAAAAGATAAATTTATATTTTATTTATTATATAAACGATAAAACTAATATATACTATAAAATAAATATATATAGATATTTAGATAGAATTAAATTTGAATCATATCAAATTATTTGAAATAAATCTTTTTAATATTATATTCGTTATTAATGAAATTTAAAATTCATATTTTTTAACCATTTGATAAAGTACACGCCTTGTAAACAAAGCTACTAGAACTTACGTATTTTAGAATGAACATAAACTTATTTTCTAGCGGGACCACTCGTTGGATTCCTCCAATAATTGATTTCAATATGAGTTATATATTTATACTTTAAAATTCAAATCCTAAATTCTTAACATTAAACTCTAAACCATAACCTAAATCTAAATTCTAAAACCTAAATTACTAAACCTAAATCTCTAAACTTTAAACCTTACATAAACCTTAAAATTAAAAAATTTGTGTAAATTAAAATATACACAAATTATGTATAAATTTTTTTCCTTTCAGTATTACGAGAACTTGAACAGTTAAATTACAGCAAGGAAAAGAACACATAAAGCACCGACATTATTTCGAAAATTTGGATTTACCTTTGCGACAAAATTTACTGGAAGTAGGCCATGCCAATTCAATGTGCCATATAATAAACAGTCAATTTATTATTATATTTATATATGATAACATTTAGTTTTTAAATTTAACAATTCTTTTTTTAAATTTAATATAATGTATTCTAAACTAATTTAAAATGATTCTTTCGGGTATCGGACTTTTAATAGTTATAAAATGAACATTAAATTTTGAGTTTTGTTACCGAGATAAGGATTGTTCAAAGATTTAAGGGGTCTTGTGTAATTTACTAAAATATAGTCCTTAATTTATAATATAAAAGAGGTATAAGGTTTTTTAAAATAAAGTTCCATTAATAAAAAATATTAGATTACTCTTGATCAACATAAAAATTAGGCTTAATGCACATTTTACCCCTAACGTTTACTTATTTTCCCAACTTGGTATTTAATGTTTTTTTTTTCGGGATGAAGTGCCCCCTAACGTTTGCACCGTTACCCATTTTGTCCCATACCGTTACTGTTAAAAAAATTTATCTCCTCTTTGACTAAGTCAACCTGACTAGTTTTATTTAAATGCTAAATGTCATGTCAAGTCTGTTAAATTTATTTTTTGTTCAATTTAGTCACGAAAAAGTATATTTTTACCTAAAATTGACATTTATTTATTTCTAAGTTTCATAATTTAGTCTAATATTTTTTATTATTAATAGTAATAATTTATTTAAATGTTAATATTTAATAAAAATAAATTAAATATTTTTCCCTGGGGTAAAATACATAATTGGTCACTAATTAAGCAAATACTATCTTTGTGGTCACTGAAACTTTAGAAAATATAAAATTATCATTAGACTTATCAAATTATTATAAAATGGTTATTAAACTTTATCAAACTATTATAAAATGGAAATTAAAATTTATCGAACTATTACAAAATATGCTAAACTTATTGAAATTTATTATTATTTTAAATAAGTTTAATAATAATTTTATAACCTTCGAAACTACAGTAGACAACATCCATGTAATTTACCCTTCAATTAATCAATTTTTTTTGTCAAAGTAGGGATACTAATATAAGCAAAATCTTTGAGTTAATTAATTGAATTTCAGATTTTTCTTATCCATTTCCTTTCATAAAATTATTTAGAAGCTTAAATAGAACAAATTTAGATAGATTATTAATAGTTTTTTTAAAGGAAAAAAATTATTAATGGCTAAACATACTAGAAAGTCTTTAACATCCGAAAAGTACCAAAATAAACCACTAAAAGCTCTGTTATGACAACAGTGCTACATTCATACATAGCTAACATTTCCATCCCGACCAGCCAACCACCTAGTTAACCACCGCGCTACCCGCCACTGCCACCGCCGAGCTGGTTGCCCTTCAACGGCGGCTGCAACTACAACTCCAAGTACATGACCAATTACTAATTTAATATTAAAATATTTAATTTATTTTTATTAAATATTAATATTTAAATAAAATATTACTATTAATAATAACGAATATTAGACTAAATTATAAAATTTAGAAATAAATAGGGGTCAATTTTAGGTAAAAATAGACTTTTCAGTTACTAAATTGAACAAAAAACAACCTGACAAACTTGACATGATATTTAGCCTTTAAATAAAACCAGGTAGGTTGACTTAGTCAAAGAGGAGATGACGTGGCGCGATGTCATTGGCTAGAATTTTTTTAACGTCAGAAGTAACAGTATGGGGCAAAATGGGTAACGGTGCAAACGTTAGAGGCACTTTGTCCCGAAAAAAATATTAACTACCAAGTTGAGAAAACAGATAAACGTTAGGGGTAAAATGTGCATTAAGCCTAAAAATTACTTACAATTTTCAATTTTAAGATAATTTAGTTTTCTTTAACGTATTTAAAACCTTATTTTTTAAAACATAAATTGCTTTGGTTGTAGTTAGGGTGTTCATGGTTCGGTTAAAATCGAATTAACTAATCAAACAGAAATTTAGTTTGATTGGTTAACAGTTAAAGATTTTTCAAAGTTCGGTTATTGGTTAATTTAGTTTGAAATCGGTTAATTAATCATATTAATCGAAAATATTAAATATTGTATATATATATATTCAATTCAAATTCTTTAAGATATCAAGAGACCAACTATTTTTTAACCCTAAACCTATTGAGGTTAGGGCTGTAAACGAATCGAACCGTTCGGCGGAAAGTTCTTTTATGTTCGCTTATTTATTAACGAGCGAACATGAACAAGATTATATGTTCGTTTAATTGAATGAACGAACACGGTCAGAGGGCTTGTTCATCCATATACATTTGTGAACGTTCGGTAATCCGTTCGTTTAAATTTATTCACATATGTCTATTTATATTTATTACTTTCATAAAAAAGTATTATGTTTAAATTTTTTATAAATATATTATTAAAAATATGAAAGAAAAAAATAAAGAATACTCAATTCATTCGTTTGTGTTCGTTTATCATTTTAACGAATTAACATGAACGAAGACGAACAAGTAAAATTCCTTAACGAAGGAACACGAACAAGAAATTATGTTCGTTTAATTGTTCGTGACCGTTCATTTGTTCGGTTAAAATTAAACGAACGAATGTGAACATAGCCTCGTTCGTGTTCGTTTGATTCGTTTACAGGCCAAATTGATGTTTAAAGAACCAACAAAGTTTTAACCCAAAACAAAAAATATCTAAATCAATCTAATCTTACTAAAGAAAAAACACAAACTCTTAATAACAAGTTTTAGTTAATTCGAAAACCAACGAAATTAACCATTATTAATTTAGTTGGTTAATAAATTTAAACAAATTTTAGTTAGATCAACGATTAAAAAGATATTTAGATTAATTTAGTTCGATCGGTGACTAAATTAATCGTTTGAATAACCCTGGTTGTAGTATGGTTGTCCAAGGAAACAAGATAGGGTTTATAGGGACCTCCGCACAACGGTACATTGCAGTAATAAAACAAAAACACAAACAGTTGGCGACTGTTTCTATAGGGACGACAACACCTGAGACGCTTCCTAGATTGTTGCGGTTGTGGTCCACACTTTCTTAGAGATGGTTAAATTGCATTCCGGATCCTTGTGTTATATTAAGAATGCACTTGATCTTTATTATAAAACTGAATAAGATACTCCTCGTAAATTCAATTTCGAATCAAAGCTTTGAGTTAATTGTATCATACATTACTCAACTATGACCGACTTCTAAATCGATACCTCAACTGTAATTTTTTTAATTAAATCCTCAAACTATTAATATTGTTTCAATCTAATCATTTCGTCATTTTAACAATATATTTGAACATTAAATGTCAATTCGGGTCTAACTTAGAGCATATTTAAAATACCTAAATCAAAATGCTAAACACTTGTACACATCGTATCTAAATTGTCTATATCAACACGGAATCTCATACATTATCATCAAAGATTTCAGTCCAATTTTAGAGTGCCGCCAAAACTCTTGCCGTCTTCGTTGAGGGAAGGAAATATCAAAATTGGGCGGAAATTTCGGCAATAAAACAAAATTACGGCTGCTGTGGAAATTTCTATAAAAGAGTTGGAAAACAAGAGAATAACGATGCTGTAACAGGCTAACAGCTAAATCAAAGACTAGCTGGTCTTCTGGCAGTTAATTTTTTTTTTATCAATAATCGATTAAAATAAAATTAAAAATTCGAGTCTTTACATTAAATTGTAAAGATAGCTGTCATAACAAACTTTATAATACTCGGTTTCAGTTAGTTAATAAATTAAATATCAATAATTAAATAATTATACAAATATTTTGAACCAGAGAAGTAAAAGCCCAAAGGGTTCCTCTAAGATTCAGACCAACGAAAATGTCGAACATAAAACCAACAAAAGATGAGAAATAAAACATTTAAATTAAATCAAACCGTAACTAAACCCAATTGAAATGCAATAATGTTCAATCAAATACTATGCTAACTCGCAAGTCTAATACAATACATAACCCATAAATTTCTTATTGTTCTCTGAATACGGTAAATACCACCATATATAATATAAAAATATAACATATATATGCATCTCTCCCTCCAACCTGCAAAATAAACGTTTCTAGCTGTAACGGCAATGAAAACGATTCCGGATGCTCGCAGAACAGGCCTAGTGAATGATGTTGTTTTACTTGGTAGCACCATTAGGCAACTCAGCAGATTTTGCGCCCAATGGGTTCAGTTCATCCCATGCTTCGATCCATGTCACCATAGCATCGGCGAGCTTGTTGAAGTAGTCATCGACCTTGCCGAGTTTCGCCTTGACTTGCTTGGAGATCTCGATGTAGCATTTCTGAACCGTGGTGCAGTCCTTTGGAAGGGCGACAGATTGGAAGAACGGGATCAGCTCTTCTTGCCAGTAAATCCCTTTGTATTCTTTCTTAAGATTCACAAACGGGTTGCTCGCTTTGCTGTGCCAGATGTAAGGCAGTCCAGTCTTCACTCCCAATCCGAGGTGATCACAAATAACCTGTGCATTAGAGAAGTGCAGTTTAATGAGAAAGCTTATTGATAGCAAAAAAGATCCGATTAACCACCAGCATAAAAAGTTAAGATACCTTGATGCACCAGCCAGCCCACATATCATCATATCGTCCAATCGGCTGACCATCTCCCATGAGTCCAAAGTACATTGCCGGGCCAATCAATTCCCGGTTGAATGCCAGATTCATCCCGCACATGGGGAAGAGGGTTCCCTTTGGTATCGTCATAATAGCGTCGACATACCTAATAGGAATAAGCCATACAGTTAAGACATCGTTTAAATGATATATTACGTATGAAGCACACAATGTGAAGGGTTATATGCATACCTGGTGTTCCTCTCAAGTGGCTTGACAAGCTGAGTCGGGGCATCATAATCCGGGATGTTGAGCCAGAGACCGTGAGACACGGCAGTGGGAACACCTTCACGGAGACTGAAAGGGTATCCACGAACAAAGTCCGCACCATCTCGGTACGGGTCATAAAGAGTGTTGAAGAAAAACGGAGTGGATGGACACAGGAGGTTCTTTATGTGCTGCTCCAATGCATTGATGTCTTTGCCGGACGGATCTTTAGCGACCTGTAAAACCGGGAACCACCTCAAAAAACCGACAACTATATGCAAACATTTCACAGTCAGATCTCATGATTCATGAAAATGCATCAAAACTGGTAAATCTAAAGTTCTAAACCACATCATAATATTTCAAGATTTACAAATCCAACATGAAAAGAACAACAAAAGACCATGTTTCAACATATTACTTGAAAGGCGGCTAAGGCTTAAATTACACTGGCAAACGACTAAATGTAGGACAAATCAAAGCAGAAATTGACTGAAAACATACCATGAAACACAAATCAAGAGATATTATAAACAAAAACACGCCGATTGCAGATCCAAGTAGAAAATCAAGATCTAAACTTTCATACCCCAAATATCAAAAGTTCACATCAAGATCCAAAACTCAAAACCCACATGCAGAACGGTATTAAAAAAACTGGGTCAAACCCAGATCTCCAAACAAAGGAAAGGAAGAAGAATGTTAAGCTTACAAAGCAATCATCGTCAATTGTATAGATGTACTTCTTCTTGGAGACCATGTACCCAAAGCACCTACAAGCCGAGTCCTTGAAAGAGATACAAGAAGCCTTAGGACCCAGAACCCTGTTGATGTCGTTCCGATTGTAGAGCTCGTAGTCGAAGCCGTCGGGGACCTTGATGGTCTTGGAAGGATCGCCGTCTTGAACAATGATGAGATGGTAAGGCTGGAAAAAGGGCCTCCACATCTCCAGAAAGTCCAAGTTCCTGATGGTTGGGATGACGATGTCGAGCTCGTCTTTCAGCAGTGGAGTCGGTGCGGTCGCCATTGGAGGAAAAACTTGGACTTTTCAGAGAGAAAGGGGCGCGAGTTTGAGAGAGAGGGAAAGAGTAAATCGGGGGGTTTGTATAGGAGATGAAAGAGCATGGGCGGCACGTGCTGAGGAAAATGAGGTGACGTTTTAATTGGAAAACAGCTCCCCCTTGATGATTTTGTTATGTTTTTTGGTCTAATTTAGATAGATAAATGAACCGAACGAAGATATAATTACGTTTTCTTTAATTTTAATCGAATAAACTAATGAATACGAATAATTAAATGAATATAATTTTTTACTTTTATTTGTTTATTAAGAAATGTTTTTTTAAAGTAGCTTTTTCGTGTTTGTTATATTCGTTCGTCAAAATGATAAATGAACGTAAACGAACATAAATGAGCATATGTAAATAAATTTAAACGAACATAAATGAACGGAGATATGTGAACACTTTTTTAATATAATACATAAACGAACAGGTTACCCGAACGTTCATGGACGTAAATGAACATAAACGAACAGGTTACCCGAACGTTCACGAACATAAATGAACAAACGAACATGTTACCCGAACATAAATGATAATACTATTTTTAATAATAAATATAATATACATATGTGAGTAAATTTAAACGAACATAAATGAACAGGTTGCCCGAACGTTCACGAACGTAAATGAATAAACGAGGCATTTGTTCATGTTCGTTCATTTAATTAAACGGACAGAAAATCTTATTCATGTTCGTTTAATAAATAAAAGAACATAAATGAACTTCCTGTCGAACAGTTCATGAACGGTTCGTTGAAGATTCGTTTCATTTACAACCATAGTCTAATATTAAATTAGGACTTATTGGTTTTATTAAGTTGAAATTAAGGTTTATTTTTTTAGGGTAAACTACTCATTTAGTATCCAATTTTGTGTGTCTATTTTTGTATCCCACCTATTTTTTATATAAATGGTACCTAGCGTTTGGTTTCGTTTTGTTTCTACTTTAGTATCACATCGTTAAAAAATTAACGACATATTGATTAAGAGAGAAAAATCACACATGTCAAGCTATCATGTCATTTTCTATCTCTCAAACAGTTTGTCTCGCCAAATTAAATCATAAAAAAATCAGACATGAGAAGCTGACTATAAGAAAAAAAATGATGCGATTGGTTGTCACGTTATTTCTTTTTCTTAATTAGTCTACAACGTGTGATATTTTCTCTCTTAATAAGTCTATCACGTGTGATTTTTTTCTTATTGTCATTCTACTATATGTGATTTTTTTTTTATAAAAGTTAAATAATTTATGACTTATTAGTTTTATTAAGTTAAAATTAAGATTTATTACTTTTATTTTGACATTATTAACTTATTTTACCAAAGACATTATTTAACTTTTTAAATATTATTAGCTGGTTTAAATTATTGTACTACCCATTGTTGTTATGATATTGACATCATTTTTTTCTAAAAAAAATAGATTTAAGTAACTAGCGAATGTGTATATTATTGTTATTTATTTGAATTTTCATATAGCCACCAAATAACATCATAATTTTGATAAGAACACTTATTTGTGTTATTAATTTGGACTTAAAATAATATTATAAAATTAGAGGTTTAAGTTATGTCAAATTAAAGTAGAATAATCAAATCTTAAATTTTTAACATAAAAGGGAGACTAAAACTATAACTCAAACATTAATTTAAAGGTAGTTTTTCAGAACTAAATTTTAATTTAATGTGATAACATAAATGAAACTTTAAATTTGATTCAATTGTACTTGTGAAAGTTTTATTTTTATTTCATTATAAATCTTTGAAAACTTAATAAAACAAATTATCTTATTTTAAACAAATATAATTGTTTATATATATGTAATAACTAAAAATAAGATGTACGGGTTGATTATGCGATTGTGATAAAATGTATGATCAATGGTAGCTTACAAAACATGTTGGTCCCTGAGCACAAACGAAGTTATTAAGGGAATGAGAGAGCAAAGCAAACAAGCGGTTAGGGTTTTTTAACCTGTGAAATAATAAAGCGCATCTATTTCCAAAAGCAAATATAGAGTCAGAATTATACAATAGAAAGTATAAAATTATATGAATTTAAAATTAACATGAACCTAATAAGTAATTAATCCAAAATTTGAGAAGAACAAAACTTAATTTAACAAATACTAAAACTAACATCGACTAAAATTTGTTAGTTTAATATTTGTTTTTTTTTTGTTTAATTGGTGGCGTTATTGGTCTTAGTGCTGGTCGTCGACTGCCGATAATTCATATTTTCTTTTTTTTTCATATTTAAATTTATTTTTTTGTTTTCTTTTACTTCGCATCTCTAGTTGTGTTTTCCTCTGACTCTGTGACATGATTTCTCTTCCTTTATGACACATTTTATGATTATTTTTGCTGGCATTTGGTGTTAGTTCGGTGACCCTTGCGACTATATTCCTGATTCGTGTTTGTCGGTGGTCTTGAATAGTTTGATCTCCTTTTGATTGTTGGCCAATGTAATCAGCCGTGGTAGCGGACCGTTGCCTTTAGAATAGGCGTGAAAGGTGTAGCGATGTCCCTTTTTTTATCGCTAAAAAACGAGGCTTTTTGAAGGGTGTTTTGAGAGGTGTTTGTGACTCTTTTGAATATAAAATATTTATTCCATGGGATTTTAAAAGAAACCGCATTTTAAAAAAATGGAGTCGCCACCGGCCACTTAGGTAGGCCGGACACCATAAAACCAGAGATTCAAAAAGATTGGGTTCGAGAGTCGGTTACGGATGGGGAAGGATTAGCACCCCCACACTGCCCAAAATTGGTACTTTAATAATTACCGTTTTATTAATATTGGATTTTCCGGATTAGAGTGACGATTATTTTAAAATTCAGTCATAATTGCGAATAAATTTTAAGGGCCCCGTTATCCGAGAATAAACGCCCAACCACTATCACTACGCCTGATACTGGCCCCGTTTACGCTCGGATAAAAGGACACCGCATTGACAATTTATATATCATATGCAATCTTAGTGGCAAAAATATGAAACATGGCAAAATATTTAAATGCAATAAATATTGACATAACAGAATACTAATCATACATAAATAAGATACTAAACTAAAACATACATTTATATATTAATCTAACTCATAAATAAAAACATATCTAGCATAAATAAAATATTAATATTCATAAATATTAATCTAACATAAATAAAAACAAATTCAACATAAATAAAATACTATTCTAAAACATACATACATAAATATTAATCTGACTCATAAATAAAAACATATCTAACATAAATAAAATATTAATATAAAACACAAATTTAAAACATATTAAATATTAATCTAAAACATAAACATGCAAAATAAAAAATAAGACTACAATTTTAAAATAACTAATACTTCATTAATTTATAAAAATTACAATACTAATAAAAAAGGAAGAAAATATACCTAATTAGGAGCTCGTATGACAAACCCCGATTGAACCCCAGCGAGATCTACCACGACCCCTCCAAAAATTTAACTAGATCGGACCTAAAATAGGACCCCGATCGAATGTTGGATCGAACCAACTGGGGTCGAGGGCACTGCCCCCAACCCCGGCCAGCCGCCCCACGATTTGGGGTGCTAATTTCCTGCCAATTTATTTGGCAATTTGGCCTCCATTTCCTTGCAATTGGGCGCCCTATTTATAGGCCAAAGAGGGTGACGTGGAGCACCCTGCTCCACGCAATTTTCTTCCCCTTTTTTTTAAATATATATATTTTTTTGATTTTTTATATTAATAATTTTATTATTATAATAACACTAATAACACTAAAACCCGGTCAAAAATGAGTGATTACAGTTGCCCCTCTTTGCTTGTTCTTGTGAAACGAGGACAAAGCAAAGATCAAAAGCACTCATTTTTTACCTACTTTCTTGTCTTTGGCTTCGAAATCACGTGTTCTTCTGGAATTATCCGCTCTTCCTTAGCTGAATCTTCAGGCTCGTAAGTTCTTCCTATATAGAGCTTCGTCACCTTCCGATCTTGGAGTTATAGGCTCTTTCGACATAGAACCCTTCACTCTGAAGCCTCGAGTTATGAGTCCCTCCTATATAGAACCTTTAATTCTGAGACGGTGCAGCTCGGAGTCCTTCCTATATAGAACTCTTCGCCTTCAATGTTGGTTTCTCCTATATAAAACCTTCAAGTACACCGATGGATTCTTCCGATTGGGAGTTCCTCCTATATAGAACTGCTAGTCTTCAAACCCTGGAGTTGTCAGTCCTTTCTATATAGAACTTTTCATTTTGAGACGGTGCAGCTTGGAGTCCTTCTTATATAGAACTCTTCGCCTTCAACGCTGGTTTCTCCTATATAAAACCTTATGCGTCACTGATGGATTCTTCCGACTGGGAGTTCCTCCTATATAGAACTGCTAGTCTTCAAACCCTGGAGCCGCTAGTCCTTCCTATATAGAACTTTTGGCGTCTGAAATCTCAGAGCTACAGGTTCTTCCTATATAGAACCTTTCACTCTAAGACAATGAAGCTCGGAGCCTTTCCTATATAAGACTCTTTGCTTTCGACACAACAGGTTTCCTATATAACCTTATGTGTCATAGGTGAATTCCTTTGACTGGGAGTTCTTCCTATATAGAACTGCGAGTCTTCACCTTGGAGCCGTCGGTCCTTCCTATATAGAACTTTTTGGCGTCTTGAAATCTTGGAGTTAGGGATTCTTCCTATATAGAATCTTTCACTCTAAGACATTGAAGCTCGGAGCCCTTCCTATATAGAACTCTTCGCTTTCGACACAACAGGATTTCCTATATAATCTTGTGTGTCATGGGTGAATTCCTTCGACTGGGAGTTCTTCCTATATAGAACTGCGAGTCTTCACCCTGGAGCTGTTAGTCCTTCCTATATAGAACTTTCAGCTTCTGAAGCCTCGGAGCGGAGGATTCTTCCTATATGGAACCTCTCTCTGGAGCTTGAAAACATGTGCCTTTTGTATGTAAAAACATTGTCTTCTCGTTCGGGATTAACACCTCGATGGCTCTCGATGTCTCTTTGGATCTGCAGATACCTGTTTGAGATGAAAACAAAATGCTATGACAAATGAATTGACATGCTCCTAATCCTAGTGATGTCTGACTATTCATGATGCATGAGTGTCAATATCTTGGTGGGCTTGTTTTGATTCTGATTTGATCTTGATGTTCGCTTTCTCCTTTTTTACAGGCATCGATACTCCGCCTCACTGTCAGGTTCAACCATCTCAACCTTTCTTTTTCTCCAATTACGATTTGGAATTCTAAAGTGCCCTTTCGGGTTTTCACTTTAAAGAGAGTTTTTTTTTTGAGGGGGTGCCCTTCTAGTTTTCACCCAATAGATAGAACATGTGCCATTGGTCATCCTACCTGGTTGTTTAAAGCTTCTCACCTTCCCTAGCCATTATGTAGGGAACTGGAGGACGGAGTTAACATCGTTTTCTTTGATCACCTGCATTTTCAAGGTTAAATCATAGTAATGCTCTGAAATCTCTTGTTTCATTATAAGCTTATGTTATCTTATTTGACTGAAATTGACAAGAAGGCCAGGAATGGATGCTCAAAAACACGGTTTTATTATGATTAAGGGCTTGGGATATCTTAAAAAGAAAGGTATGACACACATGAGTTAAGTATGAAAATACAAGATCCCTCATTATCTTCGATATGAATGATACATGACCCTGTCAACCGATGTAGAATTTTTTTTGCCTGAAGCCTTCTCTTCATAATGTTCATGAAGATACCCTTCTCTTCGGATATTCAACTTTTCAACTTACCCGAGCCGCCCTTTACGAGTTTTCAACTCGGGTCCTTCCTTTGCTTCAAGACGCCCGATTTCGGGTTTTCGCCCTGAGCTCTCCATTTTGTTCTCTTTTTTATTTTTCATCATCATTTTTTTAAAATAAAGTAAATTTACTTGTGTATATTTCAAAAAAATAATGATTGTTTGAAAAGATAACAGTCATTTCGAAAATCACAACTTGGACATTTTGAAAACATTGTTTGGAACAAATGGTAAACATCATAACTTTGGGAGAAAATGTCAAACCTTTTAAAACATGTTTGCCCCCGAAATATCAAACACCATAGCGCATCTGTTTCAAGTTGCCAGAGACCAACTCTAATAAAGCGCTTATTTAGAAGATCTTGACCATTGTGGAGATATATGCCAATGTATAGTTTCTTCTGGTCTAATAGGCTTTTGAGAGGAACAACCCTACCTAGTTTCTACCCCGTTTAAGTTGGCTCTCTTAATCTCACTATCTCACCATGCCCCATCCTTCCCTCATTTGGGTGTCGATCAAGCACTTCGAAGTTTGACGTTCCTTGAAGAAAAGTTAACCCTTATAGGCGGAATGAAATCTGAAGACATTCTCATTCAACTTGGATATCTATGGATGACCAGAATGGTCTTTGGGGCTTGTAATGTAGGCCTTTGGTTTATGGTTAAGTGAAACAATATTTCTGTACTTGTGTAACTTGGATATGCCCATTATTCCTTCTTTTTTTGGATCACTCTAGACTGCCCGTTTTCGGGTTTTCACCCTAGAGTTCATTTCCTTTCTTTTTACTGTATGCTGGCTTGCATTCTGGCTATATACTGATGTTCGCTTTTTGTTCAAGAATGTTTGATCCTCCAAAACTCCTCGAAACTGAGATTTCTTGAATGAAGTACTATGAATACATTTCTGGGAATTCTTGTGATTGGCACGCCCAGATGAAATGTTATTCTTGCTTTCTTTTTTTCTCTTTTTTCTTTTCTTCTTTTTCACTTTTTCTCTTGGATCGCTCTAGACTGCCCATTTTTGAGTTTTCACCCTAGAGGTCACTTTCTTCTTTTGTACCTTCGGATCAATGTATTTTGGCTGGATATTGATGCCATCATGCTCAGGCAGACTACTCTTTTTCTTCATTTTCAGGATCACTCTAGACTGCCCATTTTTGGGTTTTCACCCTAGAGGTCGTTTCCTTTTTCAAAATTGCAATCTTCGGGCCGACTTGTCTTTACTTGGCTTCAATTCGAGCTTCTATACTAATTTTCAAAACTGATATTTACTTGAAATGTGGATTCCTTGTCTCTTGCTCATAGTTGAAGTCTCGTTCTTGTATTGTTTGATCTGTGTGTGAAACATAGACTGTATTCTTTCTTTTTTTTTCTTTTTTAGACTGTTCATTCTGGGTTTTTAGCATTGAATCTCTTTCTTCTTATTCGAGTCTATGAATGTATCCTCGAATCAACACGGATCTATACTGGTATTGATGCGATCTTTCGCTCGGAGTTAATTGCCTCTCTGCAGCTCTCATGATATTTACTCGATCTGGATTGCTTCAGCCTTCTGATTACCATTTATCTTCTTTTTGGTTTTTCATTTGGGCATATCCATGTTTTCAACCACTTTCTTCTGATGATTTTCTGATCTTCGTACCCAATCTGTATGGTCTCATCTGTGTCTTCTGGTAAAGTAAAAGAACACCATTCGTTGACATATTCACAAATGTCCTGAGAATGCCTTCAGGGGGTAGAGGTTTAGGGTCAACTTTCGTTTCAAGGATCTTAAACGACAAGTGCCTGAGAAGATAAATTCTTAAAATGGGAACTGCTCATTGTCTAAACACTCGCTTTTGTTCCTCTGTTAGCCTAAGTAAACTAGCAGATACTCACATTTACAGTATCTCTACAACATTCAATCTCTTCTAAATATATGCAACTTAGAGTTGATCTTTGGGTTTGAAGCAAATGTACTGTTGCATTCAAAATTCGAGGACCTGGTATAGAAATGATATATACATATGTCCATTCAAAAATGTGTATATATGCATATGGGAAAACTACCCCATAAAAATGAAATGTTTAATGAATCAAGAATGTAAATATGTTTTTCTAAATGGAAATGTGATTTTTAATTCTAATAAACAATGATTTTTTTTTGTTGAGAATTTCTTTGTGAAATGATGAGAAAACCGTAGGGACCTTTGGATTATCTCCAGGGTGCTAACTCATTCTGCCCCTTCCAAGTTATTGTAGGCTTGCCTCTTCTCTTGTTTTTCCACCGCTGGATCAACTATCTCGTCATGACTTCCTTGTCAACCAGCTTCTTAATTTTTCTATTAACGACCCCAAATTTCTTAGTGTCATGCCCCAGCGCCTCAATGTTTTGAAAGTGGTACCCATTTATCTCTCTGTTTCCTTCTGCTCCTAGGCAGGTCTGGTCTTTAAACTTAGGTCCCGGAGTGCATGTTCGATTCTTTCTCCGACTGTCATGAAGTCTTCAAAGCTGGCTTTCATTTTCCCGAGCATCTTATTAAAGAATAAATATAAAAGATGGCATAGAAGTCAATTTCCTCTTCATCTACGGGGGTTGCACTTGGGTCACTAAACACAGACACCTCAAAGCACATTCCTTGAAGCTTTCATCAGGTTTCATCTTCGTACCCTAGAGATACCGACGACTTAGTGCTAGGTCCAAAGCACATCATATCACGGTAGGTCCTGCTAGACTGTCGGGGAAGTAGTGGATCGGTAATTTTTAATGCATCCCTCCATCTTTTGCAGAATATGGCCGCGTGAATCTTGAGGCATCTTGTTCCATCATCATGTGCAAATCTGAGAAACTTTGGAATTTGGAGGAACGACCAACCCAGGGTTCAAACAGAGTTTTCTTGCATTAAAGACATCAAACTTCTTGTTTTCTCTTTTTTCCTCGAGCCCATCTTTTAATTGCTCGGATCTGGATTTTTGAGTGTCTTCAATTCTTTTATTCATGATAAAACTCTAATTGTTATTTGGATTACCCCCCAAAAATTTTATGCAAGGTAGTGATAGTGTTATGTAAAATATGTCATGATTGTACAATGTAATGCAATGCAATGCATGAATGCAAATGCGGTGTTGATTCTCGAACAGTCCTTAAAAGACTTTCAATCAATAGAAAAATGTCTGGTTGCAAGAAACTAATAATGAATTACAGGTGACAATTAGCTTATTTCTGGAGATCTTGACTTCGGGAAGCAAAACCTGTGCTCCACGTCTCGACGTCGTCTTCAGGATGATGGATGACTTCGTCTTCTCTTCTTATTCTATGGGCTCATGACGTCATGATCTTTATTTTTGTGGCTTCTAAAAATGACATCAACAAGTGCAGGCATAATGCAGATAAGATCTTTTCTGGGTGCAAACGAATAATACGTCTAAACAGGGATGGATTCTATCGGTCCTAAGGGAGTACTTTAAAAATTTTAGGGTTTAAATTAAAATTCTCAAAGATCATTTGGTTCAAAAATTTTAACTTACTTAAAAATGAAACTTTTAGGTTTCTTTTTGTTATTATTATTCTTCTGAAAGTTTTATGAGATAAGAAGTTTCAAAGCAAAATAATAATATTTTTAATTTTTTTTTGAGTTAAATTAAAATCTGAGAATTTAAAAATGGTCAAATGTGAAGATTTAAAATTAGGATTCTGCGGCCCTGACTGAATCTTCTGCGTCGCACGTGCCTTATTGTCGTACCGTCTTCTTTCGCGATTGGTCTTTGCTCGACCTAACTTGATACTGTAATATTATCGTTCCCGGCAAAGCAGACTTTTTCTATTTTGAAAGCCTTTTAATGAACTGTTCTTGAATCAACACCATGTCATGATATGCAACATGAATGCAAATAAAGGCGTTGATTCCGCTGGTAATCACCATTTTGAACGACTTTCATGGGAATTAAAGGGTCCAGATTACAAAAAGATCCATATTACAAAATGAGTCCCTATTACAAAAAGAGTCTATTACAAAGTCTTAATTACAAAATAAAGTTCTACACATAATCCCTAGCTCTACCTCCTAGCTCCTCGACAGCTCTGAGCAACTTGATAAACCTTGGTGCTTCTTCCATGTCCGGGGTTACGAAAGGTCGGAGAGTCGCGACTTCAGTAGCTAAGTCATTCACACACCTTGTAGCTCATTGTATGTCCACCATTAGGGTCTCGTGTGTATACTTTGGCACTACACGCTTGTTCGGCAAATCGTTACCTCGGATCTGTTGATTAATTTCTGACCAATATCATACAACTGGATCGATGCTGTCCTTCCTAAGACACTTTTTTTTCATGATGAAAGATTTTCTAATCGGGCAAACCACTTGAATCAACGCCTCTATGTAATGTGGATGCAATGATAATGCAACAAAAGTATGTGTAAAATAAAAATAAAAATAAAACACAAAAAGAAATGAGTTAGTACCGGATAAAAATAATAAATATATAAATAAAATGACAAATTAAATAAGGTAAATAAACAAAACGACCCTATTTATCTAGTCCAAAACACCTAAGGTTATCCGCATGGCTCTAACAGGGTGGGTTTCTATGTTCTCTACATGCAGTGTTGGTGCTAGGAGGTACCTGAATTGTCCTTGCTGTCCTCTACTAAGAGTAGCAAGGCCCCCGATTATCACCCATTATAGGCTCCTTTCAACCGGGTTCAATTCAGGGGGACCCATTCGCTTATGCCCGTACGAAGGAACGATATCCTTACGAAAGCATAAGGTACTCGAGCCCCGAAGGTACTTGCTAGGCCCATACGGGAGAACGATATCTCCACGAAAGCATTAGCGTTTTCCCCCCACTAAAAAAAAACGGGTTTATATGCCATATTTTAAATGCGTTAAAATAAACGCGCAATTATAACCGAATGTTAATTTAATAGTCACTTTAATCCGGAACTTCCAATATTAGTAAAGCGGTAATTCAACGAGCTCAAACTTTTGTGACTCAATTCGATCGAATACTCACTCTTACTCTTAAAGAGAATTCAGACCTAAAATATTATCGAATTTCAATTGTAAAATATATATAAAATATTTTTAAGAAAAATGTTTTAGACATAAATTTAAACAAAAATAGTAGTTTTAATATTAAATAATAATCCATATTGGACGGATTACAGTCATTAATCATTGTTCAATGGACAATCCAAATTGAACAACAAATCCTTTTTATTTTTAGAGGAAACCAATTCTTTTTCAAGTCGAGATAAAAATGTAATTTTCTAATTTCGGTCTTATTTATTGTATGGTTTATGTCACGGGGCCATTACCCTCTTCCCAAAAGACATGTCTGATAGGATGTGCAGCGCCACCGTATTTATATCCCAAGACCTCCCTTTTCCTTTCTGATGTGAGATTAATGACCATGCCTCTTCTCAGGCGTGACATTCTCCCCCACTCAACCTCGTGACGCCCTCGTCACGAGCTTCTGCTCTCGTGATGGGTCACCTTATCACAGTTGTCCACCCTGCCTACCCCACTCATGGGCGCTCGGCGTGAAATCGGGCAGTCAAAGGGTTGCTCTGATACCACTTATCACGGGGTCATTACCCTCTTTCCAAAAGACATGTCTGATAGGATGTGCAGCGCCACCGTATTTATATCCCAAGACTTCCTTTTTCCTTTCCGATGTGGAATTAATGACCATGCCTCTTCTCAGGCATGACATTTACTTTTATGGAATATTAACCCAAAACTTATAAAATAGTGATTAATGAGACATTAAATAACACCTTAAAAATTGAGAAATTTTTCCTAATACGAAAAAACTTGCACATGCTTGCCATTTGTCTTCACATGGAAAATAATTACAATTAATGAAAATAAAAAATACTTTGAATAAAATTTGTTCTTATATAACATTGGAAAATTTGCTAAACTTTGCGAACGTGTCTATTATTTGTATGCCTAACAAATTTATCAGAATTCGATTATATGAATTGATTTATTCGATCCGGGACTCGATATCAACCAAAACTTGATGATTCAAATTTAATATGAAATTTGAAACAAATTGAATTGAATCGAAATCAATCAATATTTTGCTGGACTGATATAAACTCATATCCAATTTGACTCGAACCGAAAAAAATTGAATTGAAAAGCAAATTGAATAAAAGACAACATGGACTGAAAGCAACCCAAATTTAATTTGAACAAAACATCGACATGATTTTAATCCAATAATTGAGTCAAAAATAACGAATAATTTATTTTGTTATTATCTATTTTTTAGCAATGTGATAAATAGTAAAATTATGTAGTATATTTTATTCTTCTTTTGTATTATACTACTAGTTAACCACCACTTTTGGTAATAATTTAATGGTTTAAAAATCACCTTCATATCTCATCCAGTAATTACTATTTTTAACAAGTCTTTGATAAAAAGAATTATAAAATAAAATTACTCACTACCCAAAATTTTAATTTATATGATTAACTTTAATTGACATCACTTATAAAGCAGACTATAGTTAACATTAAAAGGAAAAAAATTACTTTTTATTTTACAAACACAAATTTCAAATAAAGAGTTTCTTAATAAAGATTAAAAATCAATAAAGCCATTTCAAAAATAAAAAAAATCTTATAATATTGGTAGACATAAAAAAATGTATGCATCAATAGTTGGATTTTGTTGTAGTCTAATCAACATAAAAGTTTTGATTCCTTCACCAAGTAGGTCGCACCCTAAACTTTTTGGGCCTGATCAATACAAAATTCGGGTCACAAACTCTATTAAACCTTATAGGATCATGCTCGGGTCAATTTTTCATCCCATTGATGGTTGAATTCAAAATATTGAACGATTAAGAGTTGAAATTGAGTCTATATGATAAGTTTGACAAACAAAAAGGCATATTTTTACAACAATATATAAACAATTCTATACATACCTAATTGAATTCATACCCAACTCAATCCGAAGATTCAATAGTCAATATGATCTAGAATCGACTGATTTAATATTGATCAGACCCGAAACCCGACTCGACCTGACTTATCATAGACTCAAACTAAATCCGATCCTATCTAAATCGAATATAGACCATACCCGGATTGATCCGAACCAATTTGATCCAAAACTGAATCAGATTCGAACGACCCGAACACCTTTATTATTTGTGTGTCCTATTATAAATTGAAAATTAATGGTTACACTAATAAAATTTAAAAGTTAGAATAAGAGGTAACATTTTTTTGGGTGAAATAAGAAATTAACTTAGAGACTAGTTACATAGTACTAACAGCAACATCCTCATGAATCTGACCAAGAGTAAGAGGTAACAATTTTAAAGGTGGCTCACATAGGGCTTGTTTTTTAAAATGATAAATTATTGAGTCAAACTTTTTAAATTTGATCAAATAATGGGCTATCTCATACACACACGGGGTTAGTTGCACCTAACATCATTAAATTATATCTCAGATTCTAACTTGATGTAACACCCCCTTCTCGTGACCGTACACCGGACACGAGTCGAAAATGTCAGCTTTTTAAAATAGATTTTTTAACCAAAATCTGGGGTGATTTAAAAAATTTTGGAAAAACTTTCCAGTGGTCACCAATCTTAATATTTCTATAACCCAAGCACACTTAACTTTAATTAATACCGATATAAAATATTTATTCGAGTTTCGATTATAAAACTTTTTACATAAAGTATACAGACATACTAAAATAATTTATTTTACAAAATGGTTTCTAATAAAATTATTCGATATCTAATTCGTATAAAATATATCAAATCAAACTATTTAACACCAAATTGTAGATATAATAATCAATTTAAAACAGTTTACGCCACTATTATAAGCCCCGATAATTACTTTAACAAAATAGACAGATTTATTAAATACATGCCACTATTAAACATACAAAAGACGGATGTCATGATTACCGAAATACTTGTCGATTATCTTCTATACAGAATGATGATGAAGCAAAGGATGTCATCTACTAATCCCGATCACCTAAGTGTATAACATATATACACGCTGAGTATATCTCAGTGAGGCATAGAAATATGTAACATGTAAAATACGGTATAAAATTATTTGTAGTATGAAATAGCTGTATTAGGCACGATATTTGGTAAAGCATGATATTCTATATATAAAATATAATGCTCATGTAATAAACATGTACTGTAATAAATCTATGTTGTACTAAATCTTTACTGAGAAATCATATAGCAAGGTTGCTCTATAAATCATATAGTATGTAATGCAGGAATAATCGTGTAAGAAATTCGTATTGTAATAATTTTGTACTATAAAGTCATGTAACTATACAATACAGTTCATGCAAAATGGCAAGTGATTTCCAATTGCAGTTGATAACATATTATCATGCATAGAACTGCCTTACACGTGTAGTTCATTAAACCAATATAATATTCAAATCATAGGATTCGATCTGTCTTACCAGTCTAGTGTACGTTAAGCTTTTTAGCTTAACTACCTGCATAAATGCATTTCAAGTATTATAACCCAAAGTACAAAATCATGTGATGTTATGGACGCGAGTAATCACGACACCGTAGTGTCTACGACGCCGTAGAGTCTGCATCGCCGAAGCGACTGAGATGAGCACGTACTCGAGGACGCTCTTTGCTCCTCATTATCACACCTTTTGTGCTAGTTGACACCGAAGTGTCTAAACAACACCGTAGTGTCTGAAGTCAACACCAAAGTGTTTGGAACGCACGTAGTGCTGGAATGCAGCTGCTAAGACTCTATGGATATCCAATTATACCAAAGACTCTCACACTAGTACTTGGGCATAACAATACAATATTTTCACATTCAATATCCAATCCATCAATACTATCATCCATAATTCGATAATGGGCAGTTCATATCCAAAATCTAAAAGTTTGATTTATCTTAGATAAATTTATAAACTATGACAATGTATCATACATGTCACATTATTAATTCATAACATTCATACAATTAATAATTAACATGCATTTTAATTAATATCAAGGTCGACTTGTCGCAAGTCCTCCTATTTGTAACATGCCATACATACATATAATGCACCCACCTTGGCCTTGTAATGAAGCTGACTTTATCACTTGATCTCACTCCCGACCTTTTCTTTTCCATTTTTGTTAATACGGTCCAAATTCGTATCGAAAGCTACATTATAAAATAACATATACCATTTCAAGTATATGTTAGAACATGTTCACTCTAAATATAGTAATGGAAAGTAAATAAAATAACTATCTATTAAATATATAATTGATCCGATAAAGTTTCTTATATTCGAATCACATTTTTCTCACATTTTACCTTAAGCTTTCAAACTTTACTAAAATACTTATTTTAGTCCCTAAGGATTTTTTCAAGCTTCAAATAGTTAATTTAAGCTTGATCCTTACATTTTTCATCCTTTATAATTTAGGACCTAAACTTTGAAAAGTTCCATTTTTGGTCCCTAAACCTCAAGCCAATTTGTCTTATTGGTCCCCAAAGAAATGTTTTTGATCCAATTAATCCATTTCCTATTTTTCCACAATTTTCCTTTACTTTTTCATAATAGCCGAATTGGTCCCTTGTATTCTACAAATTGCCGCTTTGGTCCCTAAGTGAATACAAGCTTCTATTCACTTCAAAATCAACATCTAAATCACTCAAATAAATTTTCCCAACATAGTACTCTTCAAATACCTAATTGTCACATTTCTACCCTTTGTTCTCTAATTTGTCGAAATAGTCACCAATTTACAATTCAAGGATTCCAGCTCTAAAACTTTGCAATTAGGCCCCCAATCATCAAATATACATCATAATCATCACTTAACATAAAAATCAGATTTGTCCTCATCTTATACACCATTCCGAATTGGTTATCCACTTTTAACAAATTGTCAAAATGGTCACTAGCTCGAATAATCACCAGTTTAGCATTCTAACTTCATTTTCATGCCTCAAACATCATTAACAACATAAATACATTTCATACTCAAAAATCAGAATTGAACCCCTAACTTTAACACTTTGTTGAATTAGTCTTTTAGGGTTTTTAATTTCAAACAACAAATCAAGCCTGCTAGATTACTAACTCTTCATCACAAACCCTAATTCAAGGTTGGATCCCTAAACCCTAATCTTCTTCAAGGCTACTAAATTGTTTAGGGTTTAAATTCTAATTCAAAAAAAATGAATCCAACATCATTCTTGCTTGATTTCAACATAAAATCGAACATAGATTCATAAAATCATAAACCCCCCCAAATTTGAACATAAACCATAATTTCTTTCTCATATCAAATCTCATCAATCAAGCATGAAATCCATGAATAATTTACATCAATAGATAGAGATTCAAGACAAGAACAACTTTGTAGTTCGGAAGATTACCTAAAAATCGAGTTTCGAGGCTTAAATCGAGCTTGTAAGATTTCCTCTTCTTTCTCCTCTTTCTCCACGGTTTGGGAATGAATTTTTGGATGATAACTCTTCATATATCATACATTTATGCCACTTGTATAAATAAAAATGAATTTTTAATTCATTTTATTCCAATTTACCAAATATCCCCCAACTGAATTCATATTTACTAGTTTACCATTTTTGTAAAATTCTAAATAACATATTTGGATTCCAACCAACCACTATTCATCCATTAAAGAAATCTCAAAATTCCTTCCATGTCCATTTTGGGTGAAAAGACCAAAATACCCTTTACTAATCAACTTTTTTACAAAATTGTCATTCTAGGCAATTTCAGTCAAATAAATTCAATCCAAACATTTAACTCTCCAAATATCCACAAAATAATATGTTATAACTCTTCCAAAGTCTATGGAATCATCTCCGAAATTTTAGTTTGATCCGATTTATCGATAAATGCTGAGAATTTTATCGGTTACTAAATAAATTCCTTAATCAAAATAAATCATAGGAGTCATCCTGAATCGAACTAAAATATTTCTAACACTTGTAAATAACTTTTATAACCTCTCTCTATCATATGGTAAAATTTCATAATTTTTCAGTTCGATCCGGGTATTCGAATTCCACTTAAACTTTGACTACGATTTCCTGATAAACGAATCAAACCAATAATTCCATATTCGGTCCACACCAATAGGTGCTCTATCTATTTATGAAATAAAACACCTAACTTTTGGGAAATTACAACTTTGGTCCTTCAAATTTTCATATTTCGACTTGTATCATACAAGTTTTGAAAACTTATCATTATGGTCACTAAACTTTAACCTTGAATTCCCATTTCAAATTTTCCTTGGATTTTAACCAATTTTGCGAGTATCTTATTTTACTCGTTAAAACCTCAAAAATTTGTTTTCTACAGTTCATAATTGAGAAAATCCTAACTTTTGCATTTCTATCATTTTAGTCACTAAGTAAGCTTTTAAGCAATTGTCTTAGCACTAAATGACCCTTAAATAGTACTATAAATTTTGGGGTATTACAATTCTTCCCCTTAAGAAAATTCATCCTTGAATTTTCAAGATATACATGTTTAGAATAAATTTGGGTACTGTTTTTCCGTTGTATCCTTAGCTTCCCATGTTGCCTCTTCAACTTTGTGGTTGTGGCAAAAAACCTTCACCAACGGCATCTGCTTTTTCCTTAATTCTTTGACACCATAAGCTAGTATTTTTATTAGTTCCTCTTCGTAAGTCAAATCTGATTGCAAATCTATCTCCTCTAGTATAATCACATGTGAATGATCCGATCTGTATCTTCAGAGCATCGAGACCTAGAAAACATTATGGATTTTACTCATCTTTGGTGGAAGAGCTAGTTGATACGCCACAAGGCCAACTTTCTTTAGAATTTCATAAGGTCCAATACCTTGGGACTTAATTTTCCTTTGTTCCCGGAACGTATTATTTTCTTCCATTTCTTGCAACAAATCTGGCTTAATCAGCTTGCTATCATATAACTCAAACCAATTTAATGGCGATTTGCAATTTCGACTATAGAGGGTTTCATAGGGTGCCATCTATATACTTGTCTGATAACTGTTATCGTAGGCAAATTCTGCTAGTGGTAAATACTTTTCCCATGATACCTCAAACTCAATCACGCAAGCTCTTAGCATATCTTTTAGTATTCAAATTGTTCTTTCAGATTGGTCATCTGTTTGAGGATAAAACACAGTACTGAAGTTCAGTCGTGTCCCCAAAGCTCTGTGTAGTGCATTCTAAAATCTTGATGTGAACTTTGGATTTCGATCTGATACTATAGATATTGGCACTCCACTTGTTTCACCTTTGCTATATAGTCTTCATCTTGTTGTTGACTTTCTTTATTTCGACTTGGCAATGAAGATCTTAATTGTATCTCTACTAGCATCGAACCATACTTTTCATGTCAGTTGAGCATTTAAAGTTTATAACGTAATAAATGTCTTCTGATTTAAGATATCAATTACGACATTTGCTCAGCCTGGATGGTAATCAATGACCAGGTCATAATCCTTTATTAGTTCCAACCATCTTTGTTGCCGTAGATTCAACCCTTTCCGTGTCATCAAATATTTTAAACTCTTATGATCAGTATACACGTGGTAGCGTTCGCTATATAGATAATGTCGCCACACTTATAGAGTAAAAACTATAGCCGCAAGTTCCAGATCATGATTCGGATAATTCATTTCATGTGAATTTAGTTGTCGAGAAGCATACGTGATCGCCTTCCCATCTTGCATCAACACACACCCTATTCCATTATAAGATGCGTTACAGTACAGAGTAAACTCTTTTCATGACTCTAATTGTACCAAAATCAGAGCTTCTGTTAAAATTTTCTTTAACTGATCAAAGCTTTCTTGACACATCTCAATCCATACGAATGGAACATTCTTTCTCAATAGCTTTGTAAGTGGAGCAGCTATCATCGAAAAGTTGTTCACAAACCTTCGATAATATCCAGCAAGTTTCAAGAAACTGCAAACCTCGTTAACATTATTGGGAACCTTCCATTCCACAATGGATTGTATCTTGAGACTTGCATATAACCAAACTCACATTTCGAGAGTTTTGCATATAACCTTTTCTTTTTTTTAAATCTGTAGCACTATCATATGTCCAGTAATTCTTGCAACTAAGACTTTAACTTTCTCAGTTCTGTAGGTGTCATTCTGTATGAAGCCATAGACACTGGCTCATTATCGGGAATTACATCAATCCCGAGCTATCAGAATTGTACTTATGTCCTCACTATTCATCTTAGTATTCACTACAAAGAGTAACTAATTCTTCAACCCTTACTTTAACAATCTTTTCATTTTATTACCAAAGTCACCATTCCAATACTTTGAAATCCTTTTTACTTGATAAAAGGATCTAGACACCACTCGTGCTTCTTTTCAATCAATCGCTTCAAGCGACACTTAATTGAAATATTTTGAGCAAAATACTCATCTATGCCCAATACTCTATCAACTTTTCCTAGTAAATGCTTTATAGACTTCACAACATTGATTTCAATATATTACTATTTTTAACCATTATTTTAGGGCTTTACTCCAACCATTATCACTTAACCATCAATCTGCTGACAACAGATCATCATCTGTGTCTCTTATATGCCCATTAGTTCATAAATCCTTTACTGATAGGAGCCCTAAATTTGATTCCTATATGCAGTTACCATTTGTAAAGAGGTATCTTGCATTTTAAACAACTTTCTTTAGTATATCAGTCTATTTGTTATTACCCCGTTTAAACCGGGTACTGGACTTAGTTAACCTCCTTACTCATTTCTGGGAACTTATAATCTTCCCTCTTTTAATTGTCCAACGGTATTCATTCTCATTCAAACATTAATTCTTACAGTACCCATTTGACTAGTAAACAATTGCATCAATCATACAAGTATTTTTTTCAGTAAATATGACATCCTAATGGCATGTACACACTTTAACACTTTTATCGAACTCGATTTAACTCCAGAACCAGCTAAACCTGTACCTTCGATACCAATAAATGTAACACCCTCTTCCCGTGACCGTACACCGAACACAAGTCGAAAATGTCACAGCTTTTTAAAACAGATCTTTTAACCAAAATCTGGGGTGATTTAAAATTTTTTGGAAAAACTTCCCATTGGTCACCCATCTTAATATTTCGATAACTCAAACACACTTAACTTTAATTAATAATGATATAAAATATTTATTCGAGTTCTGATTATAAAACTTTTTACATAAAGTATACAGACATACTAAAATAATTTATTTTACAAAAGAGTTTCTAATTAAAATTATTCGATATCTAATTCGTATGAAATATATCAAATCAGACTATTTAACACCAAACTGTAGATATAATAATCAATTTAAAACAGTTTACGCTACTATTACATGCCCCAATAATTACTTTAACAAAATAGACAGATTTATTAAATACATGCCACTATTAAACATACAAAAGACATATGTCATGATTATCGAAATACCTGTCGATTATCTTCTATATAGAATGATGATGAAGCAAAGGCTGTCATCTACTAATCCCGATCACCTACGTGTATAACATAAATACACGCTGAGTATATCTTAGTGAGACATAGAAATATATAACATGTAAAATACGGTATAAAATTATTTGTAGTATGAAATAGCTGTATTAGGCATGATATATGGTAAAGCATGATATTCTATATATAAAATATAATACTCATGTAATAAACATGTATTGTAATAAATCTATGTTGTACTAAATCTTTACTGAAAAATCATATAGCAAGGTTGCTCTATAAATCATATAGTCTATAATGCAGGAATAATCGTGTAAGAAATTCGTATTGTAATAATTCTGTACTATAAAGTCATGTAACTATACAATACAGTTCCTGCAAAATGGAAAGCGATTTCCAATTGCAGTTGATAACATATTATCATGCATAGAACTACCTTACATGTATAGTTCATTAAACCAATATAATATTCAAATCATAGGATTCGATCTGTCTTACCAGTCTTGTGTACGTTAAGTTTTCTAGCTTAACTACCTGCATAAATGCATTTCAAGTATTATAGCCCAAAGCATAAAATCATGTGATGCTGTGGAAACGAGTCATCACGACACCGTAGTGTCTACGATGTCGTAGCGTCTGGATCGCCGAAGCGACTGAGATAAGTACATACTCGAGAAATCTCTTTGCTCCTCATTATCGCACCTTTTGTGCTAGTTGACACCGAAGTGTCTAAACAACACCGTAGTGTTTGAAGTCAACGCTGAAGTGTCTGGAACACAGCGTAGTGCTGGAATGCAGTTGCTAAGACTTTATGGGTATCCAACTATACCAAAGACTCTCACACTAGTACTTGGGATAACAATATAATATTTACACCTTCAATATCCAATCCATCAATACTAACATCCATAATTCGATAATGGGCAGTTCATACCCAAAACCTAAAAGTTTGATTTATCTTAGATAAATCTATAAACTATGACAATGTATCATACATGTCACGTTATTGATTCATAACATTCATACAATTATTAATTAACATGCATTTTAGTTAATATCAAGGTCGACTTGTCGCAAGTCGTCCTATTTGTAACATGCCATACATACATATAATGCACTCACCTTGGCCTTGTAATGAAGTCGACTTTATCACGTGATCTCACTTCCGACCTTTTCTTTTCTATTTTTGTTAATACAGTCCCAATTTGTATCGAAAGCTACATTATAAAATAATATATACCATTTCAAGTATATGTTATAACATATTCACTCTAAATATAATAATGGAAAGTAAATAAAATAACTATCCATTAAATATATAATTGATCCGATAAAGTTTCCTATATTCGAATCACATTTTTCTCACATTTTACCTTAAGCTTTCAACCTTTACTAAAATACTTATTTTAGTCCCAAAGGACTTTTTCAAGCTTCAAATAGTTAATTTAAGCTTGATCCTTACATTTTTCATTATTTACACTTTATGACCTAAACTTTAAAAAGTTCCATTTTTGGTCCCTAAACCTCAAGCCGATTTGTCTTCTTGTTACCCAAAGGAATGTTTTTGATCCAATTAATCCATTTCCTATTTTCCACAATCTTTCCTTTACTTTTGCTTAATAGCCAAATTGGTCCCTTATATTCTACAAATTGCCGTTTTGGTCCCTAAGTGAATACAAGCTTCTGTTCAATTCAAAATCAACATATAAATCACTCAAATAAATTTTTCCATCATAGTACTCTTCAAATACCTAATTGTCGCATTTCAACCCTTTGTTATGTAATTTGTCGAAATAGTCACCAATTTACAATTCAAGGATTCTAGCTCTAAAACTTTGCAATTAGGCCCTCAATCATCAACTATACATCATAATCATCACTTAAAATAAAAATCAGAATTTGTCCTCTTCTTATACACCATTGCCGAATTGGTTATCCACTTTTGACAAATTATCAAAATGGTCACTATGTCGAATAATCATCGGTTTAGCATTCTAACTTCATTTTCATGCCTCAAACATCATTAACAACATAAATAAATTTCAAAGTCCAACAATCAGAATTGAACCCTCTAACTTTAACACTTTGCTGAATTAGTCCTTTAGGGTTTAAATTTAGGGTTTTGATTTCAAACAACAAATCTAGCTTGCTAGATTACTAGCTCATCATCACAAACCCTAATTCAAGGTTGGATCCCTAAACCCTAATCTTCTTGAAACCTACTAAATTGTTTAGGGTTTAAATCCTAATTCAAAAAACGAATCCAACATCATTCTTGCTTGATTTCAACATAAAATCGAACATAGATTCATAAAATCATAAAACCCCCAAATTTGAACATAAACCCTAATTTATTTCTCATATCAAATCTCATCAATCAAGCATGAAATCCATGAATAATTTACATCAATAGATAGAGATTGAAGAGAATAACAACTTTGTAGTTCGGAAGATTACCTAAAAACCGAGTTTCGAGGCTTAAATCAAGCTTGTAAGATTTCCTCTTCTTTCTCCTCGGTTTAGGAATCAATTTTTGGATGATAACTCTTCATATATCATATATTTATGCCACTTGTATAAATAAAAATGAATTTTTAATTCATTTTATTTTAATTTACCAAATTGTCCCCCAACTAAATTCATATTTACTAGTTTACCATTTTGTAAAATTCTAACTAAACTTATTTGGATTCCAACCAACCAATATTCATCCATTAAAGAAATCTCAAAATTTCTTCCATGTCCCTTTTGGGTGGAAAGACCAAAATACCCTTTACCAATCAATTTTTTTACAAAATTGCCATTCCAGGCAATTTCAGTCAAATAAATTTAATCCAAACATTTAACTCTCCAAATATCAATAAAATAATATGTTATAACTCTTCTAAAGTCTATGGAATAATCTCTGAAATTTTAGCTTGATCCGATTTACTGATAAATGCCGAGAATTTTATCGGTTACGAAATAAATTCCTTAATCAAAATAAATCATAGGAGTCATCTTGAATCGAACTAAAATATTTCCAATGCTTGTAAATGAATTTTATAACCTTTCTCTATCATATGGTAAAATTTCATAATTTTTCAGTTCAATCCGGGTATCTGAATTCCACATAAACTTTGACTGCGATTTCTCGATAATCGAAATATCGGATCAAACCAGTAATTTCACATTCGGTCCACACCAATAGGTGCTCTATCTATTTATGAAATAAAACACCTAAATTTTGGGAAATTACAACTTTGGTCCTTCAACTTTTCATATTTCGACTTGTACCATACAAGTTTTGAAAACTTATCATTGTGGTCACTAAACTTTAACCTTGAATTCCCATTTCAAATTTTCCTTGGATTTTAACCAAATTTTGCAAGTATTCTATTTTACTTGTTCTCTATCACATGACCCTTAAAACCTCAGAAATTTCTTTTATACAGTTCATAATTGAGAAAATCCTAACTTTTGCATTTTTGTTATTTTAGTCACTAATTAAGCTTTTAAGCAATTATCTTAGCACTAAATGACCTTTAAACAATACTGTAAATTTTGGGGTATTACACTTGATCCTTATAATATCTTAGACCCTGTACGAAAAAACTAATCTGATCCAACGAGTAACATTCGGACACACGAGACCCGCTAATACAAATCCAATTAAATTAAAATTTGCTAAACAAATCCAATTGACAATACATTTATTAAAACACTTACAAAAGAACCAAAAATATAATTCATAAATCAAATAGCAAAACCAAGTTTTAGACTCAAGTATACAAATAATGTGTTATGACACCTACATGTCCACTAAATACATAAGCACTTTGCTATACAAGAAATGCAGTTGAAACTCTCTGATATTATGTAGATGTCCCAAGCTGCTCAAACCTACTAACCTGTGATGGTGGATAATTTGAATAGTGAGCTTTGAGAGCCCAGTAATACATAACTCCCAAAATCAATATATGTACAGCAAGCTAGTATGAAGGCAAAGCATACACAAAGCATAATGTCATGCGAAATAATTAAATCATTCAAAACGAAAAGAGTAGAACCAACTAAATCCAATCTACACGAAAATCTTAAACGAACACACATCATCAAAATCAAAACGCACCTAAATCACAGGCGTAACACATAATACTTGAATTGCAGATTTAATCGCAGAATGTCAGCACTAGTGCGTTATGAATAAATCACATAATATAGTATATATATATTGCTAAATGCAAATGTGCCATCATCGGTCAATTGAAATAGAATATATATATAAGTCGATGTCGTTGCGCGTACATCGAATAAAATTGTGTACGTACTTTATACATTCAAATACAGAAACATAGAGTCACATAACTTACATTCACAAAAATATCAGAATTACGAAACTTATCAAGTCTCTAGCGGAAATCACTCGAGTCAAATCATGACTTCCAAGTCTTACCAAAGATCCAAAGATCTTCATAACAACATATACTAAATTCTGAACTCCACTCGCCCCTGAGATACACTCAGAAGCAAATGGTTATTTTGGTCAAAGAACAATAAGGACATTTTGGTCATTTTACTCAAATGCAAAAATCTTGGTTTGATAAGGAAAATTAACTAATTCATAGGTTTCAAGTATTGAAAATGAATTATTGGATTCTTCTAATGGTCTCGAAAGTTTACGGTTTGATTTTAAAAGTCCTAATAGGTCAAAACGGACAAAATCCAACTTTCTAGGTCCTAGAGTATCAAAACGCTTCATAGACTTTCGAAATTTAGACCATGGTATCGAAACTCACATACATGTATTGAAACCAAAACTGAACATAAAATCCTAAAATTCTAAATTTATCTAAAGGTTTCGAAACCCTTACCAAGTATATCGTAAACTTCCCCCAGCTTCACAAATTTCACTCGAACAAGCTCTAAACCCTTAGATCAAATCTTAAACACAACATCGATATCTAATTGCACTTAAGGCAGTCATTCAACATACAAATAGATTAATCAAACATACACAGTATCACACACCAATTTATAATCAGTCAAGCATACAAATCTCATTTTTATTAATTCAATAAGGTAGCTAAGTATTAGCTCTCTTACAAGCTACAAGCAAATGATCTCCAATGAGCCTCTTCAATCTCTCTTTGATCCAATCTTCGAAGTCCAAAATGATCTCATACACATAATAATGCAAAATACATCAATAACCGCATTGAAACGAATATTTAGACTAAATCATATAGTTATATGTGAAAAAATAATTTATCGGGTTTGAATTTGACAAAACGGACTCAAGATGTCAAAAAACTTAGTAGATATTCTAAAAAAGTCAACGTTCCATGGCGACTCGGTTAACAGCCCAGATGACTCGGCCAACTGGCTTGGCGACTCGGTCAACCAGCTCAACTTCACTGTAGTATAACCTTGCCCACGTGTGGGCGACGACGCATGCGACGAAAGTTTTACGATGAGCTCAAAATTCACAGATGAGAGATTAGAGAGTCTGATGGTGGTGTTGGTTTTTGGGGAGCTCCAGAATAATTTGACTCAAAAAAATTTCAAATAAAGTTTAAGTATAAAATAAAACTCATCAAGTCAACTAACTAGAATTTATTTTACTCTACTTGATTGAATACTTACACTAATTGTATAAGACCTCTTAGTCTATTTAACTTCAGATAGGATTTATATTGACAAGGTTGGTGTTAGAATTCAAATCCAACTTGAAGACAACATGTGGCAACATTAAAAGATCCTTATTAATTAAAGATGAAAATTGGAAACAAAGTTGCCAACTTCATTGAGCTTCCATGTGTGGCAGCAACTAGAACTTTCAAGAGTCCTTAACATTTAAGCAATGGATAAGGTGGCGATATGTAGAAAATTCTAGGATTAGTTTAAACAATATTTAATTGATGTCTAGACATTTTCTTAAGTCGGTTTACTAGTACTATTGTAATCACTCATTTTTGACCGGGTTTTAGTGTTATTAGTGTTATTATAATAGTAAAATTATATATATAAAAAAGGCAAAAAAAATCAAAAAAAAATCAAAAAAAAAAGAGGAAATTTGCGTGGAGCAGGGTGCTCCACGTCACCCACAAATTGCCTATAAATAGGCACCCCAATTCATTCCAATCCCACGCCAATTGAAGAGAAATTTTGGCAATTGCAATTGCTCTTGCAATTGCAACAATTGGAGTCGGCAAGGGCAGGCCAATTCGGCTAGCCCAGATCGGGTAATATTCTCGGTCCTAACCGATTCGATCGGGGTCCTATTTTAGGTCCGATCTAGTTAAATTTTTGAGGGGTCGCGGTAGATCTCTCGGCGGAGTTCGTCGTTAGAGCTCCTAGTTAGGTATATTTTCTTCCCTTTTTATTAGTGTTGTAATTTTTATAATTTAATGAAGTATCGATTATCTTAAAATTTTAGTCTTATTTTTTATTTTGTATATTTATGTTTTAGATTAATATTTAATATGTTTTAAATTTGTGTTGTATATTAATATTTTATTTATGGTAGATATGTTTTTATTTATGAGTTAAATTAATATTTATTTATGTATGTTTTAGAATAGTATTTTATTTATGTTGAGTTTGTTTTTATTTATGTGTTAGATTAATATTTATGAATATTAGTATTTTGTTTATGCTAGATATATTTTTATTTATGAGTTAGATTAATATGTATATATGTATGTTTTAGTTTAACATTTTATGTTAGATTAGTATTCTGTTATGTCAATATTTATTGTATTTAAACATTTTACCATGTTTTATATTTGTGCCATTAAGATTGCATATCGAGATATAAATTGTTAATGCGGTGTCCTTTTATCCGAGTAAAATAAACGGGCGATATCAAGCGTAGTGATAGTGGTTGGGCATTTATTCTCGGATAACGAGACCCTTAAAATATATTCGCAATTATGACCGAAATTTAAAATAATCGTCACTTTAATCCGGAAAATCAATATTAATAAAGCGGTAATTATTAAAGTACCAATTTTTTGGGCGGTGTGGGGTGCTAATCCTTCCCCATCCGTAAATCCGACTCCCGAACCCTGTCTTTTTGAATCTACGGTTTTGTGGTGTCCGCCCTACCTAAGTGGCGGTGGCGACTCCATTTTTATGAGGTTTTTTTGTAAACCCTGCGGAATAAATATTTTTTAAATATCACAAACACTTTTGAAAAAAAACATTTCAAAAAATACAATCGCTTTTATTTAGCGAGACATTCGCTACAGATGGCGACTCCGCTGGGGACATTTTTGTTTTTCAAAAACAAATGAGAGTCAAGCTTTTAAAATAATTACCGCTTTACTAATATTGGAAATTCCGGATTAAAGTAACTATTAAATTAACATTCGGTCATAATTGCGCGTTTATTTTAACGCATTTAAAATATGGCATATAAACCCGTCTTTTTAAGTGGGGGAAAACGCTAATGCTTTCGTGGAGATATCGTTCTCCCGTATGTGCCTAGCAAGTACCTTCGGGGCTCGAGTACATTATGCTTTCGTAAGGATATCGTTCCTTCGTACGGGCATAAGCGAATGGGTCCCCCTGAATTGAACCCGGTTGAAAGGAGCCTATAATGGGTGATGATCGGGGGCCTTGCTACCCTTAGTAGGGGACAGCAAGGACAATTCGGGTACCTCCTAGCACCAACACTGCATGTAGAGAACATAGAAACCCACCCTGTTAGAGCCATGCGGATAACCTTAGGTGTTTTGGATTAGATAAATAGGGTCGTTTTGTTTATTTACCTTATTTAATTTGTCATTTTATTTATGTATTTATTATTTTTATCCGGTACTAACTCATTTCTTTTTGTTTTTTATTTTATTTTTACACATATTTTTGTTGCATTATCATTGCATCCACATTACATAGAGGCGTTGATTCAAGTGGTTTGCCCGATTAGAAAATCTTTCATCATGGAAAAAAGGTGTCTTAGGAAGGACAAAGATCGATCCAAATATCGCGTGACATCGGTCGAGATTACTCAATAGATCCGACGTAACAATTTGCGAACGAGCGTGTAGTGCCAAAGTATACACACGAGACCTAATGGTGGACATACAACGAGCTAAAAGGTGTGTGAATGACTTAGCTACAGAAGCCACGACTCTCCGACCTTTCGTAACCCCGGACATGGAAGAAACACCAAGGTTTATCAAGTTGCTCAGAGCTGTCAAGGAACTAGGAGGTAGAGCTAGGGATTATGTGTAGAACTTTATTTTGTAATTAAGACTTTGTAATAGACTCTTTTTGTAATAGGGACTCATTTTGTAATATGGATTTTTTTTGTAATCTGGACCCTTTAATTCCCATGAAAGTCGTTCGAAAGGGTGATTACCAAATGGAATCAACGCCTTTATTTGCATTCATGTTGCATATCATGACATGGTGTTGATTCAAGAACAGTTCATTAAAAGGCTTTCAAAATAGAAAAAGTCTGCTTTGCCGGGAACGATAATATTACAGTATCAAGTTAGGTCGAGCAAAATCGCGAAAGAAAACGGTACGACAATAAGGCACGTGCGACGCAGAAGATTCAGTCAGGGCCGCAGAATCCTAATTTTAAATCTTCACATTTGACCATTTTTAAATTCTCAGATTTTAATTTAACTCAAAAAAATTAAAAATATTATTATTTTGCTTTGAAACTTCTTCTCTCATAAAACTTTCAGAAGAATAATAATAACAAAAAGAAACCTAAAAGTTTCATTTTTAAGTAAGTTAAAATTTTTGAACCAAATGATCTTTGAGAATTTTAATTTAAACCCTAAAATTTTTAAAGTACTCCCTTAGGACCGATAGAATCCATCCCTGTTTAGACGTATTATTCGTTTGCACCCAGAAAAGATCTTATCTGCATTATGCCTGCACTTGTTGATGTCATTTTTAGAAGCCACAAAAATAAAGATCATGACGTCACAAGTCCATAAAATAGAATAAGAAGAGAAGACGAAGTCATCCATCATCCTGAAGACGACGTCGAGACATGGAGCACATGTTTTGCTTCCCGGTTAAGATCTCGGAAGGAAGCTAATCACACCTGTAATTCATTATTAGTTTCTTGCAACCAGACATTTTTCTACTGATTGAAAGTCTTTTAAGGACTGTTCGAGAATCAACACCGCATTTGCATTCATGCATTGCATTGCATTACATTGCATTGCATTGCATTACATTGTACAATCATAACATATTTTACACCTTGCATAAAATTTTTGAGGGGTAATCCAAAGAACAATTAGAGTTTTATCATGAAATGAAGACACTAAAAAATCCAGATCCGAGCAGTTAAAAGATGGGCTCGAGGAAAAAAGAGAAAACAAGAAGTTTGATGTCTTTAATGCAAGAAAACTCTGTTTGAACCACAGGTTGGTCGTTCCTTCAATTCCAAAGATTCTCGATTTGCACATGATGATGGAACAAGATGCCTCAAGATTCACGCGGCCATATTCTGCAAAAGATGGAGGGATGCATTAAAAATTACCGATCCACTACTTCCCCGACAGTCTAGCAAGACCTACCGTGATATGATGTGCTTTGGACTTAGCACTAAGTCGTCGGTATCTCTAGGGTACGAAGATGAAACCTGATGAAAGCTTCAAGGAATGTGCTTTGAGGTATCTGTGTTTAGTGACCCAAGTGCAACCCCGTAGATGATGAAGGGAAATTGACTTCTATGCCATCTTTTATATTTATTCTTTAATAATATGCTCGAGAAAATGAAGGTCAGCTTTGAGGACTTAATGACAATCAGCGAGAAACAAACATGCACTCCGGGACCTTAGTTTAAAGACCAGACCTGCCTAGGAGCAAAAGGAACAGAGAGATAAATGTGTATCACTTTCAAAACATTGAGGCACTGGGGCATGATACTAAGAAATTTGGGGTCGTTAAAAAATAAGAAGCTGGTCGATAAGGGAGTCGTGACAAAATAGTCATCCAAATGGGAAAAACAAGAGAAGAGGCAAGCCTACACTACCTTGGAAGGGGCAGAATGAGTTAGCACCACGAGATAATCCAAAGGTCCCTACGGTTTTCTCATCATTTCACAAAGAAATTCTCAACAACAAAAAAAAAAAATCATTGTTTATTAGAATTAAAAATCACATTTCCATTTAGAAAAGCATTTTTACATTCTTGATTCTTTAAACATTTCATTTTTATGGGGTAGTTTTCCCATATGCATATACACACATTTTTGAATGGACATATGTATATATCATTTCTATACTGTGTCCTCGAATTTTGAATGCAACAAAGACGTTTGCTTCAAACCCAAAGATCAACTCTAAGTTGCATATATTTAGAAGAGATTGAATGTTGTGGTGATACTGTAAAATGTGAGTATCTCTAGTTTACTTAGGCCAACAGAGGAACAAAAGCGAGTGTTTAGACAATGGGCAATTCCCATTTTAAGAATTTATCTTCTCGTGCACTTGTTGTTTAAGATCCTTGAAACGAAAGTTGACCCTAAACCTCTACCCCTCAAGGCATTCTCGGGACATTTGTGAATATGTCAACGAATGGTGTTCTTTTACTTTACCGTAAGACACAGATGAGACCATACAGATTGGGTACGAAGATCAGAAAATCATCAAAGAAAGTGGTTGAAAACATGGATATGTCCAAATGAAAAACCAAAAAGAAGATAAATGGTAATCGAAGGTCAAGCAATCCGGATCGAGTAAATATCGGAAGAGCTACAGAGAGGCAATTAACTCGAGCGGAAGATCGCATCAATACCAATATAGATCCGTGTTGATTCGAGGATACATTCATAGACTCGAATAAGAAGAAAGAGATTCAATGCTTAAAACCCGAGTGAATAGTCTAAAAAAAGAAGAAAAAGAAAGAAAGAAAGAATACAGTCTATGCTTCACACACAGATCAAACAATACAAGAATGAGACTTCAACTATGAGCAAGAGACAGAAGGAATCCACATTTCAAGTAAACATCAGTTTTGAAAATTAGTATAGAAGCTCGAATTGAAGCCAAGTCAAGACAAGTCAGCCTGAAGATCGCCAATTTTGAAAAAGGAAATGACCTCTAGGGAAAACCCAAAAATGGGCAAATAGAGTGATCCTGAAAATGAAGAAAAAGAGTAGTCTACCCGAGCTCACTGCATCAATATCCAGCCAAAATACATTGATCTGAAGGTACAAAAGAAGGAAGTGACCTCTAGGGTGAAAACCCAAAAATGGGCAGTCTAGAGCGATCCAAGAGAAAAAGTGAAAAAGAAAAAAGAGAGAAAAAAAGAAAGAAAGAATAACATTTCATCTTGGCGTGCCAATCACAAGAATTCCCAGAAATGTAATCGTAGTCCTTCAAGAAATCTCAGTTCCGAGGAGTTTTGAAGGATCAAACATTCTTGGACAAAAAACGAACATCAGTATATAGCCAGAATGCAAGGCAGCATACAATAAAAAGAAAGGAAATGAACTCTAGGGTGAAAACCCGAAAACGGGCAGTCTAGAGTGATCCAAAAGAAAGGAAGGAAAGAACAATGGGCATATCCAAGTTACACAAGTACAAAAATACTGTTTCACTTAACCATAAACCAAAGGCCTACATTACAAGCCCCAAAGACCATTCTGGTCATCCATAAATATCCAAGTTGAATGAGAATGTCTTCAGATTTCATTCCGCCTATAAGGGTTAACTTTTCTTCAAGGAACGTCAAACTTCGAAGTGCTTGATCGACACCCAAATGAGGGAAGAATGGGGCATGGTGAGATAATGAGATTAAGAGAGCCACCTTAAACGGGGTAGAAACTAAACTAGGTAGGGTTGTTCCTCTCAAAAGCCTATTAGACCAGAAGAAACTATACATTGGCATATATCTCCACAATGGTCAAGATCTTCTAAATAAGCGCTTCATTAGAGTTGGTCTCTGGCAACTTGAAACAGATGCGCTATGGTGTTTGATATTTCGGGGGCAAACATGTTTTAAAAAGGTTTGACATTTTCTCCCAAAGTTATGATGTTTACCATTTGTTCCAAACAATGTTTTCAAAATGTCCAAGTTGTGATTTTCAAATGATCATTATCTTTTCAAACAATCATTATTTTTTGAAATATACACAAGTAAATTGCCTTTTACTTTACTTTAAAAATGAATGATGATGAGATTTAAAGCATAGGGACCGAGAGTTAGTTCCCGTCGAAATGCTACGAGAAGATCAAGGAAGAGCTTAAGGGATGGAAGCATCTTGGCCACCACCCCGTGACTAGAAATAGATCAAGACTCTATATGATAGGCCGAGAAAATTCAAAGCAAAGGGAGCCCGTGGTTGAATGGGGTAACGCCAAGCCAAGAAGATGACAGGGTTCATATAAGAATAATATAAGAACCAGACGATCATTTATGATGGCGGGTGATAATTCTAAAGACAAGAAAGCCTTTCGCACAAAAAGTACGACAAATGCTCCAATTTTAGTCGCACTAGTGCCTGGTCGACCACTAAACAGTCTTCGAGAATTCAATGGGATGTGTCCTGGGGCAACACGATGAGTCAAGAAAGAAGGAGCAGGCCATCTACTACCTAAGCGAAATTCAATGATTGCGAAACACGATACCCGCCAAAGGTGTCGTGTTGTGTGCTCTAGTTTGGGCTACCAAGCGGCTCAAACAAGACATGTTGTACCATACTACATGGTTGATATCCAAGCTAGACCCATTAAAGTTCCTAATGGAAGCGCCAAAGACTAATGGGAAGGATGGCTCGATGGCGGATGCTCTTATCCGAATTCGACATCGTATATGTTAATCAAAAAGCCGTAAAGGGAGTGCCGTGAGCGGATTTCCGGCTAGTCGTGCCGGCGGATGACTATGAGACATTGAAATTTAGTTTCCCGACGAAGACTTGATGTGCATTACAACCGAAGAAAAGATTTCAGATGATAAGTCATGGAAACTTTACTTGATGGAGCCTCCAACGCCCTCGGACATGGGATAGGGCGGTGCTAATTTCACCCGAGGGCGTCTATTATCCTTCCACCACCAGTTGGAATTCTTCGCACAAACAATATAGCTGGATACGAAGCTTGCATCATGGGACTAAACTCAGCCATCGAGAGAAAGGTTAAGGAACTTCGAGTGTTCGGAGAGATCGTCCTTAGTCATTTACCAATTGCGCGGGAGTGGGAAACCCGAGATCGCCAAGTTGGTCAAATATTACGAATAGATCCAAGAGCTCGTCAAAAAGTTCGAAAAGGTCAGCTTCAATTACCTACCCCGAGAAGAAAATCGGATGGCGGACGCGTTGGCAACCTTGGCATCCATGTTTAAAACAAACACCGGGCGAAATGAAACCCATTGAGATGCGAGACGTTTGAAAAGCCTGCTCATTGTTGTAATGTACAGAAGAGATTGACGGAAATCCATGGTACTATGATATCCCGCAATATGTCAAGCTTGAAAGTATCCGAAGGGGCAAACGACAATGACAGAAAAGCGCTCGAAAAATGGCAACGAAATATGTCCTAGATGGGAGATCCTATATAGGAAAAGTCATGATCAAACATTGCTGAGATGTGTGAATGCCCGGAAGGCGAAGGAAATCTTAGCCGAAGTACATGACGGGATCTGTGGAACGCACGCCAACGGGTTTTCTATAGCCCGAAAAATTATGAGATACGGTTATTTCGGTTGACCATGGAGGAGATTGCATCGATTACGCCAGAAATGCCACAAATGCCAAATTTACGTGACAAAATTCATGCACCCCATCACCTCTACACACCATGAATTCTCCGTGGCCTTTCGCAGCGTGGGGCATGGACGTTATCGGGCAGATCCATCCGAAAGCTTCCAATGGGCATCGTTTCATTTTGGTCGCCATAGACTACTTCACTAAGTGGGTAGAGGCAGCGTCTTATGCCAATATCACCAAGACTACAGTTTGTAAGTTCTTAAAGAAGGAAATTATTTGTCGATACGGATTGCGGAGAGGATCATCACCGATAATGCTTCCAATCAACAACAAAATGATAAAGGACGTGTGCACTCAATTCAAAATAACACACCATAATTCCACAGATCTATCGTCCTAAAATGAATAGAGCAAAGGAAGCGAAGAAACAAAAATATAAAGAAGATCATAGCGAAGACTACGGATACCTACAAGGATTGGCATGAGAAGTTGCCTTTTGCCCTTTTCGCCTATAGAACGTCCATCCGCACATCAACGGGGCAACGCCTTACTCCTTGGTGTATGGTACCAAAGCGAGACTCCCAATTGAGGTAGAGATTCCGTCCTCCGGGTCTTAAACGGCAAAAAACTGGAAGAAGCTGAATGGGTACAGGCGGACTCGACCAACTAAATCTCATTGACAAAAAAAAGACTAAAAGCCATTTGTCATGGTCGATGTACCAAAAGTGGATGGTGCAAAGCTTACAACAAAAAAAGTGTGCGCCAAGAGAATTCAAAGAAGGGGATCTGGTACTCAAAAGAATCCTCCCTATCCAGAAAGATTCTCGAGGAAAATGGATGCCCAACTGGGAAGGACCATACGTCATAAAAAAGGCCTTCTCAGGAGGAGCCCTGATCCTAACAGAAATGGACGGGGACGAGCTGAAAAACCCCGTAAATTCTGATGCCGTCAAGAAATACTATCTCAGAAAAAAAATCTCTCTCTAAAGTGAAAACCCGAAAGGGCGCTTTTTAAAATTCAAGTCGAATTGAAAAAGAGAAAGATCGAGACGGTTGAACTTGGCGGTGAAAAAAGGGGTATCGATGCCCGTAACAAAGAAGAAAGAAAGCAAACGGCAAAAGGACCAAAACAAACCCCCATGATATTGAAGCTCATGCATCATGAATAGTCGACATCACTAGGATTAGGAGCATGGCAATTCATTCATTTGTCATAGCATTTTGTTTCCATCTCGTGTATTTGCATCCAAAGAGACATCAAGGGTCATCACAATGTGAGTCCCAAATGAGGAGACAATGTTTTTACATAAAGGCACATATTTTCAAGCTCGAGAAAGGTTCTATATAGGAAGAACTCTCCTCTCCGAGGCTTCGTGTTGAAAGTTCTATATAGGAAGGACTGACACTCTAGGGTGAAGACTCAGATTCTATATAGGAAGAACTCCCGGTCAAAGAAATTCACCCATGACACGCAAGATTATATAGGAGATCCTGCTATGTCAAAGGCAAAGAGTCTTATATAGGAAAGACTCGAGCTCCATTGTCTTAGGGTGAAGGGTTTACGTGGTCTAAAAGAACCTGTGGCTCTCGAGATTCCAGACGCCAAAAAGTTCTATATAGGAGGAACTGATGGCTCCAAGGTGAAGACTCATGAGTTCTATATAGGAAGAACTCCACCAAAGCAATTCACCTATGACACAGGTTATATAGGAAACTGTTGTGTCAAAAAAAGCAAAGAGTCTTATATAGGAAAGACTCAGAGCTTCATTGTCTTAGAGCGAAGGGTTCAATGTCGAAAGAGCCTCGTAGCTCCAAGATCGGAAGGTGACGAAGTTCTATATAGGAAGAGCTTACGAGCCTGAAGATTCGCCAAGGAAGAGCGGAAATGTCCAAAAGAATTCGTTTTTCCAAAGCTAAAAATCGTGAGCGAAGGGTTCAATGTCGAAAGAGCCTCAGAGCTCCAAGATCGGAAGGTGACGAAGTTCTATATAGGAAGAACTTACAAGCCTGAAGATTCGCCAAGGAAGAGCGGAAATGTCCAAAATAATTCGTTTTTCCAAAGCTAAAAATCAGAGCGAAGGGTTCAATGTCGAAAGAGCCTCGTAGCTCCAAGATCGGAAGGTGACGAAGTTCTATATAGGAAGAACTTACGAGCCTGAAGATTCGCCAAGGAAGATCGGAAATGTCCAAAAGAATTCGTTTTTCCAAAGCTAAAAATCGAGCGAAGGGTTCAATGTCGAAAGAGCCTGTAGCTCCAAGATCGGAAGGTGACGAAGTTCTATATAGGAAGAACTTACGAGCCCAAGATTCGCCAAGGAAGAGCGGAAATGTCCAAAAGAATTCGTTTTTCAAAGCTAAAAATCGCTTTTCCAAGCGAAGGGTTCAATGTCGAAAGAGCCTGTAGCTCCAAGATCGGAAGGTGACGAAGTTCTATATAGGAAGAACTTACGAGCCCTGAAGATTCGCCAAGGAAGAGCGGAAATGTCCAAAAGAATTCGTTTTTCCAAAGCTACAAACAGGAAGTCCGATAAAAATCGAGCGAAGGGTTCAATGTCGAAAGAGCCTGTAGCTCCAAGATCGGAAGGTGACGAAGTTCTATATAGGAAGAACTTACGAGCCTGAAGATTCGGCCAAGGAAGAGCGGAAATGTCCAAAAGAATTCGTTTTTCCAAAGCTACAAACAGGGAAGTCTGATAAAAATCAGAGCGAAGGGTTCAATGTCGAAAGAGCCTCAGAGCTCCAAGATCGGAAGGTGACGAAGTTCTATATAGGAAGAACTTACGAGCCTGAAGATTCGGCCAAGGAAGAGCGGAAATGTCCAAAAGAATTCGTTTTTCCAAAGCTACAATGAGAGCGAAGGGTTCTGTGTCGAAAAGAGCCTGTAGCTCCAAGGTCGGAAGGTGACGGCTCTATATAGGAAGAACTTACGAGCCTCAAGATTCAGCCAAGGAAGAGCGGAGATGTCCAAAATAAAATTCGCTTTTCCAAGGCTACAAACCAAGCAGGAAGTCCGATAAAACTCCAAGATCGGAAGGTGACGAAGCTCCATATAGGAAGAACTTACGAGCCCAAGATTCAGCCAAGGAAGAGCGGAGATGTCCAAAAGAATTCGTTTTCCAAGGCTACAAACCGGAAAGTCTGATAAAATGAGTGATTTTGATCTTTGTTTTGTCCTCGTTTCACAAGAACAAGCAAAGAGGGGCAAATCAGTAATCACTCATTTTTGACCGGTTTTAGTGTTATTAGTGTTATTATAATAGTAAAATTATATATATAAAAAGGCAAAAAAAAAAAAAAAAAAAATCAAAAAAATCAAAAAAAAATCAAAAAAGAGGAAATTTATGTGGGCAGGTGTGCTCCACATCACCCACAAATTGCCTATAAATAGGCACCCCAATTCATTACAATCCCACGCCAATTGAAGAGAAATTTTGCAATTGCAATTGCTCTTGCAATTGCAACAATTGAGTCGGCAAGGGCAGGCCAATTCGGCCAGCCCAGACCGGGTAATATTCTCGTTCTAACCGATTCGATCGGGTCCTATTTTAGGTCCGATCTAGTTAAATTTTTGGAGGGTCACGGTAGATCTCAAGGAGTTCGTCGTTAGAGCTCCTAGTTAGGTATATTTTCTTCCCTTTTTTATTAGTGTTGTAATTTTTATAATTTAATGAAGTATCGCTTATCTTAAAATTTTAGTCTTATTTTTTATTTTGTATATTTATGTTTTAGATTAATATTTAATATGTTTTAAATTTGTGTTGTATATTAATATTTTATTTATGGTAGATATGTTTTTATTTATGAGTTAAATTAATATTTATTTATGTATGTTTTAGAATAGTATTTTATTTATGTTGAGTTTGTTTTTATTTATGTGTTAGATTAATATTTATGAATATTAGTATTTTGTTTATGCTAGATATATTTTTATTTATGAGTTAGATTAATATGTATATATGTATGTTTTAGTTTAACATTTTATGTTAGATTAGTATTCTCTGTTATGTCAATATTTATTGTATTTAAACATTTTACCATGTTTTATATTTTTGCCATTAAGATTGCATATCGAGATATAAATTGTTAATGCGGTGTCCTTTTATCCGAGCGTAAACGGGGCGATCAAGCGTAGTGATAGTGGTTGGGCATTTATTCTCGGATAACGAGACCCTTAAAATATATTCGCAATTATGACCGAAATTTAAAATAATCGTCACTTTAATCCGGAAAATCCAATATTAATAAAGCGGTAATTATTAAAGTACCAATTTTTTTTGGCGGTGTGGGGTGCTAATCCTTCCCCATCCGTAAATCGACTCCCGAACCCCGTCTTTTTGAATCTCTGGTTTTGTGGTGTCCGCCTACCTAAGTGGCGGTGGCGACTCCATTTTATGAGGTTTTTTTGTAAACCTGCGGAATAAATATTTTTTAAATATCACAAACACTTTTGAAAAAAAACATTTCAAAAAATACAATCGCTTTTATTTAGCGAGACATTCGCTACAACTATAAATAGGCATGTGTTGTAGTTGGTTAGATGTATGAGTGAAGAGTGAAAATTGAGAAAAACAAGCTTAATAAAGTTTTAGAGTGTGAGGTGAAAAAAATCACCAAGTGTGTGTGTGAAAAACTAGAAGCATCTAGTGTTGTGTCGAAAATATTTGTACTTGTGGCTTGTTCATATTAATAATATAGTATTGAGTTTTATATAGAGTGCCCACCAACGCTTCCATCAAGTGGTATTAGAGCTAGGTTTGATTTCGTGTAGAAGAGAATATGGCTAACATGATTCAACCACAGATTTCGAGATTGACAAAGATGAATTATGGCAATTGGTGAAGGTTCTCAAGATTGTTGGGACATTGTCTAGTAGGGCTACGTCGAGCCCGAAAATACAATAACAGAGCAGCCTTAACCAATGAAAAGAAAAGATCATTGAAGGAAGATCGTAAGAAAGATAAGAATGCGTTATTTTTCATTTTTCAAAGTGTAGAAGAATCTACCTTTGAAAAAAATTTAGATTCAAAGACCGCAAAGCAAGCATGAGAGATTTTGCAAAAATCTCTTCAAGGTGTTGAAAAAGCAAAAAATGTACGCTTACATTCTTTACGAGCTTAATTTGAAATATTAAAAATGAAAAATACAGAAAACATCGATGATTACGTTAGCCGTGTAAAAGCTATAGTAAATGAAATGAAAAGAAATGACAAAACCATCGACGAGGTTCGAGTGATGTAAAAGATTTTACGGCCATTGACACGAAAATTTGACTATGTTGTCATGGCAATTGAAGAATCAAAAGATTCATCTCAAATATCGATTGATGAGCTTGTGGGTTCACTACAATCCCATGAGCAGAAAATGAAGCAAAACGAAAATACTAGAAATTTAGAGCAAGCCTTGCAAAGAAAATTAAACGTCAATGACGGTGAAGCTAGTAGCAGCTACATATGAGACAGAGGAAATCGTGGTGGATATCGCGAAAGATATAGATATGGACGAGGAATTCGTGGACGTGGTGGTCGATCTTATAGCACTAATCAAACAAGTGAAAATTACCAAACACAAGGTCGTGGGACGAGGTCAACAAGGAAATAAATCTCAGTTACAATGCTATAATTGTAACAAATATGGTCATTTTAGTTACGAGTGCATATCAGATCTGATGCAGGAAGAAAAAAGCCATGTAGCTGCAGCCAAAGAAGACAAGATCGAAAATTCCCATGTATTCTTCACCAATAAAGAAGATGAAGAATTCAAGAAAAATATTTGGTAACTCGACAACTGTTCAAGCAATCACATGAGTGGTCAAAAAGAGTTGTCCGTGGCATTAGACGAAACAATTCATGGTCGTATAACCTTTGCAGACAACTCATACGCAGAAGTCAAAGGTAAATGCGAAGTCATGATTATTCAGAAGAATGGTTAAAAGAAATACATATCAGATGTTTATTATGTACTAGCTTTAAAAAGCAATATTATTAGTCTTGGCCAACTATTGGAAAAAGGATATGAAGTCCAGATGAAGAATCGCTCACTTGTTATTAGAAATAAAGATAGAAAATTAATTGTTCGAGTTGATATGACAAGAAATCGTCTCTTCACCATTGACATTGAGGCTGGAGAAGTAAAGTGCATGAAGACTAATATTAAAGATGATTTGTGGTTGTGGCATCTACGATATGGACATCTGGGATTTTCTGGTTTGAAGCTGTTATCGAAAGTAAAGATGGTGAATGGATTACCAGAAATCAACCCTCCAAATCAATTGTGCGAGGCTTGTATAAAAAAACAACACCGACAAAGCTTTGAAGTTGGAAAATTTTGGAGAGCCAAAAGACCTTTGGAGATTGTACACACTGACATAGCCGGTCCTTTTGACATAACACCACTTGGTGGAAATATGTACTACTTAACTTTTATTGATAATTTTAGCATGAAATGTTGGGTATATATTCAAAAGAAAAATCAAGCCCTAGAAAAGTTCAAAGAATTCAAAGCAATGGTAGAAAAGCAAAGCAGTCAATACATAAAGATATTCAGATCTGATCAAGGAGGCGAGAATATATCAAATTTATTTGAAGACCTTTGCAAAAAGCATGGTATTGTTCATCAGCTAACAGTTAGATACACGCCTCAACAAAACGGAGTTGCTGAAAGAAAGAACCGCACTATTCTCGACATGGCAAGAAGCATGGTAAAAGGTAAGCACCTACCACGAACTTTTTGGGCCGAAGCAGTTCATTGTGCAGTTTACCTGTTAAACCGTTGTCCAACAAAAAATGTGAAGAACATGATGCCAAACGAAGCATGGAGCGGTCAAAAACCGGGAGTTGGACACCTTAAATTTTTTGGATGTATCGCATACGCCCACGTTCCTGAGCAAATAAGAAAGAAGCTCGTTGATAGAGGAGAAAAATGCATCTTCATTGGCTATGATGAAAGGAGCAAAGTTTATAGACTCTACAATCTTATTACTAAAAAAATAATTATTTTGAGAGATGTTGAGTTCGATGAAGCGAGATACTAGAGATGAAACCAAGAAGAAAAGAAAGTTGATGGACTATTTTTTTAATGAAGATAAAGATGATGATGATTTTATCAACCAAGATAAACAAGGTGATGATCAAAATTCTTAACAAAGCTCTATTATACCATCACCATCAATTAGCAAAAAGCAGAGTGGCACCATAACAAAAATCCTAAAAGTACCTCCGATTGAAGTTCAAAGGTCTACAAAGGAGAAAAAATACCATAAAGGTACAGAGATTATGAATTACAAAATAATGTTTCACTTTTCATTTTGCTTGCAAATAGTGATCCAATAACATATGAAGAAGCGAAGATGAAAAGTGGAAGAATGCTATGAATGAAGAAATTGCATCAATAGAAAATAATGATATATGTGAGCTAACATGCTTGCCAAAGGTTACAAACCAATTGGAGTCAAATGGGTGTATAAGACGAAGACTAATAAAGAAGGAAAAGTAGAGAAATACAAGGCGAGACTAGTTACCAAAGGCTATAAACAAAGACAAGGCTGGTTCAACAAGAGAGCTCGTGAATCCGACGTTGTTTACAAGCATCGTTGGAAGTTTAAGATATCTAACTATCACACGACCAGACATAACATACGCTGTGAGATTGGTAAGCAGATTCAGGAATCTAAAACAAGATCAGTGGATTGCAACAAAAAGAATTTTGAGATATGTCAAAAGTACATTGGATCATGATCTGTTCTATACCTATTCAGAAAATTCAAGGCTAGTTGGTTACTCCGACAGTGATTACGGGAAGACTTAGATGATCGAAAAAGTATTTTTGGATATATATTTCATATCAGCTCTACGACATTTTCATGGTCCTCAAAGAAACAACAAACAGTAGCTTTATCAACATGTGAAGCAGAATATATAGCTGCTGCTGCATGTACATGTCAAGCAATCTGATTGAAGAATATTTTGAATGAAATAAATTTTGTACAAGAAAAACCAACTACAATTTATGTCGACAATAAGTCTACCATATCTCTTGCAAAGAATTCAGTCTCTCATAGTCGAAACAAGCATATCGATACAAAAGTATCATTTTATATGAGAACAAGTGAAGAGTTTATTCTCGGATAACGAGACCCTAAAATATATTCGCAATTATGACCAAAAATTTAAAATAATCGTCACTTTAATCCGGAAAATCAATATTAATAAAGCGGTAATTATTAAAGTACCAATTTTTTGGGCGGTGTGGGGTGCTAATCCTTCCCCATCCGTAACCGACTCCCGAACCTGTCTTTTTTGAATCTCTGGGTTTTGTGGTGTCCGGCCTACCTAAGTGGCGGTGGCGACTCCATTTTTATGAGGTTTTTGTAAACCTGCGGAATAAATATTTTTAAATATCACAAAAAAACATTTCAAAAAATACAATCGTTTTTATTTAGCGAGACATTATTACTGGATGGCGACTCCATTTGGGGACATTTTTGTTTTTCAAAACAAATGAGAGTCAAGCTTTTAAAATAATTACCGCTTTACTAATATTGGAAATTCGGATTAAAGTAACTATTAAATTAACATTCGGTCATAATTGCGTTTATTTTAACGCATTTAAAATATGGCATATAAACCCGTCTTTTTAAGTGGGGAAACGCTAATGCTTTAGTGGAGATATCGTTCTCCGTATGGGCCTAACAAGTACCTTGTCGAGTACCTTATGCTTTAAATAAGGATATCGTTCCTTAAATGCGGGCATAAGCGAATGGGTCCCCCAGATTGAACCCGGTTGAAAGGAGCCTATAATGGGTGATGATCGGGGCCTTGCTACCCTTAGTAGGGGACAGCAAGGACAATTGGGTACCTCCTAGCACCAACACTGCATGTAGAGAACATAGAAACCCACCTGTTAGAGCCATGCGGATAACCTTAGGTGTTTTGGATTAGATAAATAGGGTCGTTTTGTTTATTTACCTTATTTAATTTGTCATTTTATTTATGTATTTATTATTTTTATCCGGTACTAACTCATTTCTTTTTGTTTTTATTTTTATTTTTACACATATTTTTGTTGCATTATCATTGCATCCACATTACATAGGCGTTGATTCAAGTGGTTTGCCCGATTAGAAAATCTTTCATCATGGAAAAAAAGTGTCTTAGGAAGGACATCATCGATCGATCGCGTGACATCGGTCGAGAGATTACTCAATAGATCCGGCGTAACAATTTGCGAGCAGCGTGTAGTGCCAAAGTATACACACGAGACCTAATGGTGGACATACAACGAGCTAAAAGGTGTGTGAATGACTTAGCTACGAAGCCCGACTCTCCAGGCCTTTCGTAACCCGGACATGGAAGAAACACCAAGGTTTATCAAGTTGCTCGGAGTGTCAAGGAACTAGGAGGTAGAGCTAGGGATTATGTGTAGAACTTTATTTTGTAATTAAGACTTTGTAATAGACTCTTTTTGTAATAGGGACTCATTTTGTAATATGGATTTTTTTGTAATCTGGACCCTTTAATTCCCATGAAAGTCGTTGAAAGGGTGATTACCAGGCGGAATCAACGCCTTTATTTGCATTCATGTTGCATATCATGACATGGTGTTGATTCAAAACAGTTCATTAAAAGGCTTTCAAAATAGAAAAAGTCTGCGCTGCCGGAACGATAATATTACGATATCAAGTTAGGTCGAGCAAAATCGCGAAAGAAAAAACGATGCGACAATAAGGCACGTCGACTATGAAGATTGATCGGGGGCCGCGAAATCCTAATTTTAAATCTTCACATTTGACCATTTTAAATTCTCGATTTTAATTTAACTCAAAAAAATTAAAAATATTATTATTTTGCTTTGAAACTTCTTCTCTCATAAAACTTTGGAAGAATAATAATAAAAAAACCTAAAAGTTTCATTTTTAAGTAAGTTAAAATTTTTGAACCAAATGATCTTTGAGAATTTTAATTTAAACCTAAAATTTTTAAAGTACTCCCTTAGGACCGATAGAATCCATCCACTGTTTAGGCGTATTATTCGTTTGCACCCGAAAAAGATCTTATCGCATTATGCACTTGTTGATGTCATTTTTAGAAGCCACAAAAATAAAGATCATGACGTCACAAGTCCATAAAATAGAATAAGAAGAAAGACGAAGTCATCCATCATCCTGAAGACGACGTCGAGACATGGAGCACATGTTTTGCTTCCCGAGTTAAGATCTCGGAAGGAAGCTAAGCATCACCTGTAATTCATTATTAGTTTCTTGCAACGGACATTTTTCTCTTGATTGAAAGTCTTTTAAGGACTGTTAGAGAATCAACACCGCATTTGCATTCATGCATTGCATTGCATTACATTGCATTGCATTGCATTACATTAATACAATCATAACATATTTTACACCTTGCATAAAATTTTTGAGGGTAATCAAAGAACAATTAGAGTTTTATCATGAAATGAAGACACTAAAAATCAAGATCCGAGCGGTTAAAAGATGGGCTCGAGGAAAAAAGAGAAAACAAGAAGTTTGATGTCTTTAATGCAAGAAAACTCTGTTTGAACCCTGGGTTGGTCGTTCCTTCGAATTCCAAAGATTCTCAGATTTGCACATGATGATGGAACAAGATGCCTCAAGATTCACGCGGCCATATTCTGCAAAAGATGGAGGGATGCATTAAAAATTACCGATCCACTACTTCCCCGACAGTCTAGCAAGACCTACCGTGATATGATGTGCTTTGGACTTAGCACTAAGTCGTCGGTATCTCTAGGGTACGAAGATGAAACCTGATGAAAGCTTCAAGGAATGTGCTTTGAGGTATCTGTGTTTAGTGACCCAAGTGCAACCCCCGTAGATGAAGAGGAAATTGACTTCTATGCCATCTTTTATATTTATTCTTTAATAATATGCTCGAGAAAATGAAGGTCAGCTTTGAGGACTTAATGACAGTCAGAGCGAGAAACAAACATGCACTCCGGGACCTTAGTTTAAAGACCCGGACACGCCTAGGAGCAAAAGGAAACAGAGAGATAAATGTGTATCACTTTCAAAACATTGAGGCCTTTGGGGCATGATACTAAGAAATTTGGGGTCGTTAAAAAAATAAGAAGCTGGTCGATAAAGAGTCGTGACAAAATAGTCATCCAGCGGTGGAAAAACAAGAGAAGAGGCAAGCCTACACTACCTTGGAAGGGGCGAAATGAGTTAGCACCACGGAGATAATCCAAAGGTCCCTACGGTTTCTCATCATTTCACAAAGAAATTCTCAACAACAAAAAAAATCATTGTTTATTAGAATTAAAAATCACATTTCCATTTAGAAAAACATTTTTACATTCTTGATTCTTTAAACATTTCATTTTTATGGGGTAGTTTTCCCATATGCATATACACACATTTTGAATGGACATATGTATATATCATTTCTATACAGTCCTCAATTTTGAATGCAACAGTACGTTTGCTTCAAACCCAAAGATCAACTCTAAGTTGCATATATTTAGAAGAGATTGAATGTTGTGGTGATCTTGTAAATGTGAGTATCTGCTAGTTTACTTAGGCCAACAGAGGAACAAAAGCGAGTGTTTAGACAATGGGCAATTCCCATTTTAAGAATTTATCTTCTCGGGCACTTGTTGTTTAAGATCCTTGAAACGAAAGTTGACCTAAACCTCTACCCCCCGAAGGCATTCTGGGACATTTGTGAATATGTCAGCGAATGGTGTTCTTTTACTTTACCCGAAGACACAGATGAGACCATACAGTTTGGGTACGAAGATCGAAAAATCATCGAAAGAAAGTGGTTGAAAACATGGATATGTCCAAATGAAAAACCAAAAAGAAGATAAATGGTAATCGGAAAGGCTGAAGCAATCCGGATCGAGTAAATATCGGAAGAGCTACAGAGAGGCAATTAACTCGAGGCGGAAGATCGCATCAATACCAATATAGATCCGTGTTGATTCGAGGATACATTCATAGACTCGAATAAGAAGAAAGAGATTCAATGCTTAAAACCCGAGTGAACAGTCTAAAAAAAAAGAAAAAAAGAAAGAAAGAAAGAATACAGTCTATGCTTCACACCGCGGATCAAACAATACAAGAATGAGACTTCAACTATGAGCAAGAGACGAGAAGGAATCCACATTTCAAGTAAACATCAGTTTTGAAAATTAGTATAGAAGCTCGAATTGAAGCCAAGTCAAGACAAGTCACCAAGATCGCCAATTTTGAAAAAGGAAATGACCTCTGAGGAAAACCCAAAAATGGGCAGTCTAGAGTGATCCTGAAAATGAAGAAAAAGAGTAGTCTACACGAGCTCAACGGCATCAATATCCAGCCAAAATACATTGATCTGAAGGTACAAAAGAAGGAAGTGACCTCTAGGTGAAAACCCAAAAATGGGCGATCTAGAAGCGATCCAAGAAAAAAGTGAAAAAGAAAAAAGAGAGAAAAAAAAAAAAAAAGAATAACATTTCATCTTGGCGTGCCAATCACAAGAATTCCCAAAATGTAATCGTAGTCCTTCAAGAAATCTCAGTTCGAGGAGTTTTGAAGGATCAAACATTCTTGGACAAAAAATGAACATCAAGTATATAGCGAAATGCAAGGCAAATACAATAAAAGAAAAATGAACTCTAGGGTGAAAACCAAAAACAGGCGATCTAGAGTGATCCAAAAGAAAGGAAGGAAAGAACAATGGGCATATCCAAGTTACACAAGTACAAAAATACTGTTTCACTTAACCATAAACCAAAGGCCTACATTACAAGCCCCAAAGACCATTACGGTCATCCATAAATATCAAGTTGAATGAGAATGTCTTGATTTCATTCCGCCTATAAGGGTTAACTTTTCTTCAAGGAACGTCAAACTTGAAGTGCTTGATCGACACCCAAATGAGGGAAGAATGGGGCATGGTGAGATAATGAGATTAAGAGAGCCACCTTAAACGGGTAGAAACTAAACTAGGTAGGGTTGTTCCTCTCAAAAGCCTATTAGACGGAAGAAACTATACATTGGCATATATCTCCACAATGGTCAAGATCTTCTAAATAAAGCGCTTCATTAGAGTTGGTCTCTGGCAACTTGAAACAGATGCGCTATGGTGTTTGATATTTCGGGGCAAACATGTTTTAAAAGGTTTGACATTTCCTCCCAAAGTTATGATGTTTACCATTTGTTCCAAACAATGTTTTCAAAATGTCAAAGTTGTGATTTTCAAAATGATATTATCTTTTCAAACAATCATTATTTTTTGAAATATACACAAGTAAATTGCCTTTTACTTTACTTTAAAAATGAATGATGATGAGATTTAAAGCATAGGGACCGAGAGTTAGTTCCCGTCGAAATGCTACGAGAAGATCAAGGAAGAGCTTAAGGGATGGAAGCATCTTGGCCCACCCGGTGACTAGAAATAGATCAAGACTCTATATGATAGGCGAGAAAATTCAAAGCGATGGAGCCCGTGGTTGAATGGGGTAACGCCAAGCCAAGAAGATGACAGGGTTCATATAAGAATAATATAAGAACCCGACGATCATTTATGATGGCGGGTGATAATTCTAAAGACAAGAAAGCCTTTCGCACAAAAAGTACGACAAATGCTCCAATTTTAGTCGCACGATTGCACAGTGGACCACTAAAATGCGATCTTCGAGAATTCAATGGGATGTGTCTTTGGGGCAACACGATGAGTCAAGAAAGAAGGAGCGAGGCCATCTACTACCTAAGCGGAAATTCAATGATTGCGAAACACGATACCCGCCAGTCACGAAGGCGTGTTGTGCTCTAGTTTGGGCTACCAAGCGGCTCAAACAAGACATGTTGTACCATACTACATGGTTGATATCCAAGCTAGACCCATTAAAGTTCCTAATGGAAGCGCCAAGACTAATGGGAAGGATGGCTCGATGGCGGATGCTCTTATCCGAATTCGACATCGTATATGTTAATCAAAAAGCCGTAAAGGGGAGTGCCGTAGCGGATTTCCTAGCTAGTCGTGCTTCGGATGACTATGAGACATTGAAATTTAGTTTCCCAGACGAAGACTTGATGTGCATTACAACCGAAGAAAAGATTTCAGATGATAAGTCATGGAAACTTTACTTCGATGGAGCCTCCAACGCCCTCGGACATGGGATAGGGGCAGTGCTAATTTCACCCGAGGGCGTCTATTATCCTTCCACCACCAGTTTGAAATTCTTACGCACAAACAATATAGCTGGATACTGAAGCTTGCATCATGGGACTAAACTCAGCCATCGAGAGAAAGGTTAAGGAACTTGAGTGTTCGGAGATTCGTCCTAGTCATTTACCAATTGCGCGGGGGAGTGGGAAACCCGAGAGATCCGAAGTTGGTCAAATATTACGAATAGATCCAAGAGCTCGTCAAAAAGTTCGAAAAGGTCAGCTTCAATTACCTACCCCGAGAAGAAAATCGATGGCGGACGCGTTGGCAACCTTGGCATCCATGTTTAAAACAAACACACAGGCGAAATGAAACCCATTGAGATGCGAGACGTTTGAAAAGCCTGCTCATTGTTGTAATGTACAGGAAGAGATTGACGGAAATCCATGGTACTATGATATCCTGCAATATGTCAAGCTTGAAAGTATCGAGAAGGGGCAAACGACAATGATGACAATAAAAGCGCTCGAAAAAATGGCAACGAAATATGTCCTAGATGGGGAGATCCTATATAGGAAAAGTCATGATCAAACATTGCTTTGAGATGTGTGAATGCCCGGAAGGCGAAGGAAATCTTAGCGAAGTACATGACGGGATCGTGGAACGCACGCCAACGGGTTTTCTATAGCCCGAAAAATTATGAGATACGGTTATTTCGGTTGACCATGGAGGGAGATTGCATCGATTACGCCGAAATGCCACAAATGCCAAATTTACGTGACAAAATTCATGCACCCCATCACCTCTACACACCATGAATTCTCCGTGGCCTTTCGCAGCGTGGGGCATGGGCGTTATCGGGCGAATCCATCCGAAAGCTTCCAATGGGCATCGTTTCATTTTGGTCGCCATAGACTACTTCACTAAGTGGGTAGAGGCAGCGTCTTATGCCAATATCACCAAGACTACAGTTTGTAAGTTCTTAAAGAAGGAAATTATTTGTCGATCACGGATTGCGAGAGAGGATCATCACCGATAATGCTTCCAATCCCGAACAACAAAATGATAAAGGGCGTGTGCACTCAATTCAAAATAACACACCATAATTCCACGATCTATCGTCCTAAAATGAATAGAGCGATGGAAGCGAAAAACAAAAATATAAAGAAGATCATAGCGAAGACTACGGATACCTACAAGGATTGGCATGAGAAGTTGCCTTTTGCCCTTTTCGCCTATAGAACGTCCATCCGCACATCAACGGGGCAACGCCTTACTCCTTGGTGTATGGTACCAAAGCGATACTCCCAATTGAGGTAGAGATTCCGTCCCTCCGGGTCTTAAACGAAGTAAAATCGGAAGAAGCTGAATGGGTACAGGCGGACTCGACCAACTAAATCTCATTGACAAAAAGACTAAAAGCCATTTGTCATGGTCGGATGTACCAAAAGTGGATGGTGCGAGCTTACAACAAAAAGGTGCGCCAAGAGAATTCAAAGAAGGGGATCTGTACTCAAAAGAATCCTCCCTATCCGAGAAAGATTCTCGAGGAAAATGGATGCCCAACCGGGAAGGACCATACGTCATAAAAAGGCCTTCTCGGGAGGAGCCGATCCTAACAGAAATGGACGGGGGCGAGCTGAAAAACCCGTAAAATTCGATGCCGTCAAGAAATACTATCTCAGAAAAAAAATCTCTCTCTAAAGTGAAAACCCGAAAGGGCGCTTTAAAATTCCAAGTCAGAATTGAAAAAGAGAAAGATCGAGACGGTTGAACTTGGCAGTGAAAAAGGGTATCGATGCCCGTAACAAAGAAGAAAGCAAGCGGCAAAAGGACCAAAACAAACCCCCCATGATATTGAAGCTCATGCATCATGAATAGTCAGACATCACTAGGATTAGGAGCATGGCAATTCATTCATTTGTCATAGCATTTTGTTTCCATCTCAGGTATTTGCAGATCCAAAGAGACATCAAGGGTCATCACAATGTGAGTCCCAAATGAGGAGACAATGTTTTTACATAAAGGCACATATTTTCAAGCTCTGGAGAAAGGTTCTATATAGGAAGAACTCTCCTCTCCGAGGCTTCGAAGCTGAAAGTTCTATATAGGAAGGACTGACAAACTCTAGGGTGAAGACTCATGATTCTATATAGGAAGAACTCCCGGTCAAAGAAATTCACCCATGACACGCAAGATTATATAGGAGATCCTGCTATGTCAAAGGCAAAGAGTCTTATATAGGAAAGACTCGAGCTCCATTGTCTTAGGGTGAAGGGTTACGTGTCTAAAAGAACACAATGGGCTCTGAGATTCCGGGCGCCAAAAAGTTCTATATAGGAGGAACCCATGGCTCCAAGGTGAAGACTCGATTCTATATAGGAAGAACTCAAATCAAAGCAATTCACCTATGACACAGGGTTATATAGGAAACTGTTGTGTCAAAAAAGCAAAGAGTCTTATATAGGAAAGACTCAGAGCTTCATTGTCTTAGAGCGAAGGTTCAATGTCGAAAGAGCACAGCTCCAAGATCGGAAGGTGACGAAGTTCTATATAGGAAGAGCTTACGAGCCCGAAGATTCGGCCAAGGAAGAGCGGAAATGTCCAAAAGAATTCGTTTTTCCAAAGCTAAAAATCGGAGCGAAGGGTTCAATGTCGAAAGAGCACAGTAGCTCCAAGATCGGAAGGTGACGAAGTTCTATATAGGAAGAACTTACAAGCCTGAAGATTCGCCAAGGAAGAGCGGAAATGTCCAAAATAATTCGTTTTCCAAAGCTAAAAATCGGAGCGAAGGGTTCAATGTCGAAAGAGCACATAGCTCCAAGATCGGAAGGTGACGAAGTTCTATATAGGAAGAACTTACGAGCACGAAGATTCGACCAAGGAAGATCGGAAATGTCCAAAAGAATTCGTTTTTCCAAAGCTAAAAATCAGAGCGAAGGGTTCAATGTCGAAAGAGCACAGTAGCTCCAAGATCGGAAGGTGACGAAGTTCTATATAGGAAGAACTTACGAGCCTGAAGATTCGCCAAGGAAGAGCGGAAATGTCCAAAAGAATTCGTTTTTCCAAAGCTAAAAATCGAGCGAAGGGTTCAATGTCGAAAGAGCCTGTAGCTCCAAGATCGGAAGGTGACGAAGTTCTATATAGGAAGAACTTACGAGCCTGAAGATTCGCCAAGGAAGAGCGGAAATGTCAAAAAGAATTCGTTTTTCCAAAGCTACAAGCAGGAAGTCGATAAAAATCGAGAGCGAAGGGTTCAATGTCGAAAGAGCACGTAGCTCCAAGATCGGAAGGTGACGAAGTTCTATATAGGAAGAACTTACGAGCACGAAGATTCGACCAAGGAAGAGCGGAAATGTCCAAAAGAATTCGTTTTTCCAAAGCTACAAGCAGGAAGTCGATAAAAATCGGAGCGAAGGGTTCAATGTCGAAAGAGCACGTAGCTCCAAGATCGGAAGGTGACGAAGTTCTATATAGGAAGAACTTACGAGCCTGAAGATTCGACCAAGGAAGAGCGGAAATGTCCAAAAGAATTCGTTTTCCAAAGCTACAATGAGAGCGAAGGGTTACGTGTCGAAAAGAGCACAGTAGCTCAAGGTCGGAAGGTGACGAAGCTCTATATAGGAAGAACTTACGAGCCCGAAGATTCAGCCAAGGAAGAGCGGAGATGTCCAAAATAAAATTCGCTTTTCAAGGCTACAAACCAAGCGGGGAAGTCTGATAAAACTCCAAGATCGGAAGGTGACGAAGCTCCATATAGGAAGAACTTACGAGCCCGAGATTCAGCCAAGGAAGAGCGGAGATGTCCAAAAGAATTCGTTTTCAAGGCTACAAACCGGAAGTCGATAAAATGAGTGATTTTGATCTTTGTTTTGTCCTCGTTTCACAAGAACAAGCAAAGAGGGGCAAATCTGTAATCACTCATTTTTGACCGGGTTTTAGTGTTATTAGTGTTATTATAATAGTAAAATTATATATATAAAAAAAGGCAAAAAAAAAAAAAAAAAATCAAAAAAATCAAAAAAAAAAAAAAAAGAGGAAATTTGCGTGAGCGCGGTGCTGCACATCACCCACAAATTGCCTATAAATAAATAGGCACCCCAATTCATTACAATCCCACGCCAATTGAAGAGAAATTTTGGCAATTGCAATTGCTCTTGCAATTGCAACAATTGAGTCGGCAAGGGCGAGGCCAATTCGCCTAGCCCAGAGGCTGGGGTAATATTCTCGGTCCTAACCGATTGATCGGGGTCCTATTTTAGGTCCGATCTAGTTAAATTTTTGGAGGGTCGCGGTAGATCTCGGCGGAGTTAAATCGTTAGAGCTCCTAGTTAGGTATATTTTCTTCCCTTTTTTATTAGTGTTGTAATTTTTATAATTTAATGAAGTATCGTTATCTTAAAATTTTAGTCTTATTTTTTATTTTGTATATTTATGTTTTAGATTAATATTTAATATGTTTTAAATTTGTGTTGTATATTAATATTTTATTTATGGTAGATATGTTTTTATTTATGAGTTAAATTAATATTTATTTATGTATGTTTTAGAATAGTATTTTATTTATGTTGAGTTTGTTTTTATTTATGTGTTAGATTAATATTTATGAATATTAGTATTTTGTTTATGCTAGATATATTTTTATTTATGAGTTAGATTAATATGTATATATGTATGTTTTAGTTTAACATTTTATGTTAGATTAGTATTCATTATGTCAATATTTATTGTATTTAAACATTTTACCATGTTTTATATTTTTGCCATTAAGATTGCATATCGAGATATAAATTGTTAATCACGGTGTCCTTTTATCCGAGCGTAAACGGGGCGATATCAAAGCGTAGTGATAGTGGTTGGGCATTTATTCTCGGATAACGAGACCATAAAATATATTCGCAATTATGACCGAAATTTAAAATAATCGTCACTTTAATCCGGAAAAAATCAATATTAATAAAGCGGTAATTATTAAAGTACCAATTTTTTTTGGCGGTGTGGGGTGCTAATCCTTCCCCATCCGTAACCGACTCCCGAACCTGTCTTTTTTGAATCTCTGGTTTTGTGGTGTCCGGCCTACCTAAGTGGCCGGTGGCGACTCCATTTTTATGAGGTTTTTTTGTAAACCCTGCGGAATAAATATTTTTTAAATATCACAAACACTTTTGAAAAAAAACATTTCAAAAAATACAATCGCTTTTATTTAGCGAGACATTCGCTACAACTATAAATAGGCATGTGTTGTAGTTGGTTAGATGTATGAGTGAAGAGTGAAAATTGAGAAAAACAAGCTTAATAAAGTTTTAGAGTGTGAGGTGAAAAAAATCACCAAGTGTGTGTGTGAAAAACTAGAAGCATCTAGTGTTGTGTCGAAAATATTTGTACTTGTGGCTTGTTCATATTAATAATATAGTATTGAGTTTTATATAGAGTGCCCACCAACGCTTCCATCAAGTGGTATTAGAGCTAGGTTTGATTTCGTGTAGAAGAGAATATGGCTAACATGATTCAACCACAGATTTCGAGATTGACAAAGATGAATTATGGCAATTGGTGAAGGTTCTCAAGATTGTTGGGACATTGTCTAGTAGGGCTACGTCGAGCCCGAAAATACAATAACAGAGCAGCCTTAACCAATGAAAAGAAAAGATCATTGAAGGAAGATCGTAAGAAAGATAAGAATGCGTTATTTTTCATTTTTCAAAGTGTAGAAGAATCTACCTTTGAAAAAAATTTAGATTCAAAGACCGCAAAGCAAGCATGAGAGATTTTGCAAAAATCTCTTCAAGGTGTTGAAAAAGCAAAAAATGTACGCTTACATTCTTTACGAGCTTAATTTGAAATATTAAAAATGAAAAATACAGAAAACATCGATGATTACGTTAGCCGTGTAAAAGCTATAGTAAATGAAATGAAAAGAAATGACAAAACCATCGACGAGGTTCGAGTGATGTAAAAGATTTTACGGCCATTGACACGAAAATTTGACTATGTTGTCATGGCAATTGAAGAATCAAAAGATTCATCTCAAATATCGATTGATGAGCTTGTGGGTTCACTACAATCCCATGAGCAGAAAATGAAGCAAAACGAAAATACTAGAAATTTAGAGCAAGCCTTGCAAAGAAAATTAAACGTCAATGACGGTGAAGCTAGTAGCAGCTACATATGAGACAGAGGAAATCGTGGTGGATATCGCGAAAGATATAGATATGGACGAGGAATTCGTGGACGTGGTGGTCGATCTTATAGCACTAATCAAACAAGTGAAAATTACCAAACACAAGGTCGTGGACGAGGTCAACAAGGAAATAAATCTCAGTTACAATGCTATAATTGTAACAAATATGGTCATTTTAGTTACGAGTGCATATCAGATCTGATGCAGGAAGAAAAAAGCCATGTAGCTGCAGCCAAAGAAGACAAGATCGAAAATTCCCATGTATTCTTCACCAATAAAGAAGATGAAGAATTCAAGAAAAATATTTGGTAACTCGACAACTGTTCAAGCAATCACATGAGTGGTCAAAAAGAGTTGTCCGTGGCATTAGACGAAACAATTCATGGTCGTATAACCTTTGCAGACAACTCATACGCAGAAGTCAAAGGTAAATGCGAAGTCATGATTATTCAGAAGAATGGTTAAAAGAAATACATATCAGATGTTTATTATGTACTAGCTTTAAAAAGCAATATTATTAGTCTTGGCCAACTATTGGAAAAAGGATATGAAGTCCAGATGAAGAATCGCTCACTTGTTATTAGAAATAAAGATAGAAAATTAATTGTTCGAGTTGATATGACAAGAAATCGTCTCTTCACCATTGACATTGAGGCTGGAGAAGTAAAGTGCATGAAGACTAATATTAAAGATGATTTGTGGTTGTGGCATCTACGATATGGACATCTGGGATTTTCTGGTTTGAAGCTGTTATCGAAAGTAAAGATGGTGAATGGATTACCAGAAATCAACCCTCCAAATCAATTGTGCGAGGCTTGTATAAAAAAACAACACCGACAAAGCTTTGAAGTTGGAAAATTTTGGAGAGCCAAAAGACCTTTGGAGATTGTACACACTGACATAGCCGGTCCTTTTGACATAACACCACTTGGTGGAAATATGTACTACTTAACTTTTATTGATAATTTTAGCATGAAATGTTGGGTATATATTCTGAAAGAAAAATCAGAAGCCCTAGAAAAGTTCAAAGAATTCAAAGCAATGGTAGAAAAGCAAAGCAGTCAATACATAAAGATATTCAGATCTGATCAAGGAGGCGAGAATATATCAAATTTATTTGAAGACCTTTGCAAAAAGCATGGTATTGTTCATCAGCTAACAGTTAGATACACGCCTCAACAAAACGGAGTTGCTGAAAGAAAGAACCACACTATTCTCGACATGGCAAGAAGCATGGTAAAAGGTAAGCACCTACCACGAACTTTCTGGGCTGAAGCAGTTCATTGTGCAGTTTACCTGTTAAACCGTTGTCCAACAAAAAATGTAAAATACATGACGCCAAACGAAGCATGGAGCGGTCAAAAACCAGGAGTTGGACACCTTAAATTTTTTTGGATGTATCGTATACGCCCATGTTCCTGAGCAAATAAGAAAGAAGCTCGGTGATAGAGGAGAAAAATGCATCTTCATTGGCTATGATGAAAGGAGCAAAGCTTATAGACTCTACAATCCTCTTACTAAGAAAATAATTATTTTAAGAGATGTTGAGTTCGATGAAGCAGAATACTAGAGATGAAGCCAAGAAGAAAAGAAAGTTGATGGACTATTTTTTTAATGAAGATAAAGATGATGATGATTTTATCAACCAAGATAAACAAGGTGATGATCAAAATTCTTAACAAAGCTCTATTATACCATCACCATCAATTAGCAGCAGTAGTGGCACCATAACAGAAAATCCTAAAGTACCTCCGATTGAAGTTCAAAGGTCTACAAAGGAGAGAAAAATACCATAAAGGTACAGAGATTATGAATTACAAAATAATGTTTCACTTTTCTGTTTGCTTGCAAATAGTGATCCAATAACATATGAAGAAGCGAAGATGAAAAGTGGAAGAATGCTATGAATGAAGAAATTGCATCAATAGAAAATAATGATATATGTGAGCTAACATGCTTGCCAAAAGGTTACAACCCAATTGGAGTCAAATGGGTGTATAAGACGAAGACTAATAAAGAAGGAAAAGTAGAGAAATACAAGGCGAGACTAGTTACCAAAGGCTATAAACAAAGACAAGGAGTAAACTACGATGAAGTATTCGCTCCAGTGGCAAGAATCAACACAATCAGACTTCTCACAGTAGTTGCAACACAAAACAAATGGAAGATTTATCAGATGGATGTGAAGTCAACATTTCTGAATGGATACCTAGAAGAAGAAATTTGTATCGAACAACCACATGGATACATTAAACAAGGACATTAAGAAAAAGTCTACAGGTTGAAGAAAGCTTTATACTGATTGAAACAAGCTCCAAGAGCGTGGAATAAAAGAATAGATGAATATTTTCAAGAAAATGAGTTTGTGAAGAGTTCGTACAAGCATGCTTTATACACAAAGAAAAATGAAGATGATGATATCATGACCGTGTGTCTGTATATGGATTACATGATTTTCACTATAATCCAAGTATGTTCATTGATTTCAAGAAATGACTAAAGAATTTGAAATGACAGATATTGGTGAAATGTCATACTTTCTTGGAGTTGAGGTAAAACAAATGCAAGATAAAATTTTGATATCTCAAAAGAAGTATGCAGAGGAAATTTTAAGCATATTTAGAATGAGAGGTTGCAAACCGGTAGCCACTCCAGTAGAACCATGAATGAAATTAAGTGCTGGTTCAACAAGAGAGCCCTTGAATCCGACGTTGTTTAAAAGCATCGTTGGAAGCTTAAGGTATCTAACTATCACATGACCAGACATAACATACGCTGTGGGATTGGTAAGCAGATTCATGGAGAATCCAAAACAAGATCACTAGATTGCAGCAAAATGAATTTTGAGATATGTCAAAGGTACGTTGGATCATGGATTATTCTACAAGTATTCACAAAATTTGAAGCTAGTTGGATATTCTGATAATGATTACCGGGGAGACTTAGATGATCGAAAAAGTACTTCTGGATATATATTCCATATCGGCTCTGCAACATTTTCATGGTCCTCAAAGAAACAACAAACGGTAGCTTTATCAACATGTGAAGCAGAATATATAGCTGCACATGTCAAGCAATCTGGTTGAAGAATATTTTGGGTGAATTAAATTTTGCGCAAGAAGAGCCGACTACAATTTATGTCGACAATAAGTCTACCATATCTCTTGCAAAGAATCAAGTCTTTCATAGTCGAAGCAAGCATATTGATACAAAGTATCATTTTATACGAGAACAAGTGAAGAACAAAAATGTGGAGCTAGTTTATTGCAGGACAGAAGATCAACTTGCAGATATTTTTACGAAGCCGTTGAAAGTCGATACACTTCATAGACTCAAAGGTAAGCTTGGTATGAAAAGTTGGATTTGAGGGGGAGTGTTAGAATTCAAATCCAACTTGAAGACAACATGTGACAACATTAAAAGATCCTTATTAATTAAGGATGGAAATTGGAAACAAAGTTGGCAACTTCATGGAGCTTCCAAGTGTGGCAGCAACTAGAACTTTCAAGAGTTCTTAACATCTAAGCAATGGATAAGGTGGCACTGTGTAGAAAATTCTAGGATTAGTTTAAACAATATTTAATTAATGTCTAGACATTTCCTTAAGTCGGTTTACTAGTACTATAAATAGGCATATTTTGTAGTTGGTTAGATGTATGAGTGAAGAGTGAAAATTGAGAAAACAAGCTTAGCAAAGTTTTAGAGAGTGAGGTGAAAAAAAATCACCAAGTGTGTGTGTGAAAAACTAGCAGCAGCTAGTGTTGTGTCGAAAATATTTGTATTTGTGGTTTGTTCATATTAATAATATAGTATTGAGTTTTATATAGAGTGCCCACCAACGCTTTCATAAGTTGGTTTGTGGGAGAAATTATTATATGGTCCCAGCTCACTACGTCATCCATAGTCTCTTCCAATGAGATTCATTCATTTAATGACATGCAGGAAAGATGTGAAGATTCACCTTAAAAAATGAGATAGAAAATTATTATTGGATGAGACCATGAATGACGTGGTAAGCCAGGCCCAAGTAATAATTTTTCAGTTTGTGGAGATCCAGTTCCTAAATTGCACTTCATGTCGCCGCCCCCAGACTGTTGCTGCCTGTGGCAGAGACTTAGAGGAGCCATGCCTCTTAAGATTTTTGAGAAATTGTTAATAAAGCCTTGAAATGTTGAAAAAAGAATTATTTGGCCACTCAAAATGTTTGAAAATTTTTTATTTCTCTTATTTTTAAAGAATTCTCAAGAATATATATCTATATTATATTAAATTGGCAATCTCAAAATACAAATTCTATATATTTGACTTAAATTTTCATAAAGATAAATAAGTAACATATATGTGAATTCAAACTTGTTTTTTTTTAAACGTTACCTTATCCTAAATTCATTGAGTGGTCCTAGTGGTAGAGGATGATGTTCACCTTTGGTGATCCGGGTCGAATAAGTTTGCAGGTGTACGTGAATTTATCCAAATTTGAAATTAGAATAAGACACTATTCTGTAATTGAATTAACGAATGATATCATTATATAATGTCACGTATTAAATTCTTAATATCATTAGGGGAGACACCAATTTAATAAACCAAATGTAACTTCAAGGAAAGTGCAAGTTTGGACATTAATTAAAGTAGTGGAACATTGGTATCATCATTTCTTTGAATTATTAATACATAAAACTACATAAACAAACGTTTATGAAATTCTAGATTGTGATTGACAAAAGCGATGGAACTTGTTGTTTAAGATGCATTATGATGAGTTGATTCATACATGAGATAAAGCCTAAAGAGGACAAATATTAACAGCAAAATAGATGCTAAAAGGAAAATAATAACATTAATTGGAATATTGTTTAGGGTTAGAAAGTATCCAAAAACACCCACAAGATGTTTGAGAAAACGACAGGAGAATCTGAGATAAAGTAGCCAACAAAAATCTGAGAAGTCAACTCAACCCGGTCAGAATTCCAATATATATACGCATGCTTATTTATCCCCCGAGCAAAAGCCCTCACTGTGGCTAAAACTTAAGCATGCATTTTCAAATATTTGTGTGTTCAATTCTTTTGTTTTCTGTAATTATGATGCCTCCTTTGTCATTTACTTTACCTTATGATTTATTAGACCACAATGGCAGCATAAATATTAAGTGGGACATCACGTCTTGGAAACCTGATGGCTATTCGGTGAGTTTCTAGTTTATTTTTTTTTTATAATTACCGTTGTCTGATTTATTAAGTATTACAAAATTTATTATAATAATTTAATCATTTTTTTACCTAGTCGTTTGTCTTTGTTTACTTTTTTTTCTTTTCCTTTGCTTGACTAATGACAGAATAAGTTTTGGTGTTAGTCGCCAACTCTCGGAGACTCATATTCTCTTTTGCTTTTTTATATTTTATTATTTTTTGTTATTTTTCTAGTTTTAATACAAATTTTTTATTTTGTTTTCTTATTTTTCGCACATCTTGTTGCGCTTTTCTCTATCTTAGTGATATGTTTTTGCTGTTTTATGGTACTTTATATGTCTATCTTTGCGATCGTTTGATGTTCGAACATCTCACAACTTTAGTTTCTGTTTTGAGATCATCGGTGGTCAAGAATAGCTTGATCATCTTTTGTAGTTGTTTGCCGATGTAATCAAAACTATATAGCGGAACAACCTACAAGATTGTTCGTTTACAAGGAGATTTTATAACGGTTAATGAGTTTCTAGTCTTAAAGAGAAAATTTTTGATGTTCTTTGTGCATTTGGTTTTCATATTTAGGTGCGTTGTATGTTGAACCTTCCATTATTTTTAATAAAATTCAATTACGTCTGTTTAAAAAAATATTAAGATTTATACCTCGAATGTTATTTAAAAGATTTAATATTTTATCTTACTATATTAATTGATAGTCCGTCCGCCTTAAATTTTTGAATATTTTACCATTTACACGATTCAATAAATTGTTTTCTCAGGCAGCAGTGACGATAAGCAACCTACAAATGTATCGACCAATACCGAGCCCTGGCTGGACCTTAGGGTGGACATGGGCTAACAAAGAAGTCATCTGGTCGATGGTGGGAGCCCAAGCCATTGACCAAGGAGATTGTTCAGACTTCAAAACAAACATTCCCCATAGTTGCGAGAGGAGTCCAGCAATCATCGATTTACTCCCCGGAAGAGTCCCCGAAAACCAGCAGTTTCCCGGCTGCTGCAAGGGCGGCGTGCTCGGTTCGCATGGACTAGACGAGACAGCGGCGTTTCAAGTTAATGTAGGGCATTCAGGTACGTCGAGGAAAACAGTGAGAGTGCCCAGGAGATTCTATTTACTCGGTCCGGGAGCTAACTACGCATGCGGTTCGGCAGTGGTCGTTCCGTCATCCGTTTTCTTATTGGACGATGGTCGGCGAAAAACTCGAGCAATGAGTGAGTTGGTCTTCAGGCTTCAGCCATGTGTGTGTGACATCTATGCTTTAAAGACTACATTAACTTAGTTTCCCATAAATATTTGCAGTGACATGGACCGTTACATGCACATATTCACCGATGCTCGTCTCCAAGAATCCCAACTGTTGCGTCTCGTTATCTTCATTTTATAACCCTATGATCACACCATGTTCAACTTGCACTTGCGGATGCAAACATAAACATAACTGTATCGAGTAAGCCATATTTTCTTCCGCTCAAATTTAAATATACGAGTGTTAGATATATCATTCATGAACTTGCTCGGCTCAAATTTAAATACGAGTTTTGGATATAAATATATAATGGGTGAAATGCATGCAGGAGAGGTTCTGAAATTTCAACTCATTTGAAACCAAACTTGGTTATCAATGGCGACGCTCAGCCGCTGCAATGCACGCAACATATGTGCCCGATCCAGGTTCATTGGCATTTTAAGGTGAATTACAGGAAGTATTGGCGCGTGAAGATCACCGTCACCAATCTCAATTACTGGATGGATTACTCTCACTGGAATCTTGTTCTTCAACATCCAAATCTCAACAATGTTGTTCGTGTTTATAACTTCACTTACAAGCCACTACTTTATCATTCCATGAGTAAGTTTATCGGTATAATGTCGAATGTCCTTAATATTTGATTGGATAGTCAATTTGTCGTCTGTTCTTTTATTTAAATTTGATTGGATAGTCATTTTGTCGTCTATTCTTTTAGTTGAAGCACTTTAACCTTCAGCGTTTCATTTTAGACCAAAACGGCTCATACAATGATGAAAACTGCTAGTCAAAAAAGATAAATGGCTTGAAATGATATGACAAACCTACATGACAATGCACGATAACATTAGAGGCAAAGACGTGGACTTAATAGAATGACACATTAATCAAAAAAATATTTTTTTATGTTGACTTGCCATTCAGCCAAATAATTTCAAGTTGTTTATACTAGCTGACTAATAGTTTTCATGAGACCCAAAAAAAGAATAATCAAACGTTATCTTATGTTATCTAGACTTGAGATGTAGCCAAAATTAGACAATGGGAGGGACAAAGTCGTTTAACTTTAAAATTCGAATGGTTTTTATCTTTGCAGATGACAGTGGTGTGTTCTATGGCGTGAAAGATGGCAACGAAGTGCTTATGGGGGCCAGGAACGGTGGGAATGTGCATTCGGAGATGATTCTTGGGAAAGATGAAAAGGAGTTTAGATTGGATGGAGGATGGGTTTTCCCTCGAAAAGTTTACTTCAATGGCGACGAATGCCTTATGCCTCCCCCAGATTCATATCCATTCTTGCCCGAATCTCCAAGTCTAGTTGAACCTTCACTGTTTGCTGGTGCTTTGCTTTTTATTCTGCTAGCCTTTTGTTCTTTCTAGTGTGGTTCCAAAATCAAAACCCAGAAAACCAAGAGAAAAGCTCCCCTCCTAAGTTGAACAAACTTATAAATACATATAATAATGCCTTCTTCTGAATATATATTGAGTATGATTACATGATAGCATTTATCAGTGTTATCTAATTCGTCCAGCACCCCATGACTCTCGTTTGGATTTATACGTTCTAATTCACTGTTCATTTTCGTTTTAATTCGTTTAGGAACACGAAACAAAAAGAATAAATTGACGTATCAAAAAATTTACCTTTGGGTTGTCGTCAGCGGTGGATCCGATCATCGGACGGTAATTCTTAACGGTGGATAGCTCTCTTTTAGTAGAGAGAACCACGTACTTTAAAATCAAGTCGATCTGACGACGAAAAGAGTAAATTGAAAGGTAAAAAATTGAAGGGTTTTTGGTGTTATTCGTGACAGATTTTAGCAAAATGAGAATTGAGTTCATGTTTAGCGCATCGGGACGAATTTCTCGATATGATTTGGAGTAAAAAAGATGCCAACAATGATGACCGGCGACAGATTAGACGGTGACGATGAAAAAATTTGATATTAGAGAGACAGAGAGTCTCTCTTTGAAGAAGATAATGAAATTAAAAAAGCGGAAAAGTTTTTACTTTAAATGTTTAAATGGGCCATATTCCCCAATGTTCAGCCTGTTGCAATAACCCACGAATGGGTCCAATAATTGTGTTCAAATTTTTGGACTTTGGTACTTTATCCTTTTATTAGTATTATTTAACATTAAATGTGTTAAGGCATTTCAAAGTCATTCGAGTAATAATAATAATTGCTTTGAAAAAAAGGAAAAAATGAATGAAAATATAGATAAATTATAAAAAAAATTATCAACGAACCAAAAAAATATCATCACGAATTATGATCTCAAACTGCGTCCCAGAGAAGACTACCCCAACAAACCAAAAATAGTGAAACTAATGAATTGCGATATCGTACTCGTTCAACGAATCAAAGTGAACCACAAATTAGATAACACTAATATTTATTCATACTTTTTTAACCCTTTGACAAAATACACACCTTGCACATGCAGGTGCTCGAACCCATATTTTCTAAAATGAATATTATTCTCGTTTCCATTAAAGTCACTCATTGGGTTTTAAAGCTTTCTTATTAAGATTATCGAATATGTTTAGCTCATGTAGCTCATGAATCTATCAACTGTCCACATGTGAAGTGAAAAAGAACTTGTTTTGAGCCTTTATTTTATGTTAGTCGGGGATAGAGTCAAAATTAGATAATATGAAAGTCAAAGTAGTCTAACTTCAAAATTAATAGAGATAAAGACTTAATTTGATAGGGATAAGACTAAAATTTTAGAAAAACATACTAAATTTAACAAATATTCAAACTATCAAAGACTAAAATCATCGTTAAACTAAAAAATTAAGAGGAGCAAAGCCTATTATGACAAATAGAAATACTCTCACTATAGCAAAACATGTTTTTAACGGTACTTTTAACGGCGTTTTTTGAGTAAGTGCCACTAAATTTGTACATTAAACGGTGTTTGTTGAATAAATTGTTGAGTTATTATTTCGATATAACAAATGAAAAATATTTTTATAAGAGATTTTGACTTGCATACATATTTTAAATACTCAAAAGAGTCAAAAACAGTTAGCCGTATCGGTACAGCCTTTGCCTGTACCGATGCGAGCATACTTTCAGAATTCCAAAAAGGAATTCTGGTACTGGTACGAACCTTTCTGTACCGATACCCCCAGGCTCCGTACCGATACAGTAGTATGGCGTACCGGTATGCCTTGTTTATATGCACAACGGCTCTTTCCTGATTTGGCAGGTACCGATACCGACATGCCCAGAAGTGCATTTAATGATGGTTTTTCATTCCCAACGGCCATAAACGGCTAGAATATCATTTCACACTATAAAAGCAAGCTTGGGACACTTGAAGATGGTTAGAGAACATGTCCAAGCATAATGATCAAGAGAAATAGCTTTTAAGTCTTATTTTCTCATTTCTCTTGTATATAGTGTATAGAGAGTGATTTTATTATTTTATTCTTTTCAATCTTGTGAGCTTAATTCTTGTAAACACCCACCTTGTGAGGTTTTATTGTTTATACAAATTTACCTTGAAAAAGGGAAAGGTTCTAATTTAGCCTAAGGAAAAACTAGAGTGGTTCTATCTTAGCCATTGAAAAGATATGGGTGTAAAGGTTAGCCCTTTGGCCTGTAAAAAGAAAGAATTTATTGTAATGAATTGGGAAATCCTTAGTGGTGTGCTAAGATAATAGATGTAGACTTGGTTTTAAAGTAGAACCACTCTAAAATCATCGTGCAAAATTGTCCATTATTTTTCAGTTTTTGCCAATTCATTCGAGAAGCAATTTCAACGTCCTTGGCAGTCTTCTGTTGATCAATTTCGAGCCCAGTAATTGGTATCAGAGCCTCGTCTCCATTGAATGTCTCACAACCGGGAAAACATATCATCAAGCTTGAAGTCTACCGTTCAAGAAAATTTCTGGATTTGAAGAAGGTCATTATATCTCGTGTCTTCTGCTCTTCAAAGGAGGTTCCTACTTCCAATGGAGCAATGTCATGAAGTATTTCATCAAAGCACTCAATTTTAATGTTTGGAAAATAATTGAAGATGGATATTTGGAAGTTCCTAAGAAGAAGAAGAAAAGGAATGTCAAAGACACAAAGAATGATCAACTCAATGCAAAGGCTATGCACATTCTTTTTTGTGCCCTAAATGAAGATATTTACAAGAAAATCTCCTCATTCAAAAGTGCTAAAGAAATTTGGGAGAAGCTTAAGAAATTCTATGAGAAAGAAGAGAAGAAAGATGAAGTCCCATCAAGTGCAAACCTCCTCTCATCAAAGGTGGATGGTGTTATGGCTCTCGATGAGCCCAAAGTATCTTCTAACTCAAATGAATTAAATTCATATTTTTGATGAGTTACAATATGCATTTGATGAATTATTTTTTGGAATTTGAGACCATGAATTCCAAATTTAAGAAAATTATTTCAAAACTTGAATTTGAAAATGATTTTCTTTTGAAAACAAAGTTGGATTTTGAAAACCAAAATGAGATTTTGAAAAAAGATTTAGAGTTTTTAAAAATGAGCAATGGAGTTTTGGAAAAAGAAAATCTTCATTTAAAGGTTAAGCTTGAAAGCTTAACAAAAGAAAATGAAATTATTTCAAATAATTCATCTCATCCCATAATGGCAAAGTGTTCACATTGTCTTTATCATGGTCATTCTTTTCACACTTGTCCTATAAAGAAAAGAAAATCTTATAGGATTAGACAAGTATGGGTTCCTAAGGGAACTAGGGACATTGAAACTAATGTCAAAGGATCCAAAGCAATTTGGATACCAAAAAGCAAGTTAATGTTACTTGTAAGTGTGTTAGAGCAATAGCAAGAAAACAAAGATATGGAAATGATCTAGTCACACAATTGAAGAAGATGGGTAACCTCTAATTTTAATGTATTGATTAAATCATTTGGTTGCCTGTTTTGATGATAAATGTTCATGCATCATTGCTTATTTATATTTATAAGTGCATGACATTTTATGATACTTTATGCATATGAATCATATTGTTTCATTCATATGTTTGCATAAAATTTTAAAAGTCTTGGATACATTGAATTTCATAAAATTTTAAATTAATTTGATTTAATGGTGAAATTCAATTTTCTTTAGTGTCAAGCATTGGAGGTAAAATTTTTAAATAGAATACTTTGATTAAGGAGGAGCTTTTGATTTAAAAAGAGTTATCTTACTCACCTATGTTATTTTGTACTAACAAGTGATTTCAAACTTTATTTGAATTATTTTTTACATAAAAAGGGGGATAGATATGTTTGAAAAATACAATTTCAAAAAGAAAAGTGGGAGTTTAAATATTTTCTCAAAATATTCTCTTTTTTCTAAAATTATTTTTCTAAGGGAGAGCAACTTCAAAAATAATTTTCCAAGAGGTTTTGTTATATAAAAAAGGGAGATTGTTGAGTTATTATTTCGATATAACAAATAAAAAATATTTTTGTAAGAGTTTTTGACTTGCATACATGTTTTAAATACTCAAAAGAGTAAAAAACAGTTAGTCGTACCAGTACGGCCTTTGCTTTACCGATATGAGCATGCTTCCAAAATTTTAGAAATGAATTCTAATACCGATATGAACCTTTTCGTACCGATACCCCTAGGCTCTGTACCAATACGATAATAGCGCTTACCGTTACGCCTTGTTTATATGCACAACGGCTCTTTCCTTATTTGGTAGGTAATGATTAGAGTCTCGCGTTCCGATACCAACATACCCAGAAGTGCATTTAATAAAGATTTTTCATACCCAACGGCTCCAAAACATCCCCAACGGCCATAAATGGCTAGAATATCGTTCCACACTATAAAAGCAAGCTCGGGACACTTGAAGATGGTTAGAGAACATATCCAAGCATAATGATCAAGAGAAATAGCTTTTAAGTCTTATTTTCTCATTTCTCTTGTATATAGTGTATAGAAAGTGATTTTATTGTTTTATTCTTTTCACTCTTGTGAGCTTAATTCCTGTAAACACCCATATTGTGAGGTTTTATTGTTTACACAAATTTACTGTAATACCCCGACCTCGATCCAGATCCAACACATTATATTCGAGTCACCCAAATCTGACCCAACAAAATTTCCATTTTTAAAACCTTAGATTTAGCCATTAACAAATCATCAAATCATTTATAAATCCATGTAAATAAACAAGTTTCATAAATAAGTTTACAAAACAGGAGCTCAAAGTTTAAATAAGCATATATCAAAATAAGATTTCAAATAGAGTTTACAAACTCAACCACTGTAAGGTCCGATAAATACAATAGCCCAAAACTAAACATCAAGTATTTTACTCTGAAGCGATGCGCTGCAAGGAAATCTCTTCTCGATGTGCTCCTTGATAACGATCAACCTATTAACATGCGAACAAAATCAACAATGTCAAATGCTGAGCTTACAAAGCTTAGTGATACATTTCTACTCTACCACAATTCTTGACTATCATAAAATAAACATTCGTGATATTATAGTCTAGAGATCATAGATAAGGCTTCACCATCTATGAGTTATCATCTAGCTTACCACGATTAATATGACCATAAGCTATCATCTATATCATCTATAACTACATACATGATTTAATCCACACAACGATAGTCAAACCTGTTTAGCTTGGGATTACCTAGCTTAGGCTAATTACACATGTACCCAAGATCACCTAGCATCGGGTTACAAAGACCACGCGGTATTATCTAGCATCGAGTGACGTATCGTGCCACCCATTCGGGACCACCTAGCATCAGGTGATACCTATCACATACCCGGGATCACATAGATTCGGGTCGTAAGTGCCACTCGGGATCACCTAGCATCAAGTGCCCGGAAGGAGGATATAAGTACTACAGTACGTACCTTTGGGTATTCCAGATCCCATCAATCAAGGTGACTGGACAAGTCAAATGCCTACCCAACATACAAGCAAATACGATCCCATGGATCTCTATTGTTGCTAGACATCATATATCACCACATTTCATTACCAAGTTATTACACGTTATGAGGGAGGGTATTTAGTTGTTCTCATATTTAGATATATAATTATCAACCACTAATATGCTCACTTGGCACATAAGGGCAACATGAAGCCAAAAATCCTCTTGGAGAACTATTACAATAATTATCTCTTTTACAATTGCGGAGTTATTACACGTTATGCTCCTATTTATTAGTAGGATCTTAGTTTCTCATCTTTATAGGTTATTTCATATCATTAGAGGTCTATCAGACCCTTGTCGACAATTTTCCAGCCACCCGTACTCAAAATCAACATTTTTAGAAAGATTGCCCAGTAGGTACCAATACCCAACCTCGCGTATCGGTATAGCTCCTTGGGTATCGATACCTACCCTAAGCGCACCAATACTTGAGCTTCACAGGATAAAGGTTAACCGATAACCCAGTACCGGTACACGAACCCCGCATACCGATACCCTTTCAGTATCGATACGCACCCAAGCGTACCTATATGGAACCTCGCTACTGGAACTCTATTAAAACGTGAGGTACCAGTACCCACTCCAAACGTACTAATTGTAACTCCCCGGTTTTGGGCTTATAAGTTTTTTAAGTGGTTTAGATGGTCTGATAGACCGCGATTAGAGATTCGAGTCGAATTTTGGATTAAAATCGGAAAAATAATTTTGGTGAGCGAAAAATATGGGAAAAATATCTAAAAAATTATATTTAATATATGGATATTTTTGGTAAAGTTAATTTTGGAAAATGGATTTTGGAAATTGGGCATTTTGGCTAGTGACCAAAATGTAAAGATTGAAAACTATTTTTAGTGACTATTTTGAAACAAGGGTCAAAACTTAGAATATTTAAGGAGCTATTTTACCAAACTTTAATATCAGATTTTTCTCTCATTTAGGATTATTTTAAAAGTGTTTTAAGTGGGTAATTAAAAGGGAATTAACTAAAAGGTAGCTATTTTCTTAAAATAAAAAAGTTACGTAACTTTTCTCTCAAAGTTCTTTAGCCAAACACTCATTTTTTCATCCAAAATCTGAGGTACAACTCTTGATTTCTTAAGTTTTTGTTTCTTAATTGATTCTTTAATTTTGCTTTGCAAAACCTCATTGAATTTCTTTGTTTTCAAGATCTAAAACATCCAATTGAGAGAGAAATCACACATTAGAGGTAAGGTTCGTTCTTCTCCTCTAATGAATGGTTCTTCACTAAAATTCCCAAGTATTTGATTCTTGTTTAATGTTTTCTAATGAGTTTTGATGAGTTAATTGTAGAAATTGATTAAATCAAGGTTTACTTGATGAGATAAAGTGATTTTCGTTTTGGATATGTTTTGCTGGTTCTTGATGGATTATAATCATAATTATGATGTTTTATAATGTTGATAAGTTGGTTTTAATATTGGAATCCCGAAACTATATGAATCTCTAATTTTCTAGGTTGTTAGTGATGTGTTTTTGAGGAGTTGGGGTGGTTAATTGAATGCTGGAGATATAAGGATGTTTGAGAAGTGTTTTTAGATGTTGATTGATGTTAATTGAAGTGTCGAAACATTTGATTGTGGCAGGATTAAGTTTGGAAGACATTTGTTGTTAGTTTTAGGAGTTGCAAAGTAGTTTTGGCTAAAAGATGTTGAGGTTTAGTGTTGTTGCATTGTTGATTACATTTTGATGCAATGTACCTCTGTTTTGTGTGATAAAAAGCAGGGGAGTCTGATCCTCAAGCTTGAACATGAATTTCAGAAGCTTTGGAGGTGTGTTTGTCGTATCGGTAAGCGAGACGTTACGAGTCGGTGAGTGGGAACGTGTTTTAAACTTTATAAAGTTTTGAAATTTGTGTTTAGGAGTTTAGATTAAGCTTGAAACACTAATCTAAGCTCAGAAGTAAGTAAATAATGAATTCTCTCTCGAACTCGGTTTTGGCAATAATTGATGCACTTGTTTTACATGACTTGATTACTCACTGTTTATACATATATTGAGCATAGTTTAATGCTGGAAATTGGTTTCGAAATGATGTTAATGCATTTGGGAGTATTGCGTGATTTGTTAATGTTCATGAACATTGTTTAATGCATTGGTTTAATGGTTTTGGTTGATGAATATGAAAACTGTGAGTTGATGATGTTAAAATAAATTATATTGGCAAGTGATGTTATGAAATGGTTTGAAAATGAAATCGGATATAGTTGGCCGGCCATAGGATTGATAGTGCACTATAAAAAGGTGCCTTAGATGTTGAGGGGTTTATATGGTGTAACGAATACTCTATCCAAGTACCCTAACGGTTGAGGGGTTGTACGGTACCGTAGACTCCCGTTAGTGGATTAAACATTGTACCAATGAGTGGTGTTGAGGGGTTGATGTGTACCAAATACTCTACCACGGGTGTCACAATGGTGGAGGGGTTTATATGTACTGAATACTCTCGTGTGTGAACCTTGTGTCATCGGTAGATTGTTTTTAAGTGTTGAGGAACACTTGTTGGATCCGTATATCTGATGTTACGTTTTGATAAATGGAACTTGGTAAATGATCAATTGAAGACCAATATAATTGTTTATGTATCATGAGATGGATTATGTTGTTTAATGTGATTTAAGCATGTTTTACTCTTTAAGCCTTGCATTGGTAGTATGCATGAGAAAGCTCAAATTAAGGGTAGCAAATAGAATTTTGCTGTAGGATCCATGATACATGTTGCATATGGTTTAATATAGTGTTTTAAAATGTTAAGTGCATGGTTTTGATAAGGCATGATAATGTGATGATGATTCAAAAGAGCTTTGAAATGTATTTTACAAATGAGTCGATTAAGGCTTTGGGAGGGTTTTGAAGAAATCCTTGTTGTTGCAAGTTATATTTGTTGTTTTGGATTTTTAATATGTTTTTAGTGATTGTGATTCAGTTGATTTGATGCTTTGGATGTGGGCTAGGAAGCATGCTTCTAGATTTGATTATTTGAGTATGCTAGTTGTGCTAGGTTGGCTTCTAGTGCTGGAATGATGTTGCACAAGTATGTTGATGATGTGTTATGGTGATTAGCTAAGTGTTAAGCTTGATTGAAATAAGCCAAAGAGTCATATGTTAGACCTAGATGTCATTACATGCCTCTACGTATTAGTACGAGTACCCCAGTATCGGTACATGGGGTCTGTACGAGGCTCAAAGTGTTGAAATAAAGCTATGGGTACCGGTACGCCTAGCCACCGTATCGGTACACCTTAAGGGAATTTTATGTTTATTTTGGTACACGAGTTTGAGGATCAGTACTCCCTTTCGATTTTAGCTACCCGTACCGATACGTGGGGTACCGTATTGGTACGCATTTTGGTTACTGAAATCTTGAGTTTTGAGAAAATAAGAAACAGATCGATACGGGTCAAAGCCGTACTGGTACAGGGGTGGTCAACACATTGTATAAGTACGCGACATAGTTATCAATATGCTGAGTCTTTTTATTTGTTAACCCGTATCGGTACGACCTTTCCAGTATTGGTACACCAAGCTGTGTTTATACTTTTGGGTGATGCTGAAGTTTGGAAATCTTGCAATTTGATCCCTGTTTGATATGTATGTAAATAATTGAGTTCGAGTGATTATTTTAGAATGGAATTTAACCCACATGTATGTAATTGGACTAATTAAAGGTTGGTAACCTTAAACATGTAAAATTGCTGAGAAATGATAGAATTTACGTTTTGGTCTTTAAAGTGTTACATTGTGTAATTGAGTCATGTTCTGTAATCTGATGATTGTGAAACACTACTGCTGAGTTGTGTACATATAGGATATTAATAACGCACATCTAGATAAGATAAAAAGAAAAAAATAGGTTCAGTTTAGGGTTTTAGCTCAGGTTTGCTTTAATAAACCTAATATGGCCCTTTTAGTCCAGTTTTGGCTAGGCCGGGCTAAGAGGGTTACATTTGGTGGTATTAGAGACAAGTTTTGATAAATTGGGATATTGTTGATGTTTGTAACATGATGTTTGCTATGCATGCTGATTGTTTACATGTATGGTGTTTGAATTATGCCGAGTTTGGGTACCTTGGGGACACATTGCCATATTACTATGTTTATGAAATAATTTTGGTTTAAACTGAAAGTCTTGGATCCTTGCTTGAAGCTGGCCTGATTGTTTTTTTTGTATAATTATCATGCCTTAGATACGTTTTTGACTATGCTACTGAGGAGAGAATTACGATCTAGCGATAACGCTACTGTCGAAGGGCAGAGAGTCGAGGGCGAGATTGTACACTCTGAGAATTTGCTGCCTCCTCCGCCTAATCCTCATGAGGGATTGGAACAAGTACCCTCTGCACCACTTGGTCCTGCGTTTGGGGACATAACGTATTTGGTTTAGGCGATGACAAGAGCATTCTAGGCCACGATGGCTGGAGCTCACGTACTTGCTCCGGCACCTGCTGCTGCTAATCCGGGTTTACTATTGGAGCATTTGCATAACCTTGGAGGGGTTGAATATAGAGGGTTGGCACCCAAGGCATCTGAGGAATGGATGGCCAGTACATAGCGTATCTTGGTTCAGCTGAGGTGTAATGATGATCGTACGTTAGGATATGTTGTTTCCCTATTGCAAGGGGATGCGTATAGCTGGTGGACCACTTAATCACGGCCATAGAACTGGTGATGTGACGTGGGAGTTCTTCTAAGTTGCATTCAGAAAAAAATATCTGGGTGTTAGATATTTGGATGATAAGAAATGAGAGTTTATGGCCTTGGTTCAGGGCAGTATGATCGTGTCTGAGTATGATGTGCAGTTCGTACGACTAAGTCAGTATGCACCTGAGTTGGTGCCAGACGAGAGGTACCATTATGATCGTTTCCAGTATGGTTTGGTGCAGGATGTCAAGATATACATGTTGGCCACTGAGTATACTGAGTTTGATGTTTTGGTATCTCAGGCAAAAGATATAGAGCAGAGTTTGGGTTTGTCTCATCGTTCTAGAGGTTCTAGCTCAGAGAAGAGAACTATAGAGTATAATTCTAGGGGTGGCCAGCTAAGAGGCATCGTGACCGAAAGTTCTGACCAGATGCGAGAGCAATGGAGATGGTTCAGAATGAGGTTATCAGGGAAAAGGTGCTCAGGTCTGAGTTGTACATAATAGTTGTTGGGGTTATGGTTCTAGAGAACATTTGAGGCGAGATTGCCCGTGTTTGGCCAGAGAGGGGCAGACTTCTACAATTGTGGTTGCGAACTCTTGTTGGAGTTGTGGGTCGACAGAACACATTAGACGAGACTTTTCATTTCTTGCTAGAGGTAGACAGACACCTGCACTTATTGCTGCACCATCTAGGGGTCGTGTGCGCGGCTGAGGTACCTTTCAGAAGAGGAAGGAGGGGCAGAGGACTATGGCACATACTGTGGTGGTTCGATCGGAGGATGGTGGACCAGCGAGGATCTATGCTCATCGCGAAGGGAGAAATGACACGAACGTGATAGCAGGTACTTTTACCTTACAGTCTATGTCATTATTATCTTTGATAGATTCTGGTTCTACACATTCATATGTGCTATATGAGCATGCGTATTTGCTTAGTTTACCGATAGAAATGCTTGATATTGGTATGCAAGTGACGAGTTCTTTTGGAGAAACGGTCGTTACTAGAAAGTTGTATCGAATGTGTTCTCTAATGTTTTAGGGTTACGTGTTTGCGGCTGACTTGATGAAGTTGTTGTTCTATGGTTTTAACGTGATCTTGGGTGTGGACTGGTTGTTCGAGCATCGAGTTGTGGTTGATTTTGAGACCAAGCAGGTTTTTTTTAGGCTTGTTGATGATTATGAGGTTGTAGTTGTAGGTGAAAATGTAAAGTTTTTATCTAATATGGTTTCGACTATGGAGGCGCATAAGTTGCTAGAATATGAATGTCAGACGTATCTAACTTATGTGATGAATCTGAATATGGAAGAAGTACGAACGAAGAATATTTGTACTATCTATAACTTTTCAGGTATATTTTTGGAAAAGTTACCTAGTTTGCCACCAGACAGGGAGGTAGAGTTTTGCATCGAGATATATATTGATTCAGCTCCTGTGTCAATTGCACTATACCGAATGGCACCAAAGGAGTTGAAAGAGTTGAAGATGCAACTTCAGGAGTTATTAGATCGGGGTTTCATCCCGCCTAGTGTGTCACCGTGGAAAACATCGGTGATGTTTGTGAAAAAAGATTACACGTTGAGGATGTGTATAGATTATTGATAACTGAATAAATTGACGATCAAGAACAAGTATCCCTTGCCGTGATTGATGATATGTTCGATCAATTCCGGGGAGCTACGGTGTTTTCCAAGATTGATTTGAGATCTGGATATTATCAGTTGAAGGTTAAGGATAAAGATGTGTTGAAGACTACTTTTCGTACGAGGTATGGCCATTATGAGTTCTTGGTGATGTTGTTTGGGTTGATGAATGCGCCTGCAGCATTCATAGATATGATTAACCGTGTATTCTATGAATTTTTGGACCAATTTGTAGTAGTGTTCATCGATGATATCCTTGTGTACTCTCGTACCGAGGAGTATCATGATCGACACTTGAAGATTGTGTTGCAGACCTTGTTGGACAACCAGCTTTATGCTAAGTTGAGTAAATGCGAGTTTTGGATTAGGGAACTGGTTTTTCTTGAGCATGTGGTTTCAGCTGAGGGTATCCGGGTCGATCCTAAAAAGGTTGAGGCAGTTGTCAATTGGAAGCAGCCTAAGTTGGTGACAGAAGTCCGTAGTTTTTTAGGCTTGACAGTTATTATCGTCGTTTCATGGATGGCTTTTCGAGAGTTGTTGCCCCATTGATCAAATTGTTGCAAAAGGATGTGCGATTCGAATGGACAGAAGCTAGACAATAGAATTTTGAGAAGTTGAAAAAAGCTTTGACGCAAGCTCTAATCTTGATTTAACCCGAGTTAGGGAAGGAGTTTGTGGTGTATAGTGACGCATCCTACGTCGAGTTAGGGTGTGTGTTGATGCAGGATGGGAAAGTCATGGCTTATGCATCGAGGCAGTTAAAAGTGCATGAACGCAACTACCCTATGCATGATCTGGAGCTCGCGGCGGTAGTGTTTGCATTGAAAATTTAGAGACATTACCTTTATGGTGAAAAGTGTGTTGTATACACTGACCATAAGAGTTTGAAGTATTTGATAACATAGAAAGAGTTGAATCTTTGTCAACGTAAGTGGCTGTAGTTGTTGAAGGATTACGATCTGACCATTGAGTACCATCTGGGCAAAGCCAATGTTGTGGTTGATGCTTTGAGTAGGAAGGCCGTTGTGGAGTTGAGAGCCATGTTTGCTAGGTGAGTGTGACCCGTGATGAAGGGTTGTTGGCAGAATTGCAAGTGAAACCTTCATTGGCACAGTTAATTAAGAAAAAAACAACCGTATAATGAGGCGTTGGTACCTCTTGTCAAGGACATCATAGATGGAAATCCTACGGATTATCACTTTAATAGTGATGAGGTGTTGTGCTTTAAAGATCGGATTGTGGTCCCTAGTGACGAGGAGTTGAAACGAATGATTTTGACCGAAGTACATGCTAGTCCTTTTGCAATGCATCCTGGTAGTACCAAAATGTATCACGGGTTGAAGAATGAGTACTATTGGGTGGGTTAGAAAAAGGACGTGGCAGATTTTGTTGCTAGATGGATGGTGTGTCAGCGAGTGAAAGCTGAACATCAGTTTCCTTCCAAGTTCTTACAACCATTGAAAATTTTAAAGTGGAAATGGGAAAGGATCACCATGGATTTTGTGTCAAAATTACCTTTGACACCATCTAAAAAGGATTCTATTTGGGTAATTGTGGATCGTTTTACAAAGTGTGCATATTTTATACCCGTACATACGACGTATTCTTTGGATAAGTTGGCATATTTTTATGTTGATGAAATTGTAAGGTTGCACGAGTGCCTAAATCGATTGTTTCAGATAGGGATTCGCGATTTATCGTGAGGTTTTAGAAGTGTTTGCACCGAGCTTTGGGTACTCGCTTGAATTTTATTACATCGTATCATCCTCAGACGGATAGACAGTCTGAACATGTGATTCAGATTTTAGAGGATATGTTGAGATGTTGTATCATTGAGTTCCAGGGAACCTGGGAAAGGAAGTTGCCTTTGGTAGACTTTGCGTACAATAATAGTTACAAAGCAAGTATAAATATGGCACCGTATGAAGCCTTGTATGGTAGGAGGTGTCGTACGCCTTTGTGTTGGGCTGAGGCTAGGGAAAAATATGTTTCCATGCTTGATGTATTGAAAGACACGGATGAGAAAGTAAAGATGATCTATGATCATTTAAAAGAGGTATCGAATAGGCAAAAATCCTACTCAGATTTAAAGCGTAAAGAGCTTGAGTACGCTGTTGGTGAAAATTTGTTCTTGAAAGTTTCGAATTGGAAGAAGGTGATGCGTTTTGGGCGTAAAGGAAAGTTGAGCCCAAGGTTTATTGAACCATATGAGGTGCTAGAACGCATTGGTCCTGTAGCTTATCGGTTAAGGTTACCTCATGAGTTGGAGAAGATTCATGATGTGTTTTATGTGTCCATGTTGCGGAGGTATCGCTCGAATCCGTTGCGTGTTATGCCAGTTGAGGATATTGAGTTGTTACCGGATTTATCTTATGATGAAAAACCAGTGGAGATCCTTGAATCCAGTAGTAAAGTTCTTCGTGGCAAGACGATTGAACTTGTTAAGGTGTTGTGCCGACATCGCGGTGTTGAGAAGGCCACATGGGAAAGTAAGTCGGACATGGTTGCTCAGTTTCCTAATATGTTTCCATCAGGTAAATTTTGAGGATGAAATTTCTTAAGGGAGGGAGAGTTGTAAAGCCCCAGTTTTGGGCCTAAGAATTTTCTAGTGGTTTAGACGGTCTAGTAGACCGGATTAGAGATTCGAGTTAGATTCGGGATTAAAATCGAAACAAATAATTTTGGTGCGAAAAAATATGGGGAAATATCTAAAAATCATTATTTAATGTATGGATATTTTTTTTAAACTAAATTTTGGAAAATGGATTTTGGAAATTGGACATTTTGGCTAGTGACTAAAATGTAAAGATTGAAAACTATTTTTAGTGACTATTTTGAAAAAAGGGTCAAAACCTAGAATCTTTAAGGAGCTATTTTACCAAACTCTAATATTAGATTTTCCTATCATTTATGATTATTTTAAAAGTTTTTTAAGTGGGTAATTGAAAGGTAATTAACTAAAAGGTAGTTATTTTCTTAAAATCAAAAGTTACGCAACTTTTCTCCTATACTTTTCTCTCAAAGTTATTCAGCCAAACACTCACTTTTTCATCCAAAATCTGAGGTAACACTCTTGTTCTTAAAGTTTTTGTTTCTTAATTGATTTTTTAATTTTGTTTTGCAAAACCATATTGAATTTCTTTGTTTTCAAGATCTAAAACATCCAATTGAGAGGGAAATCACTCATTAGAGGTAAGGTTCGTTCTTCTCCTCTAATGAATGGTTCTTTACTGAAATTCCCAAGTATTTGATTCTTGTTTAATGTTTTCTAAAGAGTTTTGATGAGTTAATTGTGGAAATTGATTAAATCAAGGTTTAATTGATGAGATAAAGTGATTTTCGTTTTGGATATGTTTTGCTGGGTTCTTGATGGATTATAATCATAATTTTGATGTTTTATAATGTTGATAAGTTGGTTTTAATATTGGAATCCCGAAACTATATGAATCTCTAATTTTCTAGGTTGTTAGTGATGTGTTTTTGAGGAGTTGGGATGGTTAATTGAATGCTGGAGATATAAGGATGTTTAAGAAGTGTTTTTAGACGTTGATAGATGTTAATTGAAGTGTTGAAACGTTTGATTGTGACATGATTAAGTTTGGAAGACATTTGTTGTTAGTTTTGGAAGTTGCAGAGTAGTTTTGGGTAAAAGATGTTGAGGTTTAGTGTTGTTGCATTGTTGATTGCATTTTGATGCAATGTACCTCTATTTTGTGTGATTAAAAGCGGGGGAGCCTGATCCTCAAGCTTGAACGTGAGTTCCGATAGCTTTTGGAGGTGTGTTTGTCGCATCGGTAAGTGAGGCTTTGGGAGTCGGTGAGTGAAAACGTGTTTTCAACTTTGCAAAGGTTTGAAAGTTGTGTTTGGGAGTTTAGATTGGGCTTGAAACTCTAATCTAAGCTCAGAATTAAGTAAAGAATGAATTCCTTCTCAAACTCGATTTTGGCAATAGTTGATGCACTTGTTTTATATGACTTGATTACTCACTGTTTATGCATATATTAAGCATGGTTTAATGCTGGAAATTGGTTTCGAAATGATGTTAATGTATTTGGGAGTAATGCGTAATTTGTTAATGTTCATGAACACTGTTTAATGCAAATGTTGATGCATTGGTTTAATGGTTTTGGTTTATGATTATGAAAACAGTGAGTTGATGATGTTAAAATGAATTATATTGGCAAGTGATGTTATGAAATGGTTTGAAAATGAAATCGGATAGAGTTGGCCGGCCACAGGATTGATAGTGCACTATAAAAAGGCGCCTTGGATGTTGATAGGTTTATATAGTGTACCGAGTACTCCATCCAAGTACCCTAACAGTTGAGGGGTTGTACAACATCGTAGACTCTCGTTAGTGGATTAAACATCGTACCGATGAGTGGTGTTGAGGGGTTGATATGTACCGAATACTCCATCACGGGTGTCACAACGGTGGAGGGGTTTATATATACTGAATACTCCAGTGTGTGAACCTTGTGTTATCGTTACATTGTTTGTTAAGTGTTGAGGGAACACTTGTTGAATCCGTGTATCAGATGTTACGTTTTGGTAAATGGAACTTGGTAAATGATCACTTGGAAGCCAATATAATTGTTCATGTATCTTGAGATGGATTATGTTGTTTAATGTGATTTAAACATGCTTTACCCATTAAGCCTTTGGGAGGGTTTTTGATGAACTTCATGTTGTTGCAAGTTATATTTGTTGTTTTGGATTTGCAATATGTTTTTAGTGATTGTGATTCAGTTGATTTGATGCTTTGGATGTGGACTAGGAAGCATGCCTCTAGATTTAATTGTTTGAGTATGCTAGTTGTGCTAGGTTGGCCTCTAGTGTTGGAATGATGTTGCACAAGTATGTTGATGATGTGTTATGATGATTAGCTAAGTGCTAAGCTTGATTGAAGTGATCCAAAGAGTCATATGTTGGACCTAAAGGTCATTATAGGCCTCTACATACCGGTACGGGTACCTCAGAATCGGTACGCGGGGTCTATACGAGGCTCAAAGTGTTGAAATACAGCTATAGGTACTGGTACACCTAGCCACCTTATATTGGTACGCCTTAAGGGAATTGTATGTTTGTTCCGGTACACGGGTTTGAGGATTGGTATGCCCCTTCGATTTTAGCTACTTGTACCGATACGCGGGGTACAGTATCGGTACGCATTATGGTTACTGGAATCTTGAGTTTTGAGAAAATAAGAAGGGGATCGGTATGGGTCAAAGCCATATCGGTACATGGGTGGTTAACACACCGTATCTGTACGTGACATAGTGTATCGGTATACCGAGTCATTATATCTGTTAACCCGTATCGGTACGACCTTGCCAGTATCGATACGCCAAGCTGTGTTTGTACTTTTGGGCGATGCTAAATTTTAGAAATCTTGCAATTTGATCCCTATTTGATATGTATGTAAATAATTGAGTTAGAGTGATTGTTTTGGAATGAAATTTGACCCACATGTATGTAATTGGACTAATTAAAGGTTGATAACATTAAACATGTAAAATTGTTGTGAAATGATGGAATTTGCGTTTTGGTCCTTAAAGTGTTATGTTGTGCAATTGAGTCTTGTTCTATAATCTGATGATTGTGAAACGCTACCGCTGAGTCGTTTACACATAGGACATTAATAACGCGCATCTAGATAAGATAAAAAGGAAAAAATAGGTTTATTTTAGGGTTTTAGCTCGGGTTTGCTTCGGCAAACATAATGTGGCCCTTTTAGTCCGGTTTTTGCTAGGCTAGGCTAAGGGGGTTACACTGATACGCCCTTCAACGTTTGCTTGTGTTCATCAATCAAAACACGAGTTCTGATTCGGGTTCATACCGTACCCGTACTCAAACCCGAAATTCGAATTCTAGAGCTCCAAAAATTACCTTAACTTGTTTCTAACCATACCAAAACTACTCTAAAGGTTCCTAAAGTTTATCAAGTTATTTATGGGTATTTTTAGGGTCTCCTAACAAAATATTTAACAACAAGATCCCTACTTTAATCTTTAAAATGAGCTCCACCCATACAATACCCAAAACACCATACAATCAAGTAAAGCAATTAATTTATGATCTTCAAGAACTAAAGGAGTAAGAGATGTACTGATCTTTAGCAAAAATTCTCAAATTTAAACTTCCAAGCAAAACCCTCAACTTTCTCTCTTAACCCAAGCTTGAAGGAAACCCCCAAATCATATTCTCTAGCTATACAACCATAGAAAACGAATCAAAACTTGAAATAAAAGCTAAGAGGAGGTTTAGCTACGAATTTGCAACATAAAAAATGGATAAGAGCTCTTGAAACTCTCAATCCTTCAAAAGCCCATAAATGGGAAACTTACCATTTTTTCCACAAAAATACACTTCTCTTGAAGCTCATGATACGAGGAATAAAATACTTGAATATTGAATCTTGGGTGAGATATTTGAAGTAGAAAGCTTAGATTTTTAATGTGAAGAAAATGAGTTTGAAAAAGAGAGAAAATGGGTGTCTTCAAGAAGAGAAAGATGAAGGAAATGAGTGACCGAATTTTGTCCCCCATTACCACGTATAAGACAAGGGGAATAAAGGGTGGTCATCTCACTTTTCTCCCAAGGGAAAAATTGTAACATAAAACCTTCCACTCTCACCATTGCTACACTTTGGTCACTAACCAAGCACATAAAGCTCAATACTCATCCAATAGGGCCCAAACTTGGCTTAAGGGATCCAATTACCCAAACTAACACGAGGGTCCGTAACTCTAGTCAACACTCAAATGTTGACTTAGAAATTTGGGTTGTTACATTTACCTTGTAAAATGGAGATGTTCTAGTTTAGCCTAAGGAAAAACTAGAGTTGTTCTATCTTAGCCACTTAAAAGATAAGGTTGTAAAGGTTACCCCTTTGGTCTGTAGAAAGTAAGAATTCATTGTAGTGAATTAGGAAATCCTTAGTGGTGTGCTAAGGTAGTGGATGTAGACTTGGTTTAGAAGTCGAACCACTCTAAAATCATCGTGCAAAATTGTCCATTATTTTTTTATTTTTGCCAATTCATTCGAGAAGCAATTTCAACCCCCCAACATAAACGACGCGATAGATTGATATATAGCGGCGTTTTTGGGTATACGCTGTTATATACACGTACTTTAGCGGCATTTCTGGGCAAACACAACTATAGACACGTACAACGACGTTTTTGGGCAAATGCTGCTATAGACGCGTACTTTAGTGGCGTTTGTTAGTCAAACGTCAAACGCCACTATAGACACGTACTTTAGCGACGTTTGTCAATAGGATTTAAATGTTTAAATCCCATATCGACTTTATTTATATCTGACTAAAACTTTATAAAGAAGCGAAGCGCAAGTATAGATCGACGAGCTAAGTAATAGGCTGAGGGATGTGGAAGATACATAGTCAATAGCGGCGTTTGGAGGACAAATGCCACTAAAGACTATGTATATAGTGGCATTTGAAGGAACAAATGTTACTAAAGGTAAGGTATACAGCGGCGTTTGTTCCTCCAAACGCCACTAAGAACAAGTATATAGTGACGTTTGGAGGAACAAAGGCCGCTATATAACTCAACATTTTGCGGCGTTTTTTGTTCACAAACACCGCTAACTGCTGCAGCGTTTGATCTAGCGACATTTATTGCGGCGGCTTTTCTAGCGCCAGAAAGGTTTTTAGCGCCATTTAAAAATGGCGCTTAAAAACACCGCTAAAAGCTTGTTTTGTTGTACTGTCTGTCCTTTTTCAGTGCCCCAATTTATGTCCCTATATTAAAAAATTAGGTTTAGGGTTTAGGTTTAAGGTTTAGGATTATGGTCTAGAGAATTAGAAGTAGAGTGTATTTTTAGGGTTTATGATTTATAAATTTAGATTTTAGGGTTAGAGCTTAGATAAAGAGCCTAATTAATGAGGTTGGATAATTTAATCTTTATTTTTTGGTTGAGGTTTAAAATGAAAGTCAATTGAACTTTAATCAATCAAATATCAAGTTTATTGATATGTATCCATTATCACCACGTAAACCTGATTTGATTTGATTTGATTCGATTTTATTCCTAGGATAGAATTCTCCATCACCAACCCTGCTCCATAAATTTTATACTTTCCAATCGTAGTTCGAATTTATTATTCATTTAATAATGTTTTATGAAATAGGATTCATTAATAAATTTTATTGTTAAATGAGTAAAAATGATCGATCGAGGTTAGCCGTACAAAAATATGAGATTTTTATAGAAAAACAAGTGAATTATCGTTAATTTAAAAATTGTTTTAATCTGGACCATTAAATTTAATTGATTTAATTATGTGTAAAACATTTAAATTTTATAAGTAGATCTTGACTTATATTTTATTAATATTTATAGATTTTATTGTAAATTTTAAATAAAATAATTTTATTTAAATAATAATAATTTCGTTCGAGTCAAATTAAATAAATTTAAATTTAAGTCGAGTTGAATTAGATTTATTGGGCCGGACTAGTAAACCAACTTCGTGGACAAGTTTATGTCAGAACACAATCCAATCCTACTACTGATCGCGAAACTAAAGCTAAAGGTATTTTGATGAGGTGCAGCTAAAAGATATAATAAATTTTGGTATTTGTAAAAAAAAAAAAAAACTTAAAAAGAAAATAAAAAATTATTAAAAAATTTAACATTTTTATTTTATAAAACTTAACGTCTTTTTAACCTACCATACCATACCATACCATACACACTCCGCACTAAAGCTAAAGCTAAAGCTAAATAGAAAATAGCAATGGCGGCCTTCAACGCTTACTTCACCTTCCACTCCTCATTTGTTTCAAAAACTTGAAGAAAAAAAAAAAGAAATCCCTTTCTGATCTGCCCAACTTCAATAAAGCAAAGAATTAGGGTTTAAGCAAAGATTTTAACAATGGAAGGCAATAACTGGGAGAAAACACTCCAAGAAGGGAACCTTTACAGGCAACTCAATTGCCTTATCGTTGCTCATCTTCGCCATCACAATCTCACCCAAGTAATTCTTCAAATTTTTCTGCATATTTTTATTTATTTATCTATTTTTATACGTAGTTTTGTCTTTATTTTTTGAAGGCTGCAAGAGCAGTGGCTACAGCAACAATGACGCCTTTAGATGTTGAAGCCCCTCCTAATAAGCTTCTTGAGCTTGTTGCCAAGGTGGGTTCTTTATGTTTTTTCATTTTTGGTTTGAAGGAAATACATGCAATAAAAAAACATTAAAAAAAAACAGGTTTTTTAGTTCAAAAGTGATAACAGGGTCTTGCAGTGGAGAAAGATGAGACATTACGAGGGGTTCCTTCTTCTACATTGTTCGATTTGGGGTCAGCTTTGGGTTATAGCTTGAATCCGAATCCTCGGGTTTCTTCTGTTGATTTCAAGCAATTCCCTTTTACTAAATTCCCTTGCCTTTTTAATTTTAATTAGTTTGCTATGGATTTACTCTTTTTTTCTGCACAAAGGACTAGATTTATCATATATTTTTAGATTTTTTAAGTTTTTCCCATGTATTTGGAGGTGATATCCTCATGTCCATTTGTCAGACACTAGCCTCGGACACAGATATCTCATGAAAAATGAAGAGTCCGAGCAACATAACTACGGATGAAATCTAGAAAAATCAACGAGAATAAAAGAACCTATAGTTTCATATTAGTTTGATATGTTTCACCCTTCTTTTTGCTGAAAGTCCGAGTTGGTCCTTGCCACCGGTCTTCCCTAAGAGGAGCTCTTAGAGGCTGGGATGGAGGTACTACTTTGATTGCTCTTTTGGGTGTGGTCTTGCTGAGGTAGGCCAGACAGAAGGAAACTGTGGTGTAATACAGAATAGACAAATTTAGGTTTTAAAAGAATATATTTCGTGAGGATTGTTCCGAGGGAGGCAGAGACGATGTAGCGACTTCTTTTTCTTTTTAGAAATTTCTTTTGCTATTCCGATATTAATATGTCGCTAAGAATTTGAGCATTTTTAAGGTTGAAATTCCTTGCTATTAATTGACATAAACTCATGGTGACCGGCTATTGTGAAATCAGTGCTGCACAGGATATTAAATGCTTGACAAAGAATTTTCCAAAGCACGAGACGAGACATCTTTCGGAGCACAAGGTTGGTTAGCTTATGTGTGCAACACTCTCGCGAAAGTGAATATTGAACTGATCTGACAGTTCAAATCTTCTTTAGAATATTGCCAGGTGTGCAAGGTTTAGTACCGACGGAAGGTTTGTTGCTACTGGAAGTGCCGACACATCAATTAAACTCTTTGAAGTATGATTCTTGCAATTGTATATTTCAGTTGTCTTCACTGCGGATCATGTCTGACTCCTGTTTTTTAATTGGCGCAGATATCGAAAATAAAGCAAATGATGCTACCCGATTCAAAAGATGGTCTGGTGCGACCTGTCATAAGGACATTTTATGACCATGTGCAGGTATTGCTTCTCGTTTATCCTGCAGTAGGCTTAAGTTAATGGCAACAAGTCCCATAATTGTGGATTTTTTATGTCATGTTTAATTTAGTTCCGAAACCCAAGATTTCTCCATTATATGCTCTCCTTTCTGTTTATTTCAACCTTGTTTCTGCACATCTTCTCAATAACTCTTCTTGATGCTTGTATTTTTAATCAATTTATTTTTTGGGGCTCTTTCAATCGAGAAGTTGAAAATTTCTGCAACTAGCATGGGTTAGTGTCTAAAATATATACCATCGTGAATGCTTCTTGTTTTCAAGGAAAAACCATAGAGGAACTGATACTTATATTTCTTATGGCTGAAATGATGGGCGTCTTGAATTTCTTATAGTTTGTCCTTCAAATCTCTGATGAGAGTCTTAAAAGTAAAAGGATTATCTTCTTAGATTTAGAAGTAAGTAATTACTTCATATTCTGTGTATATTCTCTCTTTCCAATTAACACTAAAAGCTTATTAAAAATGCTTGATGTTTTTCCTTTGTATGGTCTAACTCTTTTTTGCTCCTTTGTATGGTCTTTCCCTTATTAGTTCATCAATAACTGCTTAATGATTACTGTTAAAATTGATGTTTCCTTTCTGTAGTGGTAGATAGAATGCAAACTGACATTTTTACATTATGCTTGTAACGTGTTCACAGATTCTTTGATTTTTCCAAAGCTACCGCAAAGAGAGCCTTCAGAGTGATCCAGGTTCCCTGTTTCAATCTTGGTTTATGATCTAAGTTGATTTTAATGTAATTACGACATTATAGTAAATTTTGTACTTATGATGACCTAGGATACTCACAATGTAAGGTCTGTATCATTCCATCCATCTGGTGATTTTCTAATAGCAGGTAAACTATTTGAATCATATTTCCCCTGTTTTGATTTTTTTCTTGCTTTCCTATCTCTTCATGCAACTTCGTACTTGAAGCATAGAGGAATATTCTAGTGGAAGACTGGGACTTATTGAAACTTGGAAATGGTTTGATTTAATAAATCTAATTATACCATGTCTTGTATTTGAATTTTCATAACCATGTCTTGTATTTGAATTTTCATCTATGAACAATAGGGTACTGCTTTGCATAAGTTAACTTATTGGAATTCCTTCTTTTCAAGTCTTTTACTATGATTTGACTGCTTACAAGGTTCCGATGAAAACTGGCAGGAACCGATCATCCAGTAGCACACTTATATGATGTTAATACGTTCCAGTGTTATCTATCTGCAATTCCCCCCGAGATGGGTGTTAACGGAGCCATAAACCAGGTATAAAATATCACCGTCTTCAAAACAGAAGGATCTCTTGTCCAGTTGTTTTGTTAAAGATAAATTGAGACCATTTAACCTGTAACCAATCTGTTCTGGTGTGCAGGTAAGATATTCTTCTACAGGTGGCATATACGTTACTGCATCTAAAGATGGTGCTATTCGGTTATGGGATGGAGTAAGTGCCAGTTGTGTGCGCTCCATAGTTGGTGCCCATGGAACAGCGGAGGCCACGAGTGCATGTTTTACGAAGGATCAAAGGTATGATGGTAATCAGATTGGTGGTTCGATTACATCTTATGTCAAAGCATGACACTAAGTTTGCTATGTTTTAATTTATAAATGAAATGGGCTATAAATTGTAGACAATAAATTATATTTGTTAAAAGGAAAAAATGGTATATTGATATGTTACTTGGACTCTGGAGTGAGTATCGGACATGGTCAATTATTTCTGTGTTTTAAAATATATTTGGAGAGTCCTTTGAAGATCATATCCTCATACCATGTCCTGATTTGCTTGGGACAAAGGCATTAGACACTAGTGCTTCAAGAAAAATAAGTTGGAGCAACATGGTTATATCTTAAGGCTTAAATGCGAAATTGTTTCTCTGGCTAGGGCTGTGAGCTACTTTAGATTGTAATGGAAAGTGAAGCAGATTGCAGGGTACGGCAAACGGTATACAAACGAGTCAATCGATGATGGAAAGTTCATGTGACATGTTTCGTAAACTTTGCATGATATGATATGATATGCATTAGTACCTTGGTTTGCTTTAAGAAACTTGACCTGTAGTCTTCATTTTCTAGGTTTGTCCTTTCTTGCGGAAAGGATTCCACAGTGAAGCTTTGGGAGATTGGCACCGGAAGATTGGTCAAGCAATATCTCGGGGCTACTCACACGCAATTGCGGTGCCAGGTATGCGAGAGTGGTTTTCTATTTGGTTAAGCTTCCTAATTGGCAGACGTATCTCTTCTTTGAGGTCTTGAGGCCAAATCGACTATCCCCCAAATTAGTTTATTAGGTCTGAAACAGAGTTATCTCAAGGTTCATGAGTTTCTAGTTGAAACAATGCTATGCCATGCCATCTACCGGAAAGTTATCTTGGCAGTTTGTGTTACATTGCAACTTGTTTCCTCCGGATGAATCTGTGATTTCAATTAGATCATAACTACTAAATAGTCCAATATGTTTTCTGCAGGCCGTTTTTAATGATACTGAAGAGTTTGTGCTATCCATAGATGAACCTAGCAACGAGGTTTGTTCGACTTCATGATTGTAGTGGAAACAACATAATGTCCTACTTTTGGCCTCCATTAATTATTCTCTGTTATGACACAGATTGTCATTTGGGATGCTTTGATGGCTGAAAAAGTGGCAAAGTGGCCTTCCAACCATATAGGCACCCCTCGTTGGATCGAGCACTCACCAACGGAGCCTGCCTTCGTATCCTGTGGGACTGACAGATCTGTTCGGTTTTGGAAGGAAATTCTCTAAGCACCCATAATGATCTGGATAACTTAATCAAACTGACATGGTGAAAGCCAAGTGCATCATGAGTGTTGCAGGTCCATGGTCTGGCTTGGAACTCGTGTTCAAAACGCGTCCCGTCTTTGGAGTCACCGTACAAATTGTGAGTCGCCATGGATGCCCCTATCTCCGTTCTCCCATTCTTCACCTAATGGAGAGAAACATGCATTGCACTCATTTGGTTTCCATTTGATTAGTGTTTTAGTTGTCTTGATTTGTTGTTGTAGGGAAACATCCTCTGTAAAAGGAAATAAGTGAAATAAAATGTAAGTTGTCAGTGTTGTAACGCCATGATAAGTTGGCCAAGCATATTTATCATTACTGATACTATATATGGAAAAATATTTGATGTACCGTTAATGTAAACTTTAGTTTATACAAGTATAATTGTTTTAGGGTTTAGGGGTTTAGTTTAAAGTTTAAGGGTTTATATATTAGGTTATTGAAATATATAAGGTTTAGGTCAAAATATACAGTTAATTGTTATATGTATATTATTATTAAGGCTGTGACAAAATTAGAGTTGATGATTAATAGAATGTCAACTTAATTTGAAAATTATTAAAATATCTTCTCTAAAAAATGATATAAAAATCTCAAAATTTTATGTAGACACGAGTCATAAAAATAAAACAAAAAAATATATAAAAATTAATTCATAAGAATTAAAATTAAATGTGTAAACTTTAAAAAGTTTAAGGTAGGGCAGGCTCACCCAATCTAACACATAAATTTGCCACTGTTTCCGCATTTTATATCATTTTTAAATAAAAAATTATTTATTTAAAGATCCATCCGTATTCAATAAAATAATGTCTTAATATACAATTTCACCTTAACCTTTGTTCTGTATTACTTTTGGTCTCAGAACCTCACTATTCATCGTATTTAGTTTGATATTTTTATCTTGCAAGACTTCGAGAGTTGTAATGATATTACTAAAAACGTCTTTATCAGAATATTTTTGACGACTAACAATTTTTTTCTATGGGCTTCCAATAATATGTTTCATGTAGGAGATTTTTGTACATGATCCTTTACATGTAAGCTGATTGTTTATGCAATTTAGGATCCTCATTTTTCAACGTGGGTTGAAAAACTATTTTTTAAAAACTAAAATTTTTAATTTTTATATTATTATTTTTTATATTTTTCAAAAATAATGTCAAATATTTATATCATTATTTTTTATATTTTTCAAAAATAACAAAAAATTGAACAAGATTGTTTGTTTATCCATATTTATATCATTATTTTTTATATTTTTCAAAAATAATGCTTGAGATTATATATTTTACATATTTAAAAGTATTTTTTTGACTATAATGTCAAATATTTAAATTTTAAAGCAATAAAAAATTAATGTCAAACTAACTCTTAATAGATTAAAGATATAATGTCAAAATTCACTCCTAATGTCTAACTAAATTGTCACATTGACTCATATTCTCTTTTTAAAACATTTTAGCCATAATATTTTAATTTTTGATTATAATGATCATTTTCAATGAAAACTGTTAATTGACTATCAACGCGTCTTGTTACTTGTTGACTGCATATGCTCATGTGGGATGGGAATACTGATATGACATATCCATTTGGACGTATGTGATAACGTGACATATTCTCTCGTTGACCTGTTTAGTCAATAAAGTATATTAACCTTTAGCTAATTAACGACTTTTATAAAAAAAATATCATTTTCAACAAAAATTGAAACATTAAAATTAAAATGGTCTAAAGTATGAACCAAAATAATCTTTCAATCAAACGTTGAAAATCAATTCTAACATTATACCTAAATAAAATGGTCCCTAAATTATATCTCAATTTTCATATTAGCCTTTAAAGTTCGATTGGACTATTCCACCCCTGATTAGTTTGAGGATTCTCACTTTCTTTTGCGAAGTATTTCCTCAATCTTCATCTTTTTCTAACATCATCTTCTATATTGTTTCCATCATCAAAACTCAAAATTATCCAAAAGAAAATCAACCATCCAAATCAAATGATGTTTCATTTATAGAAACTGTTTAAAAAAAAAACCATCCCTGGCATGCTTTGAAACCTTTTATTTTTTAGGGGTAAGAGTGTAAGAAGCCTTGAACTATTGAAAAAAATCAATTAAACTCATGATTTTTTTGCACCCAATTAAGCCTTTGAACTCAAAAATTTATCAATTAAGCCCTTAAACAAAAAAAATTGAAATAATTAAGCCTTTTGACCAATTTTAACTTTAAATCTTGACTGTTTTTGGATCTGTTGGTGCAGTGCGTCGTGTCACAGTGTTTTCACTTGACATTTTTAGACTTTTTTATTTTATTTAAAAATTTTAAAAAACTTATAAAATTTATTAAACAATTTTTTTGAAAAAAATCTATAAATGCAACATGATAGAACCGCAGTGTATCATATGTCAGTAATATCTAATGATATTAACTGTTAATGGTCAAAATTGATCAAATGGCTTAATTGATTCAATTTATTAGTTCAAGGGCTTAATTGGGTGAAAAAAATAGGGGCTTAATTATTTTTTTTTTGCAAAAATTCAAGGGCTTCTTACACCTTTAAGTTTTTTTTTTTTAAATTTTCTAATATAATCATATTTTTTTATCATTCCTTAATATAATCTCATTAAGCATTTGTTATGTGTTTATTCCAATATAAAACTTAGGTACACCTAGTTACATAACTATCTTTATGTAATCACTAATTTTATCCTGGGTGTTAACCATGTTTATACTTTGATTAGTTATGATAATGGGCTTTTTATAATTATTATGCACTATCCATTATATATTTTATGTTATGATATCTTATTATGTTATATTAATACATTAGTAATATTATTATTCATTTTCGGTTCTTTCTTTATTTTTGTTACTATTATCTATTTTTTTATATAAGAAAGGAAATACTACAACCACATGCCTCATTAAAAAACCTCCCTAAACCTAAATGGAGGAAAAAGAGTACATGCGATTGTAGTTACAAAAAAACCATTGAGCTATCTCGAGAAGCTAAGGCAAAACAGCATCTCCATAAAGCACAAAAACAACCCCAAGCCAACTCTTAGAAACAGCCTAGACAACCTACTAACCAACCCCAGTGGCATGTTGCCAATCACCCAACAACAACGGTTGTAACTCTATCGGTTCAACTGCATGAAGAATCTCCATAGGCTGTTTTCCACGCAAAGCTCCAGCAAGCCTATCAGCTACCAAGTTCGTCGAGCGACTAATTTGCATTACCACAACCTCTGTATCCTCAAGCAACAGCTCTTTAATCATAGTAACCAGAGCATTTTCAGTATGATTAGACTCAGTCGCTTTTACCAAACGAACCGCCTCGACACAATCTGATTCTATCACAATTCTATCAAAATTTAGCCTTCTAGCATGAACAAGCCCATAATAAACTTCCCATAGTTCTGCAACCACCACTGAACATCTACCTAAACTTCTAGAAAAACCAAACAACCACTCACCCTGATCACCTCGAATCACACCCCCAATCGCAACCATTTCATTCCCCGTATATCCACAGCCCCATCAACATTCACCATGACCCACCCACTCACTGGGAAACTCCACACTGTCTGTAACGCCCCGATTTTGGGCCTAGCGGTTTTGAGGTTTGTTAGACGGTCTGGTGGATCGGGTTAGGGATTCGAATCGAATTCGGGACCGTATATTTTTCGGTAAGATAAAAATATGGAAAAATGACTAAAAATCATATTTTAATATATTATTATTATTTATGAAAACAATTTTGGAAAATGGGTTTTGAAAATGTGAAATTTTGGTTAGTGACCAAAATGCAATTTTTGAAAACTGTTTTTAAAGTGACTAAAATGAATAGGGTCAAATTCTTAGAATCCTTAAGGAGCTATTTTACCAAGTTTTTTAATGGTGATTTCTCCCTTTAATTAAATCATTTTAACATGTGTTTTAAAGGTTGATTAAAAGGGAATTGGTTATTAAAGCTAGTTATTTGCTTTTAAAGAAAATTCACGTAATTTTTTCCTAAACTTTTTCTCTCAACTTCTTTTCTGCTAAACACTCAGAATTTCATCAAAATCCAGAGGTGAGAGATCCTTTTTACTCAGGCTATTGATTTAAACTTGATTCTTTAACTTTGTTTTACAAAATCTTATTGAAATCTTTTGTTTTCTTAGCTTTAAACAAGCCAATTGAGGGAGAAATCACACAATAGGGGTAAGGTCTGTGATCTCCTGTATTGAATGGTTCTTTATTGATATTCCTAAGTGTTTGATCCTTGATTTATGGTTTATAATCTGATTTGATGTTTTTGTATTGAATTAATTGATTTATTTGGGTGAAATTGATGAAATAGAGAAAGATTCAAATTGAATCTGATTTCCAGTGTTATGGATTGAGTTTAATATATAATAATGTTGATAAGTAGATTTTGTCAATTTGGAATCCCGAAACTCTTGAATCTCTAATTGTTTAGGTTGCTAGAAGTGTGTGTTTTGTGGTTGCTGGAAGTATTTGGATGTGTTAATTCTGTTTTTGAGTGTTAATTGACGATTATAGAAGTTTTAGATTGTTAGGTTGTGGCTGGGTTGTGTCTGGAAAGGATTAGATGATGATTTTGGTTGTTGTGGTTGGGTTGTGTTTGGAAAGGATTAGATGATGATTTCAGTTGTTGTGGTTGGGTTGTGTTTGGAAAGGATTAGATGATGATTTCGGTTGTTGTGGTTGGGCAATTTTGAGAGGATTGTGGAAGTCCGTGAGGACTTGTTGTTGCAATGTTTCAAATGCATTGAGATGCATTAATCCTCTGTTGTAATGTGGTTAAAATAGGGGAGATGGATCCGGAAGTGATCGGTGAAGCTTTGGAGGCTTCAGACGCATGTTTTCGCATCGGCGAATCGAGGTTTGGATTCTAGCTTTGGAATGTTTTAAATATGGTTTATGGGATTTTAAACTTGGCTTGATACGCTGGTTTAAACTTGGAAATAAGTAAATGTGGTTTTTCTCTCTCGGTCGTGCTAGTTTGAAATGGTTTTATGCACTTGTTTTGAATTACATGTTACCTACTATTCAAGCATGTTTTAAATTATATGAGATACTATTTTTAAGCATGAAATGCTAAAGGATGCACATGGTAAGAGATCCTTGTAAGTATATGATTTATACTTGTGGTTTAAAGCATGGTTGTTACTTTGGAAATATGGTTTGGTTTTATGCTTCTTAAAAACAGTGAGGTAAAAGGTAAATGGTTAATTATATTGGCAAGTGATGTGGTTTTAAAATTGTTATCGGATATAGTTGGCCGCCCATAGGATTGATAGTGCACTATAATAAGTCACCTTAGATGTTGAGGGGTTTTATACGGTGTACCGAATACTCAATCCAAGTACCCTAACGGATGAGGGGTTATATGGTATCGTAAACTCCCGTTAGTGGATTATACATCTATCGATGAGTGGTGTTGAGGGGTTTATATGGTGTACCGAATACTCCACTACGAGTGTCACAACGGTGGAGGGGTTGATGTGTTCTGAAAACTCCCGTGTGTGAACCTTGTGTTGCCGGTGAGAATGTATGAAGTGTTGGGTAAACACTTGATGAATCTGTGTATCCGATGAGCTCTTTTTGTAATTGAACTTGGTCAATGATCACTTTTGAGCCAATATAATTGTTAATATATCATTAGAAAGTTTATGTTGTATAATGTGATTTATACATGTTTACTCTTTAAGCTTTGCATATGGTGGTTATGCATGGGAATGCTTAAATTGAGGTTTAGCAATGGAACTTGCTGTTGGAAATGATACATGTTGCATATGGTTTAATATCCTGGTTTTTAAAGATGAAAAAATGCATGGTTTTCAAGGCATGATGTTTCAATGGTAATGTTTAAATGATGTTTAAAGAATGGTTGAAATGAGATTTCAATGTGTTGTTGAGAAATGGTTTTAAATGCATTAATGGTGTTTTGTTTTGAACACTCCTCGCTAAGCCTAGTGTGCTTACGCTATCTTTTTCCATCAATGTAGAGAATTAAAAGCTGGAACGCAGCGAGAAGCAAGGGATCGGTACAAGACTTGGTAAACAAAGTATGTTTTGAACTAGACTATAAGTAATAAGGGCAATGGGGGTTTCCGTTGTTATTTGGGAGAAGTTTTGTGGAACTCCCTATTTGAGCAAGTTTATTTGGTTGCCCTTGAGTTGTGAACTGTCTTTATGGTTTATTTTTGGTGATGGTGTAAAGTTTGGTGTTTTGCTTGGATGGTTATCTAGGATGCATGCCGATAGATTTATATTTGATGCAAGTACCATGAATTGATGTTCAAACTGTGATGCTACACTGTGTTTTGCTCCCTGATTATGTTGGATGGTTGTTAGGGGCATGATAGTGCAATTTGGTTTGGTGTAAGGTAAGTTTAAACCAGCAAAAGTGACATTTCTGGTGCTTGCGTATCTGTACACGAAACCCTGTATCGGTACGACTAGGTTATTTCTGGCATAGTGTATCGATACTCAGATTTGCGTATCGGTACAGATAGTCTCTTTTGAGCTTAGGGTACCGATACAAGCATAGGTGTATCAGTACGGGACTGGCTACTGGAAATCTACTTTTTGGATCGAAACCCGATTACTGATACTCTTATGGTCCGTATCGATACTGGCTATCTATATGGCACTGTGTACTGGTACATATGGTTGGGTATCGGTATGCATAGCTGTTAATCTGTTAATGTCTTGGAAATGAAGTCATGTTTCCTTTTGTTTTGGTCCTTGAATATTGTGGATGCAATTGAGTGAGTATGGATTATCAAATCGCGCTGATTTTTGAAATGATAACATGAAACATGCTTAATTAAAGGTTGGTAACCTAAATATATGCTAAGTCCATGTAGTTTGTTCAAATTGCAATTTGGTCCCTAAATTGCAATTGAGCCAATTGGATGTCAAATCGATGCCTAGTTGAGTTGATATTTCACCTGATGTCAACATGGACATATAGGATAATAATTTGGCATCTAGACAATATAAAAGAAAAAAATGGATGCGTTTCAAGTTTCTTTTCGCGGTACTTCGGTAAACCTAATGTAGCTCGCTCGGTTCGGTCTTGCGACTAGGCCGAGTCGAGGCAGTTACATTGTCATCGGCTCAGTTCCAACATTTGTTGTCAAGGGTAGCAATGTTCGGTCATCCCTAGCTGCAGAAATCAAATTAGTAAACTGCATACAAGCATCCACAAAATCCTCCCTCTCAATAAACTCAGGATCAAACAAAATAGAATTGTGCCGCGATCATAGTTTCCAACAAACCACTAAAAATAGAACATACCAGGGCTCACCTCGACTTGCATCACGCAAACTCAAATTGAAATTTATCCAATCTTGTAAAGTAAGATGGAAAAACTCTTTCACCCATTCTGGCCTCACTAAGTTAACCAAACTCGACGAGCCTTAGAACAGTCGCGTAACACATGTAACACATCCTCTACACCCCTCTTACAAATCGCACAACGATCCTCAGTAGCCATATGTCGTCGAACCCGTTCAACATTCGTAAGTCATTTCCCTTTCAGTGCAAGCCATAAAAAAGCTCATATCCGTTGCGGAACACATAATCGCCATAACGTTTTCCACATATTATTCAGACTCGCAGTCAAATCAACCATCACTCGTTTGTAAGCAGATCAGACCGAGAATTGAAAATTTGCCTCACCCTTCCATCATAATCGATTCGGTCCTAAATGAGGTGATGGTTAAAATTCGATGCATACAAACCTCAGGGAGAACCATATTTAACCTATCCACATCCCATGCACCAGAACTAGTAACAAACGAGCAAACAAGACAAGGTGACGATAGTTGTAAGTCGACAAAGAAACTGGCAAGAGGGCCAAAATCCGTAATCCACTCATTATACCAAAAATCAACTGAACAACCATCACGAATCACCCAGATAACACATTGTCGGACGTCCTCCCAAACATGACTAATACCTGCCCAAAGCCGAGAGCAATTTTGTCAACATTAGCTAATAGGAAGAAGCCCATCCCATTTATACTTCGCCCGCAACACATGCACGTAAAGCTTATGCTCATCCTTTAGCAACTGAAATCCCAAATTTATGATATAAGCATAATTAATCATCTCCATACTTCGAAATCCCAAGCCACCACACTCAATAGGATCTTGCATCTCTTCCCAACGAACCAGGTTAATCCCTCTATGCTCAGTTGAGGTCCCCCAAACAAAACCTCTAATTAATTTTTCCAACTCCAAAGAAACCCTCGTCGGAAGCCATGACGCCTGCATAGTATAGCTAGGAATGGCATGTAAAATAGATTTAGCCAAAGTAACCCGACCAGCAAAAGACAAAAAGCGTGCCGACCAAGATAACAATTGAGCTCTAACCCTATCAACCAAATAAACATATGTGGCATTAGTCACCCGATGATGCAAAAGAGGTATCCCAAGGTATTTTCCAAGGTTTTGCACCTCAACAAACCCCAAGCCATCAATAATACTCTTTTGTAACTCTATATTCGTGTTTTTGGAAAAACAAATCTGAGTTTTCGAAGCACTGACCTTATGCCCCGAGGCTGCACAAAAATAATCCAGAACATTACCAATAATTTCCATCTAAGGAAGTGTAGCTTCAGAGAAAAGTACAATGTCATCGGCAAAGAAAAAGTGTGATAAACCAGGCCCATTGCGACTTAACATAATTTTCGACCAATTCTTTTGCTCTACAAGCACATTAATAAGTTGCGATAATCGTTCTATGCATATGACAAACATATATGGCGAGAGAGGGTCTCCTTAGCGAATACCCCATGATGGAAAAAACTGCTCAGAAAGCTCCCCATTCCAAATCACTTGAGAAGACACAGTTGATATACACTCCATAATTAAACGAAGAAGGTCCATAGGAATACCCAAATCACAAAGAGTATCCGCAATGAAGCTCCATTCAAGCTTATCATAGGCCTTCTCCAGATTGATCATAATAGCCATCCAACCCACTCTCACAGTATTTTTCGGATGGAGTGAATTGCTTCTTGCGCAAGGATCACGTTATCCATAATGCACCTACCCAGAACAAAGCTCGCCTAAGTTGGCGATATCCAATGGGGTAGGAAAGGTTTTAACCTATTCACTATCACCTTTGTCAAAACCTTGTGTATAACAGGACATAGACTGATCGGCCAAAATTGAGCAAAGGTCGTAGGCGATGGTACCTTAGGAATCAATACAATAGTTGTATTATTAAAACCAGCCAGAATCGTCTCCCCTTAAAAACAACGTTGCACAAAACCCACAACACTCATACCTACAGTATCTCAGTTCTGCTGATAAAATATTGCATGAATTCCATCGACTCCGGGAGCTTTTAGAGGGTTCATAAAAAAATAGCATGGCAAACTTCATCTGCGTCAATACCTTGACTCAACATCAACAGATCCACATCGGTAATTGTTACCTCTCCAAAAGTACTATTTTTAATGTCAATCTTACAATGCTTTTGCTTGTTTTTAGGTACATTTAGTTGCATTAGGATGTTAGAATCATGCATTTGCATAAGGAGCTTAGAGTTTTGTCTATGCCAGTGTGAAGGGTTGTTTTGTTGGCAATTTTGCAGGTTTGGCATAGGATTTGGCCCAAGAAAGCACCTCAGGAAGGAATGCCAGAGAGAATGCCTAGTGTTGTTAGTGCAGATAGACCAGACAATGCCAAGCACCGAACGGCAGAGAAGTGAACTTGATGCCACGCCAAGAGGCTGTTGGACCCCGAAAAAATAGGACATGATCAAGCTCCGAAAAAATAGCAATTGGAACAATCTCCGAAAAAATAGCGGATAAAATGGTGCCAAGACTTGTTGGCAGATTCATGCCAAGCTTGGATGCCAGGGCAGCGTTGGCAGGATGATATCAGCCTTAGCCTGATCAGCTCTCATTCAAATTTGGATAAGAAGATAATCATTTATCCTTTTGGTAGTTGAAATTCAAAATTTGAAGAGCTAGTCCTATCCCTTCCTTGCACGCATATTTAAACACCAACCAAGCTAGACTTAAAGGGAGAAGAAGATTGGATCATGAGGAGTTGGTGTGTGACGATCGACGACCGGCTACACCGTGGAAGGGTGGTCCGACCAACTTGGGTGAGAAGCCTGGATCTTGAAGGGCTGCATCGAGAAACCCCTTCTAACTCATCCTCTCTTTTAAGTTATTTTATCTTGTTTTTAAGGATGATGTATTTCAAAAATGTTTGAGGATTGTTGGTTAAATCCCTCACAATGAACTAATTTAATAGTTGGTGGGGGATGTTTGGGTTTTACGTTATTTTCATGCTTTAGTTTTTAATAATAAATCTGTCTTGGCACGGTTTTATCTATTCAGCATCTTTAATGTTTCCTAAATACTCTGCCAAGCAAGAGCTGGCACTGTTGGCCTATTACACCTTAATATCTTAATAGACTTGGGGTGGCAACAAATAAGTTGTCGAATACTGAGGAGAGAAGCTTCAAGAGGAGTCGTTCAAGTAGATGAACTTACTTCATGAGTGAAATCTACCCCTTAGGAGTATAGATTGGATCTTAAGCAAATTGATTTATTTAAAAGCATGCACTATAGAGATATAGGGGGTTTTTACAAGATTAATTTAGGGCATTGACCATCGAGAGATGCTTTGCTAATTTTGAATCTGCTCGGCAAACAATGCCAAGACAGGTTGTTGTTAAAAGCTGGCACGACATAAATTGCGTGAAAACCCCACATTCTCTGCCAACGCTCATCATTCATTAAAACACATTCCTTTCCAACGTCTTTACTTTACTTTCATTTCTTTACTTTTTAATTATTTTCCAAAACCAATTTCAAATCAAATCAACTTTTTCTTAAGGCAAGTAACAATCAAGGCAATTGAATTCCAAGTCAATCTCTGTGAGATCGATACTCAGATTACTAGCTGTATACTTGCAGACCGTGTATACTTGCATGCAAAAGACTCCTTTTGGCATATTCTTATATTTTCTAATACATATTTTCTACCACTTTTGCCAACATTCACCTAGAGAGTCTACAAGTTTTGGCACCATTGCCGGGGATTGCAACATAATTGATTGTTTTTTAAATTTTTACTTGTCTTCTTTTTATTTTATTTTAATTTTTGTTTTTACCTTTTGTTTTTGTCAGTGTATGACCAGAAGCCATCATATGGTGGACGAGTGGCCATACGATCCGAAAATTGAAAAAACCTTGCGAAGGTTAAAAAGAAGATTTCAAGAAATGAACCAAGGTAATGGAGGGAATGGTGTGGTGAACAATAGAGGAAATCCACTTAACAATGAGATACCACCACCACCTGTTGTCCCAGTTGTTAATGAGAGACCTATTAGAGAACATTCGGCACCAACCATTGACAATTTGATGCAGGACTTGTTGGCATAGAGGTAAACGCTTTCAATATCGAACTAAACCGGTAATGATTCAAGCTCTTTTGAATGTTGGTCAGTTTGATGGCACACTCACTGGAGATCCGAGGTAACATCTTAAATAGTTTATGGAGATTTGCCAGCTATTCCAACAAAATGGAGTACCTGAAGATACCGTGAAGCTGAAGTTATTTACTTTTTCTTTGAGAGACATAGCAAAGGCTTGGCTTAATTCCTTGCCACCTGGCTTAGTTACTTCATGGGCAGACCTATGGTAGAAGTTCTTGACAAGATTCCAGCCGCCAACACTCACTGCCAAGCTGCGGGGTGAGATCATTACATTCAGGCAGGCTGAGGATGAGACCTTATATGATACCTGGGAAAGATTCAAAGACTTGTTGAAGAGGTGTCATATGCATGGATTTCTGAATTAGAGTCAGATTCAAACTTTTTACAATGGATTGGATGCACAAACAAGGACTGTTGTTGACGCTTCAGCAGCTGGCTCACTGCTTGATAAGACATATACCAAGGTTGTTGACATTCTAGAGAGGATTGCAATCAATGATTTTGAATATCCTGTTGCTAGACTTGGGACCAGAACTAAAACTAATGGGAAATTTTAGGTTGATGAACTTACATCCATTCATGTTGAGGTTTCCAACCTTACTAGCATGGTAAGAACGTTGCAAAAGAACAATGAGTCCCAAGAAGTCAAAGCATTAGACCCATTCTGTACAATATATGGAGAGAATCATCATGTGGATGAATGCCCTGCCAACCCTGAATCGATAAATTTTGTTGGCAATGTTAATCGTTACTATAACCCTAACTCCAATACTTATAATACAGGTTGGAGACAACATCCTAACTTAGCTTGGGGAAATCAAGGAGGTAACCAGTACAATGCCCAACGCCAGAATACCTAGAGGCAAAATAACAATGCCATGCCAGCATTCTATCAGATTGCCATGCCACAGAAAGCCCAAAACAATTTTCAGCAAGGGCAGAGACTCAACCAATGAGGCACTCTCACGGAGTACATGGAGAGGAATGATGCCACAGTCCAGAGTTTGGCAGCATCAATGAGGAATTTAGAAGTCTAGTTTGGGCAGATTGCCAGTGCACTCAGCAATCGACCTCTGGGAGCATTGCCAAGTGACACAGAAGATGCTCGACACAAAGACAATGAGCAGTGCAAAGCTATAATTCTTCGGAGTGGTAAGTAGTGCGAGATGGAGAAGGTTGCTAACCAGTAAATTAATTACCAAGTTGAGAAGCCTGTGCCAACAGGTAATCCCAGGGAAACAGAGAAAGAGGAAGCAAAAATAGATGATGCTAGAACCGATACCAGCACCAAGGCTAAGAACACTGATGCCAGCACCGAAGCCAAACAGACTGATGCCAGCACTGCGTTGGCAAAGCCAGCAGAGCAGACACGTATCTATCTGCCACCACCATTTCCAGCAATACTTCAAAAGCATAAGCAAGACCGACAATTCAAGCGCTTCTTGGAGGTTCTTAAGCAATTGCAAATCAACATTCCATTGGTATAAGCCCTTGAACAAATACCCAACTATGTCAAATTTATGAAGGACATTCTGTCCAAAAAGAGGAAGTGGGGAGACTTTAAAACTGTTGCTCTAACCGAAGGATGCAGTGCCATGATCTTAAATCGTTTGCCACCACAACTAAAAGATCCAGGAAGTTTTACTATTCCCTGCACCATTGGCAACAAATTCATAGGCAAGGCACTGTGTGACCTAGGAGCCAGCATCATCTTGATGCCAATGTCAGTTTTCAGGAAGCTTGGCATAAAAGCAAGACCTACCACGGTGACACTTCAGCTGGCAGACCGATCCTACACACATCCCAAGGGTAAGATTGAGGGTGTGTTGGTAAAGGTAGACAAATTATTTTTCCAGCTGATTTTATCATTTTAGATTATGAGGATAATATTAATGTCCGGTTATTTTTGGGAGACCTTTTCTTGCCACGGGTAGGGCTTTGATTGATGTTCATAAAGGGGAACTAACAATGCGCATGAATGACCAGCAAGTTACATTTAATGTGTTTCAAGCTTTGAAATGTGCAGATGAACCCGATGAGTGCCAAGCAGAGGAGATGATGGAGTCCATTTATACTTTGGATACGGCACAATTATGCCGGTACAAAATTTGATGCCAACAATTTAGATGGCATAGTTGATCTTTTTGAGGAACCAGAAAAACCAGTCTTGGTGGCTGAAGAGACGAGTTATTTTAAGCAACTATATTTGGTCGGCAGAGGAATCAAGACACTTAAACCATCAATTGAGAAGCCACCAGCGTTGGAACTGAAACCACTGCCAGATCACTTAAAGTATGTTTATTTAGGTGAACACTCAACTCTGCCAGTGATCATTGCCACTGGTCTCACTAATGATCAGAAGGATAGGTTGTTGGCGATATTACGTGACTATAAGCAGGCATTAGGGTGGACTTTGGCAGACATCAGAGGTAATAGCCCAACTATTTGCATGCATAAGATTATCTTGGAGGGGTACCATGGCAAAACCATTGAAGGCCAAAGAAGGCTAAACCCAAGCATGAAAGAGGTAGTGAAAAAAGAGATCATAAAATGGATTGATGCTGGGATTATATATCCCATTTCTGATAGCTATTGGGTTAGCCCGGTGCACTACGTGCCAAAGAAGGGTGGCATGACCGTGATATAAAACAGTGAGGCTGAGTTAATCCCCTCTAGAACTGTCACTGGGTGGAGAGTGTGCATGGACTATAGGAGGCTGAACAATGCCACGAGGAAAGACCACTTCCCATTGCCATTCATCGACCAGATGTTAGACAGGTTGGCAGGTAATTCTTTCTATTTTTTTGGATGGTTATTCAGGTTATAATTAGATTGCCATCGCCCCTAATGATCAAGAGAAGACTACGTTCACGTGCCCATATGGGATATTTTTGTTTAGAAGGATTCCATTCGGCCTATGTAATGCACCGGCAACATTTCAACGTTGCATAGTGTCCATTTTTTCTGATATGATCGAGCACAACATGGAAATGTTCATGGGCGATTTCTCAGTGTTTGGCAAAACATTTGAGGAATGTCTTCAGAGTTTGGAGCAAGTCTTGAAGAGATGCATAGAGACAAACCTAGTGTTGAACTAGAAAAAATGCCACTTCATGGTGAAGAAGGGCATTGTTCTCGGGCACAAGGTAACTGAGAGAAGGTTAGAAGTGGATCAAGCAAAAGTTGAGGTAATTAAACATTTACCGCCTCCAATGAGTGTCAAAGGTATAAGGATCTTTTTAGGACATGCTGGTTTCTATCAGCGCTTTATTAAAGATTTTTCGAAAATTGCTAAACCTTTATGCTTGTTGTTAGAACATAATGCCACTTTTGCATTTCACGATTCTTGTTTGAGAGCATTTTAAGAGCTTAAAGAAAAGTTGATCAATGCCCCTATAGTTGTGGAACCGAACTGGAATGAGTCCTTCAAGCTCATGTGTGATGCCAGCGACTATGCCGTTGGAGCAGTCTTGGGACAAAGGTATGGCAAGGTTTTCCATGCCATCTACTATGCCAGTCGAACATTGAACGAAGCACAACTGAATTACTCTGCGACCGAGAAAAAATTTATTGCGGTTGTATTTGCTTTTGACAAATTTAGATCTTATTTAATTGGTAACAAAGTTGTGGTTTTTACAGATCATTCGGCATTGAAGTATCTCTTGGCAAAGAAGGATGCCAAGCCCAGACTAATCCGATGGACACTCCTACTTCAAGAATTTGACCTTGAAATCCGAGACAAAAAGGGTAGTGAAAACCTAGTAGCTAGCCATCTCTCACGATTAGAGCATCATCTTGAAGATGGTAAAACCAATTTGATAAGAGATGAATTTCCTGACGAGTATTTGCTTGCAGTTAATGTCATGCCATGGTATGCCGATATTGTCAACTATTTGGTAAGTAACATTCTGCCACCAGACTTGGCATACAATGCCAATAAAAGGTTCTTACGGGAAGTCAGGCAATACTATTGGGACGAGCCAATATTGTTCAAATAGTGTGCCGACCAAATGATCCGCCGGTGTGTGCCCGAGGATGAGCAGCATAACATATTGCACCTATGCTATGCCGCACCATATGAAGGTCACTTTGCTGGGGTAAAGACTGCTGCCAAGGTACTGCAGTCAGGATTCTTTTGGCCCACACTATATAAGGATGCCCACGAGTATGCTAAGGCATGTGATCGATGCCAACGTATAGGAAACATCTCTGGCAGATACCAACTGCCGTTTCAAAACATTATTCATGTGGATTTATTTGATGTATGGGGGATAGACTTTATGGGTCCTTTTCCACCCTCATTTGGTAATTATACATTCTTGTGGCTGTTGACTACGTATCTAAGTGGGTAGAAGCTGTTGCTCTGCCAACAAACGATGCCAAGGTCGTCGCCAAGTTCTTACATAAGCATGTTTTTACTAGATTTGGCACCCATAGAGTGATTATTCATGATGAGGGCACTCATTTTAAATGTAATCTAATTTCTAAAGCCTTGTGCAGGTATGGTATACACAGAGAATTTCCACGGCATATCATCCACAAACAAACGGGCAAGCTGAGATTTCAAATAAGGAGATCAAAAAGATCTTAGAGAAGATTGTTAATCTATCAAGAAAGGACTGGTCCCTGAGACTAGATGAGTCATTACGGGCTTACAGGACTGCGTTTAAAACTTCTTTAGGTACTTCACCGTTTAAAACCAGTGGAGCTTGAGCATAAAGCCTACTGGGCCATCAGAACACTTGGCATGACATTGAGAGCTGCTGGAGAAAAACGGTTACTAGACCTAAACGAGTTGGAGGAATTCAGAACACAAGCCTATGAGAATGCCAAGATCTACAAGGAAAAAGCAAAACGTTGGCATAACAGTAGGATAATGCCAAGAAAGTTTGGGGTAGGTCAATGTGTTTTGTTATTCAACTCACGGCTTAAGTTGTTTCCAGGGAAACTTAGATCAAGATGGACGAGCCCTTATGAAGTTGTGAAGCCCTATGCTCATGGAGCTGTAGACATCAAGAATTTGAAGACGGGCGAAATCTTTAAGGTGAATGGCCAACGCTTAAAGCACTACATGGAAGGTGATCAGAACAATGCCAAAGAGGTGATTCTCTTAGCAGAGGTAACATGAAAACTCCATCAGGTTTGAACTTTTGTAAATATTAGGTTAGTGTTTTTCTTTGTTTTTGGATTTTTAGGTTTTTAATTGTTTTCTTTCTTTTTAAGTTTCGTGTTTTTATTCCTTTAATGTGTTGAAAGGTTTCCTTTGAGTTGCGCAGATTCATTGTGCCAGGAATTATGCCAGGAACACTGCCAGGGTCGCTGATAGGAGCTAACGCGTCAATAGAAATGTCTGTCAGACGCAGTGCCAGAGTAGCTTGGCATGCAGCGGTGCAAAAGATAGAAGGAAGAGGGAAAAACCCTAGTTTTATCGGCCCAGTAAAATAAGAGAGAGTTGTTTTTATTTGGATTTAAACCCTAGCCGCCCAAATCTCAGTTGAAATTTAAATTTCAAATCAATTACCATATCACACCAATCCTTACCCTATCTTATCACCTATCACCTTATCACTTCAACCTTATCACTCCATATCTTTTTAAATTAGTTTTTTTATTCCCTATCATTATCCCTAATTACTACTCCCATTAAAACACTCAACCAACCTAAAACCTTTCACTTTCCTACTTTTGCCAGTTAAAGAAGCCAAACATCTCTCTCTCAATTTTTACATCCTTTTCGATAAGCAAGTACAAACCAAAATCGTCATTTTCCTTCATCCTTCAACATCGTTCCAAGTTGCAACAAGTTTCAATGGCCTCATCGTCTCTTCCCTTCAAAAGATTCTTCAACGAGGAGATTGAGAAAAAGTTCGAAACAAATTTTACCTCGATGAGTTTTTGCTACGAGAAGCACTTTGAATTCAAAACAGAGGCAACAACCGACTTTCCTCCAGAGCTTATGTCTATGATTAACTTGCACAAGTGGAGTCTATTCTGCCAGCAAACAGAGGAGATCTATACCACCATCATTCAAGAATTCTACACGCACCTTGTGACCAAGGATTCGTCTTTCCTAATGATTAGAGGTGAGTTTGTGCATTTTGATGAAGGATATATTAATAATATGTTTGAGTTGGATGGTGCAGGAGAGAGTATTTTGAGTATTTTGATTCGATGAATGCTGCCAAGAGGAAGAAGCTGCTAATAGATCTGTGTGAACCTGGCACGACTTGGACAGTTTCATCAACAGGCCACCGGACGGTGAAGATACTGGCGTTGAAGCCACAAGTGAGAGGCTGGAATCACTTCATCAAGGAAAACTTGTTGCCTACATCCCACAATGAGACGGTCTCGGAAGAAAGGCTGATTTTGTTGCACTCCATCATTAAAGGGCACAAGATCAACATTGGGAAGATTATCATAGAATAGACTTATAAGTGTGCTGTGAGAGGTAAAAGTAATTTGTTTTTCCCTTTGCTTATTTCTAACATTTGCATACGCCATGATGTGCCTAGGCTTGATGAGGAGCAAGGCCAGATAATAAAGGGAACGACAATCACTGCTGCCATATGGAAAAACCTTACTGCGGTTGAGCCGAAGGACAAGGCCAAAGGGAAAGCAAAAATGGCCACGCCTAAGCCAAAGATGTCAAAAGCTATGCCAAACACAATACCTGAGACTGTGTTAGATGGCTTTGTGGTAATGTTGTCTCAAATCTACCAGTGCCAAGAGATCATACTTAGTAAAATGGAAAAGGCTAAGGAGATTAATGTCAAGCTACGACATTACATACAGGCCAGGGATGTGATAATCAGGGAAGCTCTCAAGAAAATATCCCCTGATGTTGTGCCAGAATTCCCAGATTTCCCTGCCGAGCCCTCTGCCAGTGATGAAGCCATGCCAGCCAGTTCAGCTAGTCCAGTTATGCCAGCCAGTTTAGAGTCTGATGCTACAGTCACACTATTTCCAGCTCAAGTTGAGTCTACCAGTTCTGACTCTGAGATTGAATCAAAGGAGCTCAAAACCAAGTCTGCCAAAGCAAAGTCTGCCAAGAAGCCTACCACGCCACTAGTGAAGCCTGCTCAGTCCGATGCCACTGATACTCCTACCGCATCAAACCCTACCAAAATTGTAGAGGAAGTCTTCAAGGATGTTGGAGCTTCCACCGCCGCAAAGCCAACAATGAAGGGAAGAAAGAGAATGGCCCCTGATCGTGGGCCATTTATAAAGAGAAAGACCCGAGTCACACAAGAAGAAGTCTCTGAAGGGGAGTCCTCTTCTTCCTAAACTCCTTTTACATTTTATTGTATTCACATGACCATGCATTTTATTTTATTCTGTTCTTTTGTATATATGTGTTGTTTCATGCATTGGGGATAATGCACATCTTGGGTTTGGGGTGTGCATTTCTTCACATTTATGTCATGCATTTCATGTTTAATTTTCTGTTGCCATGTCATCTAGGTCGTTTAGAGTAGATGCATATCGAACCACTAAAAAAAAGAAAAAGAAAATTTTACCTAAGTTTAATTTTGAAAAATGTTAACAACTGTTAGGAAAGCTTAATTTGATCTAGGTGTCTGTCCAATGAGGAAACTTTAATCTTTAGTTACCATGCCATGCCAGCAGAGTTGTATGCCAGGTTAGCTTGGCAATTGATCTCTAGTTTAGGAAATCGAACTTACACGTAACACGTAGTATGTATCTAGTCCCTTAGAAAGCTTAGACTTTTCGAAACTATGCTCAGATTTAAAAAAAATGATGATGCCAGGGTAAAAAGAAATAAATAAGGCAGCAATGTTCTGCCAAGGCAAGAAAAAAATATAGAACTCTCCTTTACCTTAGGATAATAAGCTACTTGGGGCTTCTTGGTTTGCTCCCTCTTAGTTCTCAAGTCCAAAACCTTAGGGTATGATTTTAAGAGAAAGCCTAGTGATGTCTAGATTAAGGTGGGGATTCGTGGTATGCTCCCTCTTATATCTCACACTAAATAGTGTCACGAAGCAAGCTTAAAAGAATGTCAGCAGAAACCCTTGGCAGAGAAAAATAATAATAATAAAACAAATCTGAGTTTAGGTGGTAAAATTTGTCTAAGAGAGTGAAAGGATACTTGATGCATATTGCCTACACATCATACACTCTTCATGAACTTAGACTAGAGTCATATTGCTGCACTTGAATTACTACCTGTTTGGCATTAGTGCACTGAGATACGGAGGACAGAAATAGAGCTAAATTCTGCTTGTCTGCACGTGTTGGCATTCAACCAAAATTTTGTCGAGGTAACTTTTTCACAATTTTATTTTATTGCATTACTTGAGGACAAACAATTAGTTAGGTTTGGGGTGTGTTACCTCTCCAAAAGTACTGTTTTTAATGTTAATCTTACAATGCTTTAATTATTTTCCAAAACCAATTTCAAATCAAATCAACTTTTTCTTAAGGCAAGTAACAATCAAGGCAATTGAATTCTAAGTCAATCTCTGTGGGATCGATACTCAGCTTACCAACTGTATTACTTGCAGACCGTGTATACTTGCACGCAAAAGACTCCTTTTGGCACATTCTTATATTTTCTAATACATATTTTCTGCCACTTTTGCCAATATTCACCTAGAGAGTCTATAGTAACCTGGCAAAAAAGACCTCGATGACCCCAAACACTCGGATTGATAGCATCTCTGGTAAAAAGAGTTCAAAAAATTGAACCACACCCTCTCTAATAAGCTCAGCATTATCACTCAAATTCCCATCTTTCAGTTTCATCATGCTATAGTGTTTTTGACGTTGTCTAACCTTAGTCGCGCGATGATAATATTTGGTATTACGATCTCCATCTTTGATCACTGGCTACGAGATCGCTGAAACCACAGACTTTCCTCTTGTCGAAGTATCAGATCAAGGTCATGTTTAAACTCGTCTTCAAGCAAAGAAAGCCCATCACTATAGGAAAATCTGAGGCACGTTCAATACCTTTAATACGTGCCAAAAGATGATGTTTCCTTCTGCCAATGTGCCCAAACTCATCCTTATTCCAAACTGTGGCAGCCTTTCAAAAATTCTCGAGGTTAATATCAATGGGAACCTCTGCCTTCCACACATCCTGAACCAAATCATGAAACGAAGAGTCACTTTGCCAGGCTGCAAGAAACTTGAAATTAGAAGCTTTCCTTTGGCTGGCCAAGGGTGATGAAGTCAATAACATCGGTCTATGATCAGACCCTAAGCGCGGAACGTGAAGCACTGCAGAGTTCGGCCAATTTTCACACCATGCATCATTCACAACACACATATCAAGCCTTTGCTACAGATTCCCTCGTTTCTATGTGAAACAAGGCCCCTAAAACCCCAAATCAGTCATACTACCTTGTTTCATAAACTCTCTAAACTTACGGCAAGTACCATTCCTGCGTAAAGAGCCCTCCAATCTCTCAGTCTGATGAAGAATTGCATTAAAATCACCACCAATAACCCAAGGCATCCCAGTAGGCGGCACAAGCGCACTTAATTGATCCCACATACCATTTCTTTTACTTCTATCAGGACTAACATAAACGAAGGTCAAGGCAGTCTGAGTACCTGATTGCCGAAAATTACAAATTGTATGAATGAACTGAGAAGAAACATCAAGAATATTCAAGGAGACATTATCATTCCAAAGCACCCCAAATACCCCCAGAAAAGTCGTTAGCCTCAACTCTGTAAGAATACGTAAACCCATGGCGACGAATAATTCTATTCGCCTTCCTTCCACTAATTCTAGTTTCTATCAGAACGACAATGTCAGGAACCTGCTGACTCACAAACAATCTAAGATATCTGTTAAAACTAGGGTCAAGAACACCCTGTACATTCCAATATAAAACTTTAACCATTAAAAAATAACAAGAAAAAATAAACCATGAACCACTACCGAACCATACCATTGCCATCCAAGGTCGTAATATCGCACCCTTCGACTCCGATAGTGGCTGCTAAAGCTTCCTCCCCAGATCTCGTTTCAGTAGGTACAGAGGTAGAAATCTCCACAGACATATCCTTCGTCATCTTGGCAATCCATTCCCCAAGGTTAATAAGGTTCGGATCATAATTCTCATGTTGAGCATCTTGTCTCCGACGTTGAGGATACGGCCCCATATGTGCTGCTTCTTTAACCTTTGACAAACGTCTTACAATCACTGGCCCTAAAGAGCCTTTACCTCCTTCAACAAGCTTACGACCACCCCTCAGACTAGCACTTGGAACCTCACAACCTCGATCAACCACTTTTACGGAAACAAGGTTATTTGGAGTAAGAGAAATAGGCATCGAAATGACTGTACCAGAAGAGGCCACCTCACGCCTCAAGATATTCTTATTCGCGGTAGCTTGTGTAGTCTGGCCACCCACCTTAGAATCCTTCCCTGAAACTGATTGTTTACCTGTCAAACTTTCTGCCCCAGTAATGGCCTTCGACACTCTCGTCCCCAAAACATTAGGAATTACAGTCTCACTCTCAACAATACTCTCTTTTCCAGCCCTTCGACCCTTCAAAACCCCTTCCTTCGCACCTAGATTGGTTAAACTCATGTTCGCCTTTGCACCTTTAGGAACCCCTTCCTTTGCACCATTAGCATCATTCCCTGTCACCTGCCATACACTAGCTTGTCCTTTACCCTTTGCCATAGGCCTTGCCTCCTGCCTCACATCAGAAGCATCCTTAGCAACGTCATCAACAATGCTCAGGGCAGCAAAACGGCCAAAACCCGTGATATAACTCCCACCACCAGTGCTCAAGTTGGCCGCAATACCCTTCCCACCATTATATTTACGGGGATTTCCAGTTTGTACCTACATCTAAGGACCATATCTCTCCTCAGGCTCAGAGACAGTCATGTCAATAATCTCATATTCACGACCATCTGCTCCATTCTCCGTTCTAGGTTTGCAATTCGCCTCTACATGACCATACTTTCCACATGAATAGCAGATTGTAGGTAACACTTTATACTCAATCCGTTGACGTACACCATCAATAATAATGTTCGATGGGAGGGGTTTATTCAAATCTACGACAACAGCTAGTCGCGCAAATTTACCCCTTTTTCCTTCGTTGTGTTGTAATCTATGCGGACAATCTTCCCCACTATCCTAGTAATAATACAAAAAATACTCTTCGTATAGTATATATACGGTGGTCCTGGCAATCTCGCCCAAACCACGATCTTAGCTGGGTGATCAATAGCCGTAGAAAAACCACTACTCCATGGCTGGACTGTTAGATAACAACCATAAATAATCCATGGCCCTCCCACCAGGACTCTCGAATAGTCATTAGAATTAGCAAAACGAACAAGGTAGTAATCATTATCCAAATCAACTAAAGCAATTGCACCTTTTGGATTCTAAAATGATTTAATCTTGGATTCTAAAGCTGAATAGCCAATGGACCTCCCCAATAATCGAACAATAACTGAATTAGATAACTTAGCATCTATCAGGTTATGCAATCTATCCGAGAATGTGATAATAGGCATACCATCAAGAGAACTCACCCACACGTCCTCATCTCGCACCTCAACATCCAATTCAGGTATATCCGAAGCCCCTGTCGACGAACTCTTAATGCCCAGCACCATATCCTAAAATGACAGCTTCAGATCAAAACTCGTAACATTAGAATCGCCTATCTTCAATCCAGTTCCATCACCCCCAGCTTCACATAGCATCTCCACATCACCATGGTTCACGCTTTTATTCCCATCAACAACCTGAGACGCTGCTGGAATCACCACATCCGAACTGTCTTCGCTCATCTCCCACCAACACACGCCGACCAATCTACTACCGGAAAAAGAATATGATCAACTACATCAGGCGGAAGAACAGCCAACCCAGGAGGAATGGCTGCCGGCGCACAAGGGTTTCCCGAACAAACGACAATTGGAGGAATCGAAACCTGCGTATCAGACGCAGAATCCATTGGCGGCGCTAATGTTTCCATTCGCAGAAGTTATTGGCGGCGCTTATACGAACACTTTAAATTATGAATGTATTATCTATTAGTATTCATCTTTATTTACATCATATTATTATTATAGTACTATTGATGCACTATTATTATTAATATAAAGAAAGAAAAAGAAAAAGAAAAAAAAGAAAAAATAAATATAAATATAAATAAATAGCCCAAATTATATTAAAGTCTAATACATATTTAAAAAGCCAAAAACAATGTTACAAGCCCGATGGCCCAATTTTAAAATAAAGCCCTAATCATAATCCGATAACTAAAACCTAATTACATTACTAGAAACCCTAATCCCCTTTGATCTTTTGTGCAGCCGGCTCCTAGTTGTTAGATCTAGGATAGATCTAACGGTCCAGATCAAGCACCAGGTGAAAACCTAGTAACGTTTATATCATCTTGGCTCCGCTTTTGTTGCAGCCGTTAGATCAGGAGAGCATCGGACAACTAGGATCGAGCCCGTGCATGTGCAATGCACGCCATGGCTGTTCAACTCCTCCACGCGAGCGTGACGCTCCAGATTGCAACTCCGCAACTGGTATCCTCGCCTTCTCCGATGATCACGTCTTTTGGTCCCCTCCTCCTCAACAGTGTCACATTCAACCAAAAAATAGAAGTTTGAACCAACGGCAATACATGCAAAACCACCACAAAGTTTCAGAGTCGGCAAAGTCAGAGCAACACATGAATACTTTCAAATCAACAAAGACAGCCAATAGATGATTTTAAGTTTCCATTTTTCTTTTTTAAACACATGTAATTATTGGGTATAAAAACAGAACCCAACACCATATAAAAAAGGAAGAGAGAGAGCATTTATCTAGAAATTAATAAAATCAAAGAGTTTGAGGTATACATTTTTACTCTATTTTGAACGCATGCATGTTAGATCTAGGGTTTTATGGAGTTTATCCTTCTGTATCTAGTGGCCGCATCTTCTTTCGGTGACAAACTCGTGGCCATCGCGCCTTCAAGGGTAAACCGAAATGATATCAGCTAGATTTTCAGCTGCAAGTGAGGCTCTCGAGTGGTTCGTAAGTTTTGAAAAGGATTTTTTTCAAAAAGTGGAGGTTTTTAGTTGTTTTTTAAAGGGTGAGTTAGAGGTTGGTTTCAATAAAAGAAAAAAAAGGCTTTTTTGGTTTTTAGCGCTGGTGTACGGCGACCAGTGATGGTTGTGGCGGCAGAGCACGACTAGATTTTGGGTTAGTTTGAAGGTTTTTGAGTTTGGATAAGAACACGGCAAATGTGAAAGGTTGGGGGAGTGTTATTTACCAAAAGTGGCAAAAAAGGGTGTCCGGCCTAAAAACGGGGTTTTTATAAAGTCTTTTTAAAAAAATGGTTTATTTCTTACTAAATCCCTCTGCCACGGCCTTATTACGCGTTAAAAACCTCCGTCTTTTTAAACTACACTCTTGGTCCCTACGAGTTTTTAAAGTCTTTCAATTTCGCCCCTTATTAGAGTCAGATTCGATCTTCTCAAATGGTTTTATTACCTTATAGTTCCTCCGTGTTTTTGCGCTAACTTTTTGGTCCTTCCGCATTTCAAAATCACAGCTGCAGCCCCTCCAGTTTCGAATCGTTTTGCAATTTCATCCTCATCTTATTTTTAAATCTGTTTTTAAAAGAAAAATACCCTTTTGACCCCCTAAAATTTTCTCTTAGTTTTGATTTTGGTCCTTTTCCAGTGGTAAAATCCCCCTTTTAGTCCCTTGTTGTTTTTGTTTTGTTTGGATTTAGTTCTCTGCATTGCATATTTATATTTTTTCCCCTTTATTGCCCTGTATGTTTACTTTCAAGCATTTAATTTATTTATTTTTTAAATTTAGCCCTTATTTGCTTATTTTGCTTTACTTTCAAATGTGGCTTGTTTAGTTCGTGTTTGGTAGCAAAGCTTTTTAGGTTTAGTTTTAGGTTCTGGAAATTTGATTTAACTAATTTAAACTATGTCATTGGCTTATTAGGGTGTAAGTTTAAATTAATTAAATTAAATTTAGGATTAGATTAGTTGAAGCCTTTAGTTAGATTTTGAGTTCAAATTAATTTAATTAATTTAAATTTGGCTTTGGCTTATTTGGATGAATGTTAAATTAATTAAATAAATTTACCACCTCTTAAATATTTTTTGGGATAAAATTGGCATTTGACATAGATGGAAACATGATTAAAATCAAGATTATTAATTTGACTTATTTTAAATAGTATCATTGGCTTAATGGGATACTAGTTTAAAATTAATCAAATTAATTATTTTGATTCAGGATAATCCATAAAATATTAGGGTTTTCTAGAATTTAGGATTTAATTAATTTATAGTTAATATTAGACTAATCTAGTTAATAATTAGATCACAAATTAATTTTCCACAATTTGGGCCTTTTTAGGTTAGGACTTTAGTGGGCCTAGGTTTTATTTTATACAATTCTATGTCATGTATTTTAACTGTCATTCATTAGACCTTAATTATTTTTATTGGACATGTTATTAATTAATTGACTTAAATTATAGAAATGAGGTATTTATTATTTTAGATATTTGTGTCGTAACAGTCCTGGCTCAATGGATGTTGACCAAATATTTGAATTGATTCTTACCGTCCGAAGGTAAACCTTAATTTGAATTAAAAGTTGATAAGTCATAACATCATATTATAAACGCTTGCATCATGCATAAAGTTGATATACAAAATTCGATCCATAAATTAACACGACAGTCAAGCTTATTCGATGTCGGTTTAATCTATGGTCGGATGTATCGTCACCCTTATTAATTAAATCTTTGATTAATTTAAGCCCACTAATTTGATAAAGCACATTTAATTAAAGGCTATATTCAATTAAGAATATTTAGTTAAATTTAATTTAAATTCAACAATATACATCAATTAAAAGCAACATATATTTTGGTACCGATTTCTGGGTGTGATGGGGGTGCTAATCCTTCCCCACACGTAACCAACTCCCGAACCCACTTTCGAATGAATCTTTGGTTTTATGGTGTCCGGCCTACCTAAGTGGTCAGTGGCGACTCTAAGTCTTTATTTTCAAAAACACAAATTTTTAAAGGCCTTCCCAACTTTTTCAAATATTTTCCCAAAAAGAGAAAGAAAAACTGGACTACGTGCCTTTTTAGCGATCTCGATTTTTCAAGAAAAAAAGGTCGCTACAGTTGGTGACTCTGTTGGGGACTGAATTTTTATTTTTTACAAAACAAAAAAGAGAGTTAAGCCAAGAAAATATTTATTGTTTTTAATGACGGAATTTTTGAAATTTAAATTAACTTTAATCAGGTTGTTCTTTCTTGAAGATATGACTCTAATTATACGGGCTTTGATAATTGGTGGTTTTGAATTAATTGCTCATTTAATTTCTAAGGAATCACCGACATATGCTGCATCATGATCATCAAGCTTTATACCCGAGATCTCTCCCTCGAGTGGGAGTGAAATGCCATATACCCACGTGAGTAGCCCTCCACGGGTCGGTAATTCACTTCCGGAATCCACGCCTTGACACGTGAGCAGCCCTTCACGTCACAAGGTCGTGCTTTCCCTCAAACCGAATCCAATTCGTAAGCCTATAATGGGCCAGAATTGGGGTTCTTTTTGCCTTAGTAGGTAATAAGATAGGTTTGGGAACATTCTTTAGAACCGAATCCATGTGTGAGAATTTAAGAAGCCCACCCCAATTAGAGCCATGCGGACAACCATAGCGAGCTAGAATTCGTGCGATTAGGATTTTCCTTTTCTTGCCATTTTGTTTGCCATTTACCTAATTTGTTTTTTTTTGTTCATTTGTTTACCCTTTAATTTCAGATTTATTATTTGTTCATTTATTCCATTACTAACAGACTTCCTTTTGTTTTCTTTTTTTGTATTTTTGTTTTTCATATTTTTTCATATCATAAAGAAAACACTTATATGGAAATAGTCTGAAGTTAAAGACTCGATCAATGGGAGACTTGGTCTGTAGCAATGACGAAAAGAATTCAAAAGTGCAAGTGTGGTCAGAGGGAGAATAGCTCCATAATGGGAATAATATTTTCGCTGGGTTTAGGTCAAAAATGTTAGCCGAGACTTTCATGAACACGAAGTATAATGATGTATCTGGATTGAGACCAGTTTGGCACAGTTGGGATTATGAGATGAGAAACGCTTTCAAAAGTGAATATGGTGACATTGCATAGTTGTTAGATGTCCCAGTTGACCAGCCACTACTTCAAACCCTAGTGAGATTTTGGAATTCAGCCTATAGTTGCTTCACAATTGGTAACATTGACTTAACCCTGAAAATTGAAGAATATCTAACCCTTGTGAATTGTAAGAAGATAGATGAGAATCGTGTTTATTCTAAACCAAATAATAACAAGTCTTTCCGGGCCAAACTAGGTAGGTTCTCAGATGTTTTGCCATCTTGGGTTGAAAATCAAGTTACAACATGGAACAAGAAAGAGTACCTCAAGTGGGACGAAATTTTAGTCTTGGCGTTAGTGCATTCGGTGGGTCGAGTCCAGGGAGATCTCTTCGCACTATTAATCTATGGGTTGGTTTTATTTCCAAAGGCTTTGGGATTCATTGACCCATCATAATTAGATTTGTTTGATCGTTTGAGTAGGAAGACCAAACCAGTGCCTGTAGTTTTAGCGAAAACTTTCCAGTCTTTGAGGTTTTGTAGAAGATATGGTAGGGGTCATTTTTAAGATGCCTTTAGTTATTGACAGTTTGGTTTCACAGTCGTTTCTGAATATTGGCCAATGGGTAGATCCGAAGAATTATGGTTCGATGTCTTCCAAAACATAAAAGGTGATGACCTAGTTTAGAGAGCTTCGTGGCTGCCGACAAGGAATATTCTATATAGATGTGAGGAGTATTGTTGGGTACCACTACTTGGTCTTTGAGGGCATGCAACTTATGCACCACTTTTAGTTTTGAGACAGTTCAGTTCCGAGCAATTTGTGCCGGCCACAAGTGGATTAAACGAGTTCAACATAGACAATGGGACAGAAAAGGGCTACAAAGATAAGGTGCATCGCGCATCTTGTGCATGGAACAACGCCAGACGGGTCAAGATTGTGAGTGCCCCGTACATGATAACTCTCAATATGAAGTATGGCGGTTCCATGGCATTAATAACAACATTCCCAAGATGAATCCTGATGGGATGAGGTCTGTTGAAGAAAGGTTGGCTACGCTTCCCATCGAGGTCGATTTGATGAGAAAGCAACTCGAAGAAGAACAAACGAGGTCTATTGAGCTCAAAGGGAAAGCCGATAAAGAAAGGTTCAATTTTGAGTTAGATAAGACAAAGCTCGAAGGAGAAATTAAAGGTCTACAAAAGAAGAATGATAAGTTAGAACTTGAGCTTAAGTTGGAGAATGAAGAAATTCGAAAGCTGGAAAGGCTAAGCAAGAACAATAGAGTCGCGGATGGTGGGCCAAACGAAGGTATGGAGCTTAGGCTTAAAGAAGAGAAGGCAAAAGCTGAGACTTATGAGAGGAAGTACTATGAGCGTAAAGGCTAAGTGTTTGCTGTGACACACGAGATGGAGAATTTATAGGTTTCCTATTCATAACAGCTTGAGAATGAACAACGCCAAAATGAAGAATTGAGGGATCAAGTAAAACGGTTGAAAAGATCTCTCCTCAAGCACAAAGGTTCCACCAAAAAGTTAAAAGCTAGTAGTTCAAAAAACCAAGCCTTGAAAGTTTGGATCGAGGAGCTAGAGACCGAGGTTTAACAAATCAAATATCAAGTGGCAAGCTTTAGAGGAGCAATTCAAGTACATCATATGCCGACAGTTGAACGACTTCGGTTCGCCGCTTGTACTATTTGGAAACAAGAGCAAGAGTTAGCACACTTGATGACTCAGATGTAAGGAGTCTCCCGAAAGCTTCAGTTCCTAACAAAGATGCTACCGAACTTAAGAATGTGTGGGGAATGAGTCCGAGGAAGAACAAAGGCTTGCTTGGGTCCTAAAGGAGATCGTTGACCTAGGCGCTAGTTTGGGACCATATTGTAGCGGATTTTCTTTAGCTATTGTAATGAAACAATATTTATATCAATGCAAGTTGTTTAACAAGGATGTTTTCCAGAATCAGTGTTGTTCTTTGCATTCATGCATATCACATTTATTTGCAAAATTTTGTTAAATTATTGAAATTAATTGAAAGACTTCTCATTTCAACATTTTGGTTCTTTTAATTACAATCATTCTACACCCATATCGCACTCGTTTGCAAGCAAGGATAATGGAAGAAAACTTTGCCAAGTTGGAAGCCAATCTTAGGGGATAGTTGGAGTGGATTCAGCAAGAATTGAGGGATACCATAATCAAATACCAACAAGATATGATGAAAGAGATATCTTAGATGTTGAGACTCAGTTGGGGAGAAGACCCAAGAGGAAAAGGTTCCATTGAAAATCTCACTCCAAGCTTGGGAGATCCTTCATATTTCTCGATATTTATCAACATTACCCCAAGACCTCCACAAGGAGTGACTTCATCTCATCAAGCCGATGCCTCTACCCAAGCACAACCCGGTGTGACCTTTGGTAATACAGAAAATGTTGGCGACAGCATCCCAGACTTTGATGAGCTAGAAAAGTTGAACCAAGTAAAGGCGGAATTCTCAAAGCAATTAGAAAAAACCAAGAAAGATCTTGAAGAGAGGTTCCGAGTAAAGGGGGATGAAGAAAGATCCTATGGTTGAATGCTAGAGAGCTTAGTTTGGTCCTGGATGTAGAGATTCCGTATAAGTTCAAGACTCTAGAGTTCAAGAAATTTGATGGGACGACTTTTCCCACCGCTCATATAACAATGTTTTGTCAGAAGATGATGGGATTTATCGACAATGAGAAGTTATTAATCCATTGCTTTCAAGATAGCTTGGTGGGATCTGTTACGATGTGGTATAATCAGTTAACGTGGGCTCAAATCAAGTTATAAAAATATCTAGCCAAAGCCTTCACTGAACAGTACAAGCACATAACTGATATGGTCCTCAAACAGTTTTTGTTGCAAGAGATGGAACAAAGGCGCAATGAAAAGCCTCTGCGAGTATGCCCAGCGATGGCTCGATATGGTGGCACAAGTTTAGCCTCCGCTTCATAAGAAAGAAATTTCTTCGATGTTCATATATACACTTAAAGGGACAATTTATGACCATTTGATTAGCAACCCTATCAGTAACTTTGCGAACATGGTTATGACGGGCGAACACATCAAAGCGGCGATTAAGAGCAGAAGAATTGATAGAGGAGATTTTTCACGAAAATAGTTTAAGAAAAAAGATCATGAGGTCAATAATACGAGCACCTATGAGGTCGTTAAGAATCTCACAATCTCCCAACCCCAAGCTACAGTTGGGAGTGTCCGAAGTTCTAATAGAAGAGAAGACAGGGGGCCCAAGAAAGAAGGTGGGAATGGGTCATTCATTCCATTACCTATTTCTTACAAAGAGTTATACTCACATTTGTACAAGGCAGATTTAGTTCGGCCTTACCATGTTACCCCTTTTAACCCACCTTACCCAGTGTGGTATGACGCAAAGCACACTGAAAATACCATGCTAATGTTCTGGGGCATTCAATTGAGAACTATGTAACATTCAAGAAGTTTGTCTAGAATCTGATAAAAACCAGAGTGTTACAGTTAGGAGAATCGAGTATGGCCAATAACCCTTTACCAAACCATAGAGGTTAGGGTGTAAATGATGTTGAAGATGGATTAGCCAGAAGAGCAAGAATGAATGTGTCAGAAGTAAAGTCTCCTTTGAGGTAGGTTTATCAGTAGTTGTGTATGGCACACCTTATTGATCGGGGATGTTGATTGTGAAAAGGGGGTGTAGACCATATTGTGAGTATCACCAATTAGAGGATCATGAGATTCAAGATTGTAAAGAGTTTCATCAGGTGATTCAGAATATGATGGACAACAAAGAAATTGAGTTCTTTGAAAAGGAATGGGAAAGAAAGAATTAAAAGTCAACATGTCAGACAGTTTAAATGCCAAGTATAGTGCATGAAGACCTTTTTTCCTTAACCTCAAACCAAGTGAAGAGAGCACACCTCAAGAATAAGGCTATAAAGTGGCTCCCAAGATCGTAATTTTTGCTCTGACACCCTTTCCTTTCAAGGATACTCGGATGGTCCTATGGAATTACACCACTAATATTTCAATATCGGGGTGTTCAAGTTCGCAAGAAGGTGTGAAGTTATCTGATGAAGTAAAGCCCGCTCAGGGAGAAGAGCCGATGGAACCTAATCCTGAGGTGGTAAATGAGGTTAGGCACTTTACAAGGAGTGGTAGGTGCTATTCTCTGAAAGCTTCAAAGGCGATAGATGAGCCAAAAGATAAGGGCAAAGTAACTGGGTTTAAACCCGAGAAGATATTCAGAGAGGAGCCACCTCCGAAAATCAATGAGCCAATAACGAAGGCTCAAGCCCAAGAATTTTTGAGATTTTTAAAGCACAGAGAGTATAGTGTAGTAGAGCAACTTCGAAAACAGCCATCCCAAATTTTAGTACTTGATCTCCTGTTGAGTTCAGAAAAACACCGTGAAACATTGTTGAAAGTCTTGAACCAAACTTTTATCGCGAGTGATATTTTGGTCGATAAGTTGGACTGGATAATCGACCATATTACCGCAGACAATTACATTACCTTCAGTGATGACGAAATACTGGAGGGAGGTATGGGGTCTAGCAAGGTTATAAACATCACCACCCATTGCAAAGGGCATGTGCTACTGGGAGTGCTTAATGATAATGGCTCTACTTTGAATGTCATGCCTCTCGCTACTTTGCAACGTCTGCTTATCGACAGTTCACATATGAAACCTTGTCAAAATACAGTACGAGCATTTATAGGACCCAACGAGATGTGGTCGGGAAAATTGAAGTACCCCTGCTTATTGGCACTAACGAGTACATTATCGACTTTGTGGTTATAGAAATTCAGCCATCTTACAATTGTCTATTGGGAAGGCCACGGATACACTCTGCCAGTGCTGTTTCATCGTCACTACATTAGAAATTAAAATTTGTCATTGAAGGGAAGCTAGTGATTGTTAGCCAAACAAGATATTATTGCTTCAGTGATTTCTGATGCACTGTATATTTAGACTGATGAAGAGGCGGTGGAGTGTTCCTTTAGGGCTTTAGAGTTTGTCAATGCTAGTATCGTTGCTGAAGGAAATATGATTCCATGCCCTAGACTGTCAAATTATACTAAGATGGTGGTGTCGGAAACTTTGAGAAAAGGGGAAAAGAAAGGAAAAGGTTTAGGAAAGAACATGCTAGGATGTCTGTGTGCTAAAAGCGTCATCAACAAAAATGATCGGTTCGGGCTCGACTATAAGCCCAACTTTCTGCAAAGAAAACAAGAATGGAAAAGAGAGAAGAACAAAGAAAGGCTCAATTTAAAGGAGAAGACATTCTATGGGGGCCCATGACTTATTCTGATATGAAGAGCATTTTTGTGTTCGGTAGAATAGTGAACCCTGAACAGAAAGTGCAAGAAGTGAATCAAGAGAGTTCGAAGTTCCTTAACGAAGAATTGATCAGTGAAGCTTTAAAAGCAATGGATGTTAATGTAATCTCCGAAGACGACAAGACTGGCCAGCCTTTGACCAAGATTTGCCCATGCTTCCCGAGGGAAAAGCTCAACAATTGGACTTGTGTAGACATGCATGTGGTTTTTAGGTCCAAATCAAAGTAATGCTCGGAACAATCTTATTTGCTTCTGCCCAAGAGCAATAGGGATCTTTTGTAAAGGACGGCTATGTCAACTTTATTTGCTTTCAATGAAAAGGATAATTTCCATATTTCTTTCTCAAACGGCAAACATGACATTCATTTCATTCATTTTTTATTCGTTTATTATCCATTCCATAAACTATTCATTTCTATTCCCAATACATATTTTCAAACTCGTGCAGTCCCTTTAGTATTAATTGTATGAATGGTTATGAATCTAATCCTGGGATAGATTTTGAACAACCCAGTGCTTGGCAGAAATCGATGAAGAAGAGGACAAAGTAGAATATGAGGTCCCATATGAATTGTTGAAATTAATGGAAAGTGAGGAAAAACAGATCATGCCGCATCAAGAAAAATTAGATATCTTGAACTTGGGAACTTATGAGGAAAGGAAAGAGGTGAAGATTCAGAACTAGATGGGATTTGATACAACTGCTTCTAGAATTCAAAGACATATTCGCTTGGACATACCAAGATATGCTGAGATTAAACATGGATATTGTGGTACACAAGCTACCTATAAGGCCAGAATGTAAGCCTGTACAGAAAAAGCTTCGAAGAATGAGAACATACATGTGTTAAAAGTCAGGGAAAAAGTGAAGAAGCAGTTTAAGGCTGGATTTCTAAAAGTTGCCTAATACCCGGAATGGGTAGCCAATATAGTCCTGGTGCCATAAAAGAACGAAAAAGTGTGCATGTGCGTAGATTATTGATACCTCAACAAGGCAAGCCCCAAAGACAACTTTCCCTTGCCCCATATTGACACTCTAGTTGATAATATCACTATACATTCTTGGTTCTCATTTATGGATGTCTTTTCAGGATATAATCAGATTAAAATGCATCCTGGAGATATGAAAAAGACCATTTTTGTGACTATGTGGGGCACGTTTTGTTATAAGGTAATACCTTTTGGGTTAAAGAACGCCAGGGTAACCTATCAAAGAGCCATAACCTTATTACATGATATGATGCATAAAGAGATCGAGGTATATATAGATGATATGATAGCCAAGTCTCAGACCGAAGAAGAGCATATCTAAAATCTGCGAAAGCTATTCCAAAGGTTGAGAAAGTATTAATTAAAGCTTAACCCGGCCAATTGTACCTTTGCAGTTACGTCTGAGAAACTTTTAGGTTTCGTGCTTAGCTGGAAAAGAATTAAGATCGACCCCGATAAGGTAAAAGCAATTCAAAATCTCCTGCCACCTCAAACACAAAAAGGAAGTTTGAGGATTCTTGGTAAGATTAAACTATATATCTCAATTCATCTCCTAGTTGACCGGTAAATGCGATCTCATCTTCAAGCTGCTCCGAAAGAAAAATTAGGGGATATGGGATGAAAATTGTCAAGAGGCACTCGAGAAGATCAATAAGTACTTGACCAATGCTCCAGTTTTAGTAGCACCGGTGCCAGATAGACCTTTACTTCTGTACTTAACAGTGTTTGAGAATTCAATGGGTTGTGTGTTGGGCTAACATGATGAGTCTGGCAAGAAAGGAATGACTATTTTTTACTTAAGCAAGAAGTTCACCGAGTGCGAAACACGGTAACCACTGATCCAGAAGCTATGTTTTACCCTAGTGTGGGTAACTAAGCGACTTAGACAATACATGTTGTATCACACCACTTGTTTGATTCCCAATTAGATTCATTGAAATTTTTTATAGAAGCGCCAGAACTGACCGGGAGAATGGCCCATTGGCAAATGTTATTGTCAGAATTTGATATTGTTTACGTAAATCATAAAGCAATGAAAGGAAGTATGGTGGCGGATTTCTTGGCAAGCCGCACTTCAGAAGACTACAAGCCTTTGGATTTTAGTTTCCCGGATGAAGATTTGGTGAGTGCTTTATTTGAAGAAAAACCCACTCTAGAGAATGAGTCTTGGAAGCATTATTTTGATAGAGCGTTTAATACCCTAGGCCATAGAATAGGGGCAGTGCTAATTTCTCTTGAAAATGTCTATTACCCATTTGCAAGTAGATTAGAATTCTTCTGTTCCAACAATATAGCCGAATATGAAGCTTGTGTTATAGGACATCGTGCGGCCATCGGAAGAAAGACCAAGATGCTTTAGGTCTTTGGGGATTCATCCTTAGTAATCTATTAGCTTCAAAAAGAGTAGGAAATAAGAGATTCGAAGTTAATCAAGTATTACAATTTGATTCAGGAGTTGATTAAGAACTTTGAAAAGATTAGTTTCGCATATTTGCCAAGGGAAAATAATTAGATGGCTGATGCCCTAGCAACTTTGGCTGTCACATTCGAGGCAAGCACGAAAACCAAAATGAAGCCAATCAAAATGCAAATTTTTTAGGTACTGGCTCATTGCTATAATTTGGAAGAAAAAGTGGATGGCAATTTATGGTATTATGATATCCTTCAGTATCTCAAGTTTTAGGTTTACCCGGAAGAAGGCAATGACAATGACAAGAGAACTATTAGAAGGATGGCGTCGGGGCATGTCCTTGATGGATAAGTTTTGTACAAAAGGGAAAAGAACAAATATTGTTAAGATGTGTCAATGCCCGAGAGGTTAAAAAGATTTTAGCAGAAGTACACGATGGTTTGTGCGGGACCTATGCCAACGAGTTCTCAATGGCTAGAAAAATCATAAGATATGGTTACTTCTGGTTAACCACGGAAAGAGATTGTATTGATTATGCAAAGAAATGTTATAAATGTCAAATTTATGCCGACAAGATACATTTTCCACCATTGCCACTCCATATCATGAATTTACCATGGCCTTTTGCTGCTTGGGGTATGGATGTCATTGGTCAGATTCATCCAAAAGCTTCTAATGGACACAGCTTCATCTTGACGGCTACTGATTACTTTACTAAGTGGGTAGAAGCCACTTCTTATGCTAGCATCACAAGGGCAACAATATGCAAGTTTCTAAAGAAATAGATTATCTATCACTATAGTTTACCAGAAAGAATCGTTACCGATAATGCTTCCAATTTGAAAAACAAGATGATGACTGAAGTGTATGAACAATTCAAGATTGTACACCACAATTTTACTACTTATCGTCCCAAGATGAATGGGGCAGTAGAAGTGGAAAACAAGAATATCATAGAAAAAACACAGATACTTCCAGAGATTGGCATGAAAAACTACCCTTTGCTATATTTGTTTATCGAACATCTGTGAGAACTTTAACGGGAGCAATGCCATAATCTTTGGTCTATGGTACAGAAGCGGTATTACCTATTGAAGTGGAGATTCCATCATTTCAAGTTTTGAATAAGGTGAAGTTGGAAGAATTCAAATTGATGCAAGCCGGGTTTGATCAGTTGAACCTCATCGAAGAGAAAAGATTGAGGGCCATCTGTCATGGCTAGATGTACCAAAAAAGAATGATACAAACTTATGAAAAAAATTTCATCCAAGAGAATCCGAGAGGGGGGTCTGGTGCTTAAAAAGATCTTATCGATTCAAAAAGACTTCTGAGGGAAGTGGATGCCTAATTGGGAAGAGCCTTATGTTGTTAAAAATGGCCTTTTTCTGGTGGAGTGTTAATTTTAGCGGAAATGGATGGAAAAGAGTTGAGCAATCCTATAAGTTTGGACTCTGCCAAAAAGTACTACGCTTGAAGTAAAAAAAACGGAGTGAAAACCTGAAAGGGCGCCTCGTAAAATGAACATACCTGTGGTGAAAACCCAAAAGGGCGCATCAAGTATGAAAAAAGAGAAAGACAAAAAAAAGAAAAAGAGAAAGAAGTGGGATTTAAGATGAAAATCCTAAAAAAAGACGTCTTGAGACCAAAGGAGATCTGAATTGAAAACCCAAAAAGGGAGGTTCAAATGAATTTGGAGATTTGGGCATACATCAGTCAAGGGGTTCTACTTCAATTTATAGTGAAATCCCTCTTGGTTATCCAAGACTTCAGTCAAGAACGGTGAGTAAGAGATCTACTGCAGTCGATGGGCTCTCACATCATTCATACAGTCGCTGTTCGGGGACGTTGCACCATGTGTTATTTATTTCTTCTTTTCTTCTCTTCTCTTCATGTTTGCCATGAGTTTCAAATTATTCCAAAATTTCTTCAAATATTAATAAAACATTATGTTGTGCCTTCCCTCATCTATTTCATAAGAATCCTACAAATGGATTGACATAGATTATTGAAAAAACAAAAGATTTCTTGCCATTGCTATGATTTAACCTTTTAAGTGTAGGTCACCCAAATATAGAAATTAATTATGTTGAATGAAGCTTTCCAAAATCGAATCCTAGAAGACGTTGAGTGCCAAGTTAGCAGAAATTGCCAAGACAATGAGTCAAATATTCTGCATCCGAGCCCAAAACAAAAGGGGATCCCAAGGTGAAAACCCGAAAGGGCGCCTAAAAGAAAAAAGAAAAAGGAAAAAAGAAGGAAAAAATGAGAAAAAATGAAAAATGAAAAAAAAAAACAGAACCTGAAAAGGGAGCTTTGAGAAAAGCAAATCTAAAATGAAAACCTGGAAAGGCGCTTTAGAGCAAAGGTTTAGAAGTTCAAACGGAATGAGTTAAAAGGCTTGGGTTCTAACGAAAGGTAAGAAAACAAGTGTGTGAAGACGAAGAAGATAGCAAAAGGAAGTCGAGACAAGAAACCAAGAAAGAAGGGGTCCGAACAATGACTAGATTTTATTTGTCATGCATCATGAATAGTTAGGCATCCTTAAGATATGAGCATGCTAACTCACATCATCAAATCATCATGTCTGCTTTTACAAGTATTTGAAGGTTAGATCTTGTACTCCACGAGAAGAGGAGTAGATCTCAACAAAGAGGCAAGAATCCTTTAACTTGCACAATTATGATTTCTAAAAGTCTTTCAATCTTCAGTTATTTGGGAGCGACGAACATCCCATGCCAAGACGAACAGAAATCGGGGTATTCGGGTAGTCTCTAGGTGAGATATCATTTGGCGTTAAGACAACCAAAAATTGGGACATCATCTTAAGGTTTTTAGCCTTCAAGAAAATCTTTCGGTAGTCTCAATGTGAGATACCATCCCATGCCAAGACAAACAGAAATCGGGGTATTCTAGTAATCTCTAGGCGAGATACCATTTAGTCTTAAGACGACCAAAAATCGGGACATCATCTTAAGGTTTTCAGCCTTCAGAAAAATGGTGAAAATCTTTCGGTAGTCTCAAGTCGAGATACCATCCCATGCTAAGGCGATAAAAAATCAGGGCACCATCTCAAGGGTTTCTTTTCTTCGGTCTCTACGTATGAAGAACTTGAAGCTCTAGCACTTTAGAAAGAGTAAGGGTGAACAGTTCTATATAGGAGGAACTAGCAGCTCGGAATCTTCGGACAGGGAAGTCGGATAAAATTAGTGCTTATGGTCTTTGCTTTATTCTTGTTCACAAGGATAAGCAAAAAGGGGCAGCTATAATCACTAATTTTATCCAGGGTGTTAACCCGTGTTTATACTTTAATTAGTTATGATATTGGGCTTTTTATAATTATTATGTACTATCCATTATATATTTTATGTTATGATATCTTAATATGTTATATTAATACATTAGTAATATCATTATTCATTTTCGGTTCTTTCTTTCTTTTTGTTACTATTATCTATTATTATTTATCTTTATTTACATCATATTATTATTATAGTACTATTGTACACTATAATTATTAATATTAAGAAATAAAAACAAAAAAAAGAAAGAGAAAAAAACAAATATAAATAAATAGCCCAAATTATATTAAAGTCCAATACATAATCAAAAAGCCAAAAACAATGTTATAGGCCCGATAGCCCAATTTTAAATAAATCCCTAATCACAATCTGATAACTAAAACCTAATTACATTACTAGAAACCCTAATCCCCTTTGATCTTTTGTGCAACTGGCTCCCAGCCTTTAGATTTAGGATAGATCTAACGGTCTAGATCAAGCACCGGGTGGAAAACCTAGCAACGATCATATCGCCTCGGCGCAGCTTTTGTCGCAACCGTTAGATCAAGAGAGCATCAGACGACCAAGATCGAGCCTCGTGCGCATGCGATGCATACCCTGGCTGTTCTACTCCTCCACGCGCGTGTGAGTTACACGCGCGATGCTCCGGATTCTAGCTCCACAACTGGTCCCCTCGCCTTCTCGCGATGGTCACATCGTTTGGTCCCCTCCTCCTCAACAGTTTCACATGCAACAAAAAAGCAGAAGTCAGAACCGACAACAATACATGCAAAACCACCACAAAGTTTTAGAGTCGGAAAAGTCAGAGCAACACATGAATACTTCCAAGTCAACAAAGGTAGCCAATAGATGATTTTAAGTTTCCATTTTTCTTTTTTAAACACATGTAATTCTTGGGTACAAAAACAGAACCCAATACTATGTAAAAAAGGAAGAGAGTGAGCATTTCTCCAGAAATTAATAAAAGCAAAGAGTTTGAGGCATACTTTTTACTCTATTTTGATCGCATGCATATTAGATCTAGGGTTTTATGGAGTTTACCCTTCTATCTCTAGTGGACGCATCTTCTTTCGGTGACAAACTCGTGGCCTTGGCGCCTTCAGGGGTGAACCGAAATGATGTCGAGTAGATTTTCAGCCGCCGGTGAGGCTCTCTAGTGGTTCGTAAGTTTTGAAAATGAGGTTTTTTCATTTTCCTCTTTCAAAAAGGGAGGTTTTTAATTGTTTTTTAAAGGGTGAGTTAGAGGTTGGTTTCAATAGAAGAAAAAAGGTTTTTTTGGTTTTTGGCGCTGGTGTACGGTGGCCAGTGGTGGTTGTAAAGGCAGAGCACGGTCAGATTTTGGCTTAGTTTGAAGGATTTTTAGTTTGGATAAGAACACGACAGAGGTGAAAGGTTGGGATAGTGTTATTTGCCAAAAGTGGCAAAAAGGGGTGTCCGGCCTAAAACCGGGGCTTTTATAAAGTCTTTTAAAAAATGGTTTATTTCTTACTAAATCTCTCCGTCCCGGCCTTATTACGCGTCAAAGGGTCTTAGCATTTTTAAACTACACTCTCGGTCGGTCCCTACGAGTTTTTAAAGCCTTTCAATTTTGCCCTTTATTAGAGTCAGATTGGATTTTCTCAAATGGTTTTATCACCTTATAGTCCCTCCTGTTTTTGCGCTAACTTTTTTTTCTTTCGCATTTCAAAAGCACGGTCGCAGTCCCTCAAGTTTTGAATCATTTTGCAATTTTATCCCCATCTTATTTTTAAATCTATTTTCAAAAGAAAAATACCCTTTTGACCCCTAGAAGTTTTGTCTTAGTTTTGATTTTGGTCCCTTTTCAGTGGTAAAATCCCCATTTTATTCCCTGTTGTTTTTGTTTTGTTTGGATTTGGTCCTCTGCATTACATATTTATATTTTTTTCCCTTTATTGCACTGTATGTTTACTTTCAAGCATTTTTTTTAATTTAGCACTTATTTGCTTATTTTGCTTTACTTTCGAATATGGCTTGTTTTGTAACACCCTCAATGTATATTCGATGATTAAATACACATTGAAGATGTTACTAAATTATTTAACTGATTTCCTGACTTGAAATTTTTTATTTTTTTATTTTTTTAAAAAAACGTTTAACATAAAACTAGTTTACAAAATAACCATTTCTCAACGTTCGAAGTATTCATAGCCTATTCGCATATTACTAGTTTTGACCCTGAATTGGTTTAATAAACATATTAATCAGTTATTAAAATAAGTATGTAACTTAGGGTGAAAACTAGGTATACTGCCTAGGCCCTTTCTTGAATTTCAAATCGTTACGTGATATACGATAATTAAAAATTTTACCTTTAAAACAACCAACGAATAAATTGATACATGCCCACTAGAGAAATCATAAATTAAAATGTCTTACTGATGTTTGGCATATTGCAGCTTGATTAGCATGCTTGACTCATCTTCCAGTAAGTTTCCCATAACTTACGTGTGAACAGCACACGCTAAGTATTCACTTAGTGAGGCAACTAAAATTTAAAGTAAAGCGTTTCAATATATAGAATCATATAAAATAGACTTATCAAGTCATTCCTCTGTCATATAACAGTGCAATACATTTCCTGCAAAATGGCAAGTGATTCCAATACAACTTATATCATATCATAAAACAAGTATAAATATCATGTTTTCAGTATTTATCAGTCATCATGTAATCATTTGCAATATAACCTTCCTTTAGAGATAGTCCAAAGTATATAATATGAGATCAAGGTACGTGAGTCATCTTGATAAGACACCATAGTGTCTATCATAACGTGAACATGAGTATGTACTCGAGGACGCTCTTTGCTCCTCATAAAAGCACCTCGTTAGTGCCATTAGCACTATGGGCTTGGATCCCTAGGGTGCACACCAAAGGCTTGGGTCCCCAAGGTGGAAGTGACACCGTAGTGCCTAACTTGAACATGAAAGATGAGTACGTATTCGAGGACGCTCTTTGCTCCTCATTAAAGCATCTCGTTAGTGCCATTAGCACTATAGGCTTGGATCCCCAGTGTGCAACACCAAGGGCTTGGGTCCCCAAGGTGTATGTGACACCGTAGTAGTCACAGAACATGAAACATAACATAACTTGCATGATGTTGTTGCTAAGGACTCTATGGATATCCAACTATACCATGAACTCTCATATCATAATACTTGGGCATTTCATTTCATTATCAATCAATCATTATCATTCATGTAAACGGGCAATTCGCATCACATATTTCATCATAATTTTTCATATGTACTTGCCATTACTGTATTATGCATCAATGTAAATCATATAGTTGATATTAGGCAGTTCATATCCAATATCTAAAATCCGATTTATCTTAGATAAATCTTTATGCCATATCAATGTATCACATATGCCATTTATATAACTTTGATCAACATACTTTTTCATTAATATCAAGGTTGACTCATCGCAAGTCTTCCTCATATCATATATATATATATATAATAGGTAAAGATGCACTCACCTGTAGCGCTGCAAAAGTAGCCTCACTAAGTTTATTCGGTAACCTTTTCTTTTCCTCTAATACTTGTGCCGCCCTTAGTCTCCCTCGAAACTGTAGAAGACCAATCGAATATATATACATTATCATTTCTTTGTTAGACTCAAATCTAACATTGCTAACTTAATTTACAAAACACAATTATTCGATATAAAATATTTCTGAAATTTTCTCCCAATTTCCATGCGATTGCCGATTTGGTCCTAAGGTCCTTAGTGACCATTTTGGACATCAAACAATTGTTCAAGCTCAAATTAGAACAATTCCATTACTACTTGTTCACTTTGGATTTTATCCCTTTCAAGCTTCAAACATTACTAAAGTGACACTTTAGTCACTAACTTCACAAAATTACTTGAATTCATTCATTAACCAACTAATCTAACATTTCTAAAATTCTACCAACTTTCCCTTTAATTTAAAGTACTGATCGAATTGGTCCCTGGTCCCTTATAAACAATTTCCATTTCCAAAATGGTCCTTCACCATTTCTTTTCTTGTCTTTTCAATCCTTCACTTCAAAATCAACATCTAAATCACTCAAATAAATTTTCCAACATAGTACTCTTCAAATACATAATTGTCATATTTCAACCCTTTGTTCTTTAATTTGTCGAAATAGTCACTAATTTACAATTCAAGGATTCTAGCTTTAAAACTTTTCAATTGGGCCCCCAATCATCAACTTTACATCATAATCATCACTTAACATAAAAAAAATCAAAATTTGTCCTCTTCTTATACACCATTGCCGAATTGGTTATCCACTTTTGACAAATTGTCAAAATGGTCACTAGCTCGAATAATCATCGGTTTAGCATTTTAACTTCATTTTCATGCCTCAAACATCATTAACAACATAAGTACATTTCAAATTCTAAAAATCAGAATTGAACCCCCAACTTTAACTCCTTGAATTAGTCTTTTAGGGTTTAAATTTAGGGTTTTAATTCCAAACAACAAATCAAGCTTGCAAGATTACTAACTCATCATCACAAACCCTAATTTAAGGTTGGATCCCTAAACCCTAATCTTCTTCAAGGTTGCTGAATTGTTTAGGGTTTAAATCACAACTCAAAAACATAAATCCAACATCATTCTTGCTTGATTTTAACATAAAATCGAACATAGATTCATAAAATCATAAAACCCCCAAATTTGAACATAAACCCTAATTTATTTGTCATATAAAATCTCATCAATCAAGCATGAAATACATGAATATTTTACATCAATAGATAGAGATTGAAGAGAAGAACAACTTTGTAGTTCGAAAGATTACCTAAAAACCGAGTTTCGAGGCTTAAATCGAGCTTGTAAGATTTCCCCTTCTTTCTCCACGGTTTGGGAATGAATTTTTGGATGATAAATCTTCATATATTATATATTTATGCCACTTGTATAAATAAAAATGAATTTTTAATTCATTTTATTCTAATTTACAAAAATGTCCCCTAACTGAATTCATATTTACTAGTTTACCATTTTGTAAAATTCTAACTAAACTTATTTGGATTCTAACCAACCACTATTCATCCATTAAAGAAATCACAAAATTCCTTCCATGTCCCTTTTGGGTGAAAAGACCAAAATACCCTTTACCAATCAACTTTTTTACAAAATTGCCATCTAGGCAATTTCAGTCAAATAAATTTAATCCAAAAATTTAACTCTCCAAATATCCATAAAATAATATTTTATAACTCTTCCAAAGTCTATGGAATCATATCCGAAATTTTAGCTTGATCCGATTTACCGATAAATGCCAAGAATTTTATAGGTTACTAAATAAATTCCTTAATCAAAATAAATCATAGGATTCATCATGAATCGAACTAAAAATATTTCCAAAACTTGGGAATGATTTTTATATCTTTCTTCTATCATATAGTAAAATTTCATAAATTTCCAGTTCGATCTGGATACCCGAACTCTACTTAAACTTTTACTGTTATTTCCCAATAATCAAAATATCGGATCAAACCAGTTATTTCACATTCTATCCACACCCTAAGGTGCTCTATCTGTTTATGAAATAAAAACCCCTAACTTTTGAGAATTTACAACTTTAGTCCTTCAACTTTTCATATTTAGTCATGTACAACACAAGTTTTGAGTGCTTATCATTTTGGTCACTAAATTTTTAAACTTCAATTCACATTTCAAATTTTACTCAGATTTCAACCAAACTTTGCAAGTACCCTAATTAGCTTGGCCTCTATCATCAGATGCTTTTAAATCTCAGAAATTCCTTTTCCATAACCTATAATCAAAGAAATCCTAACTTTTTCATTTTTTGTCATTTTAGTCACTAAGATAGCTTTTAAGCTATTATCTTAGTACTAAATGATCCATAATCAACTTAGTAAAAATTCGGGGTATTACATGTTTAGTTCGTGTTTGGTAGCAAAGCTTTTTAGGTTTAGTTTTAGGTTCTAGAAATTTGATTTAATTCATTTAAATTATGCCCTTGGCTTATTAGGGTATAAATTTAAATTAATTAAATTAAATTTAGGATTAGATTAGTTGAAGCCTTTAGTTAGATTTCGGGTTCAAATTAATTTAAATTTGTTTTTGGCTTATTTGGATGAATGTTAAATTAATTAAATAAACTTATCACTTTTTAATTTTTTTGGGATAAAATTGCCATTTGACATAGATGGAAACATGATTAAAATCAAGATTATTAATTTGACTTATTTTAAATAGTATCCTTGGCTTAATGAGATACTAGTTTAAAATTAATCAAATTAATTATTTTGATTCAAGATAATCCATAAAATATTAAGGTTTTTTAGAATTTAGGATTTAATTAATTTAGGGTTAATATTAGACTAACCTAGTTAATAATTAGACCACAAATTAATTTTCTATAATTCGGGCCTTTTTAGGTTAGGACTTTAGTGGGTCTATGTTTTATTTCATGTAATTCTATGTCATGCATTTTAAGTGTCATTCATTAGACCTTAATTATTTTAATTGGATATGTTATTAATTAATTGACTTAAATTATAGAAATGAGGTATTTATTAATTCTGATATTTGTGTCGTAACAGTCTTGGCTCAATGGATGTTGACCAAATATTCGAATTAATTCTTACCTTCCGAAGGTAAACCTTAATTTGAATTAAAAGTTGATAAGTCAAAACATCATATTATAAATGCTTGCATCATGCATAAAGGTGATGTACAAAATTTGAATCATAAATTAACACGACAGTCAGGCTTATTCGATGTCGGTTTAATCTATGGCTCGGTGTATCATCACCCTTATTAATTAAATGCTTAATTATCTCAAGCTCAACAATTTGACAAAGCCCATTTAATTAAAGGCTATATTCAATTAAGAATATTTAGTTAAATTTAATTTAAATTTCAACAATTTCCATCGATTAAAAACAACATATATTTTGGTACCGATTTTCGGGTGTGATAGGGGTGCTAATCCTTCTCCACACATAACCAACTCCCGAACTCGTTTTCGAATGAATCTCTGGTTTTATGGTGTCCGGCCTACTTAAGTGGTCGGTGGCGACTCCAAGTCTTTATTTCAAAAACACGAATTTTTAAAGGTCTTCCCCACTTTTTCAAATATTTTCCCAAAAAACGAAAGGAAAACCAAACTACGTGTCTTTTTAGCGATCTCGATTTTTCAAGAAAAAAAGTTGCTACTAAAAAAGTTTGCTCATGCCAGTTTAAAATAATAGACACTCCTTATAAGAAAATTGACATTTATAGTTTGCTCATGCCCAACTAAAAAAGTCTCTTTACAATATTTTTCTAAATTCTGACACTGTAATTTAAATTTTTTGGCTCCGCCCATGGGTAGACATCCTAGACAATACTGCTCAAATCTAATCACCAAGAAAAAATGTCACCATTTTCCACTAAAACCACTTGTTTTTCCTTTTGAACAATGGCATCTGGATTTTATTAAATACCATGAAAAATATTACAAATACAATGCATCAAAAATAGAGAAAAAATGGATTAGTCCACTAAAAATCTCATACAAAGGTGAAAAGAAAAGCAAACTCTTCCATGAAAATTAGCATACAATCAAAACCCATAAACCTTCATGAATCTCCTTGTCTCTAGCCAAACGAGACGCTTTACGAGATGAAAAATGAGTGGTGAGCGAACCAAACTATCAGGCAGATTACTCCACTACACAGTTCTGATTACATCGGCTAACAAACCATCAAACGAGTGGAGATCAATATTTTCTATGACCACCGAAAGAATCAAATCAGAAAGCTAGCGCCGTGAGGATCTCTATAGAGCACCAAATGACCGCTAAGGTATGCTGAAATCGTGCCAAACGATAGATGAAACGAACCACAAAAGCCAATGAAAAGCGTGCCACAAAGGCAGAGGAAACGCATGCCACGAGAGCAGAGATTTTTATTAAAATTGAGAAAACAAAACATGAAAGAGTAAGAAAAATAATGAACACCGGTGATCGACAACAAGTACTAAGACTAGTTGCCACCACCGGTTAAACAAAAAGAAGATAAAAAAGCTTGAGACGGCTATGGAGAGAAAATTAGATTTTTCAGAGAAAACTAGATTTTTTTCTTAAGTCCCACTAAAATCACTTGTTAAATTCACTAATATATAGATACTTATATAAATATGCCACCTACTCCTTTTCAAATATTTTCTTTATTTTTATTTTTTAAAAATAATACTTAATACACAGTCTGCGTAAACTTTTGTTTATTAAAATACAACTCTTAGTTTAATAATATAATATAATGTATAAAGTTATATTTTGATACACAAGTTTTGTACAAAAACTTACATAACTCTTCTGTTATACCGGGATATACAGTGATGAACGATAAAGACAAAACAACGAAAATAGTGATCGCAAATAAAGCAAGAAAATAAAGAACACCAAGATTTACGTGGAATACCTAAAAAGGAAAAATTATGGGCAGATGATGAGAACTTTCACTATGACGAAAAAGAGATTACAAGTAGTTTGCATCTTAACGCTCTGTAGAATATATTCTACTTGTACCTAATGTTGTGTCTAAAACCATAATCTCTAGTATCTATTTATAGGATAGATTACTTGCTTACAAATAAAACTTGCATAGAAAGTAATTCTACTCAACATAGATTTCCTACTTTTAATTAATGTAAATTAAACAAGATTTACTAAAAGTGAGATTCTTACTTTAAATCAAATTCTAAAAAAAAATTGGGTCACAATTCTAACAAATATCCACCTTGGCTCAAATTTTTGTCGAACAATATTTCTACCTCTTCCACAAAACTCCTTCAAGGGACAGTATTCGACAATGAGACTTGACCAAATTTGATCCCTCCTCAAACTTAACTGTAGGATGTATAATAATCATCATTCCTACGGAGGACCATAATAAATTTGTGAAACTAATGCTTGAAATTCATATCGTAGCCATTTGCCCACTAATATTGTCTTGTCCATGGGTTCTTGAACTCTCCGAGTCGTTTTTTTCTTTTAAAATATTCATTTACAACAAACATACTTTTTATAATTAGGAAGCTTTATTGAATTCTGTGTATTGTTTTAGTGCATTGAATCCATTTGCTCTTGTACAATAAATATCTTCTTGCTTGCATCTTTACAACGGACTATTTCAGTACAAGTTGATAACTTTCCTCCTACATCTATATTCTCCGAAATAGAAGAGGTAACAATAACATCACCTGTGACTGTAGAACTCTGCAAAACATACAGTTTGTCAGTATTTTCTTACCTTTCATCATGATACGAAAGCCTCTGCTCACCTTTCGAACTCCACATTCAGCGTAGTACATGTACCCTTTGAGTTAATGGTATTTAGGAAAATAAAAATTTTCTTCAGATCTGGTACGTGGTGTACGTCATTGAGGTTCTGACAATACCAACAAACATCCTAATTTTGATGGTGTCAACTCTGGCGATTTTGCTTGATGTGTTATTTATCATTACTACAACTTTTGTAGGAACTTCGTCATCGTATCCCTCCGCAACATCAGCTTCAATTTCTCTGGAATTCTGATTTTTAAACTCCCTCTTGATCGTATTCTATAACCTATAAAACTTAGATTTAATGTGATTTTTTTTGTAAAAGTGACAGATTTTATCTTGATTTGACAATTTGGATCTACTCTTGTTTTTACAATTAGAATTACGTTCACATTTTTTTTTTGCAGTCTGAACTAGTCGATCCATGCACCGTGAGAGCCTCTGCTTGAAACTCAGATCTATATAGAAAATGTTTCATCTTGTCATGTGAATGTAAGTCATTATATACCTCTTCAAGAATAAGTGTTTCGCTATTGTACATGAGAGTGTTTCTGAAAGACGAGTATGAAAGAGAGAGTGAACACAATAAAATTAAACTTAGGTCTTCTTAATTGTACTTTACTTCTATTGATTCCAGATCTGCGATGATCTCTTTAAAACTGTCTAGGTGGTCATCAAGACACGAACCTTCTTCCAATTTATATGAGTATAGTCGCTGCTACAAGTGCAACTTTTTGTTCAAAGTTTTCTTCATGCACATTTGCTCCAATTTTGCCCATAAATAAACGAGTGTCTTCTTTTTCACAACATCTTGCAAAATACTGTTTGATAAGTGAAAATGAATTTGGGATACAATTTTTTGATCCATATGATGTTTTTCTGTAGTCAACCATTCTGACGACATCTTATCAAACTCTTCTAATGAATCGTTTAAATTCATTTGTGTAAGAACATCTCGAACCTTCACCTTCCATAACAAAATTTTGGTTTTGTGATCTAGTAGCGGTATATCATACTTCATTATTGTCATTATCGTGATCAAGACGAGCAACCTGAAAAGCTTTGATATCAGTTTGTTATATCGGGGATATACCGTTGAAGAATGATAATGACAAAACAACGAAGATAGTGATCGCAAACAAATCAAGAAAATAAAGAACATCAAAATTTACGTGGAAAACCCAAAAGAGAAAAATCGCGGGCAGATGATGAGAACTTTCACTATGACGATGAAGAGATTACAAGTAGTTTGCGTCTTAACACTTTATAGAATATATTCTACTTGTATCTAATGTTGTGTATAAAACACTAATCCCTAGTATCTATTTATAGGGTTATGTTACTTGTTTACAAAGGATACTTGCATAGAAAGTAATTCTACTAAATATAGGTTTCCTACATTTAATTAATATAAAATAAATAAGATCTACTAAAAGTAATTTTCTTACTTTAAACCAAATTCTAAAAGTATTTGGGTCATCTACTAAAAGTAATTTTCTTACTTTAAACCAAATTCTAAAAGTATTTGGGTCACAACTCTGACGTCTTCATATTAAACTATAAAATCTAAATCTCTAATTTTAAACCTTGAATTCTAAACTATAAAGTCTAAACACTAAATTATAATCATAAACACTAAATTTTAAACCATAAACCCTAAGCTAGACCTTAAACAGTTAAACCATAAAATTAACATACTTATTTAAACTAATGTTTAAATAGCATGCGTATCAAAATAATTTCATAATATATAGGCTTAAGGGTGTAAAAAGCCCTTAAACTTTTGAAAAAAATTAACTAAACCCTTTAAAAAATTGCACTAGTTAAGCCCTTGAACTAAGAAATTTAACAAGACATATAATCAATTAAGCCCTTATACCAAGACATTTAATCAATTAAACCCTTAAACCAAGAAATTTAATCAATTAAGCCCTTTGACCAATTTTGACCATTAATTCTTGACATTTTTTAGATATTACTGGTACATGATACACTCAGTTCTATTATGTTGCATTTACATATTTTTTCAAAAAATAATTTTTATAAATTTTATAAGTTTTTTAGAACTTTTAGAACTTTTAAAGAATTTATTAATTAAAATTAAAAATTATGATAATTTTAAGTGAAAACATTGTGATATGACGTACTGCACCAATAGATCCAAAAAAAACTGTCAAGAATTAATGGTCAAAATTGGTCAAAGGACTTAATTGATTCAATTTATTGGTTCAATGATTTAATTGAATGCAAAAAAGTTTAAGAGATTAATTAATTATTTTTTCAAAAGTTCAAGTGCTTCTTACCCCTTAAGCTAAAAATATACTTTAGGGGGTCAAATTTTACATTAAACCTTGAGTTATCTACAATTTTTTACCACATCATCAAATAATCATGGTTATATATATTTTAAAAAATATTTTATACATGTTTTCTTTCACTCACATCGTGAATGACAAAATATAATTTTAATAAAATTTAAAAAACATATTTAAAAGGTTTAAAAACAAATTTTCTTGTTGTTTTTATTTAAAAGTTTTAGTTCAACATTGACTGTGAAGCAGTCGTTGATCTATAAATATTTTTTTAGGGTGGGCACACATATATTAACATCATGTTTGAATTTGTTTCGTCTATTATTTAGTGTGTTCGGGCTCAGTTCTTTTAGCTTTCGCAAACATGTTCGTTTAGCGCTTGCGAACATAATCGTTTAACGTTCGAGAACATGTTCATTTATATATTCGTGAACATAAGTGACTATGTGTAAATAAATTAACAATGCAAACCTTAGTGAATAAGAAAACAACAATGTAAATAGCTTGCACACCCTGACTATATGGTGGATCCGCCACTATGGTTAATACATTGTATATAATTTAAAATTTATTTAAAAAAAAACAATATTTTCTATTACAACTTATAGAGATAAACATATATAACATCTTCATGATGTGAACGCTTCTATGCAAACATTTGTTTCTCCCAAGTAGTGGGGATTGAGTACAATCTTACATTTCAAAGGCGATGAAAGCATGACATCCACGCTAGCCATAAAAACACATTAGAGAATAAGAAATCTTTAAATTACAATTTACAAATAATGTGATATATACCAACTACAAGGCTTTCAAAACAACCTAATTTGCGTCTATTACCAATTTATATTCAATCAATAAAAAGCAAAGACAAAAATGAACGCATTTGTTATGTTGATTCAACGAAACTAGTATAAAGAATTATTAATTTATAGAGTCATATTTCTACTTCTACTCCCAATTAATTTAATCTTAACTCAAAACCCAAAGTTAAAAAAATGTAAACATAAATTCACTAATTACTTAATTATTCTATCATTATTTGTATTGTTACAATTGTAAGAGGAAAAACAAAGGTCTTTTAACTCTTAAAATCTTGTAGAATAAAATTTAAATAATAATATAACTCTTGAAATCAATAAGTTACCACTTGCAGACATTTTTAGTCAATTTTTTATTATAATTTATATGTAAATGAAGACAAATAAAATTTTAAAATAATTACAATTAATAAAATAGATAATTAATATAAAAATATAGATTTTGTCAAGGATGAATCCGCCACTGTTGTGAAGCATGCATTATTGGTAAATTGTGATAAAAAAAATACTAAATAATTAAAGGAATATTCTTCAAAAAGAAAAAAATTATTTTTAATTTTCTAGTGCAGGGGTTAAATTTTAAATTCTAATTTAATACAGGGACATGACAAAATTTGACCATAAAGAATGTCTTATTGTACGTTCGTGACAGATAGAGTTGTAGGAAAGTAGTAGTTAGCTCTGCCTTAGATAGCTTGGACCTAGGTGACGCCTTCACCTGGAATTTCGGATATTATTATTATTCTATCTAATACAATACAATTACTATTAATTTAAATAATCATTAATATTTTAGTTTTTTTTTTTATGTCCTACACCTCCGCAAAATAAAAACTATAAATTTAGTCGACAGTATAAAAACTAGTCACCGTTGGAATAATTACCGTATATATATTCACTCACAATATGGGCGTATAAAACTTAATTCGACTCAAAAAATATAAATTATTCGACTCAATTTGAAGTGAAAAATATTGAGCCTTGAAATTTTTTTAAATAAAATTTAAATTATAAAATAAAAATTCGAATAACATAATATTTTTAATAATTAGTATATCATTTTTTAAGTCCAAGTAGAGTATATCAATTCAGTTTGATATATATGTATTTCATAAACTCGATTATAAGTCGAAAAATTTCCGAATAAAGTTCGAGTTGACTCTAACTCAAAGACGTACACCACTACTCACGGACTCGAAAACCAATAATTTGAGTTGTAAAATCAATCATGAAATGCTAAAAGATTGTGATACCTACTCATCTTTTCAGCTTCTCCCACTTTCATTCCTTCCGGAGCCTACCTTTTTCTACATCATATAACATTAACCACTGCATTTGTCTTTGCTCCCATTCATAGGCTTTCTGAGATGCGTTTCGATAGAACTCCACTCCTGGGAGTAAGTTCCTTGTCTATATATTTTCTGTGATTTTGGGTTTTATGTTAAGTTTGATCTAAATTGTTTTTGCCCGTATTGGGAGTAAGTTCATATATGCATTACAGCATGATTAAGAAAAATGACGAGTGGAAACAGGTTTTCTATGTTAGAATGAGGACTGAGTTTGTTAAATATATTGCCTTCGGATTTTGGTTTTATGTTATGTTTGATCTGAATTGTTTGCGTCTATTGTTTTGTTTATGTTACTCGAACTAGATGATCCTTCATATTGGATACGGGTTATTGGAGGATTCTTCGAAAATCATATCTCTGTTATCAAATTTGATATTTATGGAACATGATTAAGAATATCTATAGGATAGATGTGAGTTTTGGATAAAGTTATATGTTCAACTCAGGTATCGAAGGATCTTATCCTGAAATTCCTGTCCGAATATGTATCGGATATAGCGGTTCACACCCAAATCTAAGTGACATAACCTACAGCCCAGTGTTACATTATCTAACTTTAATTTCATCCATACATAGAGGAGAGGAAAGAGGAATGCGAACGCGGATGATAGTTTGACAGACCTAGAGCATGGAGATGCAATACCGGTAAAATCGGATTTCCTTTTTGTGTTTAATGTCACATTAGATTCAATATTAACTGATATGTTGATGAGTTGTGACTTGTGATTTCTTGAAACTTTCAGGCTGCAAATGTGAGTTTCACCAGAGTACTTTCACTAGTAAGTGGATGAGATTTGGCATTTGTTATTTTGTAAAGCCATAAACATGGAAATTTTTGGAGTTTTAACATTGTACCATATGACAGGCAAAGCCTGATGCAGGGAAACTCATATTAGCAACGATTGCTCTCTTGATTGCTTCCACTTCGAGCATACTGATTGTACGCATCCTTTTTGTACTGCTTATCAATTCTCTCAATTTTACTGACATACAAAAAGAATTGGAATGAGAAATTAAGATAACTAAACTTATTCATGGTAATATGAATGGTTCATTTCTACAGCCGAAGTTTGGAGGGAGGATAATCGATATTGTCTCGGGAGATATCGGAACACCGGAACAGAAAGCTGAAGCATTAGCTGCAGTTAGGAGCATCATACTAGAGATTTTCCTGATTGTTATAATCGGGTACAAACTGTCTTGACATTTATGCTATTTATATGACCTATCAGTTCGGTTTTGATAGAAGCAAATAAATATTTTCAATCCAACAGCATCTCAAGGGTGCATCATTTTTTTATTGCTTTTGTTTTCCGGTTTCAGTTCAGTTTGCACTGCACTGCGAGCGTGGCTGTTTTCTTCTGCCAGTGAAAGGGTCGTAGCTCGATTGAGAAAGAACTTGTTTAGTCATCTTATTCACCAGGTAAAATCACGATTAAACTATTGTGACAGATTCCAATCATGTGAACTATTGTTACAATGGTTGATGAGTTTTGCAGGAGATAGCCTTCTTTGATATTACTCGGACAGGTGAACTTTTGAGCAGGCTATCAGAAGATACACAGATCATAAAGAATGCTGCAACTACCAATCTGTCCGAGGCCCTAAGAAACTTGTCAACTGCATTCATTGGCCTTGGTTTCATGTTTGCAACATCATGGAAACTAACATGTAATAGCTATTTTTAATCCTCAAAGCAATGTTTTGAAGTTGTATTTATTTAGGATTATCCTAAGTAATCTTACCTTTTTTATACGTTCTAGTGCTGGCTTTGGCTGTTGTTCCTGTAATTTCTGTTGCTGTTCGTCGATTTGGTCGCTTTGTTCGTGAACTTTCTCACAAGACTCAAGCTGCAGCTGCAGCCGCCGCTTCAATTGCTGAGGTTTGTCTGCCATTATAAAATGCAGTATGCAGAAAATCTATGTTTGTTTGAATTCCAGTAGTATAGACAAACCAGTTGAACCTTTATACAAATTGTTTTGTCATATATATATACATATACATATACATATACATATGGGACCTTAAAACCTTTTTGCAGAACACAAATTCGAGCACTATTCTATCGGTTATTGAGTATTGATTGTCATAGTATCTTTTGTGCTGTTGTTTGAGGATATACTAGAAACTAGGAATCCTGTACCATGCATATTAAGATATGTTCTATCTCTTGGAACGAGGTGTGAGAGTCAATAGGGGTATATGTCTGACATGCAATGTTCTATTTTTTCCTCAAATTTTTTTCATGCATTTGAAGGGTCATTATCTGCACACCTATGTCTGAAACGGGTACTTAAAGAAAAAATGCAAAGTCGAAGCAACTAGTGAGTGTCCTATGGCTCCCTTCTGTTGAAAATCAGATACAAAGTTTTTGTATTTTGTTTAGGAATCATTTGGAGCAATTCGAACAGTGAGATCTTTTGCACAAGAAGAGTACGAGATATCTCGCTACTCTCAGAAAGTAGAAGAGACACTGAATCTTGGACTTAAACAAGCAGTGAGTTCCCTAGTGTTATTCAATCCCTCTTTTCCCCCTCTTCCCCTGCCTGATGCAGCAAATAATCTCCTCTCTGATTGCAACAGAAAGTGGTTGGCCTCTTCTTCGGAGGCCTAAATGCTGCATCGACGTTGTCAGTTATTGTGGTAGTTATATACGGAGCTAATTTGACAATCACTGGTTCGATGAGCCCCGGTGCTCTAACGTCGTTCATTCTTTATAGTCTCACAGGTATGTATGCCCCTTGTTGCCTATATTTATGTATATAAATGTGTGCGTGTGTATTTCATTGTCAAGTTTGCTATATACTGTGCTGGTTTTCTACTTTCATTAATTCATTTCAGCTATTCGTGCTTGCAGTTGGATCTTCTGTGTCCGGACTCTCAGGATTATACACCGTCGCAATGAAAGCTGCAGGAGCCAGCAGGCGTGTCTTTCAGCTTCTGGATCGAGCCTCATCGATGCCGAAATCGGGAAATAAATGTCCATTGGGGTTAGTTCCTTCTTTCTTAACGATTCTTTTATATGAATATGTGACGAAATCATTGGTGAATTACCAGCTTCAGTCATGGATTGTGTTATTGGAAGTGAGTGCTAAAAGTGACAAAGCGGCATTCTTTTATTGTAGTGATCAAGATGGAGAAGTTGAGTTGGACGATGTCTGGTTTGCCTATCCATCCCGTCCTAACCATATGGTACTCAAGGTATTCATCTGTTCATACTTATCGTAGCAAGCACGTAATGTCCTGATATAAATGATCTTGTGTTTAGTATTACATGATGCATTTGGTTTTTTCAGGGAATAACACTTAAACTGCAGCCAGGATCAAAAGTGGCTCTTGTTGGCCCTAGTGGCGGGGAAAAGTAATATCTTTATCCGAAGCTTTCACGCTGTTTATAAACTTTTCCGGATTATGTTCAAACACCATTATTGCAGAAAATTATACCATTTCTTTGTCTGCTGCAGAGCACGATAGCAAGCTTGATCGAAAGGTTTTATGATCCGATGAAGGGAAAGATTGTATTGAATGGGGTTCCGTTGGTAGAAATATCACATGAATATCTTCACAGAAAGGTAGTCTTGATTTTACTGACTTCTAAAGTCAATCCAAAAACATAAAATTCACAACAATCTCATAGATTTGAGTCATATCCCAATACCATGTTCTGGTATGTGTTGGATATGAATGCTGAATATGGGTACATTGTAACTCAGTTTGTGACTGTCTGGATAATATTAGAACATGATGAATGTCCTTCTTTGTTGTTCAGATCAGCATAGTAAGCCAGGAACCTGTCCTTTTCAACTGTTCAATAGAGGAAAACATAGCTTACGGATGTGAAGGCCAAGCCAATATTAATGATATTGAAAACGCAGCAGTAAGTTTTTTGTATTTTTCCAGACTATAGTCTATAGGAACCACTATGCCAGGGTGCATTGACATTTAAATGTTGAGAAATTGCAGAAAATGGCCAATGCACATGAATTCATATCAAAATTTCCGGAAAAATATCAGACTCATGTCGGAGAGCGTGGAGTACGGCTTTCGGGCGGACAGAAGCAGAGGGTAGCGATAGCGAGAGCGTTGCTGATGAATCCGAAGATTCTTCTACTGGATGAAGCCACAAGTGCTCTGGATGCTGAAAGCGAATACCTTGTGCAGGTGAGAATATTGCATTGTCCAGATCTGAATCTTATTCATTTAAGAAACCATGTTCTTAAATTGTTAAGTTCATAATTCTCGAGTCCTCTCCCTGTTCGCATATTGCATAGGAACCATGGCTTCTCTATTGAGAATATCACATTATCTGAATCTGAATCTGAATCTTATTCATTTAAGAAACTGTTTTCTTAACTTGTCTAGCTCATAATTCTCGAGTTCTCTCCTTGCACGTATATTGCCTAAGATGCCACAGATTCTCTAATGAGAATATCACATTATCTGAATCTGAGTCTTATTCATTTACGAAACTTTGTGATCTTAACTTGTTTAGTCCATAATTCTCAAGTTCTCTCCTCATACCTGTATTGCATAGGATGACATGGATTCTATATTGAGAATATTGCATTATCTTAATCCAAAACTTATTCGTTTATTAAGAGACCATGTTCTTAACCTGTTTAGTCCATAATTCCTGAGTTCTTGTGCCTATGTTGATAGGATGCCATGGATTCTCTAATGAGAATATCACATTATCCAAATCCGATTATTCATTTGCGAACAATGTTCTTTACTTGTTTAGTCTACTGTCCTCGTCATCTTATTCATTTAAGTAACTGCGTTCTCAACTTGTTTAGTCCATAATTCTTGAATTCTCTTCTCGAACATATATTGCCTATGATGCCATTGATGTTCTAACGAAAATATCGCACTATCCGAATCTGAATCATTATCTTTTAGGAAACTATATTCTTTAACTTGTTTAGTCCATAATTCTTTAGTTCTCCCCTCGTACGTATATTGCTTAGGATGCCATGGGATCTCTAACGATAAATTCGTATTATCTGGATCCCAATCTTATTCATTTAAGAAACCGTGTTCTTAACTTACTTGGACTAAATTTCCAAGTTCTCTCGCGTTTTTGTGTAGGATGCGATGGATTCTCTTATGAAAGGAAGAACCGTTTTAGTGATAGCTCATCGGCTATCAACGGTCCAAAGTGCAGATACCGTGGCAGTTGTTTCTGATGGACAGATTGTTGAAAGTGGCAATCACGATGAGCTCCTTAGCAAAGATGGGGTTTACGCTGCATTAGTTCGGAGACAATTACAAGCACCAAAAACAAACTTGTAGACTGAACTATCTGTCTTGGTAGATAAAATGTTCTTATGTTATTCAAATTGTGTATTATGTATCCGATTCAATTTTCTCAAGATTCTCTTTATATTTGGAAAATGGATCATATCCCCGTATCTGTTGAACATGAATATTTTAGAAGAAAAAAAAATGAAGAATGAGATTACTTTGAACAAATACTGGCATCAAAGATAAAGTAGTCTTTGAACAAAAAGCTAATTGTAGTTTCCTTTGAAGTACGTTTCCTACTCTAAACTTGAAGATTTCTACTCGAGGAAAAACGTCATATTAGGGTATCTGAATCGCTAGAAGATGCCAGCGATATCAGGGAGGGTTTGAATGCCGGAGAAAACGACCGGGTGCATAGTGGCGCCACCATACAAACCCACCGGATTTGGCAAAGTGCAACTGGGTATGACCCTTATGCGCCTAATGAAGATGATTCCAAAAGTTCTTTGAATTCAACCCCTTGGTGAAAACGCATACACTAGCTTTCAAGGCCTTCTAGCCCTTGCCCGGATCTCAGGTTCCAACGCCAACGAGGCTCGCGGAGCTTGTAGAAAGTGTGATTTTCAATGTACTCGGTAAGTTGAAAGGAGGGGATGTGAATGGGAAGGAGCAGGTGGAAAGCAAGGATGAGGACGATCCTGATGGGTTTCAGCGATTGAGAGGATCATTGCGGAACATATCTGCGAACAAGGTTAGTAGTGATGGGAAGAAGTTGTTAGATAATGCTCAAATAAAGTATCTCACATCGGTTAGAAAGTACCTTGTGCTTGATTTATATAAAGGTCTTGATAGTTTTTCTTGTTAAAAATTATTAGAAAAGGCCTCCGCCCGTGCGCTGCAAACTTAGTTCGAATTGTGTTTGTATTAACATATGTCTTTGACATGTCCGTATGCGTTTTATTTTTTTATAAAAAATTTACAGTATTTTTATTGAACTCATTTGTTTTAAAATAAATTAAATGTTCATTAATGTAGCAATTATTGGAATTAAAAGTTGTGAGTAAATTGTCTACATGAATGAATGTAGACGTAAAATAGCTATTACAACCTCTATTAACGAGTGATTAAAGCAGATTTTAATGTCTTTTGCACAGCTTATTCCAATTTTGTGCATATAAATCTGGACACTTTTACAGGTTTGGTTCGAATTTTTCAATTGTTATAACAGCTGGTTTTTGAAGGAATTTAAAACTTGTTTTAAATTATAATTAAATCTGTGATTAATGTCGATTTATTACGTATTTGTTTTGGACAGAAATAACCTTAGTTTTATACTATAAATAAGAGTTGTTCTCAGCTCATTATATAAGCAACAAAAAAAGTTTTCTACAAGGTTTTTTTGCCAATCCAGATTTCTTATAAAAACCTACTGAGTTCTTTTTAAGTTTTACCAAGGAGAAGAGCAGTACCACCAGATTTCACTTCGAAATTTGGGTGCACAAATTGTTGGAGCGCCCGTGCTAATATCGGGGGACGATACGTCTATAGCAGCAACTATACCAGTTAGGGCGAATCTATTTTTAAGGCAGTGGTTTCCATCCACGACACAGTTCTTTCAAATATTTCTGTTATTTTATATTATTACATCCTATCAATACAAACGCCTGTTTTAGAGTAATTATTTCAATAATTTAGAAACATATTATACTGTAAAGATAAAAAATGAACTTATCAAATCGAAATTTTTTTGGAATGATTATTCGAAAAGATGTGACTTTGAAACGCAAAGGTGAGAAAACATTCAACTTTTGAATGGTAAGAATCAAAGACAATTTAGTACAATAAGTGCTTTAAACTGCTTGTTGATTCTTAAATGTTTGCATGCGTAACTTTTTAGTTAAAACATTTTATGTGAAATCGTTTATTTTAATAAAAATGAAATGAGTTTCAAATATGTTTTCCTATAAAATATATGTTACAGCTTTGATGGGCTTCGGTGGTTAAAACCATATTAAAATGATGGGATGATAGAAATGCATGTTCTATAACGTGTATTGAATTTGGTGATTATCATTACTTATGTTTTGAGTTCTATATATTTTGCTTGTTCCGTTCTTATTTTGTAATTAATAAGAACACTAAAATTTTCTATGGCATTGTCAAGAGAAAAATAATCTTTGCATGATTAATGATATTAAAACGATAAAGTATGTGCGATAAATGATGGTCTGTTTCATGCGTTATAGCTATAAATATGTTTTATATAAACATAAATTCTTAGTGAAATTTAAATGCATTTGAGTGAAACTTTATTATTATTTATAGCTATAAAACTAATGAAACGTTTACATTATTTTTATGCAATGTTTAGAAGATGTTTTATGAAACTTTATTATCATATATAGCTATAAATATCTTTTTAATATAATTTGTTTGCATTTATGTTGCAAAATTGAAAAGGCAATGGGAGGGAGTTGTTTCAGCTTTAATTTTCATTTAATATTTATGAGATTAAAAGGGTAAGTTGATTTCAATTTTTAAATCAACGATTCTCATAATTTTAAGCATGATATATGAAGGAATTTATGCATATGGGCATATAACACCGTTTTAGATTTTTTGAGAAATTTGTTGTACAAATAATTTCTTTTGAGACATTTATTAAGGAACCTTGACTATTGTAAATTTTGGAGAAATACGAAGTTGATGATGCTGAGAGGAAAAATTCTCCAAATTTAAATATTCTTATCGAGGAACTATGGTTCTACGTACGAGATCATATTACTTAGACTTATTGTCTATTAATTCGTACTTTTTTAAATACATGAATTTACGTTTAGCCTTTAAGCTAGTCTATAGACTCAGTAAGCATGTTTTAGACTAGGTTGTACTTTAAGGCTAGATGACCTTTTTCTGAGTAGGAAACCTCATCATGTGTATGCTTGATAAAATATTGTTATAAGTAAAAATTATTAAGCACAAGTTTTAAAGAGACCTAAATAAGAAAAGTTTTCATAAGTGACTAATTGAAAGAATTAAGATAGTATGAAAATGCATGTCTATGATTAGTTTAATGAAGAATTGGTATTTAAGCGTGCTTCATGCACCACTTCTCTTTCAAACCTACATGATGCATTACTATTTCAATTTATAAAAGACTATGACTAAATAACTTTTTCTAACTTAGTGCAGAAGTTAAAACAATAAATAAATAATCTTTCAAAGAAAGGTTCTTTTGAGTCATAGTAGATGAAAATTTATAGTCCCTTTAAACTAATATAAATATAATTTAATAAGACATTGGTGCTAACCAAAGGTGTTTAGTAGCCATTAATTTTTGGAATCCGGATGAAGAAAGGAAGAAAAATTGTCTTTACAAGGAATATATTGAAACTCCTTGTAAAACTCTCTTTAGGGAAAAAATTGAAATATCTTTAAAATGTCATTACTCTAGTATGATTGAGTAAAATAAGAAATGCAGACTTTGACATATAAATATTAATTAAATTTTTTGTGGTATGGCATGTGAATTAAAACTATAACTAATCTAGAAAAATATTAGCTTTAACAAATATGAGGTTTGTATAAAAGCTAAGCATACTAAACTTTCTTGTAGACAATTTTTAAATTTAGATCTGAACTTTTTTATACTTTCTGATCTAGAAGAAATTATGCGGGTAAGGGATGAAAACACTGTTACATCACCTTTGTAGATGGTTTTGATATACAAAACTTTATCTCCTTAAGAACTAAAAGTGAAGCTGAGAACTTCTTTCTTAAAATAGAAGTTGAATATCAGCTAGATAGGAGAATAAAACGTGTTAGATTTGGTAGAGATAGTAGATATGGTCTAATTTTTTTAAAGAGGTGTGTGAGAAGAATGACACAAATTGAAAAACCTCTATTCAAATTTTCTGTATAAAATTATTAAGTTTGAAAAATAAAACTTTAGAAGAGATAATGAATTCTTAAGTCATTAGAGAAAAGCCATTCTCTCAGTTACCTCATAAAATTAGACTATACTCCATAAGAATTGTGCAACATATTTGTAATACCAGAAAGTGTGGGGGTGTCTGGCAAAAGTGGTTTAGCCTGACTTTAAGAAAACCTCTATCAAACCTCAAATCGTTGATGCAGTGTTTGTAGTGTATGCTACGTGTAGTGCCATATTGGTTCATGTCTTTACATGATTTCACAATTTTGTGAATCTAGGGTTGCTGTGAGGACTCATTTCCTCTAAAGAAACCTAGATTAAGAGTTGTAACACATCAAGAGAATCATGTCTCTTCTTCTAGTACTCTTGTCAAGGATTCTCTAGAGTTTGAATTAGAGTCTAGAAGAAGTAAAAGATAAAAAGTAGCTACTACCTTTAGACTAGATTTTATAAAACTTTCTTTACTACAGAAATAAGTGATTTAGACTCTAAATCTGAACATATAGCTCAAACTTTCCTGTTAGACAAGGATAAAAAACCTATAGTGAAGCTATAATGTTCAAAATTGGTGCTAGTTTCTGGATAAGTTCAGTTTATGATAAACTAGAATCAATAATGTCTAATCACACTTGAAAGAGATTAATGTGATATTAGGAGTTAAGGGTACCTAAAAATAGAAAATGATTTTTCTTTTAAGAAAAATACTCTATTTTGAAAAGGTGTTAAAAAATTTGACAGTTTTGATGTCATCCCTGTTTGAACTCTTTATGATTCTAGATTACATCTCTTTGAGAATAAAAGAAGTGTTTTCTTGGTTAAGAATGCTAAGGAAGCCTTATGTTCTTAATGAACTATACTCGGCCTGATATTACCTATACCGTGAGTAGGTTAAGTAGATATACTCATAATCCTAGTGGTGAACACTGGATTACACTCAAAATGCTTACTGTAGTATCTTAAAGATACTATAGATTGGCAACTCGAGTTTGTTGGATTTCCTTCAGTTTCATAGGGATTTAGTGATGCCAACTGAGTTACCGATAAAGATGAGGTAAGCTCCGCGAGTGGGTATGTCTTTACCTTAGGTGGTGCAGCGGTTTCATGAAAGTCTGCTAAGCAGACTTGTATCGCTTATTCTATCAATGAGTCAGAGTTTATCGTTCTTAACCTTGCTAGGCAGAAGTCGATTGGCTTAGAAATTTATTAACAGAATTTCCATTGTTGGAAAAAACCGACTACTTCGGTATCCTTATTGTGTGATTCACGAACAACGATATGTGTAGCTGAAAAGCCAAGCTTACAATAGTAAGAAGAGACATATTCGCATAAGGTATGAATCAGTGGGACATTTAATAAGAACATAATACTCTCTTTAGAGTACGTAAAGTAGGAAGGGAACCTAGCTGATCCGATTACTAAAGTGTTAAGTCAAAAATTGGTTCTGGATTCGTCGAGGGGGATGGGTCTAAAGCCCATTGGTTGAGGAATTCATGATGGATACCCAACTTAGTTATCGAAGTTAAATATAGTCAAACGAAACCATAAAGAGTACTCATAGTGTACATTTTTTTACCGATCCCTATGACGAACAATGTACATGCCCAGGTTGAGTTTTATTACTCTTAATAAATTTATAGCCCAAGTCTTGGGTGGTCTTAGTGAGAAAGACTTGATGAATTTATCCTTTTTGGTTGAATAATTACTCTTAATAAGTTCATAACCCAGTGTTGAATGGGTAGTCCTATCGCGAAGGACTGAATGAACTTGCTAGAGAGGATGAGTTTTATAACTCTTAATAATTCAATCCCAAGAATTTAGGATGTTCTATTGAGAAAAACTTATTGAATTCACCGATTAAAGAGGTTGAGTTTTTATTCTTAATGAATTCTTATCCCAAAGTTTGGGTGGTTCATTTTATAAATGAATTTGAAGAATTCACCTATTCTTTTGAGAGGATGAGCTTGAGGGAAGAGCTCTTAATTATTTCATAGCTCTTATTTGAGTGGTTTATGTGGAGATAAACCTGATGAAATAGCTTACGTAAGTGAGAAGGATTAGCCACCTTCTATGAAAAATGTAGGGCTATTTTTCTAATACATTTACTAGAATCCTGAGGTCAGATGGCTATACTTGTTTACATCTGTATATTTATACATTTGTATATTTTCTGACACATCGAGGATTTTCGGTGGATGAAGGGGCTAGTTGTGTGTTATGAGTTCACCCCTATCTTAGAAAGTTCCAGATTCGTTCACTTATGTAAGAGAATAATTACTCATTCCACTATGTACTAGTTCCAGATACGTTCACTAGTGCTTAAGCAACTAATCTCGCTATTGCTCTTCTCACGTTTTTAAACTCAATTTTATGACTCTGTTTTCAAAAGATTCATTAGCATTTGTGGGGGATTGTTAGATAATGCTCAAGTAAATTATCTCACATTGGGTGGGAAAGTACCTTGGGCTTGGTTTATATAAAGGTCTTAATAGCCTCTCCCGTTGAAGATTAGTAGACAAGGCTCCCGTTGAAGATTAGTAGACAAGCGCTCCGGCGGCGGCTTGTGTTCGTGTTAACACATGTCTTCAACAGGTCCGCGAGCGTTCTATCTTTTTATAAAAAATTCGGAAGAATTTTTACAGTGTTTTTACTAAACTCATTGGTTTCAAAATAAATTAAATGTCCATTAACGTAGCAATTATTGGAATTAAAAGATGTGAGTAAATTGTCTACAAGAATGAATGTAGGCGTATTTTGGTTCCAGATTCATTCTGAATTTAATAAGAAATAGCTATTACAACAACTATTAATGAGTGATTAAAGCATATTTTAATCTGTCTTTTGCACAGCTTATTCCAGTTTTGTGCATATGAACCTGGACACTTTTATAGGTTTGGTTCAAATAGTTCAACTGTTATAACAGCTAGTTTTTGAAGAAATTTAAAACCTGTTTTAAATTATAATTAAATCCGTGATTAATGCAGATTTATTACATATTTGTTTTGGACAGAAATAACCTTAGTTTTATACTATAAATAAGAGTTGTTCTCAGCTCAATATATATGCAACAAAAAAAAAGAAGCTTTCTACAAGGTTTTTTTGCCAATCCAGATTTCTTACCAAAACCTACTAAGTTCTTTCTAAGTTTTACTAAGGAAAAGAGCAGTACCACCGAATTCCACTCCAAAATTTGGGTGTACAAATTGTTGGAGCAACCGTGCTAACCTCAGGGGACGATACGCCTATAGCAACAACTACACTAGTTGGGGCAAATCTGTTTCTAAGGCAGTGGATTCCATCCACTACATTGTTCTTTCTAATATTTTTGTTATTTCACATTATTACATCCTGTCAATACTGACGCCCTGTTTTGCAGTAATTATTCCAACATAAGTCATCAAGGAGTAAGAGTGATGACAATGATAGTGTGGATTCATGTTTGCATTTGCATCCAAAGATTGTGCAATGAGGTTATAGTATATATAATATGAAAGGATTAGAGTATAGTCAACTAATAGTAGGCAGTTGCTTAGTTCAGAAAGATTAGTTTGTCTTCACAAAGTCTAAATATGTTTATAGTTATATAGTTTGTCCCAACCTCTGTAAGAGGATTTAGGATAACAATAAGCAGCGGTTCCAACATTTGAGATCCGAGACATCACTTCACTTCCTGCTGCCACCAAACAGGTAATCCAAGGACGATCCGCCACCAAGTGCTGCGTGAACCTTGGTCGTTGGAAGATCCTGGTCAGAGAAAGTTATCAAACTATTTAGTTGATGCACAAGTAAAGCGAAAAAAGTTATTGAACTTGAAGGACATGTTAATTGAACATAAGGATGAGTGATGCATGCATGATTTCGCCGAACGCAAGCAATAAGAAAACAAATCGGTGATCACCATTGACGGCGAGATAATGCTGCAAAAAATAACAGAGGCCATGAAAGCTTCATTTACAAGTCAACATATGGATTCTAGATTCAAAACTGATTCATAATTTAGCAACAAAGAGAGGTCAACTTCCCAACAATAGATAATGATTTCAAAACTCCAAGAAGAAAACGGAAAAAAGGAGATGCTCCAACGGAATCACAACATATTATCTAGAAGTTTAAGCATATGATTTTACTTCATGCAAAGCACACGATGATTATTAGCCTACAGCAAATCATTCATGACAAGTTCTTCATTGATGTTTCTATGTGATAGCTTACCGGTACACAGATGAACTCTAAAAGAACTAAAGTATCTCTGGCATGGAGAAAAAATAACATAGGAGGTTAGCTTCCAATGCGGATGCAGAAGTTACAGATTAAATGGATGTGAATATTTTTCTTTTCTAATTCTATATCATCTATAGACAATCACAAAGACTTGGCATTGATCTCGAAAGTGAGTGACATTATAGATCGTGAAATTTAAGCAAAATGTAATTCATCAATTCATTTCAGAGTATTGTGTAGATCAACAGCAGACATTTGATCAAACATTACTAAACTAAAATTTAAAGACAATTATGACAAGCATTGTACCGTAAGAAAGTTGCCGCACTTCAGGCCATCAGCTCGAAAATAGTTGTTCGTTTTGCACCCTGGAGCGCCAGCAGAGATCTCCTTAGCAACACCCAATGAGGGTCAAGCGTTGATAGGTTTTTCCGAGGTTTCCTTTGCAACTTCAACTTGTGCCCTAGGAAGTTCACTGCTGGTGCCAGAGATAGTGCTGGTGCTGTTTGTGGTGGATGGTTTCGGAGCTTCTCCACTCCCGAAAAGGTAACCCAAAGAACTCTGTCCCCCACCACTGCTAACTCCACGACCCATGCTCTCTAACTTTGGACTTCTAAGCAACTAGATTATAAAGAAAGAAACAAACATTCCAGTAAACAACAAGAGTACTATAGTTATAAACTCGAAAAGTAAATATGATATATGTTTCCGACACGGATTTACTTAATGTTTTCTAAGATTTTGCATATATTTGGAGGATCATAACATCAAACTCAAGTCGGAATATGTGTCTGCGTACTTTTTGAGGCCGAGTAACATAGGCATGTACAAATTCCAAACTTCAATTCAGGCTTCACAAATGGAAGTATCAACACTGCAGATCAAGTAAAGTACAACACATAATGCAGTAGGATTCCCCTTCCCCACAAAAAAAATGACATTTTATAAAGAAATACATCACTTTAAAACAACCAAGGATCATAATCATATGAAGACTAGAAAATTCCAAGCCTAATCTAATGCAAGATGCGGAATATATAATCTCACATTGTGCTGAATCTTCCTTAATGTGAAACTAACAAGCAAATCATCAATAAAAGATCTAAGTAAGACAGCTGCAATAACATAAATGAAACTGAGATACATTCTGATGAAGAAAAAATCCAAATGTATAATGATTTATCATACAATATTCCAGGAAGGAAAGAAAAACCAGAATCGAATTGCCAGATTACGATTTTTACGTCCTGTTAGATCATAAGCAGGAAAAACAGACGGAAGAAAATTGGGATTTTCTCATGAAACAAACAGGAAAAGAGAAATGAGAAGAGATTTGAGCATTGAAACAAACAAACTTAGCTTTTCACCTTGTTTGGGTGTTCTCGGGATCAGATCTGAATTCTGAAGCGAATATAGAGAGGAATGTAAAGTATGGGTGGGGGAAGCAAATCATGAAATATCTGATAACAGAGGGATGCAACATTTTTACCACAATATTCCCATTTTCAAGTGAATGAAATAACAGTGGTTAGATAATATTTTCGACCGGTAAAATCATCAAACGATGGCGGCATGAGCAACAAATTACCAATTTCAAGTATAAATTATTTTAGGGTTTTCAAGGGAAGAAAAAGATTTTAATGTAACATGACGTTACCGTAAAAAAATCGAATTAAAAATTTAGTGACTGTATAGAAAATTTTAAAAGTTTAATATTTAAAATGTAAACATCCTAATAATTTAGGGACTACAAACATAGTTTACCCTAATATTTTTTCATACAAAAGAACAAAAATATAACATAAAAAACAAAATGACATGAAAAGAAAAAAAAACTCAAAACATTCTCTTGACTATGTCATTTATCATCCATAGAATCCATGAAATAAATTTTATTGTCTTTGTCTAACTAGACGCTTTGTTGATCAATAAAATCAATCTTGCAAATTATTTTGTTAATCGTTTTGAAAACGTTGACAAATTGCCACAAAAATCTAACCATACGAGACCGTCGACTTTCTTTGACTAGGGGCGTGTATCGTGATGATCACTACACAAGTGTCAAACTACTACAAAGATAAACGAGAACGATGTCATAAGACAGACAAAAACGTGCTACAAGACAGAAAAATCTGTCATAAAGCAGATGAAACAAAACACATCAAGATAAGCAAAATTGAAGAATACAAAATAAATGAAATTCATATTAAGAACTAACATAAAAAAGAAAATATTGAGAAAAATAAAAAAAAATAAAAAGAGCGTCGACAGTCGATAATCATTATAAGATTGGTGTTGTCGTCGATAACACACAAAAATAAAATAAAAAGAACGATAGTGAGAAAGTAGGGGTGTTCAAACGGTCGGTTAAATCGAATTAACCGATCAAACCGAATTAGTTTGGTTAAACGGTCGGCCACCAATTTTTTTTGGTCGGTGAACGGTTAAAGAATTTTTTAAAGTTTAATTATCGGTTAATTCGGTTTAAAATCGGTTAAATAACCGAATTACCCTAAACATAATAAAAACTAAATATATTGTTTATATTAAGCCCATACCCATTAAAATTCTAGAACCCACTTCTACTCCAAATGAAAAATCTAATGTTTAATCTAAATTTCTAATGTTTTTATCTATGTTTAGATATTGTTTAAATTAAATACAAACGATCTTTGTGAACTAAAAATATTTCCAAGGGTTTTTATTGTGCAATAATTTTGATTAGGGAAAAAATTGATATATTTCGGTTAATTTAAAAACCGACTGAATTAACCAAAATTTGTTCGGTTCAGTTATTTTTTTCAAAAAAAGTTCGATTCGGTTCATGGTTAAAGATTTAAAATTTTTAATTAATTCTGTTCGGCCACAAACCGAATTAACTGTTTGAATACCCCTACGAGAAAGAAAGAAAAGAGTGGTTAATCCTAATTCTCTTAAAATAAAAGAAGTTATTTAAATATAATATATAAGTAGCTAAACTTTGATTCAATTACTAAATGATCACTAACTTTGTAAAAACAGTTTATCCAAGAGAGTGACCCATGTAATTTACCCAACATAAAATTAAAAAATATTGGATAAAGTAGGCTAGAGGTCACTAAATTATTTAAAAATAATTTTCTTAGTCACTAAAGTTTTTAAATTATAAAATAATCATTAGACTTTGATTCAATTATAAAATGGTCCTTACTGCTGATTTTTTTTTTATATTTCGATAAGTTCAAAGATCATTTTGTAATAGTTTAACAAGTTTGAATGAACATTTTGTAACAGTCCGATAAGTTTAACTGACCATTTTGTAATACTTGAAAAAAATAATGAGAATCTCGTAATCAAATAAAAAATGTAATGTCTATTTTATAAATTTTGAAGTTTTTAGTGTTCAAAAAGATTTTTTTACATTGTTAGTGATAGCTAGTGTATTTTACCCGATAACATTCATAAACTGAATTTAACAATTAAGCGAGAAAATAGAAACACCAATGAGCAGAAATTACATTCAAAACTCAGAGGAAGCGTTTGATTAGGGTTTGTAAACTCCCAAAAAAATCCTTTGTTTTTCCTCCAGAAAAAATGCTCTAAGCTCTATAATTATCAAAATTCTAGGGTTTTATGTTTTCTTCTTCCGTCTCCATTTCCTCTCCCACTTTCAACTGGTAAGCCACCGTTGATTTGATTAGTTTCGGTTATTCTCTTATCCGTTAATCTAATTACTTCGATGCTGTTCTTTTGGTTTAATTATATAAAAGATTTTCCTTATTAATTATTGTTATTTATGTTTTATATTTGCTGTTTGGTTGCTGAGAAAGTCGATGGTAAAGGATCGGTAGCAAAAAGTTTGAACTTATCTTATGTGGAATTTTCTTATGGATTTGAATTGAAATTCGATGTCTATTCCCAAACGTGGCTTTTGAAGTTTTTTGTTGAATGCAGTTGAATTATGTAAGTTAGAAAGAAAAAAATTGTTTCCTTGATTTGTGAATAAAGGAAGGAATTTGATTTTTGAGTGGATATATAGTACGGTTATATTGCGCTTAATATCGAAAAGTTGAAGGGATATGCTTTTAGGGAGTTCTGATGTGCAAATCGTTGTTGTGTAGTGTTATGCTGCTTCCATGTTGGATCTTTATTCTTTTGTCTGTTGAGAACTGACTTTTACTGAGTTGTCAACTATATAGTTTTATTAATTTTCTGATTTCAATGTGATTTTCCACAGCTGATTTCGAGACTTGAGTTGAAGGTCATACCTGTGCTACCGGCTTTTTGTTCTAGAACTGCTGGTTTAAGTAATACAATTTTTTAGATGTATGCTCAAGGGAATCAAAATCCTCATCCAGGGCAGGGTCCTCAAAAACCCATGACATCTGCATATCAACAGTGCCTGCCTGGTCCACCTCCTCTACCTCAATTCCAGCAAGGCCCTTCAAGCTTTACATTTTTTCCACACGGTCCTGCCGCGCCTTGTCAAATTCCACCTTGTGGTAGGTTGCCAATTACAGGTCAATTTTATCCATACCTGCCTTTGCATGTTCATGCAGGCGCCTCATTGCCTCATCTGTATCCGACTGCTCTACAGAACTCACAACATAATTCACATTTAGGTAGCCAAAATGCACCTAATATGCCACAGTTGGTGCTGCCTCCTATTAGTACATCTCACCCAGAAGTTTCACAGACCCAGCCACCCTCTAGAGCATTACCTCCACCACCAGCACCAGCACCTCCTCCTCCTCTATCTCAAGAGCAAGTATTTTATGGAGCATCTGTGAATCCACCTCAGCAACGGCCAGGACTTCAGCATTTATCACCACATCCACCTTTCCCTGCTACAACGAGTTTCTTCACTTCAGCTCCACTTGGAAGCTTCATACACTCAACAAGCATAAATCTTCATACTGCTCCACTTCCACCACCACCACAGCTGACGCCATCACTGCCACTACCACCTCCACCCTCCTCTCCACTGCCTATTCAACCATCTCCTCCACCTTCCACTTCTATAGCCATTTCATCTTCTAAGCCTGCCCAGAATGATTCCAGCTTGCCCTGCAATCTTGATAATGATGGGTCTAAGTTAAGTGCTTCAGGTTCTATGGACGAAGCAATGACTCCAAATCAGGCCAACCCTAATTTAATTGCAGGTGATGACTCTTTGAATGAGGGAGGGGGAAATGCTTGCAATGTGGGTTTTATGGTTGGAGATAAGTTATCATTACAAGAGGGTTTGACCGTGGATGTATCTTCCCCTCATAAGCCAACAAATAAAAATGTTATTGAAAGGATTAAAGATGAACAGCAACACGATTCATCTTTGAGGCCTTCAGAAAAGGTGCCTTCAGAGCAACACTGTCCTTTGGTGATTGCAGCTGCATCACATTCACCTGGTGATTCTGACGTGGAAATGGAAGGTTTGTATTTTTACTATGATTATGCTACCGCATGTTTACAACTTTTTTTTATCTCCGGCTCATTAAAGTTAAATCTTTTAAGGTCAAATAAAAAGATTGTCCATTCACATGTTATGAGCCCCAAAAGAAACAGTACTGATCCTTTTGGGATAGACTTTTGAACTTATTAATGGTCATTGTAAACTCAGCAGAGAAGAAATTATATTTTATTATGTATATCACTTTATCTTATGAACTGTATTCTTAAGTGTATTTTCTAAGCATCTGTTTACCGTTGCATGCTGATCTTTTTTATACTTGTTTATATATTCTGGTTGGCGATTTCAAGATGATATCACCCAAATTGAAGATCAGGGAATGAATCACTCATCCAAAGGCCTGAACAGTCAGTGTGATATCAACAACAACGTGCTTAGTGTAGAAGAGCAGTTATACTTTCACCCAGTGCAAATGTCGACAGATGGCAATGCAAACAAGGACATTTTATCAGAAAAAGAATCAGCTGTTGGAAGTTCAAGATTGGTTAAAGAAGGTCATTAATATCTATTTGCCATATTAATCTTTTTTTTAGGTTCTCTTGTTCCTTGCTTTATCAATATTTATAGCTGATGGCTCCAGAATGCAGTTATTACCTAATTCTGTAATGTCCCAGCATGTTCATTGACATGTCTTTATGTCTTGTAATTTTCTCTAATCCGTTGTATGCTTAGCGAGTTTAAGACATTTTCCCTGTGCAATTCAGATCCTGAAGGTATAGCCAATACTGACCAAATGGCATTCAGTGCATCTGTTTCCAAAATTAACTCAGTCAAGTCTACTGCACCTACTAAACAACCTCTTGTCACTAGTTTGGAGAAATCAAATACTTCTAGTCAACTTGCAAAAAGTGACTGTCCATTCAGACTTATCCAAGACTATGCTTCTGATGACAACTTAGAAAATGTTGAGGTTGGTTCGAGTGCTGATAGTGATAAGTTACGGAAGGAATCTAGACTAGAGAGCGAAAATGTGACTCTTGGTTCTCAACATAAATTGGATAAGTTTGGGCGATTGATACGGGATGGTGCCAGTGATAGTGACTCAGACGATTCTTGCTATTTTGGGAGGTATAGAAGGGGAAAACCTCGGAGCAGAAATCAGAGCCATTCACCTTTAGATAGAAGGAGAAGAAGTCCACAGAGGAGAAGGAAGAAGCGCAGCCTATCTCGCAGGTTGTTTGTTTTTGTGGGTTTGTGGCTTTGAGTTTTTCTTATTTTTAATTGATATTGAAGAAATTTGATTTCTTAAGAATGTTGTATACCCTACGTTGTAATTCTTGTTTATGATCTGTGGAAATTTTTAAATTTCTTTCTTGTTGTTTTAGTTGGTCTCCCAGAAACGGGAGAAGCAGGAGCAGGTCTCCCAGAAACCGGAGGAGCAGGAGCAGGTCTCCCAGAAACCGGAGGAGCAGGAGCAGGTCTCCCAGATATCGGAGAAGCAGGAGCAGGTCTCCCAGAAATCGGAGAAGCAGGAGTAGATCTCCCAGTTTTCAGCATACAGATGAATTCAGTGGTGAAAAGAAGAGACGAGTGAAGGGACAGATGCCATTCTGTTTTGACTTCCGTCGAGGCAAGTGCTACCGTGGAGTGTCTTGCCGTTACTTGCACCATGATTCTGGCAAGAGTTATGAATCAAGGTGGCAAAGGAGCAAACAGTATCCGGAGTTGCCTCATACTTCTAGGACTAATAATGCTTGTGAAGAGATCAAGCAGAGCTCTGAGAGAAGAGAAGATTCTGGTGATGGAGGTGTTCATTATGAAGATATTCAATCCAATGAGTATCACGTGGTTAAATCTGATGGATCTAGAGACGTCCTGGCCTCTTTATTTGAAACACATTTGTTGGAAAAGAAGCAGGAAGGGCCTAATCCTGTCAGTCATGAGAATTATCAAGAAGCAGGTGCAGAATCTCAAAACCGATCAATTATTGATAGCTCATCAGTTGGCAATATGGATACACTGAAGTCATGTGCTAATGCTTCTCAGAAAGTACCTACTTCTTTCTCTGGTCCTTTAGATCCAGTGTGTCAAAATGCTAATTCCCAGCCTCAACAATCAGATAACTCATCCATGTCTGATTCTTTACCATGTAAAACATCAACATCCTCATTAAATAGGCTCCCAGAGAGTAATGTTCATCCGCATGCAATGAAGCTCCATAACCATCCTGGCCATATATCCTCCCCTTCTGTCCTATGCTCCCATGGTAAAGATAATCCACATACGAAAGAGCAGCAAACTTCATCTTCTATGTTTCAATCTTCTGGGGAAAGCTTTCCTTCTTACATGTTACCTAGCCAAGAGGCTTACTTTGCTCTACAGCCAAATTCGTCCGTGACTTCCCTACCTCTACCTCCACCTCCACCTCCTCTTCCGCCTCCACCACCATCACTGGATTCAACTGTAACTCCCAGTGTTTCGTCACATTTTCAGCAGAGTTACTTTCCTCTAAGGAATGTTTTTGGTTCTCAGATTATCCCAAGACCTTACCTTACTGAATTGCCTGCATGTTCTCAATCTGATGGGGTTCAACAGAGAGCTTATCCTCCAATTCAGGATGTTAATCAACCTATCTTGCAGGCTTCTTTACCTGTGTGTAATCTACCTGGACCACCTAGTATATCAAGAGATGATGGTTTAACACAATCTCCAATGCATAACGTTATTGCTTCAAATTCCTTTTCCCAGGGCAACATTCATCCTCATACTCTGCCCTGTTCACAACAGTTGCTGGGAAACAAAATGTATCCATTTTCCTCTGAGAGTTTGCCACCAAGTGGAGTTTCTTACTCATCTTCATATATTCATCCCTTTGCGCAGCAGCAACCACCGCATAGTTCACACCACCCTACAATTGATGGCTTTTATAATCTTGGTGGAAGGATGAATTCTTTGTTAAAAGTTCCACCAAATATTGGGGACACATCTTCTTACCGAGTTGACATTGGAGGATCAAGTAGTTCGATTCCTAATACAAATGCATCTACTTTTGTTCAGCCAATGAACACCAAATACAATTCTGATATTCTAAGGCAAGAAAAAAATATAGCCTACAACAAGACTCCTTTCAGTTTGGCTCATGATCCAGTTCATGGGAGAGGTATTGGATCTCAACAAGCAACTTTCTCACCCAATTCTTCCAGGGCCTTTGGGCAGAATTTTCTTAGAACAGGTGGTGACCAATATGATCCGCTCTTTGATAGCATTGAGCCATCTTCAAGTTTATCTAGAAAAAATAGTTGTATTCAAAAGTTGGAAGTAACAGGTGACTCTGACATTTTACTGGGGCTTAGTGGTTCCAACAAACCACTGAATGTGGGGGAAAACAACCAGAGGAAAGATGCTGCAGCTGCTGCTTCTGTGGCATCTGCAGGCAATGAGGAATTTGGTGAGACTGCTGATGGTGAAGTTGGGGCCGTTAAGAGTGGAAGCCCGAGTAATCCGGCTGAAATTAACATGGCTACTAGTGAGATTGAGATTGACCAGATAAAGTCTCCAGGGAAGAGCAAGAAGAGCAAAGATTCCAGATCAATGAAGCATTTCAAGGTTGCCCTTGCACGTTTTGTGAAGGAGCTTTTAAAGCCATCATGGCGACAGGGTAATATGAGCAACGAAGTATTTAAGACTATTGTGAAGAAGACTGTTGATAAAGTATCAGGAGCTATGAAGAGCCACCATATTCCCAAATCTCGTGCAAAGATTGATCGTTACATCGAGTCATCTCAGCAGAAACTGACGAAACTTGTGACGGTAAATTCTCTTTTTTTCCCTCCTCGCAGTAATTAACATAGCAGCGGCATCAATTTACAGGATGTTCTTCCATTTTGTTTGTGTTTATTTTGATAATTTGTTTTGATAATTTGATTTGTCATTTTTGTTGGGTTATTTTACTTTCAGCTCTGAGAACCCATGCTTGGAATTAACTACAAGCTTCCTTGTAGAATAAGTATTTTGCAATAGAGAACACATAGTAATGTTTTATGAAATCTACGCCTTTTAGTGGTGACCAGTCCCTTTCTATCAGACTTCAGTCTTGATAACGTTTTCTCACATAAAATCTTGACCGAATTGTAGTTTTACAGTTCATTCTATAGTTATCGGTTCAAGAAATCAAGTTTTGGCTCGTCTTTCATGAAGTTCCATACAGCTTAAACATTTGGTTGAAAGATTGATTTGTAGACTGCCTTACATTTTTGTTGATGATGGTGATTTAAAATTTCAATTTGGTAACATTATTTCCTCATCATTGCAGGGTTATGTTAACAAGTATGTTAATGTGTAAGATGTCATCGATGTTGATCTGCAACACTATCATCAACAGGTCAGTTTTTCTTTCATTCGTAACTTGAAGTTGAGGACTACGTGCCTGTGCCATTGAAGCTTTTGCAAGTTGGTAAGTCATTTTGTTGCAATGGATTGAGAAAAAGTCGCGATATTTACGAGTTGGTGGTAAAAACTCAGTTTGTATAGTTTGTAATGTTAGGATAGTTTTATGAAAAAGGTGAAAATGGCAAGATATTGCTATGTTACTCAAAGTAGGATGTGAGCGTTGGATACGAGTATATGTTAACTATGGTTTTTGAATATGCATCAGACACGGTTGCTTAAAAGAATTGATGAGTAACATAAAAATGTAATGTTCACTTGAAAGGGATGAATATCTTTGTCTTTCATAGTAAGAAAACAGTGGAATTATACTTTCTTTGTATATTGTTCGCTGCCTGCATATCGTCAATCTTTAATAAAATTTCTTTTGCCAATTGTGTTGTTCATTAACTGTACAATAAAAGAATAAAATGGCCGTCCCCTGTTAACTGGTGTTGTCTTAATCGTGTTCTTGTATTTTTTTGTTTTATTTTTTGAGATAATAATAATAAGAGAAACTTTGATACACAGGACGTGTAAATTTTAGTTTATACGTGCCTTTTAGTTTTAAGGGTTAGGGTTTTAGTTTAAGGTTTAGTGGTTTAGGTTGTATGATTTAGAATTGAAGGTTAGTGTTTAAAATTTAGTGCATAGGGTTTAAGGTTTAGGGTTTAGTTTTTTAGGGTTAGGGTTAAGAATTTAGGATTTGGGTTTTTATAGTGTAAATACACATGCTTGTGTCTGTGTATCAAAGTTTTACCCTAATAATAATAGTTAATTTTATTGAATAAATAGAGAGGAAATACAACAAAAATTTATGATTTTGAAAATAAAAGTACAAAAGTATAATAATCACATTAATTGACATCTTTTTGAAAAAAAACATTAGATGTTGAATGGTAAAAAATGACTAAACAAGGAAAGGTTGCTTTTTTAAACTAAACTAAAAAACAGATATAAACAAAATCACTGTTGACAGTGATGGATTAATACTATTAACACTAATATAATAGTAGAACATGACAACGGGTTCTATTATAATTGAAGTGCTACATATCAGAGGTGGTTGAGGATGAGTATATATTAATATGATAAATCAATTCGAGATTTAAAGTGAAAAGATTAACAAGATAATCAAATAGTCGTTTTATCTAAAAAATTTAAAAAAACTTACAAAAATAAGCAAAAACGTGCTAGTATGTGCTACAAGAGTAACAATTTTTTTTGTTACAATAGCATATAAAAACACCCACCATTTTCTTAAGAAAATGAAAGACTTGTTAAATAAATAAAAAAAAGGTAAACTACCTAAATGGCCAATATACTATAGATAAAGTCGTAATTTTACTACAATACTATTTTTCGAAGTAATTAAACCACCATACTATTAATTTAGACTCAATGTGACCACCTGCCGTTAGAACCTAACAGTAGGGTGACGTAACAGTTAAAAAAAGGAGTATAATTACACATTTAGTCTCTCCTATTTACATATTCTTTCAAATTAGTTTTAATTTTAAATTAATAAAATAAATTAATTATTTAATTAGGTGGTGACACACTGTAATACCTATTTTTCGTATGAGTCTTAAATTAAATTCAAACTATTTACCTTATTTAAATCAAATCCTAATTAAATAATAATAAAAAAAGCAACAGCATGGCATGGTCTCCTGCACCAGCCATGCCTTGCCAATTCCACCCATGTCCCTGCCAGTCATTACATCTTCAATTTCTCACACTATCTATTCACTCCCTCATCCAACTTCAACCGGGCACCCACCCCATTACTCTCTCTCTCTCTCTCTCTCTCTCTCTCTCTCTACAAATTGTTTCACCTCTCTTTAAGCTTAAAAAGACCGGCCCCGACTTCCCCATTTTCGGAACTTCTTCTTCAACCTTTTCTCACCCACTAGAGACCATTGATCCATCATTCATTACATTCATCATTTAGAACCAGCCAAGACAAAAAAAAACACACCACCATTTTTACCTTTTGATTCGGCAGATAGAGACCCATCTTTATCTTTACCTTCGTCTTTTACACCACTACCACCATCGTCCCTGTCACCACCATTCATCGAGAAACTACCACCTTCAAAATCACTCACCGTCAATCTCCTCTCCCTCACCCAAACCTTTTCCCTGTAGAATTTCGTTTGGAGTGATTAATCGAGTCTTGTAATCGGGATTTTTAGTCAAAGGGGAGAATCGAGAGTCGCCAAAGGTTCCCGTCGGTGGAAACGGCACTCCAGTGAGGTCGCCACCGACGAACGACAGTTGGGATGGAATGTATTTCTATCGAGGGAACTGGGGAAGAGAACCCTTTATTCTTGCGTTTTCACACAGAAATGAAAATGAAAGTTTTTTCCTCGTCTTATTTTATTTTCATGCTATTCAAAAATTTATTACTCTTTCTGTCTCAGTTTTTTTTTATTTTAAAATTATTTCACTTAAAATATTTCATTAAAAAAATTAATAATTTTTAAAAGATATATATTTTTTATATTTTTTATTTTTTAATAAAATAAAATTTAACTTTTTAAGAATAAAAATTATCGTTTTAATTATTTTATATTATTTTTTATATATATATTTTTTAAAATTACGTGAAAAAGTCGATAATAGACTTTTTTTTTTTGGAACGGAAAGATATGTCATTTCATTATTTAATTCAATGCTGTATTTTGACCCTCAAATGGTGTTGCTCTTCATCCTTTTTTAGGGTAATTTATGTTTCAACCTTCCATTTCTTATTTTTATGCATCTTCATCCCTGTATCGTCATTTAATATATATACCATATATATCATATTGCATCCATATGTTTATATATTTATATATCATACGGTTATAAGCATTACATATATATTTCGTATATTATATGTATATATTTACATGTTTTATTATATGTGTATGTATATAATTTATTTCAGTTCTTTAATTTCTGTATTTAAATTCTGCATATTTATTTATTTATTCGTTTACGGCCTTGCGGTGACCTGAACCAGGGTATGATCCGTATTATTCATGGCCCGATTCGCTTACTAACATTTAATTTCAGCTTTTTAATTTCTTGTACTTTACTTTTTGTTCGATCCGGTCCTTCTCCAGATACTTTAATTTACGCATTTACTTTTGTTGCAAATTTAATTTACGTAATTTATATTTTGTATTTATTTAATTATTTAACTTTAATTAATTTTATACATGCATTTATCATGATTTGTTCGTATGTAAATGTCATGTTTCATTAATTGCATTAATCTAGTTTAGTACCCTAGGTCCTGATATTCTAGTGGGAGTGTCGTCTCGATTCTTCAGGCGTCATATCTTTTGGTATCGTGGGTTGCAGGTTAGGTTGTTCGAATTACATGCTCATGCCTTTATACATTTTTTGGGATTAAATTTTAAATAAAAATTTGAATTTTTATTTTCTTGTAATGATAACACAAAATTAATGCAGTACCAATTTTGGGCGTTGTGATATGCTAATCATTTTTCACTCGTAATCGATTCCCGAATCCAAATGTTTTAGAATCTCTAGTTATTTTTTATACGGTGTCCGGCCTACCAAAAAGTGGCCGGTGGCGACTCCATTCATCTTTTTAATTATAATGGTATTATATTGGGAGTGTCATCCCGATCTCTGAGTGTTATCTCTTTTGATGCCATTTCTGAATAAATCATTTCATTTCCAAACATTTCAATATTTTTAAATTATTATTATTTTAAAATTTTAATTTTCAAAGAAAAAAACATTGATGACACACGTGTCAACACCTATTTAGAGGAGGAAAATGAAATCAAGCATTATGCCTACAGAGGTATTCAAACCTAGGACCCCTTTCGGGTATAAAAAGTGGCTTAGCCACTGTACCAAGCACAACTTTGGGCTATAAATCACTAACTTCAATATATATATGTCTTAATGTTTTCTACATCTATTTTTTTTAATTTCACATATATAATTATCGAATTGATTTTTTTAATTTAATAAAATTTTTAAATTATAATAGAAATTCATTTAGAAAACCCAAACTCTAAATGCTAAATAAATTTTTATTATAATTTTAAAAATTTAAATTATAATAAAAATTCATTTAGCGAACCCTAAACACTAAATCCTAAATACTAAACCCCAAACCTTAAACCCTAAACGCTAAATAAATTTTTATTATAATTTTAAAAATTTTAAATTATAATAAAAATTCATTTAGCGAATGCTAAACCCTAAACCTAAACCCTAAATGATAAACCTAAACCCTAAATACTAATCCTAAATGCTAAACTTTTAACTGTTTAGTGTTTAGGGTTTAGCATTTTGAGTTATATATGTGAAATTAATTTGGTGATTATATATGTGAAATTAACGTTTAGGGTTTAGGCTTTGGGGTTTAAGGTTATATATGTGAAATTAATTCAATGATTATATATGTTAAATTAAAAGAATAGATGTAGAAAACAATAAGACATATATATTTAATTTAGTTATATAAGTCACAGAGTTGTGCTTGGTGTAGCGGCTAAGCCATTCCTTAAACCTCAAGGGGGTCCCGGGTTTGAATCTCCTTGTAAGTAGAATGCTTGATTTATTTTATTAATTTAAAATTAGGAATAAATTAAAAGAATGTGTAAATAGCAGGGATTAAATATGTAATTATACCCCTTTTTAACTGCCACGTCACCCTGACATCAGACATTGAGTCCAAATTAATAGTATGATGGCTTAATTGCTTCAAGAAATAGTATTGTGGTCAAATTGCGACTTTATCTATAATATGGTGGTCATTTAGGTAGTTTACCCATTAAAAAACACTCGCATCTAAAAACGAAAGAAGATGAGAAAAATAGATATATAGAAGGGATCTATGATTGGGCCTTAAGGCCCCCAATGTTGACAACCAACTAATTGTACTAGTTTTTAGTCGATAAAAAAGATTTAGGGTGAGAAAAAAACTAGTAAATTTTTTAGCTACTTTTCATATTGTATTATGTTTTATATCTAACATTAGATATTTTGGGTCTCATATTCGTGTTTTTGTAATTAGATCATGTCAAGAATTATCAAATGTACTTGGCTACTAGTTTAGGTCTATTTCACTCATTCATCAACATTAACATAGGAGTAACATGTCAATGTGGCGCATGTGGGATGGAAGTTCATAAATGGTAGGGTCTAACAACTTTCTCTAGCTCTCGTTTTATGGCATGTTGGGTTGGTTGAGACTTCATCATATACACGAATGAATCGGACTCAATATCATAGTTATAGAGTGTTAAGCAAAGACCAAGACAGTAAAAAGATAGAAAAAATATGAGAGGAAATCAGTTTCCACTATTTTTTCGCTGCTTTTTCAGAGACCCAAAGCTCTCTTTTATGCATGCAATAATGACGGTTGCAACTGAATACACACTGGTTTAACAGCATATTAACCATTTAAACAATATAATTGCTATACAGTTCAATATTCACCCTACTTCCTTTGCTCTGGAAGAATTTCTTGAAGCGAAACCACTGGGAGTTTCCTTCTAAGTAGATCGAACTGGCCAACTGCTAAAGGTTTAGTGATCGCATCGGCTAATTGGCTATCAACTGATATGTAGTTGACCTGAAGTTGATTTTCTGCCACTTTTTCTCTTACAAAATGCAAGTCAAATTCGAAGTGTTTGGTTTCCACATGCAAGACAGGATTTGCAGTCATGGCAATTGCACTCGTAGTGTCACACCAAATACGAGGAAGCTCAGTTTGTTCAATCCCTAGTTCAAAAAAGATAGCTTTGATCCACAAGACTGTTGAACATCCCACAATCTAAAATACTAAGAGGATGAAAGAAATAATCAAAAGAAAGAAAAAAAACTTGCTTTATATTGCATTCGGTGTGTTGCAAAAGATAAACATACAATCGTTGTTATAGGCAAAAAAACCGACGGTTGAACATAAAATTAATTAGACTTAATTATGTTAACCTACAATTAAAGTTAAACCTTTAATTAACTTTCATTAAACATCAATTGATCTTTGATGTTACTTAATCAAACTTTAATTAATGTGTTGGTATTGGTGTTTCAACACTCCCCCTTTAATACCAACTTCTATTTTACTTTTCATGTTGAGCTGACAACAAAAGCTTTTGAGCTTGTTGCCACTCAAGCCTTTTGTGAACATGTCTGCCACTTGATCTTCTGTCTTTATATGTTCAAGTTTGATTTCTTATTGCAAGACTTTTTCTTTTACAAAATAATAATGCACCTCCATATGTTTAGTTCTTGCATGAAAAACTTGATTCTCAGCTAAGCGTATGGTCGACAAGTTATCACAGTATAGGGTGACTGTAAACTTCATTCGCTGATGCAAGTCCTCTAACAATTATAAAAGCCAGGTACTCTTTTGAGCTGCCATTGCTGCTGCACGGTACTCTGTTTCTGTGGTTGACAAAGACACTGTGGGTTGTCTTTTGCTACACCAAGAAATTGCTCCAGATCCAAGTATAAACACATACCCTGTAGTTGAACGTCGGGTATCATGGTCACCTGCATAGTCAGCATCACAATAGCCACTAGCTTGCAATCTCCACTTTTTTTGTACAGAATACCATGATCAATGGTACTATTCACATATCTCAAAATTCGTCGAACTACTTTCAAGTGAGATTTCTTTGAATTTTGCATGTATCGACTCACAACGCCAACTACAAAAGAAATACATGGTTTTGTTAAAGCTAAGTAGTTAAGACTATCAACTAGTTGTTGGTACATCGTATCATCTTCTAAATCTTTCCCTTCATTAGCACATATTTTGGCATTTAGTTCAATTGGTGTAGAAACTGACTTGCAATTGAGCATTCCAAACTTTTCAATAGATCTTGGAAATACTTTCTCTGATAAAGAAAAATTTCTTCCTCGGTGTGATCAATCTCTAAACTAAAGAAGTGTCTAAGTTGCCCAAGTTCTCTCATCTGAAAGCAAACTAATAAATTCTTCTTGGTTCTAAGAATTTCATCCTCAAAATTACCAGTGATGATTAAATCATCCACATATACTAGCACAATAACTGGTTTTCTGTCAATTGCTTTCACGAACATACTGGAATCTAAATGAGCCACAAAATAGCCACTATGAGTTAGAAACTCAGCAATCTTACCATACCAAGTCCTAGGTGCTTTCTTCAATCCATACAACGCCTTTTAAAGCTTACATACATACTCAGGATGATCAATACTTCAAAAACCCATTGGTTGGTCCATGTAGATCTCTCGATCTAGCTTCCCATGCAAAAATTCATTTTTCACATCTATCTGCCATAAATTCCAATCCTTGCTAGCTGCTAGTGCTAGTAGGACTCAAACAGTTATAAGCTTTGTTACTGGACTAAATATTTCATCATAATCTCAATCAGTTGAGAGAATCCTCAAGTTACTAATCGAGCCTTGTACCTCTCAATCGATCCATCTATGCGATACTTTATCTTATAGATCTATTTACAAGAAATAGGCTTCACATCTCTTGGATTTGGTACGGACTCCCAAGTTTGATTTTGGTCAAGTGCAACAATCTCGCTTCTCATTGCTTCAATACATTCAGCTTTTTGAGAAGCTTGTTTGAAGGTTTCTAGCTCTTTTTCATCACCTTTTCTACTATTACAGTGTTAGCATATTTAGGATTTGGCTTCTTGATTCTTGTTTATCTTCTAAGTGGTGTTGCTTCTTCTATTTCACTTAGCTCACCATCTTCGATCGATTGCTGTTGAATACCAATCTGCCATGAAGTTTAAGTGACGCCTTCTTCTTTATCATCATCAACAATTTTAGTTTTATCTAGAATTAACTAAACTTGAGAATATTGTAAGTCTCTCTTGAGAGTGTTTGAGTCTGGCAATAACTCTTTATCTGATGACCACTATAAAGATGCTTCATCAAACACCACATTACGAGACACATAACATTTTCTAGTTGTAGGATCACAACATTTCCACTCTTTCCTTTGGTTGTCATACCCTACAAAAATACACCTAACAACTTTCTTTTCCATTTTACTACGTAAATGGTCAGACATAAATACATAACACACACTTCCGAAAACTCGAAAATAGCTATCTATTGGTTTTATTTTCCATAATTTTTCAAAAGGTGAAAGAAAATGTAACCTTTGTTGAGGAAGTCTGTTGATCACATAAGCTGCAGTTTTCATTGCTTTTGCCCAAAAATGACCTATAACATTTCTTGCATGAAACATACTTCGACATATTTCTGCCAAATGTCTATTCTTCCTTTCAGCTATACCATTCTCTTGCGGAGTGCTAGCACATGTGAATTGATGACGTATTTGATATTCTTAGAGAAAATTTGCAAACTCATCTAAAGTGTACTTTCCTCCATTATCTGTGCGTAGCCAACAAATCTTTTTGCCAACTTCTGTTTCTCAACCCCTTTAAATTCTTTAAACTTTGAAAGAATATCAGATTTTTCCTTCATAAAATAGATCCACACATATCTGGAAAAACCATCAATGAAATTTACCATGCACTTCATCCCACCAATAGAGGTTTGTTTAACAGGTCCAAACACATCATAGTGGATTAACTCTAATGGCTCATTTGCTCTATATTTTGACTCCTCATATGGTAGTTGATGTGCTTTTTCGTACTTGTAACCCACACATATTGTGTATGTTCTCACCTCTAGTTCTAGAAGTCCTTTCAACATTGACTTCTTCATCATCACATCTAGTTTGGACTAACTGGCATGACTTAATCGCATGTGCCATAAGCCTGCTATCTCATTTATTCTTATTTTGCCAACATATGCAGTTTTTACAGACATCACTGTAGGAAAAAGCCGGTACACCCTATGGCGCAGTGAAAAATTATCCGGTGAATTTTGCCAGTGATCCATGTATGAGGAACGAATTCGGGGTGAAAAGGGATGAAACGTTACCTTAATTAAATATGATAATTGCAGGGACGTAGGAGAATCCAATTCTTTCAGTCAAGATGTCGAGTCCAAGTCGTCACAACAGCGTTCTGACCTCTACGTAGTCCACCCGAATAAAACAAATAGTATTTTACTTCTCTAATTGTTAGAGATGTTTTCAGCAATAGGCGTATTTTTGGCTGCTAGACCTTATGCCGTTATATAGCATTCAAAACCCTAATCCTAATTAAATTCAGATTCATTAAATATACAATATATTTAACTGAATATAATTAAATATGTAGAATCTAATTCTACTTTAATTAAGTTTTTTTAGGGATAGTTCTATTTTAATAGTATTTGATAATTACAATAATTATCTAGTGTTAATATATATATAATCAAAATTATCTATAATTACAATAATAATTATAATAATTTCGGTTTTAACTAATTTCGTGTACAACATGTTTGCATACATGCTATCTAGTCAATATTTGTTCGTTTCAATCATAGGGTGTGACCCTTGTAGGTTCATGTAACGTTAGCAATAATATCTAGAACAATTCTAATATTATAAGCAATGAGTGACATCTAGCAATACACCATTGCTACCTAAGTTACAGGAAGTCGGGGTTCGACATAACCTCTTCGTGATTAACTCTTTTTAATATATTACATCATTTTGTCCTTTATATTTAGATTGGACATAAATCATGGAACAGTCACACTTGTATAGTCCATCTAATATTTCTTGATATCTTGAGTAGACTACTATAAACGAATAACTATGATATCTCATATCAATTTATTCGAGCATAACCATGCATTTCTAGTCTCACTCAATCAAGTGGCCTGTGATATTACTCCTATTATGTAGGAGAGAAAATCATATCTTGATCACCGTATCCCGCTACATAGATTATGTCATATCTAATATCAGTCTTTATAGTGTAGTTAGTTACGACACACGTTTGACTGTATCAAAATATGTCACTCACAATGTTGGAATAATGATGATCTCAAGTCTGAGGATCATACATATAGTTATCACTATGAGCAATGTTGTGACTATCAAATTATAATCCAAAAAACATGCTCATAGCAGGTCAGTCCAGTATGTCATTCTCTAACACATACTTATGTATTGATTTTGACATCTCTATGTCAATGACAACACTTTGTCATCAATCAACTACATATTAGTCTTAATGCATTATTGTTGTTAATGCCCACAATAATACTCGACTAAGGACATTTAATAATAATCATATTATTCTAAGGACTTTAATATAATTTAGTTTATTTATTTATGCGTAGAATAATGACTGAGATAATAATAATGGATCTATATTAATAAACATGATAAAATAAATGTCTTTTACAATCATCTTATGATTGATCTTTGGACATACTCCAACAATCACATAGATAAACTCTAATCTTCGCCCCTTCATCGTCGACTTCTCTTTGATCTCGAGGTTATGGTATACCTTCACATCTTGTGGACCAAATAGAATAACATAACCCGAAGATGTTAATTGTGCTACTGAAAGAAGATTTTTCTTCATCCTTGACACATGATAGACATTCTGAAGTGGCATCTCAGTGTCATTATTTTGAGGAGAGGCCACCGTGTTACCAACATGTGTTATTGATAACTTAGAGTTATTTGCTGTGACCACCACATGACTTCCGTTGTATTCAAACAAGTTCTGTAATTTCTCTTTATCACCTGTCATATGGTTTGAACAACCAGAGTAAACAATCCAGTCATTCTCATAATCAATTTTGCCTAACATAATAGCTGTAAGAGCTAGCTTTTCCTCTTCTACTGCAAAAAAAAATGCTTCTACGTCCCATTCTTCTTCATTGCTGAAAGTAACAACATTACTCTTCACATATTTTTCCTTTGGCTAACAAGTTTTGGCTATGTGACCCTGCTTCCCGCAATTATAACACTTTCCTTCAAACTTTTTATTGTTGTTGTGGTTTTTGGAACCTACTCATTCACAAAAAGCTTCTTTGTTCTTGATTTCTATTGAACCCACTATTGTCACACTGCTTGAAGTTCCGCTTGCCTTTGCTGGCATAGAGTGCCTCTTCTTTATTTTTCAATGAGACTTCTCCCATTTGTTTAGCTAAGGCTTCTTAACTAGCTAACAGGTTTTCAAATTCTACAAGTGATGGTTGAGTTTGCCATCCTTGTACAGCAGCTACAAAACTCCTAAACTCTGGCTTTAGACCATGGACAATGATTCATTTCATCCTGGTATCACTAATAGGAGCTGCTAGATCCAACTAAAAAATCTCCCGACATAACAACTTTACTTTGTGAAAGTATTGTTTGATCGTCATGTTGCCTTGCTTTATAGACAACAACTCACTCTCTAGAAGTTGGAGCTTCGTATTGTTCTTCTTAGAGAACAACTTGGCGAATGTTTCCCAAGCTTCACTTGGGGTTTTGGCATTTCAAATGTGTTCCGGCATATCTTCATCTACTGTTGTCTTCTAGGCGTACATTGCCTTACCTACTTTTATCTTCCATTTTCTTAACATGCCATTTGCATCATCTGTTTCTGATTGCTCTTTTTCACTACCATTGACAATCTCTCACAGATCTTGTCCTTGCATATATGACATCATACAAGTTGACCATGTATTGTAGTTGTCATTGTTAAGATTCCTCATTCCACCAACAGCATGTAGGTCCATCATTGCGTCGACAAATAATTCTTACAAAACTAAATACAATAGTGAAAGTATGTGAAACATACACTAGGTAAGCTCCTAGGAAAGAGAGGTGGATCACTTAGATCACTCAAATACCAAGTTTTTCCTAGTTAGAACTTTCTTAAACATGCATTACCATTATACCACACTACTTTACATCAATCGAGCTATCAGGATAACCTTCAATAAGGCTCTGATACCAACTGTTGAACATCTCACAGTTCAAAACACTAAGAGAATGAAAGAAATAATCAAAAAGGAAGAAACAAAACTTGTTTTATATTGTATTCGTGTGTTGCAAAAGGTAAACATACAATCCTTTATATAGGCAAAAAAGAACCGACAGTTGAATATAAAATTAATTAAACTTAATTACGTTAACCTACAATTAACGTTAAACCTTTATTGACTTTCATTAAACATTAATCTATGATGTTACTTAATTAAACTTTAATTAATGTGTTGGTATTGGTGTTTCAACAAAGACATCAGTGGAGGCATCTGCAAGGCTACAATATTTTGCCTTAGCAGTGGACCTTGATACTGCACGTTGTTTCTTAGAAGGAAATTCCTTCAAAAAAAAATTTCAGAGTAAAGAAGTAGGGTGAAAATTGAACTATATAGTAGTATATTGTTGAAACGGTTAATATGCTGTTAAACCAGTGTGGATTCAGTTGCAACCGTCATTATTTCATGTATAAAAGAGAGATTCAGGTATCTAAAAAAGCAACGAGAAATTAATGAACAAACACTTGATGTTTCAACTTGACACGAAAAAATTTGAACAAACACTTGATGTTTCAACTTGACACGAAAAAATTTCAAATAAAATTTAAGTGGTAAAATGAGTATTGTCAACTCTATTAACTTGAAACTTTTTAATTGATGAAAATGTGAAAATTTGCTAAATTAATAATGAAACAAACCTTAAACATAAAAGTAAAAGCGAGTGTTTGATTGTTTTGTCCGACTCCTGAAAGAATCACATGGCTTTGGCATGCAAGGACAGCTATTCTCTCATTTCCATTCATCCCTTTCCCACATGGATTCCTGGGATAAGATGACATCTCACCTCACACACATTTCTTTCCATTTTGTCACCTCTTTGCCTACATCACATCAACTCCATCACTCTTCTTTTCCTTATTTGATTTCAACAGTTTTCGTTATTTTCTCATTTGGACAAATGGGTGTTAATGCTCTTGAAATGGAGTACTGGTGTGAGTTATCCGAGAAAAATTTCAGCTTTTGTAAATAATGTAGTAATTATCCTACTTAAAGTTTATCTCCCTAATAGATTAGATTTTATCCTTAGTAGGACTCCTTATTGTAGTTAGAGTCTATCAACTTAGTAGATTAGAACTAAAAGTTATCTTGAGAAGGTCTTCTTAATGTACTAAAAGACCTAGAGCCTATATAAGTGTGTATCGAGAGATGTAAATTTCATTGAGCAATAACAAAATACAGAATATAAAATTATGTTTCTTCCTGTTCTGTCAACTTACATGGTATCAGTCTAATTTCGATCCTATCATAATTTTCTTCTCACGGAAATCATCCTCAATCAACATCGAGTGAGATGCGCCTCCTCAACCTTGACTCACAAGATGGCAGATTTTTCAGAATATAATGTGTTCTCTTCATTATTTCTAATCAACAAAGTGGCTTTACAAAACAACAGATCTTGGAATCAGCAAGAATCGTTCAACAAAAATTTAATGGCAAAGAAGAAGAAGGAAATCTAGCCCTAGTACATGATGGTGTCCAAAGACAAAGTCTCCTCCATCGCTCTTGTTTCTACCACCTGCAACAAATTGGATTATTGATTACTGGGCCTCCGACCACATGACTGGTAATAGGGCTTTATTCTCTGTTTTTAAAAAGTCTTCTTCTCAAGCTTCCATTAAAATCTGCAGATGGTTCTCTATCTCCCATCAAAGGGACGGGCTCTGTTTCGTTAGATGGTAATTTGATCCTTAAGGATGTGTTATTTGTCCCTGACCTCGCATGCAACTTGATATTAGTGAGCAAAATTTCTAAAGACTTGAACTGCTCCTTAAGGTTTACTGATTCTACATGTTTTTTTGCAGCACTTGGATTCGAGGAAAATAATTGGCGCAGTGCTAGCTTGCAACATGGTCTTTATATCCTTCATGGAAAATATCCATCTTCTATTTCAAATTCTCCTTCTTGCTTTACTTCTTTAGGACGATTAGATACTATAATGTTATGGCATTTTCAGTTAGGTCACCCCAATTTTCACTATCTTAGAAAAATGTTTCCTGATTTGTTTGTTAATAAAGATCCAAATTCTTTTAAATGTCATATCTGTCCACTTGCAAAACAAACCAAATCTTTATATTTACCATCTGTTCATAAACCCTCTAAACCATTCACACTCATTCATAGTGATGTTTGGGGTCCTTCTCGAGTGAAGAATATTACAGGGAGTAGGTGGTTTGTGACTTTTATTGATGACCATAGCAGACTTACTTGGACCTACCTTCTTAAAGAAAAATCTGACGTTGTTTCTATTTTTGCAAGGTTTTATGAAATGGTGGTTACTCAGTTTGATAGCAAAATAAAAATGTTTCACTCTGACAATGGGGGAGAGTTTTTCACTACTGCCTTAGGAGATTTTTTTTCGGACTAAAGGTATACTACATCTTAGTTCTTGTGTAGATACCCCACAACAAAATGGGATTGCTGAACGTAAAAATAGGCATTTATTAGAGGTTACCCGAGCCTTATTATTCACCCATGCTGTTCCAAAATATTTGTGGGGGGAAGCCTTATTAACGGCTACATATCTTATAAATAGAATGCCTAGCAAAGTCTTGCATTTCAGAACTCCTAGAGATGTTTTCTTGGAAAATTATCCTACTTTTAAACCTATGTCATCTAATCTTCCCTTAAAGACGTTTGGGTGTATTGTTTTTCTAAAATCCACAGATCCTTCAAGTTCCAAACTAGATCCTAGGGCTTTGCAGTGTGTTTTCGTTGGATATTCTTCACTTAAGAAGGGCTACAAATGTTATCACCCTCCTTCTCGTAAGTTTTTTGTCTCTTTGGATCTCACTTTCTTTGAACAGGTACCTTATTTTCCTAAGACTGAAAATCGTGGAGTGTTGGGATAATTTCAGTCTCCTAACAAATCAGGTTCCTTCTTTTCACCTTCTTTACCTATAGCTCCTTTGTTTGTGAAGCCTCAGAATTTTTTAAAACCTGATACCCCTGTTTCTAACACTACACCTCTACATACTTCAGCTAATATTACTCCTATCGCTCCTCATTATTCACCTAAATCAACTGTTCAGCCCACTAACCATTTCTGGTATATTACGAAAAAAAAAGCCATTCCAGAGATCGTATTTGCAATCGACACCGCCGAGAATTGGACTTTAGTCTAGCTGCTGTGAGGATAAAGGAGGTAATGATGTTGAAATTTCTCCTCATTTACTTGAACCTGAAATTCTGCCTATTGCTAAAAGGAAAGGGGTAAGACAAAGTACAAAGCATCCTATTCAGAGATATGTTGCTTATAGCAACTGATGCCCTTTTAAAGCTTTTACAGACTTGTCTAGATGAAGAACAGATTCCCAAGACTATTGAAGAAGCCTTAAGAGACTCCAAGTGGAAGAAAGCTGTTGAGGAGGAGATTACAAAGACTAGAAAAAAATGGCACTTGGACCATAACCGATCTTCCACAAGGCAAGAAACCAAAGGGGATGCAAATGGGTGTTTGCTATCAAATACAATTCGGATGGGAGTGTGCACAGTACAAATCAAGATTGGTGGCCAAGGGTTTTACACAGACCTTTGGAATAGACTATAAGGAAACTTTTGCTCCGGTTGCTAAGTTGAACACTGTCAGAGTCCTGTTGAGTTTGGCTGTTAATTGTGACTGGAAACTTCATCAACTTGACATTAAGAATGCATTTCTTAATGGGAAACTAGAAGAAGAAGTTTTTATGAAGATTCCTCCTAGTTTAGAGTCCGAAGAGAATAGGCGAAAAGTTTGCAAGTCGGACAGATCACTTTATGGGTTAAAGCAATCACCAAGAGCCCGGTTTGATAGGTTCACTAGAGTAATTCTGGAAAATGGATACAAACAGTCTCTAGCAGATCATACCTTGTTTTCTAAGGTAACTTCAAAAAATAGAAAAGTTCTTTTGATAGTATACGTGGATGACATTATTGTGACTGGAGATGATGAAGAAGAAATAAGCCACTTAAAATCTCTTTTGAATAAAGAATTCGAGATGAAGGACCTAGGAAAGCTTAGATATTTCCTAGGCATGGAGGTGGCTAGATCAAGCAAAGGTCTGGTAATCAACCAAAGGAAGTATGTTCTTGACTTACTCACAGAGACGGGAATGTTGGGCTGTAAACCAACTGATACTCCTATGGACACAGGCCTAAAGTTTAGCAAAGATGGGTCTAGTCCAAAGGCAGACAATGGACTTTTTCAGAGATTAGTTGGAAAATTGATTTATCTATCCTCGACCGGGCCGGATATAACCTTTGCTGTGAATATTATCACCAACACATGACAAATCCGAGACAAGAGCATATGGAAGCAGCTACCAGGATACTAAGGTATCTAAAGGGTACACCAGGACATGGTTTAATATTTAAAAAGACCCTTGATAAAACAGTCAAGGTTTATTCAGACTCCAGCTGGGCAAGTGAATTGACTGGTAGAAGGTCAACAAGTGGTTACTGTTCTTTTGTGTGGGGGTAATCTTGTGACTTGGAAGAGCAAAAAGCAAACTGTTGTATCAAGGAGTAGTGCGAGAAGCGAATCTGAGCTTTAGCTCTTGGAATTTGTGAAGGAATCTGGCTAATGAAGCTTCTAAAAGAGCTAGGCATGGTTCAAAACGAGAAGTTTGAAGTGTTCTGTGATAACCAATCTACAATTCAGATTGCCAGAAATCCAATTCAACATGACAGGACCAAGCATGTTGAGATCGACAGACACTTTATTGCAGAAAAGCTTACAAGTGGAGTAGCTTTAACCTATGTTCCTACAGAAGAACAAGTGGCGACATCCTTACGAAAGCCCCGCCAAAAGCTCTCTTTGATAAGTTCTTATTCAAGCCGGGACTATACAATGTATATTCTCCACTTGAGGGGGAGTGTGAGTTATCCGAGAAGAAATTTCAGCTTTTGTAAATAATGTAGTAATTATCCTACTTAAAGTTTATCTCCCTAATAGATTAGATTTTATCCTTAGTAGGACTCCTTATTGTAGTTAGAGTCTATCAACTTAGTAGATTAGAACTAAAAGTTATCTTGAGAAGGTCTTCTTAATGTACTAAAAGACCTAGAGCCTATATAAGTGTGTATCGAGAGATGTAAATTTCATTGAGCAATAACAAAATACAGAATATAAAATTCTGTTTCTTCCTGTTCTGTCAACTTACAACTGGGTCCCTTCCTTTTTCCCTTTTTGGTGGTATTAGTATGATATTCTAACACTAGGCATTGTCTGGTTTGATGAATCCCTTGTAAGAACATATACTGTTCACGAAAGACAACTTTGGGTTTCTGGTTGAGTTCTTTTTGCATTCTTGTGTTTGATCTTTGAACCTAATGTGGGATGTATTTGGATATAGCAAGACAGCTCATGTTCTTTTCCTGTTGGTTCTAGAAATATGTTTTGGCTTTGATAGTTCATACATCAAAAGGAATTGGTTCTGATTTTTATTTAGGTTCATTTGATTGAAGAAAATTATGGCTGAAAAACTTCTACATTTATTTAGCAGATGAGAATCCAGATTTGCAGAAGCAAATGGGATGCATGGTTGGGGTTTATCAAATCTTTGATAATCACCATACACTTACCAGTACCGCCAAACGCCTCAGCCATAGGAATCTTGGTACTTCTTTTTTGCTGAATTCTATCTTACTTTTCAGTGAATGATGCAAGATTTATATGAAAATTGTGTTTAGTTTTATATTTCATTGTTACCTGCATTGGCATTTTCTTATAGCAAGTGTTACTATTACTGTAATTGTCTTGATTTCAACTGTTTTCTATCTGTACATTGATGCATGAAGGTGGAATTAGTACAGTGATTCGATCATAGTTTTATCGAAGCCGGAGTTGTTTTCTATTTTCATTGCTTGGTTCTTTGTGCACTCAAATATTTCTTTGATGCATTTGTAGGTAATTCCCAATTGAACAATGGGATTCATGAAGGGGATTCAAATAATGCCTTTCATCGACAAACAGCTACGGTAAGTCCCCGGAAATATGCTCTGCATTTATATGTCACGTGAGATTGGATGGTTTTATCTTGATGCCTCGGCTGCGACTATGTTCACAAGAAACTCTCTGAAATTGCATGCTAAGTACTCAAATTGCCTCTTTAGTTATGAAAAGTTAATTAGGTGATGCCATTTTGTATGGAAATCTGTCCTTAAAGTCTTTTGGTTTCCAGGAAACGAATATAAATAGAAGCGGGAATGAGAAACAAAGGATTTCAACGGAATCTTCGAGAGCCTCTTTTTATTCATCACGATCATCTTCCTTTTCATTCGCCGGAGTATAACAAGACAGCTCAGCAAGAGGTCCCTTTCTCTGAAACTCCTCACAAGGAAATGGTAATGGACCAACCAAGTATTTGTCCTCATGTAGGGTCTCAATGCATTGACCTCCGAGATGTTGTTAAGGACTCGATGTATAGAGAAGCCAGAGGACTATTGGTTAAAACAACAGCCAGAGAGGAAGTATTGGGTAGTACAATGAAGCATAGAGATTCGCCGAGGCCATTTCTGCTTCCTAAATTAGTGGATGGATCTTATGGTGTCAGGATCAACGGAAAGCAGAATGTGCGTGATGATTTGAAGGAGTCTCCTAGAGTTCTTGCTAAACTTCGGGAAGCACCTTGTGACTACAACAATGAATCTAGAGAACCTCAAAGATCATCACACGAAGCAAATGGCCCATGGAACTCGATTTCAAGGGATGCCAACGCTCCTCGATTTTCTTATGATGGAAGAGAGGTTAATCATTTATCTTTTGAATCACAAGACACCTTCAAATCTGCACCAAAGCTTAAAGTGCTGCCAAAAGATACTTTGGATAGTTGTGAAAGATCAATGAGGGGTTCAAGTCATCTTACAGAAAGTTTTCATAGTAGTGGCAATTTGGACGGAGGAGTTACTAATCCGCCACAATCACAGCGGCCCGAGAAGCGCCCTCCTAATGTTATAGCCAAGCTGATGGGCTTGGAGTCGTTTCCGAGTTCTTCCTCTGCTGGTGATGGTCAGTTGGGTGTTACTAAAACCTGCTCGGCTGAAGATAACAATCCTTTCTTACAGTCACTAAGAGCAAATGATCCAAGCAGGCCGGCCAGAACTAACTCTACAAGCTCATTGAAGGATCCAGCATCACCGCGGTGGAAAAATCCTGATTTGATCATGAAACCTATTTCTAGTTCAGGGTTCCCGATTGAGCCAGCACCATGGAGACATGTCGGTGGAAGTCGAGGCTCTCGGAAACAACCTCTGAAACATGTAGAAGCTTCATTTTATAGTGAGATTGAGAACAACATGAAAGATCTCGAGTTTAAACAATCTGGAAAGGATCTCAGAGCTCATAAACAGATACTAGAAGCAATGCAAGTAAAGGGACTCCTTGAGACCCATAAAGAAAAACAAGTGGGAAACTTGGCGATTCAAAGAGACTATGAACCAAAAAGCACGAGCCTCAGTCCGAATCTGAGAGGCCAGCAAAGTCCACAGAACACTCACATCAACACTTCCTCTTCTAGGGGTCTGGATTCTAATATAACATATGAAACATCTATTGTGATCATGAAACCTGCAAAACTTGTTGATAAAGTTGGTATTCTTGCTTCAAAAGTAATTCCGATATACGAATTTTCCAGTTTTCCCAAGGTTCCAAGTGAGGAGCCTGTAGATAACAAAAAAGGTTTGATAAATGGTCGAGCAGCTTGAGATCGTACTGCCAGAAACAGTGGAGCAATTCTGCTTCCAGCTCTACTGATAAGAGAGCTAGTAGCAGGAATATTAAGGCCATACACTCTTCAATGAAACCTCCAAAAGGAAGTACTGCAACTTCAGTGAAGAATTCGGGGCATGAGAGCTCAAGACTGCAGTCGAAAAAGCTTGAATCGGACAGACGATCTCGTCCACCTACTCCACCACCTGATCCAAGCAAACCCAAAAGGCAATCCCTCCGGCATTTATCTGAGTCGGGAACCTCTGGCGGTAAACATAGACTGAAATCTCCTGACATGCAGCAGTGTGATGACCGACTCAGAAAGTACAGAATCACGGACTTCTAGTCACCGAGGAGATCACATTTCTCTTCAATCAGACAACAATATCATCTTGCAGCCAAAGTTAGATGTGGAAGCCCCCAGTAATGAACGATCTATCTGGATCATTAGTAGTCAAAGCCCATCCGTGAAGGCTCCGAAGTGCTCAAAGGTGACATTTTATTTGCAGTCTTTATAGTTCATTCAACTGTTTTTTCGGTTACCTTATATTACCTTACATGCAGAAATCAACATCGAGAGTTGTTGAGGATGAATCGATAGAAGAACTTGTCATGGTTGCTCCGGAACATCCAAGTCCGTTCTCTGTCCTTGACACCTCGGTTTATAGAGATGATGAACCATCTCCAGTAAAGCAGATATCGAGCACCTCTGAAGGTAATAATTCTATTTCCAAAGATACTTGATTTGGACATATAAACCGTTGTGAATTAGATGAAGATGCAAATGCTGCTTGGTTTATCCATTCAACGCATTTTTTATTCACTAATCAAACACAATCGCATGCCAAGATAAAATTTCAAAGCAATGCATAAAACCAACTCATACTAGTTACCATTGTACTCGTATGAACAAGTACGATAGCAAGATGCAAAGGCAAAATTAAGAAGGAAATAGTATCATCGCCTTCGTCGTCATCACTTCATTGTGGTTGCCGCCATTGCTACTGTTGTAAATATAGTAAAACTCTTAATACCTTTTGAGCATTTATACCCCCTCCTGACCACGTCACCCCAAAAGAGAGAAAACAATTGTCACAAAGCGATCAATGAAGTAAAAATCTCACTTGAATATGCATTCTATCAGGTAATGGTGCTGAAGGTTTGAACTAAGATCACAATGACGAGCAATGGAACCCTGCGAATAAGTGCTCGGCTAACAACGTCAGGTCTGGTCTTACATCAGAGATTAATTGCAAGAAACTACAGAACATCGGGCATTTGGTCCAAAAACTTAGAAGACTGAACTCCGAACATGATGAAGCCAGTACGGATTACATCGACTCTATTTGTGGGAATGCGAATCCTGATCACAGATACATTTCCGAGATATTATTAGCCTCTGGTCTTCTACTGAAAGATCTCGGTTCTGGCTTGACAACATTTCAGTTCCATCCATCAGGCCATCCCATCAACCCAGAGCTGTTTTTCGTTTTGGAGCAAACCAAATCAAGCTCTTTGTTACTGAAAGAAGAGAGTAATACCGGAAAATTTTCCCATTCAGAGCCGGACCGTGAGAAATTTCATCGAAAGCTTATATTTGATTCTGTTAATGAAATTCTAGTGGGAAAGTTGACTCTATTTGGAGCATTTCCAGAACCTAGGATAAACTTGGGCAAGTTGGCAAAGAAGTCCCTCGCTGAACATCAGCTTCTAAAAGAACTGTGTTTTGAGATCGAGCAGCTTCAAGCCAAGAAAGCCAAGTGTGAACCGGAGGAAAATGAGGATGTTCTGAAAACCATATTGTGGGAAGACGTAACGAGTCGATTGGATAGTTGGACGGATTTTAACGGTGAGATTCCTGGGATGGGGCTCGATGTTGAAAGATTGGTCTTTAAAGATTTAGCTAACGAGATTGTGATCGGCGAAGAAGGTAGCTTACGAGCCAAGCAACAAAGCAGGCGGGGGCGACAACTATTTTCCACGTAAACTATTTGCAAGAGGCCATCTAATTCTTCTTCATTCACCTTTTCTCTTATTCATGGAAGCATAATAATCCGTGGATAAGAATTAAGGCAGTCATGGTTTATATCATACTCAGATTATGACAGCACTCATATTTGTCTGAAAACCCATTGTATATGAACTAATGTTAAATGCTAATTGTGTTGTCATGATCACCAGCTTATTGTCTATATTTTGTGCTGTCTTTTAAGATTAACTACACTCAAGTGTATATGATTTAATCATATAAGTTTAATCGAATTTGTATATGCGTATTAGTATTAATTGTGTAAATACAGGGGAGCGTCCAACTTCAAGGAAAGTAATGTTTGAAAGGAGGAGGTTTTTAAATAAATTTCTTCTAAACTAAATTATATATATATAATATCTCAATAATTTATTAGTTTCTTTTATATAATTAATACACGAGAAAATGAAGAATGACACAAAAACAAAATTTAAGGTTACTACAATCTACAGCAAAAGCGGGTTCATCAGAAGTAAAAATGTATACAATTATTAATATATAGACTTCGAAACAAGTGCCTCCGTAGCATAGTGGTAGTGCGTTCGCTTCGTAAGCGAAAGGTCGCGAGTTCGATCCTCGCCGGGGGCTCGTTTTTAAAAATATATTTTTCTTCCTTTTTTGGAAATAAGGAGGTATTGGGCCTTGAGTTGGGACATATTTAACCTACACATTCAGCCCACAAGTAAATTTTTTAATGAAAGTATATAAATGGAGTTAATTCCTCATTAAATGTTTAATTATTTTTACCAAATATTTTTAATTAAAAAATCATTTTATGTATAATCCGTACTCTTTTTTCTGAATAAATTTATAATTCGTACTTAAAAAATAATTTACCAAGTTGTTATTATAACGATATAGAGCTAGCTAATTTCTTTTTTTCTAAAAGAATAAGTTAGGAATATATATGTATAAGCATTTGACCACAAATCCATCAACTTAATTTAATTATTAACTTATATCTTTATGCAAATCTAGATTGTTTATTCCATCAAACATGTGTAATGAACAAAGGACGTTATTTTAATCTTAGTTAATATTTAGGTTTGATTTTAAACAAATTCTCCCCATTTTCTTATAAAACAATCCTAATAGATGATGCACCAACAAACTGATTTTTTTCTTTTTTTTTAGCCATTAAAAGAAAATGGTCAAATTTCAATTTTGCTCCATCTACTTTGTTTAAATTGGTGTAGTCTTTGTGCTAACATCATTTGCTCCCTCTACTTTTATATCTTGGTTGATTAGTTCAAATACTTAATATCATTAATTTTTTTTTGGATAAATGGTGTGTTGTATTTATCCGTGGAAGCAGCGAGCTGCTACATAAAGAATAGAGACATCGGATAGGGAAAACTAATCGATTCCCTCTATACAAAGTTTCCTATTTGCTCTATCATTCCTATCAATTTTATAGCTATACAATTGTGTCAATGGAAAACTTTAGACTATCAAATAGAGCTTCACTTGTTCGATGGATCCCACGAAAAATCCGTGCGTTGCGTTCCTCCCATATACTGTATAAGAAACTTGTCCATGCTAATTTCAGGAGCAGGGTAAGCAAGGATTTACCCCTCCAAGCGGCTATTGCCCAATGCAAGAAATCTCCCCATGATCGGTTCTGATGATGCAATCCGCATGCCACCATGATCTTCCCCCACAACGCACTCGAATAAGTGCACTCGAAAAATAAATGATCCCTATTTTCCATTGTTAGCTAACAAAATGCACATTTGCCATCCACGTCGAGCCTCCATTTCAACAGTCTGTCTTTAGTAGGGAGCCTGTTGAGAATGATCATCCAAGAAATAATAGAGTATTTAGGGACGTGTTTAGGGAACCATATTAACTTCTGCCAAGCCACTTTTTCACGAGTAAGACGAACTCTCTCCCATATACATCTCGTAGTCATGATGTTGAGATTCCCTGCTGCGAATAAAGGTTCTGCCAAAGGTCTTATTTTCAATAGCTTCCCGATGATCCAACTGTGTTGGGGCTTACTTTCAGCGTGCCAAAAGTCGATTCCCCTCAAAACATAAGTATGTATCCAAGCTACCCAAAGGGATCCATGGCCAGCTAGGATGCTTTGCAGGAGCTGCAGGCTGCATGTTTTTGTCCAACTTTTAAGGCTTCTGAGGCGAAGACCACCCTCAGATTTAGTCCTACAAATTTGGTCCCAGTCGACCCTTGCTCCTTTGACTGGTACATTGGTTCCCTTCCAAAAGAATCGCATACAAATCTGTTCAATCTGAGATATCACTGCTTTTGGCAATATGAGCTGTCGACTCCAGAAGTTGAATATACTAAACAAGACTGCTCGAATTAGCTGGATTCTCCATCCATAGCTCAATTTCTTCCCAGACCAAGTGTGTAATTTTTCTTTTATTTTGTCGAAGAGGGGAGCACAATCCCTTATTGTGAGCTTTCGAGTTACTAGTGGAACCCCGAGGTAGCGTACCGGTAGATGCCCTCGTTTGAATCCAGTCGCATGACATATGTCATCCACAATGTCGAAGGGAATGCCACTAGCAAAGAACTCTGTTTTTGCTGCATTAAGTTTAAGGCCAGAGATTGTGTAGAAACTATCCAAGGTGCCTGTCACTCCCAAAACTGAATCAAGAGAGCCACGGCTAAAAATAAGATCGTCTGCGAAACACAAGTGTGTGAGGGATAGCTTGCGGCACTTGGGATGATATTTAAACACCTTCGCATTCGCAGCATGATTGAGAAGTGAGAATAAGATGTTCATCACCATCACAAAGAGGTAAGGTGACAGAGGGTCGCCTTGTCTTACCCCTCGGCCTCCTTCGAAGAACTCCACGAGACTACCATTTAGGGATATAGAGAATCGGGAGGTTGTGATGCAGCTAGATATCCATCTTCGGAAGGGCTCAGACAGTCCGATGGCCTCTAAGACTGTCAACAAGAAATTTTAGTCAATGGAGTCGAAAGCTTTTTGCAGATCAATTTGAATTGCACACCTGGGGGACATATCTTTGCAGGAATACCCTTTAACCAGCTCCTGGGCAAGTAACGTGTTATCATTAATGCTGCGACCCTTGATAAAAGCAGATTGGTTCGGCAAAATCATGCTTGAGAAGTAGGCTTGGAGTCTATTCACCAAAATTTTAGTGATAGTTTTGTAGATCACAGAGCAGCACGATATAGGTCTGAAGTCTTTAGCCTGGCAAGCATTAGGCACCTTAGAGATTAAGACAAGTGTGGTGGCGTTGAAGGCAGGCAGGAGTGAAGAAGTTTGGAAGAAATATTTGATTGCATTAGTGAAATCCCTACCAATGATATCCCAAGAGTTCTTGAAAAATCAGGAAGTATATCCATGCGGTCCAGGGCTTTTTTTATTTCCTTGCGCAAAAAGTGCTTCTTTAATCTCCCGGTCAGTGACTTCTTGGCAAAGTGAACTATGAGCAGTGTCCGACAGAGTGTAGTTCAAAATGAGTTTAATGTCTTCGATGGAGCAAGGTTGGACCTGAGGATCCTTCATTCCTATGAGATTATGAAAGAAACGAATCATCTCAGATGCCATGGAGTCAAATGTTTCCAAATTGTTCCCATTCATATCCTTGAGCATGCACACAGTATTTCTTTTCTTTTTTGTCATCACAGTCGAATAGAAGAACTTAGTACTCATGTCCCCTTTTTGAATCCACTGAATTTTAGCTTTTTGTCTATAGAAAGAATGCTCAACAGCCTTGAGATCTAAGAGTTCAGTGTGCAAAAGCTTCTCACCTTCCAAATCTCGTACTGTCGCATGAGAGAGATTGAGAAGTTGTAATTGTTCCAACTGTTTCCTTTTTGCAATAACCCTGGCTGAAATATCATCAAAATGGTGTTTATTTATGGCCCTCAAGCTGTGTTTAAGCCTTTTTAATTTGGAGAATAAAGCTTGCATCGCATTTCCCTCGACTACTTTATTCCATGATCTTTCAACTATTTCCTTGAATGTAGGTAAAAAAGTCCAGCAGTTGAAGAACTTAAATGGCTTCGGACGGTCGATTGGATTGTCTTTTTTGAACCAAGTAAAGGCTGGGCAGTGATCAGATACACCCGGGGCTTGGAATTCCGTATAAGAGTCAGGAAATTCTTTCAGCCAACTGTGGTTAATGAGCACTCTGTCAAGTTTTTGAGCAAGGAAGGTGTCATCCTGTTTGTTGGACCATGTGAAGATGGGGCCTGTATAAGGGTGATCCTGTAACTGCAGCTCTTGCCTACAAATTCTGAAATCATTCATGTCAACTGTTTTATGTGGTCCCTGAATATCAAAATTCGAGCTCTCATCAGCTTGCCCAATTAGTTAAAATCTCCTCCTAGTATCCATGGTGATCCACCAACCACAGATTCTAAATTTGCAAGCTGTCTCCATAATGATTTCCTTTGTTCACCATTATTGCTGCCGTAAACTGCTGTTAAAATAAATTGCTTGGACTGCCACTCACCCCAAATGAAAATAGATTGGTCAGCCTGTTGGATAACTGAACACTGCATTTATGGCTTCCACATTATCCAGATTCGATAGTTTGCAGCATGCTCATGATTATAAAAACAATTCCAGTCTGCAAAATATTTGGCCATGAAAGCCATGACATTATTGTGTCTAATTCTAGTTTCTAATAGGCAAAAATATCAAGATGCAAATTTGTACACCGTTTCATCACTTTATTCTGTTTTGAGGGATTATTAAACCCCCGAATATTCCAAAATCCAACGATCATTAAGAAGAAGAAGATCTGTACCTCGAGATGCAATCGCATCACTCACAGCAGGTCGAAGTTTAGTAACAAGATCTTGCTTCTTTTGCTTAATATCCTGCAACAAGGTACCACCCTTAGCATTTAGGATAGCCTGCTTAGATGCCGAACTCGTAGCCTTTTTTTGTTCTTTTGGAGGGCGACCCCTACCCTTCTTCTACAATGGGGGATCAACATTACTCGAATCATCAATAGTAGCTATATTTGAGGAGCAGAGAAGGACCTGAGCTATTGAAAGAGAGGGAGACTCAATGGTAACATCTTTGCGAGATACAATCGAAGCTGGAGAGTTCTCAGAAAGTTTCTTGGCATCACCATGTTGAGAAACAATATGGCTCGAATCAGGGGACTGGACAGCTAGCTTATTCTCTTCAATAACCTTAGAAGCAACCCGTTCATCAACTTGTTCATTGGCAACACATCCTGCAACGGGCTGTTCACTGGAGGAAGCATCTAAATCTATAGGCATAGGCGTCTGCGTTTCCTTCTGTTTCTAGACTTGCACCAGCTTGGATTCGGCAGCATTACAGCTTTTCTCCCAATGTCCATAAATATGACATTTTGTGCAGCTTGGTGGAGTCCAGGGAACAACCACTCGCACTAGAATTCGAGATCCATCAGGCATGGCAACAGGCATAGTCTTAGGAAGCACAGAATTGGCCTTGAGTTCTACACAGACTTTAGCAAATTCCAGTCGAGTTCGAGATGCCGTGATAGAAACCATATAGAGAGGATTACCTAAGGCGCTCAAAACATAGCTGAGACCAGTTTTGTTAAATAACTCAAGAGGAACATTATGTAATTGGATCGACACAGACATTCTATCTAAGTCGAATTCAAGCTTAGAGAGATTAGGCTCCCATTTGCGCAGGATAAGTGGTTTGTGCTGGATGTGCCACAGGCCATGCTCTAGCACCCAATCTCGGGCATTAGCATTTGGAAAAGAAAAGACATAAACACAAGGGCTTGCAAGACTGACCTTGGCTAGGATCGATTTTCCCCAAATTGTATCAATTATCTTCTGGAGCGCAGCGAAATTGGGTGCGCCGCCGATAAATCGACCAACGAGAGCATATTTCCAATCAGAGACCCTGTTGTCAAATACTTGTTGCGGCCGAACCATTCTCCTCAATCGGCGAAAAAAACTTTAGGGAACCCACGAACAACTTCCTCCAATCTAACTGAGTGACACTGGTCATGGGAAAATAGAGTGGGTAAGGCAGAAGGAAGAAAGACAATCAGGACAAGAGGGCGATCGGCGTCGGGCAACTCAGCCTTCATTAGACCAGCCAATGAAAGCCATCTCGTCTCCGCTCTGGTGTTCAAAAATCTAAAGATTTAACGATCCAAAGAGAAAAACTTCAATACACATATTTTTTAGTTTTAGGGGTTAGGAATATAGATTAGGGTTTAGAGTTTAAGCATTTGGGTTGTAGGGTTTAGAATTTAAGATTAATGTTTAGAGTTTAGGGTTTGGGTTTAATTTTTTAAGATTTAAGTTTAATTTTAATTTATATTAAAAATAAATATGTTTGTATAAAATTTATTTTATACAGTTTGTGTATCAAATTTAAACCTTACATATTAATATCATTAATTAATCCGGTTAAAATGACTACAAGAATCTCTTAAAAACATTTTTCTAACACAAAAAAGTATGATGAATTAAAATAAGTGTTTTTAAGTAAAAAAACGTCTTTTTACCTGAATAATTAATGATGTCAACTATTTGAACTAACTAAAGAATAATATAAAAGTAAAGCGATTAAATTATGTCAAATTAACATGAAGATTGAATTTCAAATGCAAGTATAATAGAGAAACTACAACCATCTATGTTTTATTTACACACATACATATTTATTGAATGCATAATAAAAAATTTGAAGTATTCACTACAATAAAAATAACTTTTGGCAACCAAATTTTATAATATGATATTTTATGCTGTTGCGTGATATTACAATAACATTAAATGTTGTTTCATATCTTGTTCAAAAAAAATGTTGTTTCATAAAATTGAAGTATGAACAAAATAAATTGTTAGTGGAACCTAATAAGTTCTGAGCGGAAAAGTAGATGATGCTCATTATAGGAGACTCGGGTTCAATCGCTCTGTCTTCTAGGTGTGTGTATTGTTAAAAGGTTAAGAATATGTATGAACAAATATTATCTTGTAATCACATCTAGACTATTCAAAAAAATAAAGGGTAAACTACTAGAATTGTCACTTATGTTTAGGGTTTGTGCACTTTTGGTCATCGGTTTTTAAATTCGACTGTTATGGCCACTTACATTTTCGATCTGTAAACTTATAGTCATTGGGACGTTTATTGCCGTTAAACGTTAACAGGAGGCTGATCTGGCACAATAAAAAAGGATAAATTACCTAGATAGTCCTTAAACTATTACTTTACTCCTATTTTGACCACAAAAATAAAAAATAATTTGTATAATTACACATTTAATCCTCCATATTTATACTTTTTTTATTTCTTTTCCCCTCCACCATCTTCCATATTCTTCTTCATGTAACACAATCTCTAATTTTCTACTATATTAATCCTCAATTCACATCGTATATTTTTTTTCTACTAAACAAAATTAATTGACGGAGCATATAAATGCAATTAATATTTATTTCTCTCGGGAGTGGCTTGCTTTGTCTTGGGCGTATTCATGTAACATGATTGTATGGTCCTGGAATATGGGTGTCCGACCCTTATGGACTAACTGGCAAGGTACAACCTGTAAATCCGGCGTGGGGCATGGAAGGTTTTGATCCTTTTGTTCCGGGAGGAATAGCCTCTCATCATATTGCAGCGGGGACATTGGGCATATTAGCGGGCTTATTCCATCTTAGTGTTTGTCCGCCCCAACGTTTATATAAAGGATTACGTATGAGAAATATTGAAACCGTACTTTCCAGTAATATAGTTGTTGTCTTTTTTGCATCTTTTGTTGTTGCCGAAACTATGTGGTATGGTTCAGCAACTACTCCCATCGAATTATTTGGTCCTACTCGTTATCAATGGGATCAAGGATACTTCTAGCAAGAAATATATCGAAGGGTTAGTGCTGGGTTAGTTAAAAATTAAAGTTTATCATAAGCTTGGTCTAAAATTCCTAAAAAATTATTGGCAATAATCCGACAAAAGGAGGATTATTCAGAGCGGGTTCAATGGACAACGGCGCCGGCAAATAGTAAAGAGGCACATAAAGTAACAAATAAAAAATGAACCTCATTATTATAAATCAAGTTATTAAATATTTCGAACAAATCTTGAAATTTGAAACTTCTCGTTATCCAATAAAATCCTAAAATTCCTAATAATAAACCAAAATTGCCTATCCGATTAGTTACAAACGCTTTTTGACAAGCGTTTGCATCAGCGGGTCGTGTGAACCAAAACCCTATTAATAGATTAGAACACATTCCAATAAATCCCCAAAAATATAAATTTGTATCAAATTTGAACTAGTAACCAATCCCAACATTGAAGTATTGAACAAACTCATATAAGCAAAAAATCTCAAATATTCTTGATCATGAAGAATTTGTGGCAGTCCTAACTTGTTGCAATGAAGAAGCTGGAGAAGGTTCATTGAGCTTGGTTGTTCATTCATGGAGCATTTGATGGACTTGTTCCTCTAGAACTGCAACATCAATGTTGCGGCTTTCCTTCCTTGCAAACTGAAGATCCAAGAATATTCCTTACAGATTATTCACCTAGTTCTTTGCTTTGTCCTTGAAGAGTTTGTGGGATGCTGACTTGGAGTTGCTTTTTGACCTTTCTTCATTAGAATAAAAAGCCCTCAACAGCTTCCACCAAACCCTGCAATCAAAAGCACACTAAAATAAACAAGTGGGATTATAAGGATCACAAAAGTGATAACCCACCACAAGTGGGATTATAAGGATCACAAAAGTGATAACCCACCACAAGTGGGATTATAAGGATCACAAAAGTGATAACCCACCACAAGTGGGATTATAAGGATCACAAAAGTGATAACCCACCACAAGTGGGATTATAAGGATCACAAAAGTGATAACCCACCACAAGTGGGATTATAAGGATCACAAAAGTGATAACCCACCACAAGTGGGATTATAAGGATCACAAAAGTGATAACCCACCACAAGTGGGATTATAAGGATCACAAAAGTGATAACCCACCACAAGTGGGATTATAAGGATCACAAAAGTGATAACCCACCACAAGTGGGATTATAAGGATCACAAAAGTGATAACCCACCACAAGTGGGATTATAAGGATCACAAAAGTGATAACCCACCACAAGTGGGATTATAAGGATCACAAAAGTGATAACCCACCACAAGTGGGATTATAAGGATCACAAAAGTGATAACCCACCACAAGTGGGATTATAAGGATCACAAAAGTGATAACCCACCACAAGTGGGATTATAAGGATCACAAAAGTGATAACCCACCACAAGTGGGATTATAAGGATCACAAAAGTGATAACCCACCACAAGTGGGATTATAAGGATCACAAAAGTGATAACCCACCACAAGTGGGATTATAAGGATCACAAAAGTGATAACCCACCACAAGTGGGATTATAAGGATCACAAAAGTGATAACCCACCACAAGTGGGATTATAAGGATCACAAAAGTGATAACCCACCACAAGTGGGATTATAAGGATCACAAAAGTGATAACCCACCACAAGTGGGATTATAAGGATCACAAAAGTGATAACCCACCACAAGTGGGATTATAAGGATCACAAAAGTGATAACCCACCACAAGTGGGATTATAAGGATCACAAAAGTGATAACCCACCACAAGTGGGATTATAAGGATCACAAAAGTGATAACCCACCACAAGTGGGATTATAAGGATCACAAAAGTGATAACCCACCACAAGTGGGATTATAAGGATCACAAAAGTGATAACCCACCACAAGTGGGATTATAAGGATCACAAAAGTGATAACCCACCACAAGTGGGATTATAAGGATCACAAAAGTGATAACCCACCACAAGTGGGATTATAAGGATCACAAAAGTGATAACCCACCACAAGTGGGATTATAAGGATCACAAAAGTGATAACCCACCACAAGTGGGATTATAAGGATCACAAAAGTGATAACCCACCACAAGTGGGATTATAAGGATCACAAAAGTGATAACCCACCACAAGTGGGATTATAAGGATCACAAAAGTGATAACCCACCACAAGTGGGATTATAAGGATCACAAAAGTGATAACCCACCACAAGTGGGATTATAAGGATCACAAAAGTGATAACCCACCACAAGTGGGATTATAAGGATCACAAAAGTGATAACCCACCACAAGTGGGATTATAAGGATCACAAAAGTGATAACCCACCACAAGTGGGATTATAAGGATCACAAAAGTGATAACCCACCACAAGTGGGATTATAAGGATCACAAAAGTGATAACCCACCACAAGTGGGATTATAAGGATCACAAAAGTGATAACCCACCACAAGTGGGATTATAAGGATCACAAAAGTGATAACCCACCACAAGTGGGATTATAAGGATCACAAAAGTGATAACCCACCACAAGTGGGATTATAAGGATCACAAAAGTGATAACCCACCACAAGTGGGATTATAAGGATCACAAAAGTGATAACCCACCACAAGTGGGATTATAAGGATCACAAAAGTGATAACCCACCACAAGTGGGATTATAAGGATCACAAAAGTGATAACCCACCACAAGTGGGATTATAAGGATCACAAAAGTGATAACCCACCACAAGTGGGATTATAAGGATCACAAAAGTGATAACCCACCACAAGTGGGATTATAAGGATCACAAAAGTGATAACCCACCACAAGTGGGATTATAAGGATCACAAAAGTGATAACCCACCACAAGTGGGATTATAAGGATCACAAAAGTGATAACCCACCACAAGTGGGATTATAAGGATCACAAAAGTGATAACCCACCACAAGTGGGATTATAAGGATCACAAAAGTGATAACCCACCACAAGTGGGATTATAAGGATCACAAAAGTGATAACCCACCACAAGTGGGATTATAAGGATCACAAAAGTGATAACCCACCACAAGTGGGATTATAAGGATCACAAAAGTGATAACCCACCACAAGTGGGATTATAAGGATCACAAAAGTGATAACCCACCACAAGTGGGATTATAAGGATCACAAAAGTGATAACCCACCACAAGTGGGATTATAAGGATCACAAAAGTGATAACCCACCACAAGTGGGATTATAAGGATCACAAAAGTGATAACCCACCACAAGTGGGATTATAAGGATCACAAAAGTGATAACCCACCACAAGTGGGATTATAAGGATCACAAAAGTGATAACCCACCACAAGTGGGATTATAAGGATCACAAAAGTGATAACCCACCACAAGTGGGATTATAAGGATCACAAAAGTGATAACCCACCACAAGTGGGATTATAAGGATCACAAAAGTGATAACCCACCACAAGTGGGATTATAAGGATCACAAAAGTGATAACCCACCACAAGTGGGATTATAAGGATCACAAAAGTGATAACCCACCACAAGTGGGATTATAAGGATCACAAAAGTGATAACCCACCACAAGTGGGATTATAAGGATCACAAAAGTGATAACCCACCACAAGTGGGATTATAAGGATCACAAAAGTGATAACCCACCACAAGTGGGATTATAAGGATCACAAAAGTGATAACCCACCACAAGTGGGATTATAAGGATCACAAAAGTGATAACCCACCACAAGTGGGATTATAAGGATCACAAAAGTGATAACCCACCACAAGTGGGATTATAAGGATCACAAAAGTGATAACCCACCACAAGTGGGATTATAAGGATCACAAAAGTGATAACCCACCACAAGTGGGATTATAAGGATCACAAAAGTGATAACCCACCACAAGTGGGATTATAAGGATCACAAAAGTGATAACCCACCACAAGTGGGATTATAAGGATCACAAAAGTGATAACCCACCACAAGTGGGATTATAAGGATCACAAAAGTGATAACCCACCACAAGTGGGATTATAAGGATCACAAAAGTGATAACCCACCACAAGTGGGATTATAAGGATCACAAAAGTGATAACCCACCACAAGTGGGATTATAAGGATCACAAAAGTGATAACCCACCACAAGTGGGATTATAAGGATCACAAAAGTGATAACCCACCACAAGTGGGATTATAAGGATCACAAAAGTGATAACCCACCACAAGTGGGATTATAAGGATCACAAAAGTGATAACCCACCACAAGTGGGATTATAAGGATCACAAAAGTGATAACCCACCACAAGTGGGATTATAAGGATCACAAAAGTGATAACCCACCACAAGTGGGATTATAAGGATCACAAAAGTGATAACCCACCACAAGTGGGATTATAAGGATCACAAAAGTGATAACCCACCACAAGTGGGATTATAAGGATCACAAAAGTGATAACCCACCACAAGTGGGATTATAAGGATCACAAAAGTGATAACCCACCACAAGTGGGATTATAAGGATCACAAAAGTGATAACCCACCACAAGTGGGATTATAAGGATCACAAAAGTGATAACCCACCACAAGTGGGATTATAAGGATCACAAAAGTGATAACCCACCACAAGTGGGATTATAAGGATCACAAAAGTGATAACCCACCACAAGTGGGATTATAAGGATCACAAAAGTGATAACCCACCACAAGTGGGATTATAAGGATCACAAAAGTGATAACCCACCACAAGTGGGATTATAAGGATCACAAAAGTGATAACCCACCACAAGTGGGATTATAAGGATCACAAAAGTGATAACCCACCACAAGTGGGATTATAAGGATCACAAAAGTGATAACCCACCACAAGTGGGATTATAAGGATCACAAAAGTGATAACCCACCACAAGTGGGATTATAAGGATCACAAAAGTGATAACCCACCACAAGTGGGATTATAAGGATCACAAAAGTGATAACCCACCACAAGTGGGATTATAAGGATCACAAAAGTGATAACCCACCACAAGTGGGATTATAAGGATCACAAAAGTGATAACCCACCACAAGTGGGATTATAAGGATCACAAAAGTGATAACCCACCACAAGTGGGATTATAAGGATCACAAAAGTGATAACCCACCACAAGTGGGATTATAAGGATCACAAAAGTGATAACCCACCACAAGTGGGATTATAAGGATCACAAAAGTGATAACCCACCACAAGTGGGATTATAAGGATCACAAAAGTGATAACCCACCACAAGTGGGATTATAAGGATCACAAAAGTGATAACCCACCACAAGTGGGATTATAAGGATCACAAAAGTGATAACCCACCACAAGTGGGATTATAAGGATCACAAAAGTGATAACCCACCACAAGTGGGATTATAAGGATCACAAAAGTGATAACCCACCACAAGTGGGATTATAAGGATCACAAAAGTGATAACCCACCACAAGTGGGATTATAAGGATCACAAAAGTGATAACCCACCACAAGTGGGATTATAAGGATCACAAAAGTGATAACCCACCACAAGTGGGATTATAAGGATCACAAAAGTGATAACCCACCACAAGTGGGATTATAAGGATCACAAAAGTGATAACCCACCACAAGTGGGATTATAAGGATCACAAAAGTGATAACCCACCACAAGTGGGATTATAAGGATCACAAAAGTGATAACCCACCACAAGTGGGATTATAAGGATCACAAAAGTGATAACCCACCACAAGTGGGATTATAAGGATCACAAAAGTGATAACCCACCACAAGTGGGATTATAAGGATCACAAAAGTGATAACCCACCACAAGTGGGATTATAAGGATCACAAAAGTGATAACCCACCACAAGTGGGATTATAAGGATCACAAAAGTGATAACCCACCACAAGTGGGATTATAAGGATCACAAAAGTGATAACCCACCACAAGTGGGATTATAAGGATCACAAAAGTGATAACCCACCACAAGTGGGATTATAAGGATCACAAAAGTGATAACCCACCACAAGTGGGATTATAAGGATCACAAAAGTGATAACCCACCACAAGTGGGATTATAAGGATCACAAAAGTGATAACCCACCACAAGTGGGATTATAAGGATCACAAAAGTGATAACCCACCACAAGTGGGATTATAAGGATCACAAAAGTGATAACCCACCACAAGTGGGATTATAAGGATCACAAAAGTGATAACCCACCACAAGTGGGATTATAAGGATCACAAAAGTGATAACCCACCACAAGTGGGATTATAAGGATCACAAAAGTGATAACCCACCACAAGTGGGATTATAAGGATCACAAAAGTGATAACCCACCACAAGTGGGATTATAAGGATCACAAAAGTGATAACCCACCACAAGTGGGATTATAAGGATCACAAAAGTGATAACCCACCACAAGTGGGATTATAAGGATCACAAAAGTGATAACCCACCACAAGTGGGATTATAAGGATCACAAAAGTGATAACCCACCACAAGTGGGATTATAAGGATCACAAAAGTGATAACCCACCACAAGTGGGATTATAAGGATCACAAAAGTGATAACCCACCACAAGTGGGATTATAAGGATCACAAAAGTGATAACCCACCACAAGTGGGATTATAAGGATCACAAAAGTGATAACCCACCACAAGTGGGATTATAAGGATCACAAAAGTGATAACCCACCACAAGTGGGATTATAAGGATCACAAAAGTGATAACCCACCACAAGTGGGATTATAAGGATCACAAAAGTGATAACCCACCACAAGTGGGATTATAAGGATCACAAAAGTGATAACCCACCACAAGTGGGATTATAAGGATCACAAAAGTGATAACCCACCACAAGTGGGATTATAAGGATCACAAAAGTGATAACCCACCACAAGTGGGATTATAAGGATCACAAAAGTGATAACCCACCACAAGTGGGATTATAAGGATCACAAAAGTGATAACCCACCACAAGTGGGATTATAAGGATCACAAAAGTGATAACCCACCACAAGTGGGATTATAAGGATCACAAAAGTGATAACCCACCACAAGTGGGATTATAAGGATCACAAAAGTGATAACCCACCACAAGTGGGATTATAAGGATCACAAAAGTGATAACCCACCACAAGTGGGATTATAAGGATCACAAAAGTGATAACCCACCACAAGTGGGATTATAAGGATCACAAAAGTGATAACCCACCACAAGTGGGATTATAAGGATCACAAAAGTGATAACCCACCACAAGTGGGATTATAAGGATCACAAAAGTGATAACCCACCACAAGTGGGATTATAAGGATCACAAAAGTGATAACCCACCACAAGTGGGATTATAAGGATCACAAAAGTGATAACCCACCACAAGTGGGATTATAAGGATCACAAAAGTGATAACCCACCACAAGTGGGATTATAAGGATCACAAAAGTGATAACCCACCACAAGTGGGATTATAAGGATCACAAAAGTGATAACCCACCACAAGTGGGATTATAAGGATCACAAAAGTGATAACCCACCACAAGTGGGATTATAAGGATCACAAAAGTGATAACCCACCACAAGTGGGATTATAAGGATCACAAAAGTGATAACCCACCACAAGTGGGATTATAAGGATCACAAAAGTGATAACCCACCACAAGTGGGATTATAAGGATCACAAAAGTGATAACCCACCACAAGTGGGATTATAAGGATCACAAAAGTGATAACCCACCACAAGTGGGATTATAAGGATCACAAAAGTGATAACCCACCACAAGTGGGATTATAAGGATCACAAAAGTGATAACCCACCACAAGTGGGATTATAAGGATCACAAAAGTGATAACCCACCACAAGTGGGATTATAAGGATCACAAAAGTGATAACCCACCACAAGTGGGATTATAAGGATCACAAAAGTGATAACCCACCACAAGTGGGATTATAAGGATCACAAAAGTGATAACCCACCACAAGTGGGATTATAAGGATCACAAAAGTGATAACCCACCACAAGTGGGATTATAAGGATCACAAAAGTGATAACCCACCACAAGTGGGATTATAAGGATCACAAAAGTGATAACCCACCACAAGTGGGATTATAAGGATCACAAAAGTGATAACCCACCACAAGTGGGATTATAAGGATCACAAAAGTGATAACCCACCACAAGTGGGATTATAAGGATCACAAAAGTGATAACCCACCACAAGTGGGATTATAAGGATCACAAAAGTGATAACCCACCACAAGTGGGATTATAAGGATCACAAAAGTGATAACCCACCACAAGTGGGATTATAAGGATCACAAAAGTGATAACCCACCACAAGTGGGATTATAAGGATCACAAAAGTGATAACCCACCACAAGTGGGATTATAAGGATCACAAAAGTGATAACCCACCACAAGTGGGATTATAAGGATCACAAAAGTGATAACCCACCACAAGTGGGATTATAAGGATCACAAAAGTGATAACCCACCACAAGTGGGATTATAAGGATCACAAAAGTGATAACCCACCACAAGTGGGATTATAAGGATCACAAAAGTGATAACCCACCACAAGTGGGATTATAAGGATCACAAAAGTGATAACCCACCACAAGTGGGATTATAAGGATCACAAAAGTGATAACCCACCACAAGTGGGATTATAAGGATCACAAAAGTGATAACCCACCACAAGTGGGATTATAAGGATCACAAAAGTGATAACCCACCACAAGTGGGATTATAAGGATCACAAAAGTGATAACCCACCACAAGTGGGATTATAAGGATCACAAAAGTGATAACCCACCACAAGTGGGATTATAAGGATCACAAAAGTGATAACCCACCACAAGTGGGATTATAAGGATCACAAAAGTGATAACCCACCACAAGTGGGATTATAAGGATCACAAAAGTGATAACCCACCACAAGTGGGATTATAAGGATCACAAAAGTGATAACCCACCACAAGTGGGATTATAAGGATCACAAAAGTGATAACCCACCACAAGTGGGATTATAAGGATCACAAAAGTGATAACCCACCACAAGTGGGATTATAAGGATCACAAAAGTGATAACCCACCACAAGTGGGATTATAAGGATCACAAAAGTGATAACCCACCACAAGTGGGATTATAAGGATCACAAAAGTGATAACCCACCACAAGTGGGATTATAAGGATCACAAAAGTGATAACCCACCACAAGTGGGATTATAAGGATCACAAAAGTGATAACCCACCAGAAGTGGGATTATAAGGATCACAAAAGTGATAACCCACCACAAGTGGGATTATAAGGATGACAAGAGAGATAAAGATCATTCTAAGCAAATGAAATACGATGTTATAAACCCTTGGTCTCGTACTTGTCGTACGCTAAAAAATCAACGATCATTGAATGATAAAGAAAAGAAAATGGAATCAAATTTTGTTTGCAAAAATGAAGAAGATGATAATGGTCCAACTCATTTGGACGTTGTTGGCCCAACTCATTTGGACGTTATTGATTTTCTTATAAACCTTGAAGGGAATAAATCATCTTCTAATTATTCTCGAACCTTGAAGAAAATTACTTCTTTTTTTTAATTTACTTTACTTTATGTTTATTTACTTTATGCATTAATTATTTACTCTTTATATATATTATGACATTTATTTATTTTGTTTCACATGATTACTTATCAAATACAATCTATGGTGACTCTTTATGCTTAGCAGAAGCATAAGAAATATTTTTCCATTTAAATGCAAGGGTAAAATGTGAGTACTATAACTCAGAGTACTAAAAACATTGATGCTCTAGAAGAGCAATAAGTTCTTGAGAGAAAGCACATTATGAAAGGTGCATAATTATGAATATCACAATACTTACTGCTAAAGGTAATAATATCTCACCACCAAAAGTTGATATAATCTTTTGAGAATTATAGATAAAATATGTTATCAATTGGAATGTGAAATAAGCCAATGTGGATATAAGTTATGGTAGTCAAAAAATCAGTTGAAAACTTTAGAAGAGCTATTTATTGCTACCTAAAGAAAAAATTTCATTGAAAGCTCCGAAAGACCTAAATATATTCCTATTCAAAGGAACAAACACATGTACAAGTGAGATTGAATCACATGTTATGGTAAACCAGAAGTTTACAAATTCATAGATATATGTATACACATATATAGTTGGCATGATCGGTTCGACCATCCTAATCAATAAATTGCAGAAAATTATTGAGATTTATATGCACGTATATTAAAAGAACCTGAAGTTCTTGTGGTGCTTGATATCAAAGGAATTTATTAAATTCCACTTATTAAAAGAACCTGAAGTTCTTGTGTTGCTTGTTCTCAAAAGAACTGATTAAAATCCCACTTACCAAAAAGAACTTGGACTCCTTGTACTAAAGTTGAGACTGTTGTCTTGTATATTTGAATGAAATATGGGCCCATTTATCCACAAATGTGGATAGTTTTATATGATTTTAGTAGATGCATCTACATTGTTTTATCAACTTACAACTAGAAGTTTGTGAGATTGATTAGAAAAGATTCAGATTATGCAATTAGACTATTTGTCTTGCAAAAGTTAGTGGGTTTATATTTCAGGCTATATCAGTTGAAATAACTATTACAAAGCCTATTGATTATGAAAAAAACGGTTTAAAAAAATTTTGATTGAATGCCTCATCTTTAATAGCTAAACTATGAAAACGAATTATTTATTATCTATATGGTATTTCACATATAGCAGCACTTATACGCATCAAGCCAACTAGTTATAATAAACTCCCTATTATGATTGGCTTTTGGTCAGAAGCCATATATTTCACATTTTAGATTTTTTTAATGTGCGATATATAATTAAATTGCTCCACCACAATGCACAAAATGGGTATATAAAAAGGGTTGAGAATATATATTGAGTATGAATCTCCTTTTATGTTTAAATTCTTAAACATTAATTGGAGAATCATTTATGAGATGGTTTTTCTCAACATCAGGGGAGAGAATAATCAGCTGGATAAAGAAGGAGAATGAATTATCATTATCTAGATCCTCATATATGAACCAAAAGTTCATAAGATAATTCATGTTATTATATGTCAATTGCCAAACATATTTATTAACCTAATGAGAGTAATCAAGTCTCATATACCAGCTGGAAATGCTCTAGATTTGAATTACATGTTAGAGAGAATGGATGTAAATCATGCCTGAAGCATGACGATTGAAATTGGTTCCAATGATCAAAATTCTCGTAAATAGAAAGTAATATGAGATGGCCATATATATTGGAGGCAGGTGCTCCTCAAGAGACCCAAGACATAATTAATAATAAAACTCTAGAAGAGTCTCGAGTACCTGAAATAAAGATTAAAAAGAGATCTCGATGAGTTATGTCAATACGAGAAAGAATAGAACCAAAAAAGAAAGCTGTCGATAACAATTTTACATCGAATACTTCTATAAAAGTAAAGAAAGAAAATGAGGATTGTATATAGAAATTTATCCGAAAGTATAGATATTGAATTGGCCAATATTGAAAGACTCTTTGAACTTCCAAAAGTGAAGTTTTTGGACCAGTAGTCCAAACACCTAAAGGTGTAATACAAGTGGTATACAAATAAATAGCCGTGAGATATAAATACGAATTGAATTATGATTTATGAAGAATTTTAATTACTTCATGGTGGATGCAATTACTTTGACGGTTATGAAATAATTTATATGCGTCTTATTTTATGGATCCCTATTTATCCTTGAATGATTTAAAATGTAACGACCCAGATTTCGGGTTAGAGGATTGGGTCTTGGACCCAAGTATTGGGCCTTAGGCTGAGGGCCCAATTAAGAACTTGAATTTGGGTTTTAAGGTAAAAGAAGGTGGAGTTTTATTAATTATTTGGTAGAGTAAAAAGGAAATAAAAGAAAAAAAAGATAAAAAGGAAAAAGGGAATACTTTAAATTTTAAATAGGTGGGGTGGGTGGTTGAAAATAAAGGGGGAGTTGATGGAGGAGAGAGAAAAGAAAAAATATGAGAATGGTGGAGGAGAGAGAAAAAGAGAGAAAAGTTTGGAGTGAAAATTTTAAACTCTAATCTATGGAGATCTAGCCGCCCGATTGCGACACCACCACCGCCATTGTGTTTATCTCACCGAGATGAGTTCGTCGGTACTAACGGCACCACCATTGGAGCTGCCATCAGAGGAGGTGAAAGCGAAAAAGTTTTAGGTTGTTCATTTCAAGGGGTTAGAGAGCTCGAATCTAGAACGGAGGCCACCGTCGAGTTCACCAGCTCGAGAACAGTCAGCTGGTGAAGTTTGGTCGCCAGAAGCCGCCAGAAGCACCATCATGCGCCTCACGCGACTCTGTAGCACGTGGGCGTTGTCCCGCTTCAGCGGACTAAGTCACCTAAGTGGACTCAGCCCAACTCGACCAAGTCAAGTTGAGCTGACTCAGCCCGAGTCGAGTCGAGCTACGCTGAGCCAAGCCGAGCCACCGCCATTATCGCTGTCGTACTGTCGTCACCGTCACGTTGCTGCCACAGTTGACCACCATTGTACCGCCACCGCCAGTGGTCGTTGACCGTTGACCACCCCTGTTAACCGTTGACCTGCGTTAACTTTTTTTGAAAGACCTTACTCTGGGCTTTCTTGACGTTTCAGATCCAATAGCGCAGTTCGTTTTGTTGAATTTGAACCTGGTAAGCTGTTTTTATGTGTTTGACCTTTCGTTTGGTATAAGCGGTGCATAGAATTTAAGTATTTTCATATTTTTTGATATGCGATGATTACTCGAGTTTGGATATTGGATCAAATGGATTGTTCAGGATGTTTGGATGTGGATTTTAGCGATATCGACTTAAGGTTAGTACACCTCAAACTCTGAAATGCTTTATGAGCATCATAAGTGTAATTGCTTTGCATGTTAATGGTTGCAAATTAGGAGATGAGTAGTAAGCATGTGTTGATGCTGATATTTCTAGGCTTGGTAATTATTGAGATGTTTTATGAGCTTGAGAATATTTGGGACTATCATGAGCTTTAGAGACTGTATAAGATTGTCTAAATATCCGTATGATTATCTGATTTATGATTGCTATGTGATGATGCCTTGTGTGCTAGTTTAATGAATTAATATGCTCGATTGAATATTGGTGAGGGGCAATACTGATAAATATTCAATTAAATGCTTAAAAATTGGTAATTAATATTAATGACTTAAATGTGTTAGCCGCACAGTTAAATAACTTTTATAAGCTTTAGGGGTAGAATAGAGCCTCGTAATTAATATTGATACCGCTAGGCTTAATGGCCTATATTGCTAGTTTAAGTTGGGGGTTGTAATAATGGACTAATACCAACAAATACTCGATAAATTGCTTATGAAACCGGTAATCAACGCTAACTGGCTTAAAGGCCAGTTAAGATGGAAATTGATGAATATGATTCACGAAGCGATTATTACCATAATTAATGAGATAATACAAATAACTGAGGACTTAATAAAGATGATCAACGCATGCTTTCTTAATGTACTAATAACTTGGTAAAACTAGGGTGATTACTTGTAATAGTGAATTATATGGATCCTTGGTGACTCGTATGTTGCTGTGTGCTATGTAGTAACTAGAGTCCTTGTTGTGTACTGATGAGACTCCTAGATAATTGAGTCACCCTTGTTTGGTGGGATTCAGATACCGAGAGTTAGGTGTTGCAGCACTTTAAAGACTTTCGAATGAAGGATCCCGATGTTGTACGGATGCAGGCCTTATTCAAAGATGCTTGATGGGAGATTTTGAGCATGGATAGAGGATTCTGATGCTTTGTGAACACGAGCTTCATCCCCATGAGTGTAGGATCTCGATGCTTTGTAGACGCATGCCTCACTTGGAGCGTACAGTCCTGATGCCTTGTAGATGCGGGTGTCACTCCAGATTTTATGGTTATGACTTTGTGTGTTTTACTCGGATGATCTGGTAGGATCCCGAGTATGATTGGGACTCATGGGCCATGTATGATGTGTTGCTATGTTGAGAGCATGTGCTTAGGTGACTAGTGGTCGCGCCACATGTTTGTTTATCTCTTTTTATTTCTTGTACTAGCTTGCATGCTTACATTTATGATTAGCATGGAGTATAGTAGAGTAGATGTGTACCATTAAGCTTTGTAAGCTCAGCGCTCAGAATTGTTGTTTCCGTGCGTAGGTTACGCTTTAGATCATGGAATCGAGGAGCACTATCAGGCCAAGATTCTAACACTTGGTGATCTTTAGAGTATGGTATTTGAGTTTAGTGGGCTATGTGTTCATAGGACCTTACACGTTAGAGTCTGTATTTATTATTTGAAATTTTATTATTAAAATATACCTTTAATTGTTTTAAATTTAAATTAGAGCTCCTTTGTAATATTTTATTATATATATTTATTTTAATCGTTGGTTTTAAATGATTTTGTGACTTACTCGTTGGGCTGATCCAGTTTGAAAATAAATTTTATGGTTTTGGGTTTAGGCTTGAGGCCCAAATGTGACATCCAGGTCGAGGGTATTAGATTTAGTGTAATAGAGCTTAGGTTTAGATAGTTCTAGGAAACCCCAGGGTGGTATAGGTGTTTTAGTAAGGTGTCTAGTTAATACAAGCCCTTAAACTAAGTTCGTACTCCTTAAGACTAGAATTCTAATAGTGTATCCATTGTTGTGATGACAAAATGGTTATGATCATGGTCGAGAGGGCCGAGTTAAGTGTTGAGCCATTCATGGCAGTAATCCTGGGGGTGGGGTCGCCTCAGATTGTCGAGGTGCAAGTTAGTTGAATGATACCAGAGTCGAGAATGTGTTCTTCTTATGTTGCCTAAATGGTGTCTTCGTTGTGCGTTATAGTCACCCCAAAGTCTTCAGATTTGTTTTGAGAGTTTGCGGTAAGAAATCTTCATCATTACATTGGATAACGGTTGTGTTGCGGGTATGGATAATCTGTCCTCGAAATTGATCAATGAGTACACGTTAGTTGGATGACCCTTTTTCATTTGTTTAAAAATAAATCTTTGTTGATACTTGGAGGGTATCATTGCCATTCTTAGAGGTATTCCTCAGAGATACTGGATTCAGGACTCATTACTTCGTCAAAGTATGGTCGAGGTTAAACATTCTACAAGTTTGAGGGAAAGCTACCTTTTTGAGAGTTGTTGCACCATGGGAATTGTTTCGGTTAATCAAGTATGGTGCTGTCCATTGATGCCGAGAGTGAGTTTTAGGCTTCGAGACCTCGATAGAACCCAACCTTTAGAATGAAAATGTTGGATTGTCGCCATTTTATCATGATCTTTGCAGTGATTGTTTAGAGGATAGCAACGGGGTAGTGAGATATATTAGACCAAATCGATAGGTGTTAATGTGTGCTGTTCATTCTTGGGAGCTTTTAGACTGACATAGTGTTTGTTTATGCTCTAAGGAGGAGTCATTAGGATCTTTCCCTATCAGGAACATGAGTAGATGTTAAGGTAAGACCGAGTTGGATGCCGTTGCTATCGCCGTTATCAGAGGATTTTGACCTATTTGAGTAGTCAAAGATTCAGTTTCAGGGAGCAACTTGAATAAGGTCCTTTTTGTCTATGTGCCTCGTCTAAGAGAGAGTCGGGCTTGTTCGTTTATAATAAATGAGTTCGTGGAGGTGATGCTCAAACTGTTCATAGTTTGTTAAATGATAGTGAAAGATCGTTACATGTCTCCTAAGATGGATAACCCGTTTAACCGGATGTGAAGTACTTGTGTGTTCTTCGGAGATTAGTTGAAAGTGTAATGCTTATTATTAATGTGTAGAGGTTAGAAAAATGATAACGGGTTTTAGAATAAAGATTTTCTTTTCTCTTTAAGTTTATCGTGATAGCGGGTAATGTTCGTAGTGACGTCGAGGCGTTTCAGTGATGGTAAGGTGAGAGCCACTGTGTCATCTCTCGAATATAAGTTGGATGTTTTGTGTGAAAAGTGTGGATATATAAAAATACATAAAGTTTGGCGTTGAAAAGATAATTATCTCTTTGACCGTGTGTATGGGAAAGGTTAATTACCGTGCAATTAGTTAAGGAAGCAAGGGTTGAGACTTCGTAAATGCTTTTGATTGTTTCATGGTTTCCTTGGAGCGAGACGAGGGAAATTGATGGAAACCCAAGCTACGTGAAGCCATTTTGTTATGATGATGGTGTGGACCTGATTAGAGCCGAATGAGATTTTGAGGTCTTCGAAGATGTTTTGTTGTACCGTTAAGGCTATATTTTTTTGTGCTAGAAGAGAAGGTTATGTTCTTCCTACTAGTGTGAAGTTTGTGGTACTTGATCTCTATGGAAATTTGAGGTTTCGATGATAACATGGGACATAGTATGTAAGAACTATTGATGGTGTAGTCAATCACCACCTAAGCCAAGTGAGCCAAATAAGTAGTGGATCGTACCGAGTAAGTACATGATTAGAGTATCATGTTATCGTGTGGGGCTATCCTAGGTAATGGTCATATAAGAGAGTGTCAATACTAGCTCTATGCAGCACCGATACCCGTATGTTCGTTAGCACGTTTCAAGTTAAGAATTGATTTGCTTTGAATGCCACAAGAAGAAGCATATGATTTTAGTTAAGAGGATACAATATTATGGTTGAATTTGGGTATGATGGTTGTCAATAGACTTTGAGATCTTGTGGTGGGTGTTTTGGAAAAAAGATATGACAAGGTAAGAGATTCTTCCTTGGAGATAGCGTGGAGTCGTGTGTTTGAGATAGCGATAAGTAGCTGACTTGCTATCAGTTGGGAGTCAAATATTGAGTTCCTCAAAGTTGTTGGAATGCTTTGGTATTCATCGGTGGGAATTAAATAGATGACCGTGGATCTCTTACAAGATTTGTAAGTGCACAGTTTTGTTGGGTAATGATATAGTCCTTGGTATATACCGTTTGATAAGTTTTCAGCAAAGGTGTGAGCCACAAAAAGTCTACTTGGTTTGTTGCAAGTTGGGTTGTACGGCACATTGAAATGTTCATGTCACCTTTTAGCATGAGATTCGAGGTTGATGGAACCTTATTCTTGATGGGTTTTATTTGTGATATCAGATTTGAGTGGTAGTACATAGGATGTATTTTTCCAAACACGTCATGGTTCGAATCGTAAGACCCTTACAGAAACTGAGTTGGTGAGAGCTATGTTAGCTATTGATATGGGTGACCATGCCGAGTTTAATGCGAATGCTTAAACCAAGTTGAGGTGTCGTTTGTTTTCAAAAAGTTTGCGCCCAGTAAGCGATGTTTTAGGAAGGAAATGTCGTTAGAGTTAGAGTCTCCTTCAGGGAGTTACCACGAGCAGAGTTGTTTTATTTGGATGCAACGACTGTTTAACATCCTGTTTTTTTGATCGTGTGTTTTTGTAGAAGAATTTGTGTGCAAAAATCTCTTGGGTTCTACAGTGTAAGTTAAGTTTCTTTGATGAAGTATCTGTGTGACGTTTTGTTGTCAAGTCACCGTTGAGTTTTGGCTTGTCGTCTGTAATGTATCGAGCGAGGATGGAATCCTTCAATGAAAAAGAATCGGTTGAGGTTTTGTTTGTACCATTAGAAGGCAAGGGTCGTGTTGATAAGTGCTATGAGAGATCAGAGTAGCATGACGGGAAATCTTGAGGACGTCGAAGAGTTGTAAATGGATTGGTATCTTCACGGTTATGGATGCAAATTTTGAGGATGAAATTTCTTTTAAAGAAGGGAGAATTATAACGACCCAGGTTTTGAGTTAGCGAATTGGGTCTTGGACTAGAGTATTGGGCCTTAGGTTGAGGGCCCAATTAAGAAATTGAATTTGGGCTTTATGGTAAAAGGATGTGGGGTTTTATTAATTATTTGGTGTAGTAAAAAGGAAATAAAAGGAAAAAAAGATAAAAAGGAAAATTGGAATAGTTAGAATTTTAAATAGGTGAGTGGGTGGTTGAAAAGAAAGGGGGAGTTGATGGAGGAGAGAGAAAAGGAAAAAAAATAAGAATGGTGGAGGAAAGAGAAAAAGAGAGAGAACTTTAGAGTGAAAATTTAAAACTCCGGTCTACAGAGATCCAGTCATCCGATCACGACATCACCACCACCATTGTGTTTATCTCGCCGAGACGAGTTCGCCGATACCAACATCACCACCATCGGAGCCACCGCCAGAGGAGGTAAGAGAGAATAAGTGTCATTTTGTTTAGTTCAAGGGGTTAGAGGGCTCAAATAGAGAAACGGAGGCCACTATCGAGTTCACCAGCTCGAGAACAGTCGGCTGGTGAAGTTTGGTCACCAGAAGCTGCCGAAAGAACTGTTACACGCCCCTACGCAGCGCCGCTGCGCGTAGGCATTATCCCGCTTTAGGGGACTGAGTCACCCGAGTGGACTCGGCCTTACTCGACCGAGTCAGGCCGACCTGACTCAGCCCGAGCCAAGCCGAACCTTACCGAGCTGAGCCGTAGCCACTACAGCCTTTGACTGTTGCAGCTGTCGCACCGCAGCTACCACCGTTGACCGCCACAGCCAGTCGACGTTGACCGCCGCCGTTGACCGTCATTAACTTTTTCTAGGGACCCTACCTTAGGGTTTCTCGATATTTTGGATCCAATGACGTAGTCCGTTTTGCTAAATTCAAACTCGGTGAGCTATTTTTACGTGTTTGACCTTTCATTTGGTATAAGAGATGCATAGAATTTAAGTATTTTCACATTTTTTGATATGCGAGGATTATTCGAGTTTGAATATTGGATCAAATAAATTGTTCGGGATGTTTGGATGAGGATTTTAGCAATATCGGCTTAAGGTTATTACACCTCGAACTTTAAAATGCTTAATGAGCATCATAAGTGTAATTGCTTTGCATGGTAGTGGTTGCAAATTAGGAGATGAGTAATAAACATGTGTTGATGCTGATATTTCTAGGCTTGGTAATTTTTGAGATGTTTGATGAGCTTGAGAATGTTTGGGACTGTCATGAGCTTTAGTGACCGTATAGGACTGTATGAATATCCGTATGATTATCTGATTTATGATTGCTATGTGATGATGCCTTGTGTGCTAGTTGAACGAATTAATATGTTCGATTGAATATTGGTAAGAGGCAATACTGATAAATATTCGATTAAATGCTTAAAAATTGATAATTAATATTAATGATGTAAATATGTTATCCGCACACTTAAACAACTTTCATAGGCTTTAGGGGAAGAATAGGGCCCTGTAATTAATATTGATGCCGCCAGGCTTAATGGCCTATCTTGCTAGTTTAAGTTGGGGTTGTAATAATGGACTAATACCTACAAATACTCAATAAATTGTTTAAGAAACCGATAATCAACGGTAACTAGCTTAAAGGCCAATTGAGATGGAAATTGGCGAATATGATTCACGAAGCGGTTGTTACCATAATTAATGAGATAATGTAGATAATTGAGGACTTAATAAAGATGATCAAATCATGCTTTCTTAATGTACGAATAACTTGGTAAAACTAGGGTGATTGCTTGTGATAGTTAATCATAGGGATCATCGGTGGATCGTATGTTGCTGTGTGCTATGTGGTTACTAGAGTCCTTGTTGTGTGCTGATGAGATGCCTAGATAGTTGAGCCACCCTTATTTGTTGGGATCTGGATACCCAGAGTTAGGTGTTGCAACACTTTAAAGACTTCTGAATAAAGGATTCCGATGCTGTGTAGACGTTGGCCACATTAAAAAATGCTTGATGGGAGATTCCGAGCATGGATGGAGGATCCTGATACTTTGTGGACGCAGAGCTTATCCCCATGAGTGTAGGATCTCGATGCTTTGTGGACGCGGGCCTCATTCGGAGTGTATGATATCGATGCCTTATAGACGTGGGAGTCACTCCAGATTTTATGGTTATGACTTTATGTGTTTTACTCGAACGATTTGGTGGGATCCCGAGTATGATTGGGCCTCATGGGCTATGTATGATGTGTTGCTATGTTGAGAGTATTTGTTTAGGCGACTAGTGGTCGCGCCACATGTTTGTTTATCTCTTCTTATTGCTCATACTAGCTTGCATGCTTACGTTTATGATTAGCATGAAGTATAGTAGAATAGATGTGTACCATTGAGCTTTGTAAGCTCAGGAATTGTTGTTTTTGTGCATAGGTTGGGCTTTGGATCGTGGAATCGAGGAGCACTATCATGCCGAGATTCTAACACTTGGTGACCTTTCGAGTACGGTATTTGAGTTTAGTGGGGTATGTGTTCATAGGACCTTACACGTTAGAGTCTGTATTTATTATTTGAAATTGTATTATTAAAATATACCTTCAATTGTTTTAAATTTAAATTGGAGCTCATTTGTAATATTTTATTTATTCATATATATATATATATATATTTATTTTAATCATTGGTTTTAAATAATTTTGCGACTTACTCGTTGGGCTGATCCAGTTTGGAAAGAAATTTTATGCTTTTGAGTTTTGGCTTGAGGCCCAAATGTGACATCCGGTTCGAGGGTGTTACATAAAATGCTAGAAGCATTTGGAAATTTCTGAGGAAATTTATTTATACATGTCCCCTTGAATATGTATATTTTGGTGCATTTGATATAATCTCCTTAGTGAGTACTCATTGAGGAAATACTATGAGAATGATCATATTTTCTTATGTATTTTATAAAAGAGTTTGGATCAAGATTCATTATTATAATTTGAATAGCATTAGAACTCATGAAGAGCTTCAAATTGGAAACTCATTTAATGAAAGTATTCGGGGAAAAAATCTTTAGATTGGGTTTTGTCTCGACCTAAAGATTGATCACTTAAATATGCATTTTTTCTATAAATGAACATAAGCTGAAAGAATCTTAAAGAAGATTCAATATGGATAAAGCATATTTATTTAGTACCCTAATTATTGTAAGTTTGTTGGATGTGAATAAATTTATCTTCAAAAGAAAGATAAATGGATCCTTGGTTTGGAAGCACCATATATTAGTTGGTCCATGAATACCATCTAAACGCTACAAAGATCATTACCTTTAGATCTTTAAACATTAATCGATGTCTCCTCAAATCATGTAGAAATCATAGTTATGCATGAGACAAGCCAAAAATGTGTTTGTCTAAGACTATTGATCCAACATATTCAGAAGATATGTGATTTACTTTCACAAGATAAGATACAAGCTATCTTATGTGGAGATAATACAAAATTTATGTCTCAATTGAAATGTGGATACATCAAAGATGGCAAAATGAAACATATTACTCCAAATTTGCATCCTTCACGATCTTCAGAAAAATAGTATTCAAGATTAATTATGAAGATTCAAAGATATTATGTGATGTTTTCATGAGGGGGGGTAAATACGTGTTGCTCTCTTTTTCCCTTAGCCGAGGTTTTGTCCCAATGGGTTTTCCTGGTAAGGTTTTTAATGAGGCAACATGTTATGCGTATCAAAGATCTATGTACTCTTTTTCCTTTAATAAAGATTTTTTTCCCACTGAGTTTTTATCCTAGTAAGGTTTTAACGAGACACATTATCTTCATAGACATCCAAGGGGGAGTGTTATGAATATTTATCTATGTGGATGTCTATCATGATAAGAACTTTATCAAGGAGATTTGATTTGCTTTATCATTATGAATATTATCTTCATTAATTAGAGTTTAATGTATTATGTACTTCTTATGCATATAAATAAATGATTTGATGAAGGCATTGTACACAAGTCTATATTGAGAATAATATAAATCCCCCTCTTTCTCTCATCTCTTTGTTCTTTTATTCTTTGTTATTTGTTCTTCGTTATTTTATTCACAACAATTTCTTATTTATGAAATCATTATTTTTTTAATTTTATTAGTTAATCAAATTTATGCTATTTAGAGAAATTTTTTATAATTATCAAGGACAATATAGTCTTTACAAGTCTTTTATCCAAACCTCTAACTCAAAAAGCTCCTAAAAGGACTTTTTTTTTTTAAAAATGAGAGGTTTCACCTCAATCCGCTATTACAATCCTCTATTTACCAAACATCCAAATTAGTAAATTTGGCTGGTAAAACCTCTAATTAGCTCAAAAAGATGTTTACCAAACATGGGCTACATTTTATTTTTATGAATTTGTCACATAAATTAGTAAAAAAATACGGCTTTATAAATTTGTTTTTGATTAATTTTTTTTTCAATCAGTAATTATATAATTTTAATGATTTAGTTTGATATTAAAGATATAATTAGCCTAATAAATATATATTGACATTTTAATTATAAGATGATAAAATTACCTGACCCGATGTACCCCGTCTGGGTTTTTCATTCTAGAATTTCGCTTTCGGGTGAGTTTAGGAAAGAATTGAGTCGGGTAGGGCTGGTTTAAGAGTATGATAGAAATTCTTTGTCTTATCCCACTCGATATATTTATGTGTATATATTGTAATTAATATTTTTATTAATCTTTTCAAATCGAGTCGAATTTAATCAAGTTTTTTGTTAAATTTTAATGTCGGATTATGTTTTTATTATGTTAGAATATAAAATATATTAAAATAGAGGTGGAACGGGATCGGATTAGAACTTTTTGTAGACACTAAATTTTGTCCGGTTTAAATTAAATGCTCGAATTAAAATCAATCCACATTACCCCTCTTAATACCCAAAACCTTGTACCCTAACTTAACAGCCCACATCAAATATGACCCATTAACTATGGTTTTATATAATAAAAAATACAATAAATAAATATTCCACCCCTTCCTCATTAAGTCTTTACTTCCATTGGATGGATAGTCTCATTGGTTCTATTTTATAGGATAAAGGCCATTATTCAGTTCATTCACGCTCCATCACCAAATTCACCAGCCCCCCAAAAGCTCCAATTCCGCTATTCACTATCTTCACAATCCCCTTTACTATCTCTTCCCCATTAAAGCTTCACTGCTCCATAACTCACCAGATCTGGTCATCTACCCTTTTGGACAACCAAACACTCAATTCCTCCGCACCACCAAGCCACCGACCCTTACCACTATTCGAATCACCAACCCTTAAATCAAGCTTTTCAACCCAAACAATAATAATCTGTTAATTGATTGATAGATCGAGCATATATTTGAGTTTTGTATTTTCTTTTTTATTTTATTTATGCGCAATCTATTCTTATGATTTAATGAAAATATTGATGAGATTTGTTGACAACCCTCTTTATTTATTTAAGTTTCTTTCTTATATGTTTTTGTTTAATTTATTTGTTTGTGTTATGTGTTTTATTTTATTTGTTGGATGTGGTTTAATTTGATTATTTGCTTGTTTGTTTTTAGGGTAGTTTAGCTTTTTAGAATTTGTTTTAATTAATTTAAAACATGCCCTTGGCTTAATGGAATGTGTGTTTAAATTAATTAAAATGAATTTAGTTTAGGTTTTATGTTAGTTGAAGCCTTAGTTAGAATTAGATTTAAAATTTAATTAATTTAAATTATGCTCTTGGCTTATTAGGGTGTAAGTTTAAATTAATTAAATTAAATTTAGGTTTAGATTAGTTGAAACCTTTAGGTAGTTTATGGTTCGAATTAATTTAATTATTTAAATTTATCCTTGTCTTATTTGGACGAATGTTAAATTAATTACTATCTTTTAATTATTTTAGGATAAAATTGACATTTGACTTTGTAGACTCTCTAGGTGAAGTGCTGGCAAAAGGGGCAAAAGATATGCATTGAAAAAGTATAAAACAGTGTCCAGATGAGTCTTTTGCGTACAAGTATACAAGGTCTGCAAGTAATACAACAGTTAAGCTAAGTATCGATCCACAGAGATTGACTTGGAATTCGATTGCCTTGATTGTTATTTGCCTTAAGAAAAAGTTGTTTTGTTTTGAAGTTGGTTTTGGAAATAATTGAATAGAAAAGAAATAAAAGTAAAGTAAAGACGTTGGCAAGGAAGACGCTTTAATGAATGATGAGCGTTGGCAGGGAATGCTTGGTTTTCACGCTATTCATGTTGTGCCAGCCTTTAATAACAACCTGTCTTGGCATTGTTTGTCGAGCATATTCAAAATTAGCAAAGTCTCTCTCGATGGTCATTGCCCTAAATTGATCATGTAAAAAACCCATATATCTCTATAGTACATGTTTTTAAATAAACCAATTTGATTAAAATCCAATCTATACTCCTAAACAGTAGATTTCACTCTCGAAGTAAGTTCATCTACTCGAACGACTTCTCTTAGTATTCAACAACTTAATCGTTGCCACCCCAAGTCTGTTAATATATTGAGGAGCAATAGGCCAACAGTGCCAGCTTTCGCTTGTCATAGTATTTAGAAAATATTAAAGTATGCCGAATAGATAAAACATTACCAATGCATATTTATTATAAAAAACTAAAACATAAAACAACGTTCAACGCAAAACATCCCCCACCAACTATTAGATTGGTTCATGGTGAGGGATTTAGCCAACAAACCATAAACATTTTCAAAGTACATCATCATTAAAAACAAGGTAAAACAACTCGAAAGAGAGAATGGGCGAGAAGGGGTCTATTGATGCAGCCCTTCAAGATCTAGGCTGTCAGCCAAGCTGGTCGAACCACCCTTCCTAGGTGCAGTCGGTTGTCAATCGTCTTGCACTCCAACTCCTCACTCGATCACTCTCCCTAATTTTTCATTCTTCAAATGCTTGCTTGGTTGGTGTTTAAAAAGGTGTGCAAGGAAGGGATATGATGAGCTCCTCATTTGAATTTTAAATGCTGAAGGGATAAGAGATAATCATCTTATCCAAGTTTGAATGAGAGCTGATCAGGCTAGGGCTGATGTCATACTGCCGACGCTGCCTTGGCATCCAAGCTTGGCATGAATCTGCCAACCAATCTTGGCACCATCTTATCTGCTATTTTTTCGGAGATTGATCCAATTGTTATCTTTTTGGAGCCTAATCTCATCCTCTTTTTTCAGATTTCAACAGCTTCTTGGCATGGCATCAAGTGCACTTCTCTGCCAACCAGTGCTTAGCATTGTCTGGTCCATCTGTGCCAACAACACTCGACATTCTCTCTGGCATTCCTTACTACACTGCTTTTCTGTGCCAAATATTATGCCAAACCTGCAAAATTGAAAATAAACAATCCTTCACACTAGCATAGGCAGAATTCTAAACTCCTTATGTAAATACATGATTTTAACATCCTAATGCGACTAAATGTACCTAAAAACAAGCAAAAGCATTGTAAGATTGGCATTAAAAACAATACTTTTGGAGAGGTAACACACCCCCAAACCCAACTCGTTGCTTGTTCTCAAGTAATGCAAACAAAATAAAAGCAAAAATCGTGAAAACGTTACCTCGACAAAATTTTGGTTGGAATGCTAGCAAGTTCTGGCAAGCAGAATTTGGCTCTATTTCTGTCTTCAGTATCTCAGTGCAATAATGCTGAGCAGGTAGTAATTCAAGTGCAGCAATATAACTCTAATCTAAGTCCTTGAAGAGTGCATGATGTGTAGGCAATATGCATCAAGTATCCTTTCACTCCCTTAGTCAATTTTACTACCTAAACTCATATTCTTATTTTTATCATTTTTTCTTTGCCTTGGGTTTCTGTTGGCATTAATTTAAGCTTGCTTCGTGACACTATTTAGCGTGAGAGATAAGATGGAGCATACCACGAATCCCTACCTTAATCTAGACATCACTAGGCTTTCTCTTCAACTCATACCCTAAAGTTTTGGACTTGAGAACTAAGAGGGAGCAAACCACGAAGCCCCAAGTAACTTATTATCCCTAGGTAGAGGAGGGTTCATTTTTTTTCATTGCCCTGACAGAACATTGCTGCCATATTAGTTTCTTTTACCCTGGCATCATTTGATCTTTTTTTTAAATCTGAGCATAGTTTCAAAGAGTCTAAGTTTGCTAAGGAACTAGATACATACTACGTGTTAAGTGAAATCTCAGTTCCCTAAACTAGAGATCAATTGCCAAGCTAACTTGGCATACTACTCTGCTGGTATGGCATGACAACTAAAGATTAAAATTTCCTCATTGGACAGACACCTAGATCAAATTTAACTAGCATAACAAATATTACGATTATTCAAAATTAAACCGAGGCAAATTTTTCCCTTTTTTAGTGGTTCAGTATGCATCTATTCTAAATGACCTAGATGGCATGGCAATAGAAAACATGAAATGCATGGCATGACATAAATACGAGGAAACGCACACCCCCAAACCCAAGATGTGCATTGTCCTCAATGCATGAAAACAACACATATATACAATTAAACAGAAAAATAAAATGTATGATCATGTAAACGCAATGCAATGAAATGTAAAGGAGTTTAGGAAGAAGAGGATTCCCTTTCGGAGACTTCTTCTCGTGTGACACGGGTTCTTATTTTCACAAATGTCCCACGATCAGGGGCCATTCATTTTCTTCCTTTCATGCTCGATTTTGAAGCTGTAGTTGAGGCTCCATCTTCATCTATTTTCTTGGCAGGTTCTGACACGAAATATGCATCAGAGGCATCAAATGGCGTATGTATAGCAGGTGTCACTGGTGACTTGGCTTTAGTAGGCCTAGCTTTGGTTTTCTTTGATTCAGGTGAGGAATCAGAGCTAGCAGAATTGACTTGAACTGGAGACAATAGGACTGTGGCATCGGATGGGGTATGAACTGGACTGGCTGGCATGGCATTGTCACTGGCATAAGGCTTAGCAGGGAAATCTAGAAACCCTGGCACAAAATCAAGGGATTTTTTCAAGAACCTCCTTGATGATAGCATCCATCTCCTTTGTGTAGTGCCTCATCTTATCATTGAGTTCCTCAACTGTCTCTAACTTTTGAAGAATAATCTCCTAGCGATGGTAAATTTGAGACAACACTGCCAGTGAACTAGCTGGCATGGTGTCTGGCTCTACCTTTGGCACCTTTAGCTTTGGCGTGGGCACTTTTGCCTTCCCCTTGCCTTTGTCCTTTGGCTCGGCAGCGGTGAGGTTTCTCCATATAGCAGTTGTGATTGTTGTTCTCTTGATCGTTTGGCCTTTATTTGTATCAAGATTTGGCACACCATAGAGCATGCAAATGTTAGAAATTAACAAAGGAAAGAACAAACTACCATTACCTTTTGCTGCACATTTATAGGTTTCATCAATAATGAACTTGCCAACATTAATCTTGCGCCCCATAATGATGGAATACAATAGGATCAGCCTCTCTTCTGACACAGTCTCGTTGTGGGATGTTGGCATCAGATTTTCCTTGACAAAGTAATTCCATCCTCTCCATTGAGGCTTCAACGTGAACCGCTTTACCATGCGTTGTCCCTTTGATGACACTGTCCACGTCGTGCCAGGCTCACACAAGTCTGCCAGCAGCTTCTTTCTCTTGGCAATATTAATCGAATCAGCATAATCAAAATATTCATCTTATGCACCATCCAATTAAAATATAGTGTTAATATACCCTTCATCAAAACACACACACTTACCTCGAATCATCAAGAAGGGTGAATCATTGGTCATAAGATGAGCGTAGAATTCTTGAACAATGGTGGCATAAATCTCCCTTTTTGTTGGCAAAATAGATTCCACTTGTGCATGTTGACTATTGCCATGAATTCTGGAGGGAAGCCAATGTTTGTCTCCATCTCGAAATTGAAGTGTTTTTCATAGCAAAAAGATCTTGAAGCAAAGTTGGCTTCAAACTTTTTTTGGATCTCCTTATTGAAAAACCGGTTGAAAGTGGCAGAAGAAGAAGCCATTGGAAATGTGCAAGAATTTGTAATGGTTTTGAACAAGGATGAAGAAGAAGAGATGATATGGATCTCGGTTCTTGCTTGATAAAAAGAAAAAAATGAAAGAGTGAGAGAGATTTGGTTCTTTAAAATCGGCTAGGGTAAGAAAGTGAAAATGTTGGGTTTTTTAATGGGGTGAGTAAATAGGGATAATGATGGAAGATAAAAAGATCTGATTTGAAAGGGGGTAAAGTGATAAGGGTGAAGTGATAAGGTTGTAGGTGATAGGATTGGGTAAAGATTGGAGTGATAAGGTGATTAGATTGAATTTAAATTTCACCCTAATTTTTGGGCAGCTAGGTTTTAAGTTTAAAGAAAAATATCCTCTCTTATTTAATGGGCTGATCAAGCTAGTGTTTCTCTCGTCTTTCAATCCGTTGCATGCAAAGCTGTTCTGGCACTATGCTTGGCACACATAATTCTCCCATTGTGGCATCGGCTCATGCCAAGTCTCTCATTGGCATTTTTTTTGGCATACTGAATCTGCATAAACTCAAAGAAAACCTTTCAACAAAGTAAAGGAATAAAAATGAAAATTAAAAGAAAAAAAAGAAAAACTACTAAAAATCTTGAAACCTGAAAAAAAAGAACAACTAACCTAATAAGTACAAAAATTCAAACCTGATGATAATGTTACGTTACCTCTGCCAGGAGGATAACCTCCTTGGTATTGTTCTGATCACCTTCCAAATAGTGCTTTAATCTTTTTCCCTTGGTTGGTGGATGACAGGCTGTGGCAATATTTGGTTTAAATAACCAACATAGAAAGCCAAATAATTGCTTTCCTTTGATCATGGCAAATTCTCGATTATTCAATGAAAGAGAATATTTTACCATGGTGGCTTTGAACAACCACCTTAGAAAACTGAAGAATCTTTTTGTTTTTGAGGCATAGTCAACCTTATTTTGTTTCAGAATCTTCATCAGTTTTAAGCCGCAACATCTCTGGTATTTTTGTTACGGTAAATTTTTCATGCTTCAGCTCTTCATTCTCAGTCATTTGGTATCCACTTTTCCTTCTAGCAACAAGTCATTTGAGTACACCTCGCTTCACGTTATCTTTGATGATCAGAATCGACCTTCATTGTTGCTCAATTATTTTGCCATCGGTTTCCTCTGGGAGAATTTTGTGCATGTATATTGCCAAGCTTATTCCTCGGATGTCGGTAATGGTCTACCCTAGAGCTTGGTTATGATTACCCAATGTTGGTAATAATCTAGCTTCTTGGTCCTTAGCTAAGTCTGGCAATGACAACTGGCAAAGTGGACTCGTTTCTAGGATAAGCATATCCGAGGTGGCTTGGCAATAGTTCTAGCTATGGTGGCTCCTCAATGGATGGCTTTGGTGCCTGAATTTCTTTGCCAGCTAACTCTAGTGATTCAAGCCTCCTATGGTAGCTAATGGCTTCATTCAGCATAGGTGGTTCATCAAATCCTTCTCTTGCCACATCTTCATCATCCAGCTCCATGGCATCAAAACTTGTCCCCTGGCAATTTAATGCCAAGTTCTCATCTAGAATGGATTCTTTTAGTCCAACTGTATGGTAATTTTCAGGTTCATCTGCACACTTAAGAGCTTTGTCAACATTAAAATTAACATTTATTTGTCTATACCAATGTAGGGTTGGCAATTACTGGCTCAACTGGTTTTGCCGAGGTGGTGTTGGCATCAGATTTAGATCTGACATTACTAGTGCTTGCTTCCCCTTTCTCAGCTTCTTTGGTTTCTTCCGTTGGTATTGATTTATTCACATGGCAAATAATTGGCTCTTCTTTACACGTTAAAATCTCGACTTGGTTGCCACTTAGGGGAGTGACAACTTTGCTTTTTTCTCTCATTTTTTGCCAAGCATCATCTGTATCACATGGCAGAGTTTCTGGAGGTCTGGCATCAGATAGTGGTATGGCATCACCAGCCTATGCCTTTTCTTTCTCTACGTCCTTGGGTTCACCTGCTGGCACTAATTTCTCTTCCTGACAAATAATTGGTTGATTGCCTTCGTCTTCTTGGTTTGGAATTTCAGAATCCATTTATGTCTGGGCATCGAACTTGGCAACATTATCTAGCTTTGCCTCGATGTTGTTGTGTTTAGGATCCTTGCCGTTAAATTTTTCCTCACACTCTATTACCACTAATGAGTCCAATGTACCTATTATGGATTACTCTTCATCGGTATAATATATTGATTCAAGTGTGTTAGGAAAAACCTAATAATTGTAATGTCGATTCTGAATTCCTTGAGGAGCAAATGGAGGAAGAAAATTGCCAGCTTGTTGATGTAGCATTTCCATGGCATTCTGATTGTTACCACTAACCGAAGTGTTTGCCACCTCTTGCTGCCTTGATGGAAGCTCTATCTCGTTCTCTTGAGGCATGCCATTCATAGCATTGGCAAGCCTCTTGACTTGTTCTTCCAAGCCTCTCATAGCATCCATGGCTTCTTCAAATGTGTCTCCAATATAATTTCTTTTTCTCTTGAGGTGGATTGTTGTGTATCGGTATTTCTGAAGGCAATTCTACCATGGCAAACGATCTGTTGGATCCATAAAGATCTGTCGCTGATTTCTCATAAAGAATGTTGCCTTGGGATGGCATTTGTTTGAAGTCTAGTGGTGCAACAAAGTTGTTAGGTGCATAAAAATAATCATCATCTTGATCATTCTAAAAAATATTTTACTGCTGGTTCCATCCTTGGTTGAAGTTGTAGGAGGAAGGGTTGTTCACATTATAGTGCCCCGTGTAACAATAGGAATTAGGGTTGAAGGGGCAATTGTCAAACGAGTGGCATCCTCTACAATATGCACAAACAACGGGTGTTGCTTGCTTTTTGCTGAACTTGTTAGGCACTTGCATTGATGTAATCATGTTTTTTAGTTCAGAAATCTATGCTGAGAGTGTTGTATAGGCATCATTTTCATGCGTTTCATATCGTCTTTGCTCATGGACAGCTCTTGGAGTTGGATATTGGTAGTCATAAGTGGGAAAAATGTAGTCATCATCATACTATATGTGGCTGCCCGTACTCTTCTTTGTAGCTTTCCTTAAAGAAAAAAATTAATGATCAAAACAAAAAAAGCAAAGTTAGTAAAATGAAAACAAAAAAAGTGAAAATTAAAGCAATAAATTTTGTCGCAATCCCTGGCAAAGGCGCCAAAAACTTGTAGACTCTCTAGGTGAAGTGCTGGCAAAAGGGGCAGAAGATATGTATTGGAAAAGTATAAAGCAATGCCCAGATGAGTATTTTGAATGCAAGTATACACGGTCTACGAGTAATACATCAGTTAAGCTGAGTATCAATCCCACAAAGATTGACTTAGAATTTGATTGCCTTGATTGTTACTTGCCTTGAGAAAAAGTTGTTTTTGGAAATAATTGAATAGAAAAGAAATAAAAGTAAAGTAAAGACGTTGGCAAGGAAGATGCTTTAATGAATGATGAGCATTGGCAGGGAATGCTTTGTTTTCACGCTATTCATGCCGTGCCAGCCTTTAATAACAACCTGTCTTGGCATTGTTTGCCAAGCATATTCAAAATGAGCAAAGCTTCGCTCGATGGTCATTGCCCTAAATTGATCAAGTAAAAAACCTTTATATCTCTATAGTGCATGTTTTTAAATAAACCAATTTGATTAAAATCCAATTTATACTTCTAAGGGATAGATTTCACTCCCGAAGTAAGTTCATCTACTTGAACGACTTCTCTCGAAGCTTCTCTCCTTAGTATTCAACAACTTAATTGTTGCCACCCTAAGTCTGTTAAGATATTGAGGAGCAATAGGCCAACAGTGCCAGGTCTCACTTGGCATAGTATTTAGAAAATATTAAAGTATACCAAATAGATAAAACATTACCAAGGTAGATTTATTATCAAAAACTAAATCATAAAACAACGTTCAACGCAAAACATCCCCACCAGCTATTAGATTAGTTCATAGTGAGGGGTTTAACCAAGAAACCATAAACATTTTCAAAGTACATCATCATTAAAATAAGGTAAAACAACTCGAAAGAGAGAATGGGCTAGAAGGGGTCTCTTGATACAGCCCTTCAAGATCTAGGCTCTCGGCCAAGCTGGTCGAACCACTATTCCTAAGTGCAGCCGGTTGTCAATCGTCTTGCACACCAACTCCTCACCCGATCACTCTCCCCAATTTTCTGTTTTTCAAATGCTTGCTTGGTGTTTAAATAGGCGTGCAAGGAAAGGATATGATGAGCTCCTCATTTGAATTTTAAATGCTGAAGGGATAAGAGATAATCATCTTATCCAAGTTTGAATGAGAGCTGATCAGGCTAGGGCTGATGTCATACTACCGAAGCTGCCTTGGCATCCAAGCTTGCCATGAATCTGCCAACCACTCTTGGCACCATCTTATCTACTATTTTTTCGGAGATTGATCCAATTGCTATCTTTTTAGAGCCTGATATCCTCCTATTTTTTCAGAGTTCAACAACTTCTTGTCATGGCATCAAGTTCACTTCTCTGCCAATCGTGCTTGGCATTGTTTGGTCCATAGTACCAACAACACTCGGCACTCTCTCAAGCATTCTTTACTGCGCTGCTTTTCTGTGCCAAATATTATGCCAAACCTGCAAAATTGCCAACAAAACAACCCTTCACACTGGCATAGACAAAATTCTAAACTTCTTATGTAAGTGCTTGATTTTAACATCCTAATGCGACTAAATGTACCTAAAAACAAGCAAAAGCATTGTAGGATTGACATTAAAAACAATACTTTTGGAGAGTTAACAGACTTAAATAGAAACATAACAAAAATCATGGTTATTAATTTGACTCATTTTAAATAGTAGTCTTGGCTTAATATGATGCTAGTTTAAAATTAGCCAAATTAATTATTTTGCTTCAAGATAATCCATAAAATGTTAGGATTTTCTAGTTTTTGGATTTAATTAATATAGGATTAATATTAGTCTAACCTAGTTATTAATTAGATTACTAATTAATTTTCCATAATTTGGGCCTTTTAGGTTAGGACTTTAGTGGGCTTAGATTTTATTTGATGCAATTCTATGTCATGCAATTTAATTGTCATTCATTAGAACTTAAATATTTTAATTGGACATGTTACTAATTAATTGACTTAAATTATAGAAATGAGGTATTTATTAATTTCGATATTTGTGACTTAACAGTCCTGGCCCAATGGATGTTGACCAAATATTCGAATTAATTCTTATCGTCCGAAGGTAAACCTTAATTTGAGCTAAAAGTTGATAAACCATAACATCATATTTAAATGCTTACATCATGCATAAAGTTTATGTACAAAATTCGAACCATGAATTAACACGGCAGTCGGGCTTATTCGATGTCTGTTTAATCTATGGTCTGATGTATCGTCACCCTTATTAATTAAACGTTTAATTAATTCAAGCCCACCAATTTGACAAAATCCCATTTAATTAAAGTCTATATTCAATCAAGAACATTTGATTAAATTCAATTTAAATTTCAACAATTTCCATCAATTAAAAGCAACATATATTTTGGTATCGATTTCAGGACGTGATGGGGGTGCTAAACCTTCCCCGCACGTAATCAACTCCTAAACCCGTTTTCAAATGAATCTCTGGTTTTATGGTGTCTTTCCTACCTTAGTGGCCGGTACTGACTCCAAGTCTTTATTTTTGAAAAAAATGATTTTTTTAAAGGACTTCCCCAGTTTTCAAATATTATCCCAAAAAGCGAAAGGAAAATTGGACTACGTTCCCTTTTTTAGCGATCACGATTTCTAAAGAAAAAAATGCTACAGTTGGCGACTTCGCTGGGGATCAATTTTTTGTTTTTACAAAACACAAAAAACAAGAGTTGAGCCAAGAAAATATATGTTGCTTTTAATGGTAGAAATTTTGAAAATTAAATTGACTTCAATTGATTTGTTCTTTTTTGAAGACATGGCTTTAATTAAACGAGCTTTGATAACTGGTGGTTTTAAATTAATTGCTCATTTAATTTCTAAGAAATCATCGACATGTGTTGCATCATGATCATGAAGCTTTATACCCGAGCTTTGTCCCTTAAGTAAGAGTGAAACACCATATACCCACGTGAGTATCCCTCCACGGGTCAGTAATTCACTTCAGGAATCCATGCCTTTTGACATGTTAGAAGCCTTCCACATCACTAGGTTGTGCTTTCCTTCGAATCGAATCCAATTCGCAAACCTGTAATGGGCTAGAACTGGGGTTCTTGTTTCCTTAATAGGTAATAAGATAGGTTTAGGTACCCCTGATTAGAACAGCTCTTTTTCCATCCTCCTATGAGAATAAATATTTCTTAAGCAAGGTTTTCTCAATCTTTTCACAAATATACTTGTTCAGTCCTTTCATATGGACATTATTTTAAAAATAATAATAAGAGTTTCTTCTTCGATCATTTCACAAGAACATCTTTTAATATGAGCCTTTTAATGTAGTCCTTTCATAAGGACATTTTTCAAAGAAAATATTTATTAATTCAATCATTTCATAAAGATGTTAGAAAAAGAAAAAGAAAATATATTTCTCAATTCTACACTTTCTTCAGCATGTTTTTCGATATTACCAACTCTTAAAGATGTTTTTTTTGTTCTTAAGAAGATTTTTCTCAAAATCAACAAGATTTCTCAACTTCATCCTTTCTTAAGGATGCTTTTAAAACCAATTCTTAAGGATGTTTTACTTAGTTCTTAAGAAGATTTTTCTCAGAAAAAAGAATTTCTCAATTCTTACAGATTGTTTTCCTCTAAACAAAAAAAATTTCTCAATTATTTCCCTTTTTACGATTTTTTTCTTTTTCTAAAAAAAAAAAGAATTTCTCAATTCTATCTTTCTTTAAGGATTGTTTTTCTCAAAAAAAAACTTCAATCTTGTCTTTTTTTAAGGATCTTTTTTTTCTCTCAAAAATTTCTTAAATATGTTTTCTAAAATCGAAAAGATTCTTTAATCCTACCAGTCTTTAGGATTTTTTTGTAGTTCTTAAAAATATTTTTTCTCGATTCTATCATTTCTTAAAGATTTTTTTCTAAAAACAAGAGAATTCCTTAATTCTATCATTTCTTAAGGGTGAAAGAAGAAAAAGAAGAAAAAGATTTTTTTAATTATTCTTTCCTGCATGTAAAATTTTGTATGCATCAATCCATAGAACAATAGAATCGATTTGCGGGTTTTCATGGTAGAAAAACTAGAGAAATAGCCCAAGATAATAGGGGGTATTGATGCCTTGGATGCAAGAGAGTTCTACTTGTTCCTTTACCCGTTTTCTCATGGGGGCATCGGTGCATGCCACCAAGAAGTGTAAGCCGCTAATAATTCAAGAGGCTGATTGACAATGGAGTCATGACACAAGAATTGATCCAACAATAGAAGGCAAAGAAAATGGGGGTAAGCTTACACCGCATTGAAAAGGCCCGAATGATTTGAAAGTCCCCATGCTTGGGTTTCTCACCTTTTTGCAAAGATGTTATTTTGATTTCCTGCATTTTGGTTTTCCTTTTTTAGAACATTGCAAAGAAGAGTCATATGACTTAAACCCGAAAACAGTATAAATATTTTGTAAAGATACTTGTGGTTATTTTTGAAAATGTTGGAGTTTGGCAAGTTCGACTAAATTGTTGGCGCAACGTGCTTAAACACAACAAAGTTTAAGATAATGGACAATTCAAATGTCCATCAAAAATCCATTTTTACAATGGTCAAAGGAAATAAATCCTTTGAAAAATCCAATGTCATAATTGGTATAAACTGATTGTACCCAGGAGAATGGTACAGCTAGGCCGAAGCAAACAACTACCGGTAAAGGCAACTCAAAACCGTTGATCCCTATATATTTGGGAAAAATGCAAAAGAAATCTATGAGCTAAGCTGTAGATTTATTTTAAATCAAATGTCAGAGTGTAGTTATTTTTGTCATAATGAAAATTTCATTTTGTAATTTAGAAAATAATTTTTTTCATTCTTTGATTCTTTAAACATTTCATTCATTGTTATGGGGTAGTTTTTCGTTCTCCCATACACATATATACACATTTATGAAAAAGCATACATAGGTACATACCATTTTTTATTATTAGGTTATTGAATCTCAAATGTAAGAGTACCTTCGATTTAGATTGAATACCGTGGGAATATTGCGAATGCGAGTATCCGCTAGTCCATCTAGGCCAACAGAGGAACAAAGCAAGTGCTTAGATAATGGGCAGACCCCATTTTAGGAAATTTCCTTCTCAGACACTTGTCATTTAAGATCCTTGAATCGAGTGTTGACCCTAAACTTCTACCCCCTGAAGACTATTTTGATATCCATGTATGGGATGACGAATGGCTTTCCTTCAATTCCCTTCACAAATAATAAAAAATATCCATTTGTTGTCCCCCTTTGAGTCTGATCGTTTCTTTTCATTTGAACCCAAACAAAGGATCGCCCCCACACTAGGGGCAAAGAGGACGATGATTTAGTTTGCGAATTAAAGTCTCTCGATTTTGACCACACTACAGAGATAATGCTTCATGAATAAAGGTGATAAATGAACGTATACAAATGAACGTATACATTAGATACAAAGGTCAGAGAAACAATAGTAGAAATCAATAAAAGAAAAGTTTATAGTCAAAGAGATGGCTAAGTCAAATTGCAAGTTTGCCAACAAGAAGGTTGAAACAATCATGAGTGAAAGTACTAAGTCAAAAAGTGCAATAAAGGACATCAAGAGCCTTGAAGATTTGATTACATTTGAATAAGAAGCGTATCAACATTCAGTCAGGATGCAAGCTACAAAGAAGGAAATGAACTCCAGGGTGAAAACCCAAAAATGGGTAGTTTAGAGCGACCAAGAAATAAGGGAAGTTTTTTTTCATTAAAAGCACATCCCAATCAACAAGTGCAGAGAAGATATTTCAATAGGAGGAAATGATCCGTGGTTTCTTCACCCTTAAACACTTATTTGGGCCTATATATCCTTTCTTTCATAGCCATGAACCATAGCCTACATTACGAGCCAACAAAGACCATTCCAATCATATGTGGATATCTGAGTTGGATAAGTTTGTCTTCAGATTACATCTCGCCTATAAGGGTTAACCTTTCTTCAAGGAACGTCAAACTTTAAAGTGCCATATCGACACCCAAATGAGGGAAGGATGGGGCATAGTGAATGGTGAAATCAAGAGAGCCACCTTAAATGGGCTAAAAATTAGGAATGTGAAGTGTTCCTCTCGAAAGCCTAAATGGACTAGGGGAGACCATGTGTAAACCCCTTAGCCCGGCCTAGCCGAAACCAGACTAAAAGAGTCACATTAGGTTTGTCGAAGCAAACTCAAACTAATAACCTAAACTGAGCCCATTTTTCCCTTTTTTATCTTGTATATATGCATTATATTACAATCCTAAATGATCATGCTTCAGCGAAAACGTCACATGGAAAACAGATTGCATAATGGGACTTAATTGCTCAACAATTCACAATAGAGACCAAAACATAATTTCTGATAATAATAGGGTCTCTATTACATTTAAGATTACATATCCTTAATTAAGTCAATTTCATGCTCTCAGGTTAAATTCATTCTCAAAACAATCATTCGAACTCATTCAATTGCATGCATAACATTTAGGGAACAAACTGCAAGATTCCAAACTTCAACATATTCATTACGCAAAATAAGCTAGGCATATCGATACGAGCAAGCCCGTACCGATACAGATTAACTAACTAAACGGCTTTCTGTATCGATATACATATACCCGTATCAATACGGTATGTTGACCAAACCGTACCGATACGGCTTTGACCCGTACCAATCCCCCTTTTGATAATTCTAAACTCAAAATTCTAGTAGCTAGAGCCCGTATCGATATGGTATGCTAAAATGAAGGGATCATACCAGTACACAAACCCGTGTACCGACAACAATGCACATTTTCTTTAAGGCGTACCGATACGGTGGCTAAGCTTACCGGTACCATATGCTTAATTTTAGAGATTTGAGCCTCAACAGGACCCCACATACCGACCCTTAGGTACCCGTACCGGTACTCAGAGGCATGTAATGACCTGTAGGTCCAACATATGACTCTTTGGCTCCCTCCAAACAACATTAACTCAAACTTAAACATCATATAACATCATTGACATGCTTAAAAATCATCATATCAACATTTTAGACCAATCTAGCAAACCTAGCAAAACAATCACAAAGTCTATAGGCATGCATCCTAGTCCACAACCAAAACACAAATCCATCCACATCTCAACTACTGAAAACTTATTACAAGTTCCAAAACCACAGCCAAAACTTGTACAAACAGGAAGTTCACCATAAGACCCTCCCAATACATCACTTGACACATTGTCCTTATTACTACTTAAAGTACTTTCAAACCATACTTTGAAAACAAGTCTTTGGAATCCCTTCCTTACTTCCCAAAAACTCTAACTATCTGCATTGGTGGAAAACAAGAGCATAAGCACACTAGGATTAGTGAGGAATGCTCAAAACCAACAACCATCAATGCATTTTAAATCGTTTTACAATCATTTGATAAACACTTTCCAATATACTTTGTAAACATCATTTCCACATCATGCCTTATGAAAACCATGCACTTAACATTTCTAAAACAACATATTGAACCATATGCAACATGTATCATGGATTCAACGACAAACTCCCATTTGCTACCCTCAATTTAAGCTTTCCCATGTATACTACCAATGCAAGGCTTAAAGAGTAAAACATGTTTAATCATATTAAACAACATAATCCATCTCATGATACATCAACAATTATATTGGCATACAAGTGATCATTAACCATATTCTACTTTTCAAAACATAACATCAGATACACAGATTCAACAAGTGGTCCCAACACTTCATGACATCATAACCGGAATTATAGGTACATTACAACCGGGTACATTCACAAACCGACACATCGGTTGGACACATAACCCATTAACATGAGTCTTTGGTACAAGGATCTAAACCCCTCGACCATTAGGGTACCCGAATGGAGTTTTCAGTACACGGATCAAAACCCTTCAACATCCAAGACGACTTTCTATAGTGCACTATCAATCCTATGGTCGGGCAACTATATCTGATAACATTTACAAAACATTTTCATACCATCACTTGCCAATATAATTCATTTCATTAACCACAACTCACTATTTTCATGTGCGTCATTAAAATCACTTAATCAATGCAACAACTCTTGCATTAACCAATGTTCATAAATATTAACAAAACATGCATTAATTACCAATGCATCAAAATCAATATGTAATCTATTTCCAGCATTAAACCATGCTCACAACATGCATATACATTGGGTAATTAAACCATTTAAAAAAGTGCATAAAACCAATTGCCAAACCGAGTTCAATAAAGAATTCATCATTTACTTACTTTTGAGCTTAGACCAGCATTTCAAGCTTGATCTAAACTCCCAAACACAACTTTCAAACCTTTGCAAAGCTGTAAAACACGTTCTCACTCACCGACTCGCAAAGCCTCGCTTGCTGATACAAAAAATCTTGCCTCCAAAGCTTCTGAAACAAATGTTCAAGCTTGAGGACCAACTTCCCCTATTTTATCCATACAAAACAGAGAGTTCATTGCATCATAATGCAATTCAGAACACAACAACTCAAATCCACAACATCCTTCATCAAAAACCACTCTGCAACAACGAAACTAACAACAAACACCTTCCAAACTTAACCCAGCCATAACCTAACGTTTTAACTCATCAATTAACATAAATCAACATCTAAAAACACATCACAACCATACTTATACCTCCAACATTCATAAAACCTTCACAACTCCTCAAAGCACATAACTAGCAACCTAGCAAATTAGGAATTCAATTAGTTTCGGGATTCCTATGATTAAACCATCTTATTAATATCATTCAACATCAAAATCATGATCTATATCAATCCAAATCATGAGAAAATGGAATCTTTACGAGATTAAATCAATTTCACCCATTAAACATTGATTTAACCATTTTTCTTCAATTCAATCATCAAAACAAGTTAAAAATCATAAGTAAAGGATTAAGAACTTGGAAATTTCAATAAAGAACCTTATATTAGAGAAGAAGAATGAACCTCACCTCTAATGGTTGCTTTTCCCCTTAATTAGATGGATTCCAAAGCCAAAACAATGAGGAATCAAGTTTATTTTGTTAGAAAATCATTATAACCTCAATTGAAATCAAAAGATTAATTAAAAGAAGATTTTACCTGAGGAATTTAAAGAAAGAAAAAGTGCTTGGCTGGAGAGAATTGGAGAGAAAATCCTTTCGGAAAAAGTTAGTTACGTAAGTTTTGTTTTAAAGCTTTTATTTAATTAAATAAATTCTCCACCCTTTTATATCATTTTAAAATCATTAAAATTAGCTAATTAAGGGAAAAATTTTGATATTAGACTTTAGGGTAAATAGATTCTTAAAGATTCAAAGTTTGGACCCTTTTACAAAACAGTCACTAAAAATAGTTTTGAAACTTTACATTTTGGTCACTACCCAAAATTTTCACTTTCGAGACCCCTTTTTGCAAAATTGATTTTACCAAAATTATTTCCATATTTGATAATGATTTTAGATAATTTTTCCATAATTTTATCCTTTCCAAAAATATTTAATCCAAATTAAAATTTGAAACTGATTGAATTCCCTAATTCTATCCAACGGACCGTCTAACCCACTTAGCAAACTCCTAGGCCCAAAACCGGGGCGTTACACCATACATGTGTGTATATCGCCAAAATAGTCAAGATCTTCTAAACATACAAATTCACTAGTGCATTTGATATTTTAGGATCAAACATTAGTTTTCAAAAATGTTTGGACATCTTTTTTTCAAATTTTAATTCTTTTGCATATCTGTCATTTTCTCCAAGCATTAGTTTTCAAAAATATTTGGACATTTTTTTTCCAAATTTCAATTCTTTTGCATATTTGTCGTTTTCTCCAAGCATTAGTTTTCAAAAATGTTTGGACATTTTCTTTCCAAATTTCAATTCTTTTTCATATTTGTCATTTTCTTCAAGCATTAGTATTCAAAAATATTTGGGCATTTTCTCCAAACTTCAATTCTCTTACATATTGGTCATTTCCTCCAAGCATCAGTTTTTAATTTTTTTTTGGCATTTTCTCAAAATTTTGATTTACTCCAAACATTAATTTTCAAAAATGTTTGGCATTTTTCTCTGAATTCCGATTCTTTTAATACTTACCATTTCCTTCAAACACCAGTTTTAAAAAATGTTTGGATTATTTTCTTTCTAAATCTTGATTTTTAAGATATCTACGGTTTTTCTTCCAAACATTAGTTTTCAAAATGTTTGGTATTTTCTCTCAGTTTTATTTTCAAAATACTAACTTTTTTTATTATTGATGAGAATTGAAGTATAGAGACCGAGAGTTGGTTCCCACTGAGATGTTGCAAGAATATTTAGGATGTGTTCAGGGAGTGAAAGCATTTTGCTCACCTTGATGTTGAGATAAGCGAAGACACTGCATGTTGGGTCTAAAGACAAGAAGGGTAGTTGATCTTGGGATTTAATGGGGAAATGCTGAACACAGAAGAATGATAAGCGTTCCTATATAAGAATGTATAGGGACTAGAATGAGATTATTTATGAAATGGGTAGAGACCCCAAAGAAGAAGAAGAGAGTTACTCACGCAAGAGAGTTAAGAGCGTGAGTATTCAATTGATGAAATAAAGATTGATGAAGACGGAGATTGATTGAACAACGTACTGCAAAGAAATAAAGTGAAGAAATCCAAGAATGACCTTTCAGGGACTTAGAGTTTTGAACATCCCTAAAAATATTGCATTACATTCATCATATATAGTTAGACACCCCTATGTTAGGAGCATGTTAACTTAAAAGCATTTTGCTAATTTTAAATAGGTATTTAAATATTACCAAAGATTTTGATCTACGGCTTCATGTTGAAGAGGTAGATCATGTTAAAGATTTCCTATTGGTAGCCATGTTGGCGTGAATCTAGTTTTTTGATCTCCAGATTCATGTTGAAGAGGTGGATCCTATTGAAGATTTCCAATTGGTAGTCATTTTGGCGTGAATCCAGTTCTTAAGTCCTTTGGAGATTTGTAAGTTCTATGGTCATGATGCTAACCTTATTTTGATGTCAAGACTGGTAGAAGCTAGGGCATCATTATAAAGGATTTTGGTAGCCATTTTGGCGTGAATCCAGTTCTTAAGTCCTTCAGGCTATCAGTAAGTCCTCCAGGCATGATGCTAACCTTATTTTGATGTCAAGACTGCAAAAATTGTGGCATCATTATAAGGGATTTTGGTAGCCATTTTTGGCGTGAATCCAGTTCTTAAGTCTTTCAGGCCATCAGTAAGTCCTCCCGGCATGATGCTAACATTATTTTGATGTCAAGACTGGTAGAAAATAGGGTATCATTATAAGGGATTTTAGTAGCCATTTTGGTGTGAATCCAATTCTTAAGTCATTCGAAATGTCAAGACTAGTAAGTCCTCCTGGCATGATGCTAACCTTATTTTGATGTAAAGACTAGTAGAAACTGGGGCATCATTTAAGGTATTTTGGTATGAATCCATTTCTTAAGTCCCCAGGGCCATCTGTAAGTCCTCTGGGCATGATGCTAACCTTATTTTGATGTCAAGACTGGTAGAAATTGGGGCATTATTTTAAGGAATTTTGGTAGCCATTTTGGTATGAATCCATTTCTTAAGTCCTCCGGGCCATCTATAAGTCCTCTGGGCATGATGCTAACCTTATTTTGATGTCAAGACTGGTAGAAATTGGGGCATCATTTTAAGAGATTTTGGTAGCCATTTTGGCGTGAATCCAGATCTTAAGTCCCCCGCGCCATCAGTAAGTCCTTCGGGCATGATGATAAGTCCTCTAGGCCATCAGTAAGACCTTCGGGCTTTGTTAGGATTGTTGCACGCTCAAATTGATCTTCGAAAACCGTCAAGAGGGTTGATTTTGCTCTTTGATGAATTGGCTAAAATTGATGAAAATGTAGACAATTTGCACAAGGATTTTAGAGTGGTTCGACTTCTACACCAAGTATACATCCACTACCTTAGCACACCACTAAGGATTTCCCAATTCACTACTTTGAATTCTTGCTTTTAGGACAAAGCGTAACCATACAACCCCTATCTTGTACAATGGCTAAGATAGAACCACTCTAGTTTTTCTAAGGCTAAACTAGAACCTCTCCCTTTTACAAGGTTTGATTTTGGTAATCAAAATACCTCACAAGGTGGGTGTTTACAAAGAATGAAGCTCACAAGAGAGTAAACAATAAAAACAATGAAGAACACTCTCTGTACAATATATACAAGATAAATAAAGAAATAAAGACTTAAAAGTTATTTCTCTTGATCATGAAGCTTGGATATTGTCTCTCTACTTCTTCAAGTGTTTCAACCTTCATTTTATAGTGTGGAATGAATTTATAGTCGTTTATGACCATTGGGTATGTTTTGGAGCCATTGAGAAATAAATTTTTGAGCATATTTAAGCCCCTGCACTTAATGGTTTCGAAACCTATATAAAGGTTTCGATACCTTATCAAAAATATAGCCGTTACAGGCTCAAAATCGAGTTTCTGGCAGCCCGGTTTTGATACCAAAAAGAGTGGTTTCGAAACCATCACTATTCATGAACAGTACCCGTGTATAAACAGTGTCATGAACAGTGTTAAATAGTGATTGAATAGTGTTTTCATGTTTTTAAAAGCTTTAAAACCATTTTTAATCAACTCAAAAATATTTTATAAATATAAAACAATTAATAAGCCATATTTTTGAGGTTTTAAAACTTTGAAACATATTTTTCAAGTTTGTTGGAATTTTAATTATTTTTGCAAATTATTTTAAGTCCAAAAACAATTTTCATTTTAAGTTATATCAAAATAAATATCTCAACAGGCTTGATGTTGAGTCTTGTGTTGATGTCAAAATGATCAGAAATTGAGGCATCCTTCAAGGTTTTCTAGTCTTCATCTTTCAAGGAAGCAATGAAAATCATATGGTAGTCTTAAAGCGAGATACCCTTTGATGCCAAGACGATCAGAAATCGGGGTATCCTTAAGGTTTTCCAGTCTTCAGCTTTCAAGGAAGCAATGAAAATTATATGGTAGTCTCAAATCGAGATACCCTTTGATGCCAAGACGACTAGAAATTGGGGCATCCTTTAAGGTTTTCTAGTCTTCAGCTTTCAAGAAAGCAGTGAAAATCATCTGGTAGTGTGTCGAGACGGTAAAAAATCGGGGCATCCTTTAAGGTTTTCGAGTCTCCAGTTTTCAAAGAAGCAATGAAAATCATATGTTAGTCTCAAAGCGAGATATCTTTTGATGGCAAGACGATAAAAAATTAGGGCATCCTTCAATGTTTTCTAGTCTTTAGCTTTCAAGGAAGCAGTGAAAATCATCTAGTAGTCTCAAAGCGAGATACCCTTTAATGTCAAGACAGTTAGAAACCGGGGCATCCTTCAAGGTTTTCCAGTTTTCAGCTTTCAAAGAAACTGTGAAAATCATCTGGTAGTCTCAAAGTGAGATACCATTTAATGCAAGATAAACAGAAATCGGGGCATCCTTCAAGGTTTTCTAGTCTTTAGCTTTCAAGGAAGCAGTGAAAATCATATGGTAGTCTCAAGAAAGATACCCTTTGATGCCAAGATGACCAGAAATTAGGGCATCCTTCAAGGTTTTCTAGTCTTAGCTTTCAAGGAAGCAGTGAAAATCATCTGATAGTCTCAAAGTAAGATACCCTTTGATGCCAAGATGATAAAAAATTGGGGCATCATTCAAAGATTTCCAGTCTTCAGCCTTTTGGGAAGCAGTGGAAATTTTTTGGTACTCATGCCATAGGAAACGTGGTGCCATTTTCGAAGATAAAGGTTCTATATAGGAAGAACCCATATTTTCAAGACATTGAAGTGAAAGGTTCTATATAAAAAAACCGTAACTTCAAGATTTTAGAGCAAAATGTTCTATATAGGAAGAATTCGTCGCTCTAGTATTTTCAGAGTGAAAAGTTCTAGATAGGAAGAATTAGCAGCTTCGAGATTTCAGAGTAAGAGGTTCTATATAGAAAGAACCCACAGCTCTAACACTTTGAGGCGAAAAGGTTCTATATAGGAAAAACCCGTAGCTCAAAGACTTTAAAGCAAAGAGTTTTACATAGGAAAAACTTACGGCTCCATATTTTAGACCAAAAAAAGAGAGAAAAAGTGGAAGAATGAAAGAAAAGAAAAAAAAGAGAAGAAAAAGAAGAAAGAAATAAAGAAAGAAATAAAAAGAAAGAAAAGATAACAAGAATAAAAAGAAAAAAAAGAGAGAAGAAAAAAGAAAAAAAGAAAAAGAAGTAAAAGACAAAAATAGAAAAGAAAGAAGAAAGAAAAAAAGAAAAAAAGAAGAATAAAAAATGGAATAGAAAAAAGAAAAAGAAAAGAAGAAAGAAAAAAGAGTTTTAACTTTAGGATTTCAAGGCAAGAAGTTCTATATAGGAAGAACTCATAGCTTAAAGAATCTATCCAGAAAAACTAAAGGTTCCATATAGGAAGAACATGTCACTCCGAGACTTGGAGATGAAGAAAGGAGAAAGTTGAGAGGAAAAGCAAAAAGTTCAAGGAGAACTCGAGAAAGGTGAACAAGTTCTATATAGGAAGAACTTACAACCTGATGGTTTTGCCAAGGACAAGCTGCAAGTTCTATATTGGAAGAACTTGCAACTTGAAGACTTCAAATAGAGGAGAAGTGAACAGTTCTATACAAGAAGAACTCGAAGCTCTAAATCTCCATACAGGGAAGTGAACAGGCCTTTTGAGGTTCGATCGGGTTGGTTTTTGGACCACGGCTAGATGACGTAGAGATCTTGGTAGAGGTCGGTCAAAGTTCTTCATCCGAGCTTCTAGTGGGGTAAGATTCGATCCTTATTTTTGTATTTATTTTAATTTAATGTTGGTTTAGATATATGGTAATATATAGTTTTGTTGATTATGTATTTTAATTATTGGCATATTTTTTAATAAATATTTTTTGTATGTTATGTTAGATCTAGTTCTCAGGGTCCCGGTATCCGGTTAGGAGTGGCATCCCGTGTCTCCGGGTGTCACCCCTTTTAGTATCGTAGACCGCGAGATTTTTTATGGTTTTGAGCGTATTTGCCATGTTCATGCATTTTATTATGTTGCATATAGCTTTAGGCCTTATGGTTCTGGTATCTGATTGGGAATGTTATCTCAGGTCTCCGGGTGTCATCTCCTTAGGTATTGTGAATATTGAGGCATTCTAAAATATTACCACGCATGCATGCATTTTAGGGGTTGATTTTTAAATTAAATCGAATTTTTAGATTTTGTTGCATTTACGATATGAACCCTTTAGGTACCAATTTTGGGCATCGTAGCGGTGCTAGCCCTTCCCCACGCGTAACTGACTCCCGAACCCAAACGATTTTCAAATCTCTGGTTTTATTTTTGGTGTCCGATCTACCTTTTGAATGACAAGTGGCGACTCTAAGTTTTTTTTTTTTTTATAAAAGACGAGTTTTTTAGATAGATAATTTTTCTCATCAAATTAATTTTCAAGAAAAATGGGAAAATTAAAGCACTTTTAAAACTTTTGTTTTTTTGATAATTTTCCCTTTTAATTAAATTTTTTAAAAAGTGGGAAAATCGAATTTTAGTGAGAAAAAGGTCGCTATAGAAGGGTATCAACTGATAGCGTTAACAACTTGCTTTAGGGATTGTTGACAAGTGCATTGGTAAGGCACATTGCACTCCCAAAGAGAGAACATGAGTTCGAACCTTGAAGACGATATTGTTAAGAATGACAGTCTCGTATCCCGAATAGAACCTTAAGACAGACATGCTTGTTACCAAAAAAAATTATAATTTAAAACTGTAACGAAACTGGGTTTTGCATGATATTATGAAAAAAATTGAAGGACCGCCGTGAAAGGGAATATTGGAAACCTTGTTCTTTTACTCATACATACATATAAATTTAAAGCCACTTTTAAATAAAATAATAATAAAAATTGTAATGTGCAAAGTCCTTTTCAATGATTTTGTCTTGGATCTTGTGACAGTCCGGCTCACTGTTCCATTTCAGTTTCTTTTTCTGTTCCACACTCCACTTTATATATATATATATATATATATATATATATATATATATTAGACTTAAATGAAAAACAAGTACTTAAAATATAGTTTTTTAGCTTTAGGTGCTTAAAGTATTTTTTATAAAAATAGGTCTTTAAAGTTTTAAAAATTATAATTTTAGGTGTCTGACCGTTATTGGGTGTTAAAAAAAATTAACCAACCAATGTTTGACACGTGGCATATTTGGGTACCTAAAATTTTTACTTTTGAAACTTTGGGCACCTATTTTTACAAAAAAATACTTTAAGCACCTAAAATTATAACTTTTAAAACATTGAGTACTCATTTTTACAAAAAATACTTTAAGTACCTAAAATTTAAAAAATCTATACTTTAGGCACCTATTTTTTATTGAAGCCTTAACTTTATGATAAACTACACGTTTTTAAACAAAAAAAAAATAAAAACTACACCGTTAAATGACTAAACTCTGGGTGAATTTTTATTTTGATTATTGAATTATAAAATTTGAATTAAAACATTAATATCTTCGAATTGGTTTTTAGTCACTTGAGTGTACGCAGCAATTTTTTTTTTATCTTTTTCTTCTTTTTTTTTTTTATCAAACTCAGGGATTTTTTTGTTTATAGTTGTCATTGAAATCGCATTGTTTTAGTCTTTTACAGTCACTTTAAATACCACCAAGGAGAAATTTGATAAATAATTTAATTTAAAATTAATATTTGAAATATAAGATATATTGAGGGAATTTTAGGAATCTAAGGCATTTTTTATAGTGACATGGGAAAACACCTCCTGCAATAGACATTTTTTATTTTTTTAATATTTTTTTGAACCTAAAAAAATATTAAAAAAATAGAGAACGCCTCCTCCAAAAGACGTTTTTGGTCTAAAAAATATTAAAAAATAGAGAACGCCTCATGCAGGTGGCGTTCTCCCCTGAAACTGTAGAAAATGTCTTAGATTCCTAAAATTTCCCCAATATACCCTATATTCTAAATATTAGTTTTAAATTGGATTATTTACCCAATAAAACCTACCAACGAACTCATTTCAATTTTCTTTCTCTTTCATTCTATCAATTTAAATTTCGTAAAAACTTCTTCAAAACTTATGAAATTCAATGCAAACCATGTTTTTAGGGAGGTTGGGGACTTTTTTAGATTTAAGGGTTTTAGGCGACCGTCCAAAAATATAAATGGTAAAAAAAATATTCTTTTGCGGTTACTTGCGGAAAAAAAAACAATTTTAGTTCATAAACTAGAACACTTAAATTTTCGGCACTTAAATTTTTAGTTTATCAAAATTTAAGGATCACCTTGATATAAATGGGTACCTTCTCATCACGGAAGGAACTAGAAATTTATAAATAAGGATCATAATGAGATTAAAGTTTAGAGAGAATATAATAGGATTTTAAAATAATTAAAGGGATTATAGAATTAATTTTATTTTTTTTAAAAATAATATTTTATTACTATTGAAAAAAAACTAACAAGGACCCACGACTCCAAAAACCTTATGTTCCGCCCATGCTTCTCATATTTAGTTTACTTTAGTTTTTATCTAGTGACATGATAGGGAATGCAGAAGCTTGAATCGTTTATCCCTTGTTATATTTGAAATTTAAAATGTATGTTCGGATTGAAAACATCTAACCCTCTAAGAATCATGTCCTTAGTAACCTAGATAATGGAAAAACATGTCAAATACTCGTTATAACATAATTAGACACTCACACTCCGAAATAAGAACATAATAAAAATCTTGAAGAAGAAAATAAACTTTTATATATACATAGGATTTTTATCTTACGCACTGCGGTTGAAAAAAGAAGTTTTCACAAGCGCATAGTTTTTAGGGTTTAAATGATAGGGTTTAGTGTTAGGGTTTCAGTGTTTGTGGTTAGATTTTCAGATTTGATAATAAATTTTACGGTTTAAAGTTAGATTTTAAAATTTAAGGCCGCTAAAAAGGATACGTGATAATTTTAAAAGATCTCTTGTGAAAAAAAAACTTTCCACCAACGACGCATCAAATAATTACCCATATATATAAATATATATATTTTTAGCTTTATTTCACTTTTAAAATTTATACTGTGTGCTCAAAAAAATACTTTTAAAAGTTATTTAATTACAATTATAGGTGGAGTGATAAAAATATTTGTACATAAATTTTATTAAAACAAGCTCAATTCTTAAATGAATAATTTTAATTATTTTATTTAATGATTATATTAAAAACATAATAAAATAAAAATATCATTATATAATATAAATTATTATTTAAAAATAATATTTTAATAATTTTACAACTGAATTGACACTTGATTATGCAGTAACTTAGTAATAGTGTGTATATAATTAATGTAACGACCCAGATTTTCGAGTCAACGATAGGAGTTGACTCGGATATTGGATCGACACATCGGGTCGAATGTTCGGGTTATGTTGGGCCTTGTCTTTGGGCTTTGTGAGCCTCCATGTGTTGTAGGGCTTCGTTGGCCATTGTAGGGAATGTATGTTATTTACGTAGCTGTGTGGATAATTGATGTTGGTTATTTTACCCTTGGGCTATGAGATCAAGGTATAAAATGTATAATTTGGTGGGCTGTGTGAGCTCGAGTAACTCAATGGGCTGTGTGACCTTGAGTATGGTATGCCTGGGATGACATGCTAGACTTCTTATATTTTAATGGTATCTGAGACATATTTATGATCTTTAGCTAGGGTAGACTAGAAGATGATCCTTAGTGTTGAGAAGTCTTTCTGTGCACTCTTAATTATATTATCATGCATGCTTGTTTTATGATATTCATGAATTGCGGTAGAGTAGAAATGTACTACTGAGCTTTGTTAGCTCAACATGCGGAATTGTGGTTTTTTCGTGCGTAGGTTGACATGTTGCTTTTGGAAGAACACATCGAGGAAGATTTCCCAACACCGAGCCAGCTTCAAAGTACATTACTTGATGTTCTAGTTTGGATCGATTGTATTCATAGGACCTTACCACAGTCGAGTCTGTAACTTTATTTGATGTACTATTAATTGGTCAAACAGTGTATTCTAATTAGAGTTCTTATTTTGTAAACTCTTTTAATGTTATCCAAATTACGTGGGTTTATGAAAATAGATGTTTTTGAGAAAATGTTAAATTGTGGTTTGTAAATGAGAAATTTTGATGGGTCATTTTGGGAGGCCTGAATATAATGCTTTGGATCTAGATCGGGATCGGGGTGTTACATTTAGTGGTATCAGAGCCTAGGTTTAGTCGGTTCTAGGAAGCCCAGGGGTGGTATAGAGGTCGTGGTAAAGTGTCAAGTGAGTACATGTCCCTAAATTTGAGTTTTACTTTACAATACTGAGAATCCTGATGTGCCACCTTATTTCTTTGTGTTTTAGAAAAGAGTTGATGGAAGGATTAAGCGACTATTTTTAAGTCGAAGACCGCTACGAAAATATTAATTATATATTTTATATTAAAATAGGGGAAGTCCCGCTTTTATTTGAAAATTTTATTTAAAAAGGGGAATTTGGGGAAAACTCATATTTTTGAAAAACTTGGAGTCGCCACCGGCCACTTTGGGTAGACCAGACACCATTAAAACAAAAACCAGAGATTCCTTTTCTAAAAACTTGGGTTTGGGAGTTGATTACGGATGAGGAAGGATTAGCACCCCCACACCGCCCAAAATTGGTACCAAATAATTATCGCTTTATTAATATCAAATTTTACGGGTTAAAGTGATGATTAAATTAAAATTCGATTATATGTGCGAGTAAATTTTAAGGGCTCCGATGTTCGAGAGATAAACAAAAACTACCATCTACGTCTTAGACTAGTAGCCAAGTTTATCATCGAAAGAGGGAGCACCGCATTGGCAATTAAATATATTAAATATGCAACTTAATAAGCATAATAAATCATACATAAACATAAATAAAAAGCATGAACATGACAAAAATACGTATATTAAATATGAACAACAAAATAAAAAAAACATGTACATCAATATCATAATATCTAAACCATATATTAAATCTAATACAATATACAAAAAACATATAAAAAACATACTAATATTAAATAAATACAAAACTATATATCACCCTACTTCTAAACCAATATTAAAATAAAATAAATACAAAGATAAGGATTAAATTTTTACCCTATTAAAACTCGAATAAAAAACTTTAACCGACCCCACCAAGATCTCCGTACCACATATTCATGGCCCAAAAATTAACTCGATCAGACTAAAAAACTTGATCGAATACTGTATCGAGGCCTTGGCAAGCCGAGAGCACTGCTCTCTTTATCGCCTGCCGCTCGGGCTCCCACATTTTTGGGGCTCCCTTGGCCAGTCTCCAATGCCCCCTCCCCACTGCCTTTTATAGGCAATTTGGGTGGGGGTAGGGGTGACGTGGAGCTCTATACTCCACTCCACTCCATTCTCTTTCCTTTTTTACTTTTCTACTTTTTATATTATATTTTTATTATTTTTCATAATAATAATAATAATTATTATTATATATATTTTTACATATTAAAGATAATACATATATACTATTATATTAATTAACAATATTACTATAATATTATACAACCTGGATAAAAATGAGGGATTACAACTGTCCCTCTATGCTTGTTCTTGTAAAACGAGAACAAAGCAAAGATCAAAAGCATTCATTTTTGTCCTACATCTTTGTCCTTGGCTTCAGAATCACATGTTCTTCTAGAACTTTCCGTTCTTCCTCGGCCAACTCTTCAAGCTTCAACCTTCTAAATAGAAGATCTGTTGGAGAAAAAAGATTCGAGGTCACAAGTTCTTCTTATATGGAATTGTTCTCTCTTATTCTGACCGGTTCCTTAGAAAAACAAATACTCTCTTATATAGAATTTTAGCTTGTCCTTGGTAAAGTCTTTGGGCTGCAAGTCCTTTCTATATAAAACTTTTGCCTTCAACTATCAACGCTGCAGGTTCTCCCTATATAGAACCTTTTGCATCTTGGATTCTTCAAACTGAGAGTTCTTCCTATATAGAACTTCTAGTCTTGAAATCCTAAAGCATTAGTTTCTCTTATATAAAACTCTTTGCTTCAAAGTCTTTTGAGCTACAAGTTCTTCCTATTTAGAACCTTTCGCTTAGAGTCACGAGTTCCTCCTACATGGAGCCTCTTACTCTAAAATCTTAGGACTACTAGCTCTTCCTATATAGAACTTTCATCTTGGAATTTTGAAGACGTGGTTTCTTCCTATATAGAACCTTTGTCTTCGAACACGGCTCCCTATTTTCTGATGGCGCGAGCACCAAGAATTCTCGATTCTTCCCAAAAGGCTAAAGAAATGAAAGTTCTCGAGATGATGCCCCGATTTCTAATCGTCTTGGCATCAACAACAATGAAATATCATAATTGGGCGAGTACAAAAGACTCTTGATTCTTTGTAAGGTACACCCCTTCACAGGCGAAGGCGCGAATAAAAATCTTTGATGAGATCTATTTCTCCAAAATACAAGGTTGTAGATAAAAATCTTTGCTGATCTTTGTATACATATTTCTGGTCGAACGACTTTGATCATCTACTTGCTTTTCTTAAGTGCCCTTTTAGATTTTTACTTTTGTTCTCTCTTTGTTTCATTTTTTCTTTTTCTCTCTCTCTCTTCTTCTTCTTCTTTTCTTCCTTTTTACTTTTTTCCTAAAATCTAGAGCGGTGAGTTTTTCCTATATAAAACTCCTCATTTTGAAGTCTTTGAGCTTCAGGTTCTTCCTATATAGAACCTTTCACCTCGAAGTGTTAGAGCTGTGGGTTCTCCCTATATAGAACCTCTAACTCTGAAATCTCAGATATACTAGTTCTTTCTATATAGAATTGTTCACTCTAAAATGGTAGAGCAGCGGGTTCTTCCTATATAGAACCTTTTACTCTGAATCTTGAATTTGCAGGCTCTTCCTATATAGAACCTTTTGCTTCAAATCTTTTGAGCTACAAGTTCTTCCTGTATAGAAATTGACGGGTTCTTCTTATATAGAACCCTTGTCTCTGAAATCTTGAAGTTACAGGTTCTTCCTAGATTTAACCTTTCACTTTGAAGTCTTGAAAATGCGAGTTCTTCCTATATAGAACCTTTATCTTTGAAAATGCACCACGTTTCCTATGGCTTGAGTACCGAAAAAATTCCATTACTTCCCAAAAGACTGGAAATCTTTAAAGCATGCCCTGATTTCTGATCATCTTGGCATTAAAGGACATCTCGCTTTGAGACTACCAAATGATTTTTACTACTTCCTTGAAAGCTGAAGACTGGAAAACTTTGAAGGATGTCCTGGTCTCTGACCATCTTGACATCAACAGAAGGCTTAACATCAGGCTCAAAGAACTTAAAAAGTGGTATCTCGCTTAGAGAATACCAAATGGAAATCTTCAATAGGATCTACTTCTTTAGAATGAAGCTGCAGATCAAAGTCTCTACTAATCTTTGAATTCCTCTAGAGCTGCTTAAATAAGCTCATATTCCCCGAAAGTTCATTCCCAGATTTTTTATCCGCTTTATTTTTACTATATGCTCTTCAATCTTTATTTTATCAATCTTTATTTCATCAATTGAATATTCATATCAAATATGACTGGACCCACACTTTCAATCCTCTTACGTGAATGCCCTTCTTCTTCTTCGGGGTCACTACCTACTTCGCAAATAATCTAATTCTAGTCCCTATACCAGTTTTATGTAGAGACTCTTATCATCTTTCTTGTACAACATTACCCCATTCAAACTCTGGGCTCAACTATTTCCAAATTCTTGACCCAACATGCAGAGTCTTTATCTATTCCAACATTATGGCGAGAAAAATGCCCCACGCCCTGAACTCATCCTTAAATCTAATATTCTTGTAAAATCTCGGTGGGAACCAACTCTCGGTACCTATACTTTCATTCTCACCAATCATTTTTGAAAAAAAGGTTAGTCATTTTGAAAATAAAACTTGGAGAAAATGCCAAACACTTTGAAAACTAATGTTTGATAGAAAAATCGTAGATATCTTAAAAATCAAGGTTTAGAAAAAAGTGCCACACATTTTAAAAACTAATGTTTGGAGGAAATAGTAAGTATTAAAAGAATTGAAATTTAGAGAAAAATGCCCAAACATTTTTGAAAACTAATGTTTGGAGGAAATAGCCTATATGTAAAATAATTGATTTTTTTAAAAAAATGCCAAACATTTTTTTTTTGAAAACTAATGCTTGGAGGAAATAACTAATATATAAAAGAATTGAAATTTGGAAAAAAATGTCCAGAAATTTTTGAAAATTAATGTTGTCTTAAAATATCAAATGCAGTAGCAAATTTGCCTCAAATGGACAAACATCAATTCCAAATGAGGCGTATGTTTTTAAGATCTCGACTGATGTGGAGATATATGCAAATGTGTGGTCCTTTTTAGTCTATTAGGCTTTTGAGAGGAACAATTCCCATACCTAATTTCTAACCCATTTAAGGTGGCTTTCTTAATCACACCACTCACTATGCCCCAATTCTTCCCTCATTTTGGGTGTCGATCAGGCACTTCGAAGTTTGACGTTCCTTGAAGAAAGGTTAACCCTTATAGGCGGAATGTAATCTGAAGAAAAACTTGTCCAACTCAGATATCCACATATGATTGGAATAGTCTTCGTAGGCTTGTAATGTAGGCTATGGTTCACAGCTATGGAAAAAAGGATATATAGGCCCAAATAAGTGTTTAAGGGTGATGAAACCAATGATCATTTCTTCTTGTTGAAATATCTTCTCTGCACTTGTTAATTGGGATGTGCTTTAATGGAAAAATTTTCCTTATTTCTTGGATTGCTCTAGACTGCCCATTTCTGGGTTTTCACCCTAGAGTTCATCTCCCATTCTCGTGTAGCTTGCATCTTGACTGAATATGTAATCCTTCAAGGCTCTTGATGTCCTTTATTGCACTTACTAAATTGGTGCTTTAACTTTTGATTATTTCAACCTTCTTGTTGGCAAGCCTGCAATTTGACTTAGCCATCTCTTTAACTATAAACTTTTCTTTTATTGATTTCTTTTATTGTTTCTCTGACCTTTGTATCTAATGTATACGTTCATTTCTTGCCTTTATTAATAAAGCGTTATCTTTGTAGTGTGGTCAAAACTGGGCGACTTTGATTCGTAAACAAAAATCCTCGTCCTCTTTGCCCTCTAGTGTAAAGATGGCCTTGGTTTGGGTTTAAATGAAAAAAAAATGGCCAGGCTCAAAGGGGGACAACAAATGGATATTTTTTATTATTTGTGAAGGGAATTGAAGGAATGTCATTCGTCACCCCATACATGGATATCAAAAGAAAGTCTTCAGGGGAGATAGAAGTTTAGGGTCATCACTCGATTCAAGGATCTTAAACGAAAAGTGCCTGAGAAGGAAATCTCTTAAAATGGGATCTGCCCATTGTCTAAATACTTGCTTTGTTCCCCTGTCGACCTAAATGGACTAGCAGATACTCGCATTTGCAATATCCCTATAGTGTTCAATCTAAATTGAAGTTAATTTTACATTTGAAGTTCAATGACATAATAAAATGATATGTACTTATGCCTGCTTTTGCATATATGTATATATGTATGGGAGAACAAAAAAACTACCCCATAACAATGAATGAAATGTTTAAAGAATAAAAAACGTTTTCTAAATGAAAAAAATAACTACACTCTGACATTTGATTTTAGAAAATCTAAATCTAAATCTAAATCTTAGCTTAGATTTCTTTTGCATTTTTCCCAAATGTACAGGGATCAATGATTTTGATTTGCCTTTACCAGTAGCCTTTTGCTCTGGGCTAGCTGTACCATTCCTCTGGGTACAATTAGTTTGTACCAATTATGACATTGGATTTTTTCAAAGGATTTATTTTCCTTTGACCATTCATAAAAATGGAATTTTGACGGATATTTGAATTATCCATTGTCTTAAACTTTACCGTGTTTAAGCACATTATGCCTACATTTCTGTGGGACTTGCCAAACTCAAACATTTTTATAACTACAAAGATCTTTATAAAATATTTTTCGGGTTTAAGTCGTAAGGCTCTTCTATGCAATGTTAAAAGGAAGCTAAAATGTGGGAAATCAAATAACATATTTGCAAAAAGGTGAGAAACCCAAGCATAGGGACTTTCGAGTCATTATTAGGGCGCCAACTCATTCTGACCTTCTAGATATGGTGAAAGCTTGCCCCAATTCTTTTACTCTCCAATGTTCGATCAATTAGTGTTAAAATTCCCTTATTAACCAGCCTCTTGATCGTAACGATCTACACTTCTTTTTAGAATTCCCCGGTGCCCCTTGAAATCCGGTGGAATGACCAAATTAGGGACTAATCAAAGCCCTCTTGCATTAAAGATGTCAACTTTTCCTATTTTCTTGAGCTCTTTCTCGAATTTATCTTTTAACTAGTCAAATCATAATTTCTTTGTTAGTTCCATTCTCTCTCTTTTTTCTTAATCGGTTCTCAAATACTTCAAACCCCACAAATCTTAAATCATAAAAGGTAATATAATGTTGTTAAATATGCAATAAATGCGTAATGCAATGCAATACTAAAATGTAAACATGAATGCAATAAGGTATTGATTCTAAAAGTGATCCCCATAGAACAACTTTCATTGAGACCAAAAGGTTTCGTTGCATCAGATATTCTTCTTCTAAGCTCCAATTCTAACTGAGTAGTCGATTGTTGTACTAGGCTGACCCCTTGTTCTGAATTATCATTTTCTAAATTCCAAAAGAGTTTGAACTTGTCGCATGAAGGCGATGTGATTCTCAATATGGTGCCCTTGATTCCCGTGATAATACTCGCAGCGAGCAATGATGTCCAATCAATCTGAATAGGGCGTTTTTAGCTATCATCTTCTAGTTATTAGTAGGGTGCTGTCATCGGGATTCAAACCTTATCCTGAGTATTGGTTTTTTCTTTGACCTTGCCCCTCGGTTGATTGCTGGATCATTGTAGAATTTGGGCTTTCCATCATCGAGGCCCAATACTCATGTCTTGATAAGGTTTCAAACTTTACTCTTTAGCGCCCTGCAATCTTCGGCGTTGTGCCCTGAACTCCTTAAATGATAATTGTGTTAGGCTGACAATTTTAATCTTTTAGGTAAGGAAGCTCTTTCGACACGGACTAATTTGAGACAATAAGGCTCTTTTCAATCAGTACCTGGATTAGTTAGGTGTATTCCACAGGAATCGGGATGCATTTGTTTGCATCAATTGTTTCTCAGGATTTCTCTAGACCTGTCTCTATTTTCTGGAAACTCAACATGGACGTACCTCCTAATGGCTTGTTAACAGATCACGAATGAGTTCGAACTATGGCATTTGATGGATTACCTTTCTCAAGAGTGGAAGTCTGATCATTGTGCTTCATATTCTAATTCTCGGCTGGCGCTTCTCTCGGTTCGACAAACCCTTTGTCTTTAGCCATAACGGTCATCAAATTCATCATCGTAGCCATCTGCTTCTTTAATTCTTGTATTTCAAGCCGTTCGTCTCTAGCATGATTATCTTCTATCTTGTCTGATTTGAAGTTTTAGGACAAACTCTTGCATATTGCATCTGATTTAACTTTAGGACAAAACCTCGAACTTGTATCCTTCCTTATCTGATTAGAAAACCTTTTGTTCATTATGAACGATTTCTAATTTTGAGCAACCACTCGTGAATCAATACCTTTAAAATGATATAAAGTAAATGCAAGTAAAGGCGTCAATTCCATAGGTGATCACTCTAGAACAACTTTCATCGAATATAAAAAGGTTCTCGATACAAAGATAAAAACATGTTCTTCTAGAGATAGGCTTCAACTTTAACTCTTAATTCCTCAATCGCTTTAAGGGGCCGAAACGCTTTCGATCCCTCTTCTGTCTCTGAATTAATTAAATTAAGTAATTGATTTTAAGGAGAAGAAAATAAAAAAATCCTTAGGGAATGATTTAAGTTAAAAATCAATTTTTTTTAAAATACTCTTATGGAAAAATTAAATTAAGGATTTGATAAAAATATCCTTATGGAAAAAATACAAAAAATACATCATTATAAAAATATCCATATGGAATGATTTTTTTTAAAAATACATCCTTATAAAAGGATCAAGTTAAAACCTCATTTTGTGGAAAACATATCATTATAAAATGATCAAAAGCTAAGAACTATGAGTTTTAAGAAAAATGGTATCTCGCTTTGAGTCTACCGAAATGAAAAAAAAATATTTTGGTTGACATCTTCACTGGCTCGGGCATTTCTGGTACCGATGTCGAACCTTTATATTTTCACCTTCTGCCTTGAGATACCTTCCATTTATGATGAAAGTTTTCTAATTGAGTGATCAATTTTGAAAATTAATCCTTTATATCATCTCATGTAAATGCAAAACGATATGCAAAAGAAAAAAGAAAAAAAAAGGTTAGTAAATCGAATGCAATTAATAAGCAATAAATAAATACGAGAAAGCAAGAAAAATTCGAAGTATGAAATAAGCCTAATCATATGTCATCTAATATTCCAGGCTGTCCGCATGGCTCTAGAGGGGTGGGCTTTCTATGTTCTCTACATGCAGTTTTGGTGCTAAAAGGTACCGAAATTGTCCTTGTTGTCCCCTACTAAGGGTAGCAAGGCCCCCACTCATCACCCATTATAGGCTCCTCTCAACCGAGTTCAATTCAGGGGGACCCATTCGCTGTGTCCATACGTGGAAATAATATTCCCACAAAACATAGGGTAGTAGAGCCCCGAAGGTACTTGCTAGGCCCATACGGAGGAACAATATCCCCTCGAAAGCGATAGCATTTTCCCCTCACTTAGACACACGGGTTTATATGTCCAATTTTAAAATTTTAAATAGACTCGCATTTATAAACAAAAATTAGTTTAATCGTCACTTTAACTCGTAACTTCTGATATTAGTAAAATGGTAAGATTTTTGGCTAAACTATTTTTTTTGTTTTAAAAACCAAAAGTAGGCCCCCAGCGCAGTCGCCATGCTGTAGCGACTATTTTTTAGTCAAAGGCCGCTACGAAAATAATTAATTATATATTTTATATTAAATTGGAGAAGTCTTGCTTTTATTTGAAAAAAATTATTTAAAAAGGGGAATTTGGGGAAAACTCATATTTTTTAAAAACTTTACCGAACACCATTAAAACAAAAATCAGAGATTCTTTTTTTAAGAACTTAGGTTCGGGAGTTGATTTCAGATGGGGAATGATTAACACCCCACACTGCCCAAAATTGGTACCAAATAATTGCAGCTTCATTAATATCAAATTTGACGGGTTAAAGTGACGATTAAATTAAAATTCAATTATATGTGGGAGTAAATTTTAAGGGCTCGATGTTCGAGGCATAAACGATAACTACCATCTACGTCTTAGACTGGTAGCCAAGTTTACCATCGAAAGAGGGAGCACCGCATTGGCAATTAAATATATCGAATATGCAACTTAATAAACATAATAAATCATACAAAAACATAAATAAAACGCATGAACATGACAAAAATACGTACATTAAATATGAACAGCAAAATAAAAAAAACATGTACCTCAATATCATAATATCTAAACCATATATTACATCTAATACAATATACAAAAAATATAAAAAAACATACTAATATTAAATAAATACAAAACTATATATCACCCTACTTCTAAACCAATATTAAAATAAAATAAATAAAAAGATAAGGATCAAATTTTTACCCCATTAAAACTTGAATAAAAAACTTTAATCGACCCCCACCAAGATCTCTGTACCACCTCGTCATGGCCCAAAAATTAATTCAATCGGACTAAAAAAAGTAGATCAAATACTAGATCGATGCCCTGGAAAGCCAAGAGCACTGCTCTCTTTATGGCCTGCCGCTCGGGCTCCCACATTTTTGGGGCTTCCTTGGCCGGTCTCCATGCCTCAAATGCCCCCTCCCCACTGCCTTTTATAGGCTATTTGGGGGGAGTGGGGGTGACGTGGAGCTCTATGCTCCACCCTTTTCCTTTTTTATTTTTTTATATTATATTTTTATTATTTTTTATAATAATAATAATTATTATTATATTTTTTTACATATTAAAGATAATACATATATACTATTGTATTAATTAACAATACTACTATAATATTATACAACCCAGACAAAAATGAGTGATTACAAATGGAAAATTGGTAATGGAGAGGCGAGTTATTTCTGTGATCTTACCTCTTCCCTTTTACAAGTGGTGCAAGCTATTCCGAGGTAATCTGAGATACCTCGCAAGACCCCTGTAGAAAGGCTTCATCGTTTTGGGCCTAAGAATTTTGAGGGCTTGGGTGAGGATAACCCGATCAAGGTTGATCAGTGGTTGTGCGACACACAGAGAATCTTGAGATAGATGAGGAGAAGCCTGGAGGATGATCTTGATTGCATTGTTTTCCTTCTTAAGGGCAATACACACGAGTGGTGGGTGATCGTTGAGTTAGGTCTACAGCCTGCACTCTCAACATGGGATATATTTTTGGATGAGTTCTAGAAGAAGTACATCAGTGAGGTACACATGGATGAGATGAAGGACCAGTTTTTGGATTTCGTTCAAGGAGACCGGGCGGTGTTTGCTTATAAGCAAGAGTTTCTGTGGTTGAGCTCTTATGCCCCAGAGTTTGTTGCCACATAAGAGTTGAGGTGCAAGAGGTTTAGACAAGGTTTGAGGGTTGAGCTTCAGTTGCTCGTGAAAGCAGGCCCTCTAGGGATATTTTTAGAACTAGCCAATAGTGCGAAGACACTAAAGCGACTTCAGAATACGATGCCTGGTAGGGCAAAGGACGCTAAGGGCCATGATATGGAGACCCAGGATGTCATGGGTTCTTCTCTTTTCTGCATGAGAAGTTTTGTGCTTCAAAGGGTTCAAAGAAAGTTGCTTCAGAACAGCTATTGAGAGTCGGTTCAGGATCTAGATCGAGGGTTTGTAGGGGTCCTTTGATTTCTACTCCTGAAGGGAGTGCTGATGGTTCTATGAGAGCATCGGTTTTACCAGAATGCGAGCATTGTGCTCAATATCCCTTTAGAGTGTGAATTTTTCTTACGAGGGTTTACTATAGGTGTCGGGCACCAAGACATATGGCAAAAGACTACATAGTTATGGATGAGGACACGCCGACTCAGTCTCAGAGGATGGCTGCTTCCTAACATGATTAAAGTTTTACTAGAGGAGAAGCTAGGGCATCGTTAGGATATCGAGGTAGAGGTTGTAACACCCTTAACGTATACTAGTATACCAAATATACGTTAAAGATGCTACTAAGTTAATAAGAAAACTTGGCTTAAACTTTTTTTATACCAAAATTTATCTCGTAGTTTAACCTTTTCTCGGTTTTGAATTAAAAATTGTGTCAGACCGCGGTAGCTAGTTTTGACCCTGAATTTTTTTTTATAAAATTTATACATGTGTTTTTGAAATAAAAATATTAATCAGGGTGAAATCTAGATACCCTGCCAAGACCCTTTCTTAATTTAAAAATTCATACGCGATTAAGGTTAAATGATACTTAATTACATCCAAATTTCTTAACTACTTGTCACAAACCATTTTATCAAATCCATACATTCATTATATATATATAAGTACGTCATATACTTAGGTTTACAAACCCGTTTACTCATTTAAAATACGTACCAACATATACTTTAACTTTTTGTACATGCCACTAGATATCAACTACTTTAAAGATGTACATACCATAATTCTTACTATAACTTGATCTCCAAAAGACAGCTCCTCCTCACTAGTCTATCTCGGAGAACCTACGTGTGAAACAACATCACACACTAAGTACGAACTTGGTGAGGCATATAAAGCAATTTATTAAAAACATAAAGTAATACAAATTGATATGTCATGTAATGAGTGTATTACCCATTCTCTAAAATTGACAATATGTCATATATCAGTATATCGTGTATTCTTACTAACATGTAAATCAGAAATCATCTCTATCAAGTATAACATGAAACATTTCTATCATATATCATGTAACCTTTCTATCATGTATGTCATGTGCTTCTCGGTCATGTGACATGTAACTTCTTAGTCATGTATCATGTAATCATGTAACATTTGTATCATGTATCATATAACATATGTAGCAAGTAACATGTAACATCTGAATCATGTATCATCTTGTTATTATTATCATCGTGTCTGGCTAGAGGCCCATGGAAACCCTGTAGCCTATCTGCACCGTAGTGCCATGTAGAGTACGTACTCGAGAGGACGCTCTTTGCTCCTCATATAAGGACGCTCTTTGCTCCTTATATTAAACACCTTGTTAGTGCATTTGCACTATGGGCGTGGATCCCCAGGTGTATCTTGTTTCATTTTAGTCTTGTTATTATCCATATTCCATATACAAACATGCATTGCCATTATGCAAGATAAATTCTTACCTCATGTTCTACTGAAGTTTACATTTATTGAAATATGCAACAATTCAAGTTTCATATAAATAATGCAATATTATTTTCAACTTAGGGTCGACTTATCTCAAGTCTTCCCTTTTTCATCATTATGCAAGCATATAAAATGCACTCATCTATTTATGTAGGCTAGCCTTACTAAGCTCTTTCGATATCCTTTCTTTTCTTGCTATTACTCGGTTCTTCTTCAGTCTCTCTTTGAATTGTAGAAGACCAATCGAACACATTCCATTACTATTCTTTGTTAGACTTAAATCTAACAATACTAACCCGATTCAAGACATATTTATTCGAATATAAAATATTTTCTAAAAATTTCCCAAAAATTCCATCTAATTGCCGAAAAGGTCCCTAGGTCTTTAGTGACCATTTTGGATATTATTCAATTGCTCAAGCTCAATTTAAAGCAATTTCCATCACTATTTACTTATTTTGGATGATTTTCCTTTTAGTCCTTAAACTTTAAAAATGTAACATTTTAGTTACTATATTACATTTGTACATTTAATTCATGTACAAATTAACTTTTCTACTCATTTCCAACATTTCTAAAAGTTTCCCTTAACTTTCAACTTTGTCCAACTTAGTCCTTCAAAATTCCTTTATTTCAAAATAGGTCCCTAAATTTTCCTTTCTTGTCATTTTAATCCTTTAACTTTCAAAACATGCTTGAAACATCAATTCTATCAAATAATTTTAACTCCAAATAAATCCCCTATTTTCTCAAATTGCCGAATTGATCCTCCTAATTTCCAAAATTTCCATTTTGGTCCCTAATCATCAATTCAAGCTAATTTCACCATAATTCATCAATTACAATTGCTAGGATAAAATTTCAATAATTTCCCCTAATTTCTCATCAAACTCGAAATGGCCCCTAAATTCAACTTGGGGAAAATTTAGTCTAAAATCACAATTAAGCTTCCAACATCATAATCCATTCAATATCATCCTCAATTTGATTCCCTAACCAAAATCCCTAATTATTAGGGTTAGGGTTTATAACTTCAAACAAGAAATTAATCTAAATTCAAGCTTGATTTCATGTCCATATCATCAATTCTACACAATACTACTTCAATTCCATCATATTCTATCAAAATCATAATCATCCTCATCCATGAACATGAACCAACTTGACTTTTATCATGCAAAAATACTATCAACATGAATAGAATCAAGTGTAGAATAATTTACCTCGATTAATTTTACTTGAATCTAGCCTTTGATCCTTTGATTTTGGACTTGAAATTGATAAACTTTCTTTCTTCTTCTTTCTTTGAGGTTTCAAACAGCCTTTCTATGAGAAAGATGATATTTTTCTCATCTTTTTAATTAACCCACATGTTTTAATGTAAAATGAATTTTTAATTCATTTTACATAGTGAAATTACTATTTACCCCTTTAATCCAATGGCCAAGATTCAATCTTATCAAAAATCAATGGCCATGATCTATTCCAAGTGTTATTCACCTTCCAAATTTGCCCTCAAAATTTCAAAATTTTTAAAAAAGGCCATCCATGGCAAATGTCCAATTTGCCCTCCAAGTAGTCTTTATTTACAACAAGTCTTGAAAATTGCCATTCCATCAAAATTGAACCAAATTGGTTCCAATCCAATCGGCCATGTCCCAAAACATCTTAGATTTTTATTTATGGCACTTATTCGATCCAAAAATTCAAATTTCACTCAATACGATTTTCAAATTTTCTCCCTTTAAAATTTTAAAGCTTTATAGCCACTAATATAAGCCTCGTACAAAAAATTTGGGTAACACGAAAGTGTCACTGTTGGGGTGAACTATTCATTTACGGGGTTAGATTACATAACTTTTGGAAATTACACTTTGGTCCCTAAACTTTTCCAAAGTTCACACTTTAACCCCCTAAACTTTCAAAAATTACAATTTGGTCACTAGTCCAAAAATTGGGATATTACAATTCTTCCCCCTTAAGAAAATTTGTCCTTGAATTTTCAATGTATACTCTTTTCAAACAATTTTGGATACTGCTTTTTCATTCTCTCTTCGGTTTCCCAAGTGGCTTCCTCAACTTTATGGTTCCTCCAAAGGACTTTAACCAGTGAAATTTTCTTGTTTCTTAGTGTTAGGATTTTCACAGGTTCTTCATATGTCAGATCCAATTATAGCTCGATTTCCTCAGGAGTAATTACATGTGTAGGATCTGATCGATACCTCCGAAGCATGGACACGTGAAACACGTCATGAATCTTACTCATATCGGGAGGAAATGCCAATTGGAAAGCCACTGGTCCCACTCTTTTCAAAATCTTGTATGGCCCAATAAATCTGGGACTAAGCTTTCCTTTCCGCCCGAACCTTAGTATTTTCTTCCAAGGAGAAACCTTTAGGAACATTTTTTCTCCCACTTCATACTCAATATCTTTTCTTTTCTTATCTGCATAAGCTTTTTGTCGATCTGCTGCGGCCTTAAGATTATGCTGAATAATCCTTACTTCATCTTCCATGTCTTGCGTTAAGTCAACTCCTCCAATGTTTGAGTTATTCTGAACATTTTGATCTTGCAATTCGAACCAATTAAGAGGAGTTCAGCACTTTCTTCCATATAATGCTTCGAAAGGTGCCATCTTAATACTTGCTTGATAACTATTATTATAAGCAAATTCAGCCAAAGGTAATTACTTTTCCCACGATCTCGTAAATTCGATCACACAAGCCCGTAACATATCTTCCAAAATCTGTACGACCCTTTCAGATTGTCCATCTGTTTATGGATGCTTCATGCCCAAAACCTCGAAGTAAATCTTGGATCTCTGTCTGATACTATCGATACTAGAACACCATACAATCGTACTATTTCTCGAATATAAAGTTTTGCATATTTATCCAGTGAATAATCCATTCGAACTAGGATAAAATGAGCAGACTTTGTCAGTCGATCCACAATAACCCATATTGAATCCTTTTTGCTTGGTGTAGTTGGCAATCCAGATATAAAATCCATCATTACTCTCTCCAATTTCCATTGAGGAATAGAGATAGGCTGGAGCAATCCAGAAGGTACTTGATGCTCAGCTTTTACTTGTTGATAGGTTAAGCACTTTGCCATGAATTATGAGATTGCTATTTTCATTCTTGGCCACCAGTATCGAGTCCTCAAATCTTGATACACCTTGTTACTTCATGGGTGCATTGTCAATGGACTATAATGGGCTTCTATTAATATCTCTTTTTTCAGATTACCATCCTCAGGAATATATACTTTACCTCTATAATATATACAACCATTAGGCTTGATCTTATAATCTTGTACTTCTCCTGCTTCAGCTTGTCTCCTCCTTTCAAGACATTTTTCATCTGTAGTCTGCAAATCCTTGATTTGATCCAATAAAGTTGGCCTTATCTGAAATTCTGCTATTAAGGAACCATCTCGTTCCAATGATAAATGTGCATTCATCATGTGCAAAGTAGAACATGTCTTTCGACTAAGAGCATTTGTGACTATATTAGCCTTCCTAGGGTGATAATCAATAACCACATCGTAATCTTTCAAAAACTCGACCCATCTTCTTTGTCGCAGATTCAGATCCTTTTGTTTCATCAGATACTTCAAACTTTTGTGATCTGTATAAATATGACACTTTTCACCATACAGATAGTGTCGCCAGATTTTTAAATCAAAAATTACAGTTGCCATTTCCAAATCATGTGTCGGATAGTTCTTTTCATGAGTTTTGATTTGCCTTGATGCATAGGCTATACTACACGACCTTCTTGCATCAATACGCAACCTAAACCATAATGGGATGCATCACTGTACATAGTATATTCCTTTCTTGGTTCTGGTTGAATTAAAACTGGTGCCTCGGTCAGAACTTTCTTTAATCTTTCGAAACTTTCCTGACACTTCTTTGTCTAAACAAATGGAATACCCTTTCGTAGCAGCTGGGTAAGAGGCATAGCAATAATGGAAAAATTCTGCACAAAGCGTCTGCAATATCCAGCTAATCCCAAGAAACTCCAAACTTCAGAGACATTTTTCGGTCCTCCCATTCGAGAATAGCTTGTATTTTCTTGGGATCAACTCTTATTCCTTCTAATGACACTACATGCCCAAGAAACGTTATCTCTGACAATAAAAAATCACATTTCGAAAAATTGGCATATAGCTGCTTATCTCTTAAAGTTTGTAATACCACTCGAAGATGATGATCATGCTCAGCTTCTGTCTTCGAGTATACCAAAATGTTATCTATGAAGACCACGACAAACTGATCTAGATAGGGTTGGAATACCCTATTCATCAGGTCCATGAATGCAACAGGGGCATTCGTCAATCCGAAAGGCATCACCAGAAACTCGTAGTGTCCATAACAAGTTCTGAATGTTGTTTTCAGTACATCTTCTTCTTTGAATTTAAGTTTATAATACCCCGATCGAAGATCTATCTTCGAGAACACCTCTGCACCTCTAAGCTGGTCAAATAGATCTTCAATCCTTGGTGGTGGATACTTGTTCTTAATGGTTACTTTATTTAACTGCCGGTAATCTATACATAATCATAGGGAACCATCATTCTTCTTCACAAATAATACCGGAGCACCCCCATGGTGATATACTCAGTTGAATGTAACCCCGGTCCATCAACTCTTGTAATTGAGCTTTCAGTTCCCTTAATTCCATAGGCGCCATTCTATATGCTGCCATTGATACTGGCTCAGTTCCAGATAAACATCAGAAAATTCCCTTACAGTTGGGATATCTTCAATCTTCTTAGGTAACTTTTGTGTATCCACCACATAAATTAAACATGCTTCACATCCATTGTTTAACAGTCTTTGAGCTGTTGTTGCAGAGATTACTGACTCTAAACAGTAAGTTCTTTCTCCCACAACGATTACTTCAGAACCATTAGGACCTTGAAGTAACAATCTTTTCTTCTTGCATTTTACATTTGCATCGTATGCAGATCGCTAATCCATTCCAAGAATGACTTCAAATTCATGGAATGGAAGTTCCATTAAGTCTGTCGAGAATTTAATCCCTTGAATTTCTAATGGACATCCCTTGTATATTCTAGTTACTCGTTCACTATGTCCAAGAGGATTACTGACAATCACATTACTAGATATATTCTCCATTGGAATATTTCTTTGTTCTACTATTTTAGCACTAATGTACGAATGAGTCGAACTAGATCAATTAAAGTAAATACTGGTTCTCCCAAAAGTTGGAACGTACCTGCGATAATATTCGGGTAATACTTTTCTTCATCAATGTGGATATTGTATACTCGATCTGGAGTCCAAAATTCCCTATTGGATGCAGCCTCAGAAACTCCTTGTGTTGATGTCCTGGGTTGTCCACCACCATGACTTCGACCTCGGGAAGAAACATCTGCAGATTTTTTAGTCTGAGTAGGCTTCTTTGATTGCCCCTCCGGACAATCCTTGATATAATGCTCAGTACTGCCACATCTATAACAGGCTCCTGTAATTGTTTGGTAGACTCCCAAGTGTCGCCTTTTACAAATTTCACATTTTGGAATCGTAGGCCTGCTCGATCTAGTAACTGACGTCTGATCATTCTGCCATTTTCTTGAAGCAAGATTTCTTTAAGTAAATCCAGACTCAGCTCTACCTTGTGATCGATTACCTCTACCTCGCTTAAACTGTGTCGAGGTAGAAGTATCATTGGACCTTTTCATTGCTCAAGATGATTGAGTTTTAACTCACTCCCAATAGACTCTTTCCATCGCCTTTGCTTTGTTCACAGCCTCTTAGAAATTTGATAAATTCATGCCCAATAAAATCTCCTTGGGCCTTGGATGAAGTTTCTCTATAAACCACTGACATCGAGACTTTCATTCAGCATTAACTCAGCTGCATACTGACTCAGTCTATTGAAATCTAACTCGTACTCATGGACAGTACGAGTATCTTATTTAAGATCTAGAAACTCTTGTAGCATCTCCCTCTTGAATTGCTCTCCAATATACTTGGCTTGTAATGCTTCTTGGAAAAACGTCCAAGTTATCTCAGTAGCCGGTACTAGTTCTGTGGTATTGGACCACCAAATACGAGCATGTCCTCTCAGTAAGGAGACAGCTCCCTCCAACTTTTCAGCATTAGAGCAACCAAGCCCTTCCATCAGGATCTTAACATCATTTAGCCATAGGTCAGCAGCCATCGGACCACCCTCTTTGTGAAATTCTGGAGCTCCCAACTTTTTGAGATCTTTCGCAGTTGATGCTCTAACTGGTGCAGGTGCCTGAGCAGGTGTTGGCGCTGGAGGCTGAAGTCTATTTACCATAGCCTCTAAAGCTTGCACTAGTGCTCCATATTCTTACGCTGGAACTCTTTGCTGCGCTGGTGGTTCAGCCGGGGCAGGAGCAGGAGATGAAGCTTGTGGTACATTATTGCTCCCACTTTGAACCCCTTCCTGTTCCCCGCGATCCATTACTTGTTGTGACTCAGCAGTATTCGAAATTATTCGAATTCGATACTACAATAACCTATCCACTCATATACGAGGAGCAAAATCAAGTTATACAGATAGTACATCAGTAATATTACATCCTAGGGGCATGTACTTAAAAACAAATCACATTAGACTCGGTTTAGCCTCCAGAATCGGCTAAACCTATTGCTCTGATACCAATAAAAATATAACACCCTTAACGTATACTAGTATACCGAAAATACGTTAAAGATGCTACTAAGTTAATAAGAAAACTTGGCTTAAAATTTTTTATACCAAAATTTATCTCGTAGTTTAACCTTTTCTCAGTTTTGAATTAAAAACTGTGTCAGACTGAGGTAGCTAGTTTTGACCCTGAATTGTTTTATAAAATTTCTACATGTGTTTTTGAAATAAAACTATTAATCAGGGTGAAATCTAGATACCCTGTCTAGACCCTTTCTTAATTTAAAAATTCCTACACGATTAGGGTTGAACGATACTTAATTACATCCAAATTTCTTAACTACTTGTAACAAACCATTTTATCAAATCCATACATCTATTATATATATAAGTGCGCCATATACTTAGGTTTACAAACCCGTTTACTCATTTAAAATATATACCAACATATACTTTAACTTTTTGTACATGCCACTAGATATCAACTACTTTAAAGATGTACATACCGTAATTCTTATTATAACTTGATCTGCAAAAGACAACTCCTCCTCACTAGTCTATCTCGGAGAACCTACATGTGAAACAACATCACACACTAAGTACGAACTTAGTGAGGCATATAAAACAGTTTATTAAAAACATAAAGTAATACAAATTGATATGTCATGTAATGAGTGTATTACCCATTCTCTATAGTTGACAATATGTCATATATCAGTATATCGTGTATTCTTACTAACATGTAAATCATAAATCATCTCTATCAAGTATAACATGAAACATTTCTATCATATATCATGTAACCTTTCTATCATGTATGCAAGTGCTTCTCCGTCATGTGACATGTAACTTCTTAATCATGTATCATGTAATCATGTAACATTTGTATCATATAACATATGTAGCAACTAACATGTAAATCATAAAATGCACTCACCTTTTTATGTAGGCTAGCCTCACTAAGCTCTTCCGATATCCTTTCCTTTCTTGGTATTACTCGGTTCTTCTTCAGTCTCTCTTTGAACTGTAGAAGACCAATCGAACACATTCTATTACTATTTTTTGTTAGACTTAAATCTAACATTACTAACTCGATTCAAGACATATTTTTTCGAATATAAAATATTTTCTAAAAATTTCCCAAAAATTCCATCTAATTGCCGAAAAGGTCCCTAGGTCTTTAGTGACCATTTTGAATATTATTCAATTGCTCAAGCTCAATTTAAAGCAATTTCCATCACTATTTACTTATTTTGGACTATTTTCCTTTTAGTCCTTAAACTTTAAAAATGTAACATTTTAGTTACTACATTACATTTGTACATTTAATTCATGTACAAATTAACTTTTCTACTCATTTCCAACATTTCTAAAATTTTCCCTTAACTTTCAACTTTGTCCAACTTAGTCCTTCAAAATTCCTTTATTTCAAAATAGGTACCTAAATTTTTCCTTCCTTGTCATTTTAATCCTTTAACTTTCATAACATGCTTGAAACATCAATTCTATTAAATAATTATTAACTCCAAATAAATCCCCCATTTTTTATCAAATTGCCGAATTGATCCTCCTAATTTCCAAAATTTCTATTTTGGTCCCTAATAATCAATTCAAGCTAATTTCACCATAATTCATCAATTCCAATTGCTAGGATAAAATTTCAATAATTTCCCCTAATTTCTCATCAAACTCGAAATGGTCCCTAAATTCAACTTGGGGAAATTATTTAGTCTAACATCAAAATTAAGCTTCCAACATCATTATCCATTCAATATCAACCTCAATTTGATCCCCTATCCAAAATCCCTAATTCTTAGGGTTAGGGTTTATAACTTCAAACAAGAAATTAATCTAAATTCAAGCTTGATTCCATGTCTATATCATCAATTCTACACAACACTACTTCAATTCCATCATATTCTATCAAAATCATAATCATCCTCATCCATAAACATGAGCCAACATGACTTTTATCATGCAAAAATATGATCAACATGAAGAGAATCAAGTGTAGAATAATTTACCTCTATTAATTTTACTTGAATCTAGCCTTTGATCCTTTGATTTTGGACTTGAAATTGAAAAACTTTCTTTCTTCTTCTTTCTTTGAGGTTTCGAACAGCCTTTGTATGAGAAAGATGATATTTTTCTCATCTTTTTAATTAATCCACATGTTTTAAAGTAAAATGAATTTTTAATTCATTTTACATAGTGAAATTACTACCCTTTTTATCCAATGGCCAAGATTCACTCTTATAAAAAATCAATGGCCATGATCTATTCCAAGTGTTATTCACCTTTCAAATTTGCCCTTAAAGTTTCAAAATATTTCAAATATGCCATCCATGGAAAATGTCCAATTTGCCCTCCAACTAGTCTTTATTTACAACAAGTCTTGAAAATTGCCATTCCATCAAAATTGAACCAAATTGGTTCCAATCCAACCGGCCTTGTCCTAAAATATCTTAGATTTTTATTTATGGCATTTATTCCATCAAAAAATTTAAATTTCAGTCAATACGATTTTCAAATTTTCTCCCTTTGAATTTTTAAAGCTTTATAGCCACTAATATAAGCCTCGTACAAAAAATTCGGGTAACTCGAAAGTGCCACTCTTGGGGGTGAACTATTCATTTACGGAGTTAGATTACATAACTGTTACCTCTCCAAAAGTACTATTTTTAATGCCAATTTTATAATGCTTTTGCTTGTTTTTAGGTGCATTTAGTTGCATTAGGATGTTAGAATCATGCATTAGCATAAGGAGTTTAGAGTTTTGTCTATGCTAGTGTGAATGGTAATTTTGTTGGCAATTTTGCAGGTTTGGCATAGTATTTGGCCCAAAAAAAGCAACATAGGAATGAGTGCCAGTGAGAATGCCGAGTACTATTGGCATATATGGACCAGACAAATCCAAGCACCGGTTGGCAGAGAAGTGAATTTGATGCCACACCAAGAAGCTATTGGAACTCAAAAAAATAGGAAATGACCAGGCTCCGAAAAGGTAGCAATTGGATCAATCTGCGGGGTGAGATCATTACATTCAGGCAGGCTAAGGATGAGACCTTATATGATGCCATGCTAGCAGCGTAGTATGCCAGGTTTGCTTGGCAATAAGGAACTTTTAGTCTTTAGTTGTCATGCCATGCCAGCAGCCTAGTATGCCAGGTTTGCTTGGAAATTGATCTCTAGTTTAGGGAATTGAACTTACACATAACACGTAGTATGTATCTAGTTCCTTAGCAAACTTAGACTTTTTGAAACTATGCTCAGATTTAGAAAAAAAATGATGCCAGGGTAAAAAGAAATAAATAAGGCAGTAATGTTATGCCAAGGCAAGAAAAAAATGAAATGAACTATCCTCTACCTAGGGATAATAAGTTACTTGGGGCTTGTTTTCTCCCTCTTAGTTCTCAAGTCCAAAACCTTAGAGTATGAGTTGAAGAGAAAGCCTAGTGATGTCTAGATTAAGGTGGGGATTCGTGGTATGCTCCCTCTTATCTCTCACGCTAAATAGTGTCACGAAGCAAGCTTAAGTTAATGCCAACAGAAACCCTTGGCAAAAGAAAAAGAAAAAATGATAAAAATCTGAGTTTAGGTAGTAAAAATGGCTAAGGGAGTGACAAGATACTTGATGCATATTGCCTACACATCACGCACTCTTCATGAACTTAGACTAGAGTTATATTATTGCACTTGAATTACTATCTGCTTGGCATTATTGCACTGAGATACTGAGGACAAAAATAGAGCCAAATTCTGCTTGCCAGCACGCGTTGGTATTCAACCAAAATTTTGTCGAGGTAACTTTTTCATAGTTTTTGTTTTTATTTGCATTACTTGAGGACAATCACTGAGTTAGGTTTGGGGGTGTGTTACCTTTCCAAAAGTATTGTTTTTAATGCCAATCTTACAATGCTTTTGCTTGTTTTTAGGTACATTTAGTTTCATTAGGATGTTAGAATCATGCATTTGCATAAAGAGTTTAGAGTTTTGTCTATGCCAGTGTGAAGGGTTGTTTTGTTAGCAATTTTGCAGGTTTGGCATAGTATTTGGCCCAAAAAAGCAACACAAGAATGAGTGCCAGATAGAATGCCGAGTGCTATTGGCATAGATGGACCAGACAATGCCAAGCACCGGTTGGCAGAGAAGTGAACTTGATGCCACGCCAAGAAGCTGTTGGACCCCAAAAAAATTGGAAATGATTAGGCTCCGAAAAGGTAGCATTTGGATCAATCTCCAAAAAAATAGCGGATAAGATGGTGCCAAGACTTGTTGGTAGATTCATGCCAAGCTTGGGCGCCAAGGCAACATCGGTAGTATGATGTCAGCCCTAGCCTGATCAGCTCTCACTCAAATTTGGATAAGATGATAATCCCTTATCTCTTGGGCAGTTGAAGTTCAAAATTGGAAGAGCTAATCTTATCCCTTCCTCGCACGCCTATTTAAACACAAACCAAGCTAGCATTTGGGAGATAAGAAGGTTGAAGTGTGGAGTTGGTGTGTGACGATTGACAACCAGCTGCACCTAGGAATGGTGGTCTGGCCAACTTGGCCGAGAAGCCCATATCTTGAAAGGCTGCATCGAGAGACCCCTTCTAGCCCATTTTCTCTTTCAAGTTATATTATTTTGTTTTAATTGATGATGTACTTGGGAAAAGTTTATGGTTTTTTTGGTTAAGTCCCTCACCATAAACTAATTTCATTGTTGGTTGGGGATGTTTGCGTTGAACGCTATTTTTATGTTTTAGCTTTCAATAATAAATCTGCCTTGGTAATATTTTCACTATTTGGTATACTTTAATATTTCCTAAATACTATGCCAAGCGAGAGCTGGCACTGTTGGCCTATTGCTCCTCAATATCTTAATAGACTTAGGGTGGCAATGGTTAAGTTGTTGAATACTAAGGAGAGAAGCTTCAAGAGAAGTCGTTCAAGTAGATGAACTTACTTTGGGAGTGAAATCTACCCCTTAAGAGTATAGATTGGATCTTAATCAAATTGGTTTATTTGAAAGCATGCACTATAGAGATATAGGGGTTTCTACATGATCAATTTAGGGCAATGACCATCGAGAGATGATTTGCTAATTTTGAATCTGGTCGGGAAACAATGCCAAGACAGGTTGTTATTAAAGGCTGGCACGGCATGAATAGCGTGAAAACCAGGCATTCCCTACCAACGCTCATCATTCATTAAAACACCTTCCTTACCAACGTCTTTACTTTACTTTCATTCCTTTACTTTTTAATTATTTTCCAAAACCAATTTCAAATCAAATCAACCTTTTTCTTAAGGCAAGTAAGAATCGAGGCAATTGAATTCCAAGTCAATCTCTGTGGGATCAATACTTAGCTTACTAGCTGTATTACTTGCAGACCATGTATAATTACGCGTAAAAGACTCATCTTGGCACTATTTTAGATTTTTCCAACACATATCTTTTGCCCCTTTTGCCAGCATTCTCTTAGAGAGTCTACAATAATTTTTCGAAATTACACTTTGGTCCCTAAACTTTTCCAAAGTTCACACTTTAACCCCTAAACTTTCAAAAATTATAATTTGGTCACTAGTCAAAAAATTGGGATATTACAGAGGTCCTGTGAGATCTATCGTTAAGGCTGATGTGCGAGGCGTTGCTAGATAGCATGCTACTCAGATTAAGGGTGACAGTTATTTTTGTTAGCCGTTTAGCTCTTTGGATGTGTAATGGGTTGGTTCTTGAGAATATGTATCTTGGTAAATCTTGGGTTGTTGATGCTTTAGATTGTAATTAGAATTGCATCTCCTGGTAGATAAAGGTTTTTACCGTATATGGTTGTTGAGTGTGCAAAGTATGTCGTAAGTTATGAGCAAGAAGTTGTAAAGTTTCAGATTGCCTGAATCTAGTTGTTAGTGTCAGATGTGTAGGATCTTTACCTCTCTAGGGTGGATCTTATGTTTCATGGTGATAGCTCAAGGAAAGTTTTGTATGTTACGAGATGTTCTTAGCTTGCATTGTAGACCTGAGGGTTGGAAGTTCTTGGCCTTAGAGTTGTGTATGTTTTGAGGGTATGGAGGTACCCTTGGTGAATAAGCAGTTTTTCCGGTTGATCATGGTTGAGAACAGCGATAAGGGTAAGGTTGAGTTCGTTGTTGGTGTCTACCACTCTGTGGTATAGGACCCAACGAACTTCTTGTTAGGGGCTCACTTGGGCAAGCAACCATGCGGGTGTCGTTGCCAAGAGTTTTGCCTTAGAACGTGCACGCGTTAAAGTGGTTTGGGTGGTTGCTTTGGATGTGTTGAGTCGTAGTGTGATGGTGGGAGACCGCTAACTGTTTTGTGAGATCGAAAAACTTGTTTTTGGTTATAGAATGTTAGAGTTTTGTATATTGTTTGTTTAGAGTAAAGGTACCGTAGTAAAGGTAAATGAAGGTTGTGATAAACATGGTTGAGGCCCTAAGGGAAAGTCATGAGGACGGTAGCCAGCTTGTGAACTTGTTGAGCTAGATTTCGTTGAGTTGGAGGATTGCTCTATCGAGTCTGAGAAGAGTTATTTTCGATTAAGGCAAGCAGAGTGAAAGTTATCAGAGCAGCACATCAAAAATGTGGGATCAATAGCAGTGTCGTGGGTTATCAGATGGTTATGATACAAAGAAACGTTATTGGATGGACTAGTTGGAAATCCATGAGAACAGTTAGATGGTTCTTCACGTCTGATTGTTGGGACTGAGTAAGGGGTTAAAAGAAGGTGTTTAGACCTTTGAAGATAGATTAGTTAGTTTTGGATTGCTTGTGTGAGTTCGTAAGTGACAATGGTCATTTCTCGAAATCAAGTAATTGAATCGTAAGTAGTTTTTTGTTTGTGTGGAAAGCAAGTTCAGATAAAGTAAAGTTTAAATCTTATCTTGGTAGGTCAATTTCGAAGAAAAGAGCCGTTAGTTCAAGGTAAATTGTTGATGAGTTTTGGTTGTCAAAGTTTTGCATGTTCTTTAATGTTGATCGGGGTATGGTTATTAGATATGATGTGTTCCTACCAAGGCATTGTAGAAATAGGGCGGCATTTTAGACATAGATGAGGTAGAAGTTTAAGGTTACGAATAGTGGATGTTAGTAGGAAAAATTGTTATCCGGGGTAAAATTCATCGAAGTTGAGTTCCTTAGATCGGTGTTTGGACATCATAGCTTGAGGTTGGGTTGTTGCCCTGTTTTACGAATTGTTGTGGGTGCTAATGGTTGTGGTGAGTAGGTAGTTAGAATTTTTAGGAGAAGTGTTGAGAACAAGTGGTTCAGTGCTATGGTTTCGATTAAGGTAGGTTGAGGGAGAAGTCTCCCTAATGAAGGTGATCTTGTTTGATTGGCGAAGTGTTTGGATCTGTTTTGGTTTCATCTTCTTCATCTATTTAAATTCCGAGGACAAAATTTCTTGAAGGTGGAGAGAGCTATAACGACTCGGATTTTTAAGTCAACGATGGGCGTTAACTCGAATCTTGAATCGACACGTTGGGTCGAATGTTCAGGTTATGTTGGGCCTTGTCTTTGGGCTTTGTGGGCCTCCATGTTTTGTAGGGCTTCGTTGACCATTGTAGGGAATGTATGTTATTTATGTTGCTGTGTGGATAATTAATGTTGGCTGTTTTACCCTTGGACTATGTGATCAGGGTATAAAATGTATAACTCGGTAGGCGGTGTGAGCTCGAGTTACTCGATGGGCTGTGTGACCTCGAGTATGGTAAGCCTGGGATGGCATGCAAGAATTCTTATATTTTAATGGTATCTGAGACATATTTATGATCTTTAGCTAGGGTAGGCTAGAAGATGATCTGTAGTGTTGAGAAGCCTTTCTGTGCACTCTTAATTATATTATCATGCATGCTTGTTTTATGATATTCATGAATCGCGGTAGAGTAGAAATTGTACCATTGAGCTTTATTAGCTCAGCGTGTGGAATTGTGGTTTTTTCGTGCGTAGGTTGACAGGTTGCTTTTGGAGGAGTACATCGAGCAGGATTTCCCAGCACCGAGCCGGCTTCAAAGTACAATACTTGATGTTCTAGTTTGGACTGATTGTATTCATAGGACCTTACCACAGTCGAGTCTGTAACTTTATTTGAGTTACTATTAATTGGTCAAACGGTGTATTTTAATTAGAGTTCTTATTTTGTAAACTCTTTTAATGTTATCCAAATTATGTAGATTTATGGAAATGGATGTTTTTGAGAAAAGGTTAAATTGTGGTTTGTTTGATGGGTCATTTGGGAGACCCGAATGTAATGCTTTAGATTCGAATCCGGATCGGGGTGTTACAGTTACTACTATATATTTTTGAACATAAACATCGACAATTTTATTCAAACAAAATATAGATAGATATACAAACTGTTGCCTCTCCAAAAGTACAGTTTTTAATGCCAATCTTACAATGCTTTTGCTTGTTTTTAGTTACATTTAGTTGCATTAGGATGTTAGAATCATGCATTTGCATAAGGAGTTTAGAGTTTTGTCTATGCCAGTGTGAAAGGTTGTTTTGTTGGTAATTTTGCAGGTTTGGCATAGTATTTAGCCCAAAAAAAGCAACACAAGAAGGAGTGCTAGAGAGAATGCCGAGTGCTGTTGGCATAGATGGACCAGACAATGCCAAGAACCGGTCAGCAGAGAAGTGAACTTGATACCACGCCAAGAAGTTGTTGGACCCCAAAAAAATAGGAAATGATCAGGTTCCGAAAAGATAGCAATTGGATCAATCTCTGAAAAAATAGCGGATAAGATGGTGCCAAGACTTGTTGGCAGATTCATGCCAAGCTTGGGAGCCAAGGCAACGTCGGCAGTATGACACCATCCCTAGCCTGAACTGCTCTCATTCAAATTCGAATAAGATGATAATCCTTTATCCCTTGGGCAGTTGAAGTTCAAAATTTGAAGAGCTAATCATATCCCTTCCTCGCACGCCTATTTAAACACCAACCAAGCTAGCATTTGGGAGAGAACAAGATCAGAGTGAGGAGTTGGTGTGTGACGATTGACAACCGGCTACACCTAAGAAGGGTGGTCCGACCAACTTGGTCGAGAAGCCTGGATCTTGAAGGGCTGCATCGACAGACCCCTTCTAGCCCATTTTCTCTTTCAAGTTATTTTATTTTGTTTTAAATGATGATATACTTGGGAAACGTTTGTGGGTTTTTTGGTTAAGTCCCTCACCATGAACTAATTTCATAGTTGGTGGGGATTTTTGCGTTGGACGCTATTTTTATGTTTTAGTTTTCAATAATAAATCCGCCTTGGCAATGTTTTCACTATTCGGCATACATTAATATTTCCTAAATACTATGCCAAGCGAGAGCTGGCACTGTTGGCCTATTGCTCCTCAATATCTTAACAGACTTGGGGTGGCAATGATTAAGTTATTGAATACTAAGGAGAGAAGTCATTCAAGTAGATGAACTTAATTCGGGACTGAAATCTACCCCTTAGGAGTATAGATTGGATCTTAATCAAATTGGTTTATTTAAAAGCATGCACTATAGAGATATAGGGTTTTACATGATCAATTTAGGGCAGTGACCATCGAGAGAGGCTTTGCTAATTTTGAATCTGCTTGGCAAATAATGCCAAAACAGGTTTTTGTTAAAGGCTGGCACGACATGAATAGCGTGAAAACCATGCATTCCCTACCAACGCTCATCATTCATTAAAACACCTTCCTTGCCAACGCCTTTACTTTACTTTCATTCCTTTACTTCTTAATTATTTTCCAAAACCAATTTCAAATCAAATCAACCTTTTTCTTAAGGCAAGTAACAATCAAGGCAATTGAATTCCAAGTCAATCTCTGTGGGATCGATACTCATCTTACCAGTTGTATTACTTGCAGACCGTGTATACTTGCACGCAAAAGACTTATCTTGGCACTATTTTATATTTTTCCAACACATATCTTTTGCCCCTTTTGCCAACATTCACTTAGAGAGTCTACAAGTTTTTGGCACCGTTGCCGGGGATTGCAACGAAATTAATTATTTTTAACTTTTTACTTGTGTTTCTTTATTTTTATTTTTGTTTTTATTTTTTATTTTTGTCGATGTATGACCAGAAGCCATCATGTGGTGGACGAGTGGCCATACGATCCGAAAATTGAGAAAACTTTGCGGAGGTTAAAAAGAAGATTTCGAGAGATGCAAAACCAAGGTAATTGAGGGAATGATGTGGTGAACAATGGAAGAAATCCACTTAATAATGAGATACCACCACCACATGTTGTCCCAGTTGTTAATGAGAGACCTATTAGAGAACATTCGGCACCAACCATTAACAATTTGATGTCAGTACTTGTTGGCACAGAGGTAAACACTGTCAATTTCGAACTTAAGCCAGTAATGATTCAAACTCTTTCGAATGTAGGTCAGTTTGATGGAGCACTCATTGGAGATCTGAGGCAACATCTAAAGTAGTTCATGGAGATTTGCTAGTTATTTCAACAAAATGGAGTACCTGAAGATACCGTGAAGCTAAAGTTATTTACTTTCTCTTTGAGAGACAGAGCAATGGCTTGGCTTAATTCCTTGCCACCTGGCTTAGTTACTTCATGGGCAGACTTATGCTAAAAGTTCTTGACAAGGTTCCAGCCGCCAACACTCACTACCAAGCTACAGGGTGAGATCATTACATTCAGGCAGGCTGAGGATGAGACCTTATATGATGCCTGGGAACGATTTAAAGACCTATTGTGAAGGTTTCCTATTCATGGATTCCCGAATTAGACCCAGATCCAAACCTTTTACAATGGATTGAACGTACAAACAAGGACTGTTCTTGATGCTTCAGCAGCCGGTTCATTGCTTGACAAAACATATACTCAGGTTGTTGACATTTTAGAGAGGATTGCAATCAATGATTTTGAATATCCTGTTGCGAGACTTGGGATTGGAACTAAAAACAATGGGAAATTACAAGTTGATGAACTAACATCCATTCATGCCAAGATTTCCAGCCTTACTAGCATGGTAAGAACGTTGCAAAAGAACAACGATTCCCAGGAAGTCAAAGCATTAGATCCTTTATGTACAATTTGTGAAGAGAATCATCATGTGGATGAATGCCCTGCCAACCCTGAATCGATAAATTTTGTTGGCAATGTTAATTGTTACTATAACCCTAACTCCAATACTTATAATACAGGTTGGAGACAAGACCCTAACTTAGCATGGGGAAATCAAGGAGGTAACCAGTACAATGCCCAGCGCCAGAATACCCAGAGGCATAATAACAATGCCATGCCAGCATTCTATCAGAATGCCATGCCACAAAAAGCCCAAAACAATTTTCAGTAAGGGCAGAGACTCAACCAAGGTGGCACACTGACAGAGTACATGGAGAGGAATGATGCCATAGTCCAGAGTTTGGTTGCATCAATGAGAAACTTGGAAGTCCAAATAGGGCAGATTGCCAATGCACTCGGCAATCGACCCCAAGGAACATTGCCAAGTGACACAGAAGATGCTCAGCGCAAAGAAAATGAGCAATGTAAAGCCATAACTCTTCGGAGCAGTAAGTAGTGTGAGGTGGAGAAGGTTGCCAAACAGCTAGTTAATTGCCAAATCGAGAAGCTAGTGCCAACAGATAATCCCAGTGAAGCAGAGAATGAGCAAACAAAAGCAGATGATGCCAGCACCAATGCCAACAGCATACCGATGCCAGCACCAATGCAAAAAAAGACTGATGCCAGCACTACCTTGGCAAAGCCAGTAGAGCCAGCAAATGTTTATATGCCACCACCATTTCCAGCAAGACTTCAAAAGCATAAGCAAGACAAGCAATTCAAGTGCTTCTTGGAGGTTCTTAAGAAATTTCAAATCAACATTCCATTGGTAGAAGACCTTGAACAAATGCCCAACTATGTCAAATTTATGAAGGACATTCTGTCCAAAAAGAGGAAGTTGGGAGACTTTGAAACTGTTGCTCTAACCGAAGGATGCAGTGTCATGATACTAAATCGATTACCACTAAAGCTAAAAGATCCGAGAAATTTCACTAATCGCTGCACCATTGGCAACAAATTCATGGGCAAGGCACTGTGTGACCTAGGAGCTAGCATCAACATGAAGCCAATGTCAGTTTTCCAGAAGCTTGGCATAGAAGCAAGACCTACCACGGTGACACTTCAGCTGGCAGACCGATCCTATGCACATCCCAAGGGTAAGATTGAGGATGTGTTGGTAAAGGTAGACAAATTTATTTTTCCAGTTGATTTTATCATTTTGGATTATGAGGCTGATATTAATGTCCTGGTTATTGTGGGGAGACCTTTTCTTGCAACGGGTAGAGCTTTGATTGATGTTCATAAAAGGGAACTAACAATGCGCATGAATAACCAGCATGTTACATTGTTCAAGCTTTGAAATGTGCAGATAAACCTGATGAGTGCCAAGCAGAGCAGATGATGAAGTTCATTTACACTTTGGACACGACACAGTTATACCAGGATATAGAATTTGATGCCAACAATTTAGATGGCACAGCTGATATGTTTGAGGAACCAGAAGAACCAGTCTTGGAGGTTGAAGAGGCGAGTTATTTTGAGCCACTACAGTTGGCCAGCAGAGAAATCAAGGCACCTAAACCATCAATTAAGGAGCCACCAGCGTTGGAACTGAAACCACTACCAGATCACTTGAAGTATGCTTACTTAGGTGAACACTCAACTCTGCAGGTGATCATTGCCACTGGTCTCACTAATGATCATGAGGCAAGATTGTTGGCAATATTACGCGATTATAAGAAAGCATTAGGGTGGACCTTGGCAGACATCAGAGGTATTAGCCCAACCATTTGCATGCACAAGATTATCTTAGAGGAGTACCATGCAAGACCATTGAAGGCCAAAGAAGGCTAAACCCAAGCATGAAAGAGGTAGTGAAAAAAAAAGATCATAAAATGGCTTGATACTGGGATTATATATCCCATTTTCGATAGCTCTTGGGTTAGCCCGATGCAATGCGTACCAAAGAAGGGTGGCATGATCATGGTACAAAATAGTGAAGCTGAGTTAATCCCTTCCAGAACAATCACAGGATGGAGAGCGTGCATGGACTATAGGATGCTGAAAAATGCCACGAGGAAGGACCACTTCCCATTGCCATTCATTGATCAGATGCTAGACAGGTAAAGCTTACTATTATTTTTTGGATGGTTATTCAGGTTATAATCAGATTGCCATCGCCCCTGATGATCAAGAGAAGACCACGTTCACTTGCCCTTATGGGACATTTGTGTTTAGAAGGATGCCATTTAGCCTATGTAATGCACCAGCAACGTTTCAACGTTGCATGATGTTCATCTTTTCCGATATGGTTGAGCACAACATAGAAGTGTTCATGGATGATTTCTCAGTGTTTGGCAAAACATTTGAGGAATTTCTTCAGAGTTTGGAGCAAGTCTTGAAGAGATACATAGAGACAAACCTAGTGTTGAACTGGGAAAAATGCCACTTCATGGTGAAGGAGGGTGTTGTTCTTGGGCACAAGGTAACTGAGAGAGGGTTAGAAGTGGATCAAGAAAAATTTGAGGTAATTAAACAGCTACCGCCTCTAACGAGTGTTAAAGGTATAAGAATTTTTAGGACATGCTGGTTTTTATCGGCGCTTTATTAATGATTTTTCAAAAATTGCCAAACCTTTATGCTTGTTGTTAGAACATAATGCCACTTTTGCATTTGACGATTCTTGTTTGAGAGCATTTTAGGAGCTTAAAGAGAAGTTGATCAATGCCCCTATAGTTGTGGCGCCGGACTTGAATAAGCCCTTCGAGCTCATGTGTGATGCCAGGGACTATGCCGTTGGAGCAGTCTTGGGACAAAGGCATGGCAAGGTTTTCCATGCCAAATACTATGCCAACCGAACCTTGAACGAAGAACAACTGAACTACTCTACGACCGAGAAAGAATATCTTGCGGTTGTATTTGCTTTTGACAAATTTAGATCTTATTTAATTGGTAACATAGTTGTGGTTTTTACATATCATTCGGTATTGAAGTATCTCTTGGCAAAGAAGGATGCCAAGCCCAGACTAATCCGATGGATGCTCTTACTTCAAGAATTCGACCTTGAGATCTGAGACACGAAGGGCAGTGAAAACCTAGTAGCTGACCATCTCTCACGTTTAGAGCATCATCTTGAAGATGGTAAGACCAATTTTATAAGAGATGAATTTCCTGACGAGTATTTGCTTGCAGTTAATGTCGTACCATGGTATGCTGACATTGTCAACTACTTGGTAAGTAACATTCTGCCACCAGACTTGGCATACAATGCCAAAAAGAGGTTCTTGCGGGAAGTTAGGTAATACTATTGGGACGAGCCAATATTGTTCAAATAGTGTGCTGACCAAGTGATCTGCCGGTGTGTGCCTGAGGATGAACAACATAACATATTGCATCTATGCCATGCCGCACCATATGGAGGTCACTTTGCTGGGGTAAAGACTGCTGCCAAAGTACTGCAGTCAGGATTCTTTTGGCCCACACAGTATAAGGATGCCCATGAGTATGCCAAGGTATGTGATCGATGCCAACGGACAAGAAACATCTCTGGCAGATACCAACTACCGCTTTAAAACATTATACCCGTGGATTTATTTGATGTATGGGGGATAGACTCTATGGGTCCTTTTCCACCTTCATTTGGTAATGTATACATTCTTGTGGCTGTTGATTACGTATCTAAGTGGGTAAAAGATGTTGCTCTGCCAACGAACGATGCCAAGACTGTTGCCAAGTTCATGCATAAACACAATTTTACTAGATTTGGCGCCCCTAGGGTGATTATTCACGATGAGGGCACCCATTTTAAGTGTAATCTAATCTCTAAAGCTTTGTGCAGGTATGGTATACAGTAGAGAATTGCCACGGCATATCATCCACAAACAAACGGGCAAGACAAGATTTTAAATAAGGAGATTAAGAACATTCTAGAGAAGACTGTTAATCCATCAAAGAATGACTGGTCCTTGAGACTAGATGAGTCATTGTGGGCTTACAGGACTGCATTTAAAACTCCTTTGGGTACGTCACCATTTCGACTTATTTTCGGCAAACCATGTCATCTGCTAGTGGAGCTTGAGCATAAAGCCTACTGGGCCATCAGAACACTTGGCATGACATGGAGAACTGCTGGAGAAAAGAGGTTACTAGACTTAAATGAGTTGGAGGAATTAAGAACACAAGCCTATGAGAACGCCAGGATCTACAAGGAAAAAACAAAACGTTGGCATGACAATAGGATAATGCCAAGACAGTTTGAGGTAAGCCAATGTGTTTTTTATTCAACTCACGGCTTAAGTTGTTTCTAGGGAAACTCAGATCAAGATGAACGAGACCTTATGAAGTTGTGAAGCCCTATTCTCATGGAGCTGTGGACATCAAGAATTTGAAGACGAGCAAAATCTTTAAGGTGAATGGTCAACGTTTGAAGCACTACATGGAAGGTCATCAGAACAATGCCAAAGAGGTGATCCTCTTGGCAGAGGTAACATGAAAACACCATCAGGTTTGAACTTTTGTAAATATTAGGTTAGTGTTTTTCTTTGTTTTTAGATTTTTAGGTTTTTAATTAATTTTCTTTCTTTTTAAGTTTCATGTTTTCATTCTTTTACTATGTTGAAAGGTTTCCTTTAAGTTGTGCATATTCATTATGCCAGGAATTATGCCAGGAACACTGCTAGGGTCGCTGGCAGAGGCTAACGCTTCAATAGAAAAATCTGACAGACACAGTGCCCGAGTAGCTTGGCATGCAGCGGTGCAAAAGATAGAAGGAAGAGGTAAAAAAACCCTAGTTTTATCGGCCCAGTAAATTAAGAGAGAGTTGTTTTTATTTGACTTTAAACCCTAGCCGCCCAAAATCTCGGTTAAAATTTAAAATTTCAAATCAATTACCTTATCACTCTAATCCTTACCCTATCTTATCACCTATCACCTTATCACTTCAACCTTATCACTCCACCTTTTTTTAAATTAATTCTTTTTATTTCTCATCATTATCCTAATTACTAATCCCACTAAAACACTCAACCAACCTAAAACCTTTCACTTTCTCATCCTTGCCGGTTAAAGAAACCAAACATCTCTCTCACTTTTTACTTTCTTTTCGATAAGCAAGTGCAAAACCCAAATCGTCTTTTTCTTCATCTTTCAACATCATTTCAAGTTCCTTTAACGAGTTTCAATTGCTTCATCCTCTATCCCTTTCAAGCGATTCTTCAACGAGGAGATCGAGAAAAGTTCGAATCTAATTTTGCCTCGAGGAATTTTTGCTATGAGAAGCACTTCGACCTCAACATAGAGACGTACAATGGATTCCCTCCGGAAGTCATGTCTACGATTAACTTGCATAAATGGACTCAGTTTTGCTAGCAAAAAGGGGAGGTTTATGCCACAATCGTCCAAGAATTCTATGTGCACCTTGTGACCAATGATTCGTCATTCTTGATGATTAGAGGTAAGTGTGTTCATTTCGATGAAGGGTATATCAATAATATGCTTGAGTTAGATGATGCATAGGATGAGTATTTCGAGTACGCTGAATCAATGAACACTGCCAAGAGAAAGAGGCTATTGGCAGATTTGTGCAAGCCTAGCACGGCATGGACAGTGTCATCCAAGTGGCACTGTACGGTGAAGAGGCTGGCATTGAAGCCCCAATGGAGAGGATGAAATCACTTTCTCAAGGCGAATCTGATGCACACATCCTATAACAAAACCGTGTCGGAAGAAAGGATGATCATGTTGCACTCCATTGTTATGGGGCGTAAAATCAATGTTGGCAAGCTCATTGTTGAGGAAACTTACAAGTGCCCAGTTAAAGGTACTGGCATCTTATTTTTCCCTTTGTTGATTTCTAACGTTTGTATGCTCCATGATGTGCCAAGGCTTGATACGGATGATGGGCAAACGATCAAGGGAACAACAATTATTGTTGCTATATGGAGGAATCTTGTTGCTACTGAGCCCAAGGACAAGGGGAAGGGAAAGGCAAGGGCACCTACGCCAAAGCCCAAGGAGTTAAGGGCCACGCTAGCAACCATGCCAGAAACTGTGCCAGACAAGTCAATGGCAATGTTGTCCCAAATTCACCAACGTCAGGAGATTATTCTCCAAAAGCTGGAAAAGGCTGAGGAGATAAATGTCAAGATGCAACACTACATCCATGCTAGGGATGTTGTGATCAGAGAGGATCTTACAAAATTATCAACTGATTTTGTGCCAGAGTTTCCAGACTTCCCTGTCGAGCTCTATGTCAGCGATAATTCCATGCCAGCTAATCCAGTTCATACCTCGTCCGATGCCACAGTCTCGTTGTCTCCAGTTCAAGTTGAGTCTGCCAGTTCTGATTCCTCATCTGAAACAAAAGAAACCAAAGCCAAGTCGCCAGTGACACCTGCTATACATACGCCATCTGATGCCACTGATGCACCTGCTGCATCGGAGCTTGCCAAGGTAAAGAAGGAAGTTGTAGCCTCCACTGCCGCTTCAAAATCGAGCCTAAAAAGAAAGAAGCACATGGTCCCTGATCGAGGGCTATTTGTGAGAAGAAAAACCTGTGTCGCATGGAAAATACTCTCCGAAAAGGAGTCATCTTCTTCCTAAACTCCTTTTACATTTCATTGCACTGCATTACAAGATCATGCATTTTGTTTTATTGTTTTTGTATATATGTGTTTTTCATGCATTGAGGGCAATGCACATCTTAGGTTTGGGGGTGTGCATTTTCTCACATTTATGCCATGTTATACAGTTCATGTCTAAATTCTGTTTCCATGCCATTTAGGTCATTTAGATAGATGCATACCGAACCACTAAAAAAAAGAAAAAAGAAAATTTTGCCTCGGTTTAATTTTGAAAAATGTTAGCATTTGTTAGGCAAGTTTAATTTGATCTAGGTGTATGTCCAATGAGGAAATTTTAATATTTAGTTGCCATGTCATGCCAGCAGCGTAGTATGCCAGGTTTGCTTGGTAATTGATCTCTAGTTTAGGGAATTGAACTTACACTTAACACGTAGTATGTATCTAGTTCCTTAGCAAACTTGGACTTTTTGAAACTATGCTCAGATTTAGAAAAAAATGATGTCAGGGTAAAAAGAAATAAATAAGGCAGCAATGATCTGCCAAGGCAAAAAAATGAAATGAACTCTCCTCTACCTAGGGATAATAAGTTACTTGGGGCTTCGTGGTTTGCTTCCTCTTAGTTCTCGAGTCCAAAACCTTAGAGTATGAGTTGAAGAGAAAGCCCAGTGATGTCTAGATTAAGGTGGAGATTCGTGGTATGCTCCCTCTTATCTCTCACGCTAAATAGTGTCACGAAGCAAGCTTAACTTAATGCCAACAGAAACCCTTGGCAAAAGAAAAAGAAAAAAATGATAAAATCTGAGCTTAGGTAGTAAAATTGGCTAAGAGAGTGAAATGATACTTGATGCATATTACCTACACATCATGCACTCCTCATAAACTTATACTAGAGTTATATTGCTGCACTTGAATTACTACCTGCTTGGCATTATTGCATTGAGATATTGAGGACGGAAATAGAGCCAAATTCTGCTTGCCAGCACGCGTTGGCATTCAACCAAAATTTTGTCGAGGTAACTTTTTCATAGTTTTTGTTTTTATTTGCATTACTTGAGGACAAGCAATGAGTTAGGTTTAGGGGTGTGTTACCTCTCCAAAAGTACTATTTTTAATGCCAATCTTACAATGCTTTTGCTTGTTTTTAGGTACATTTAGTTGCATTAGGATGTTAGAATCATGCATTTGCATAAGGAGTTTAGAGTTTTGTCTATGCCAATGTGAAGGGTTGTTTTGTTGGCAATTTTGCAAGTTTGGCATAGTATTTGGCCCAAAAAAAGCAACACAGGAAGGAGTGAGAGAGAGAATACTGAGTGATGTTGGCATAGATAGACCAGACAATGCCAAGCACCGGTTGGCAGAGAAGTGAACTTGATGCCACGCCAAGAAGCTGTTGGACCCCGAAAAAATAGGAAATGATCAGGCTCTAAAAAGATATCAATTGGATCAATCTCCGAAAAAATAACGAATAAAATGGTGCCAAGACTTGTTGGCAGATTCATGCCAAGCTTGGGCGCCAAGGCAACGTCGACAATATGATGTCAGCCCTAGCCTGATCAGCTCTCATTCAAATTTGGATAAGATGATAATCCCTTATCCCTTGGGCAGTTGAAGTTCAAAATTTGAAGAGCTAATCATATCCCTTCCTCGCACGCCTATTTAAACACCAACCAAGCTAGCATTTGGGAGAGAACAAGATCAGAGTGAGGAGTTGGTGTGTGACGATTGACAACCGGCTGCACCTAAGAAGGGTGGTCCGACCAACTTGGCTGAGAAGCCTGGATCTTGAAGGGCTGCATCGACAGACCCCTTCTAGCCTATTTTCTCTTTCAAGTTATTTTTTTTGTTTTAAATGATGATGTACTTGGGAAACGTTTGTGAGTTTTTTGGTTAAGTCCCTCACCATGAACTAATTTCATAGTTGGTGGGGGATGTTTGCATTGAACACTATTTTTATGTTTTAGTTTTCAATAATAAATTTGTCTTGGCAATGTTTTCACCATTCGGCATACTTTAATATTTCCTAAATACTGTGCCAAGCGAGAGCTGGCACTGTTGGCATATTGCTCATCAATATCTTAACAAACTTAGGGTGGCAACGATTAAGTTGTGAAAACTAAGGAGAGAAGCTTCGAGAGAAGTCGTTCAAGTAGATGAACTTACTTCGGGAGTGAAATCTACCCCTTAGGAGTATAGATTAGATCTTAATCAAACTGGTTTATTTAAAAGCATGCACTATAGAGATATAGGGGTTTTTATATGATCAATTTAGGGCAATGACCATCGAGAGAGGCTTTGCTAATTTTGAATCTGCACGGCAAACAATGCCAAGACAAATTGTTATTAAAGGCTGGCACGGCATGAATAGCGTGAAAACCAGGCATTCCCTGCCAACGCTCATCATTCATTAAAACACCTTCTTTGCCAACGTCTTTACTTTACTTTCATTCCTTTACTTATTAATTATTTTCCAAAACCAATTTCAAATCAAATCAACCTTTTTCTTAAGGCAAGTAACAATCAAGGCAATTGAATTCCAAGTCAATCTTTGTGGGATCGATACTCAGCTTACCAGCTATATTACTTGCAGACCGTGTATACTTGCACGCAAAAGACTCATCTTGGCATTATTTTATATTTTTCCAACACATATCTTTTGCCCCTTTTGCCAGCATTCACTTAGAGAGTCTACACAAACATAACAACAACACAAAGGGGAGAACAACAGTTTCAAACGATGCAATAACAAGAACATCAAAGGAAACATTGAATAACAAAAACGAAAACAAAAAATAGCACAAACTAAGAAAACAAACACAAACACATCACAAACTAAAAGACAACCAGAGTCAAACAGTCTCCAAAATCAACAAGAACCAAAGCACAATCAATGCCAACATCACCATCTTCAATTGCATGTCAATTCTAAGGACACCGAAGACGTCTCGTGAGAAGAATGCATTAAGAAAGCTATCGAAAAGTCATCGGAGGAAGATTTGAATGCCGCCGATGACAGTTGGACTGAGCGAAGATAGAGGATTCGGAGAATCAAGCTAATCGGTTACCGACGATGAAAATTACGAACTCTGACCACCGCTGGAAGAAACAAAAGATCTGCAAGATCGAAAAATCGAAGACAAGAACACCAAAGAACCCGTTCGAGGAGAAAAAAATGGAAAGTGAAGCGACGAATCTCGCATCCACATTTTCGCCACACCGCAGAGGGCCCAAAATCGTACCGTGAACATTAGAAAGGGACTCCCAATGAGCGAGCCAAATAGGGCACTAGCACGCCGAATACAACAAAAAAAATATTGTAGCAGAAAAAAGACGAGAGAATGAAAAAAATTAAAAAAAGAGCAAGAAAAAAAGGCCAATCGCCGAAGACAACATTAGTTGGCCGCCGTAAAAAATCTAGAGTTTGAGATTTGGGGAGAAAAGGATAAGATGAGAGTTTTTTTTTTTTTTTGCTTACTACGATTATATGATTTATAATTACTATATATTCAAATATGCAAATAAAGAAAATTAGGATGTGCACGTATATATTACGATAATATATATAAACACGCATGGAGAGTACAAATATATAGACATGATGATTATTACCCATATACATAATATGATCAATGTGTTTGAATGAAATTATAATTTTTTTTTAACAAAAGAATGAAATTACTACGGCTTAGCGAAAAAAAGTGAAATTATAATTTAAAACCGTAACGAAATTGTGTTTTGCATGAAATTAATGCATGTGTGTATGTATGTATCATGATCATACATTATGCAGAATATATTACATATGAACATAGCATCCAGACAAATGATTTTACATATGCATAGCAAAATATAATATAAGAAGTTGATTAAAACACAAAATTAATAGCATATTGCCGGAGAAAATTTAAAGTACAATTTAACTTTAAAACTGTTCTGCTGTCTATAAAGGAAAAAATGCATTTAGAAGCAATATATATTACATTCACCATATCAGATTTGGAACTAATCAGTATTATGATCCTCACCTACATGACTTTGATCATCATTTTGCGTTTGACTGAGGCCTGCAACATTTTACGTTTTCATGAGAAAAAATTCATGGAAAAACAACAACTCACTCATGTTGGCATATTTTGATTCCAATAATGTGAAATGATTTATCATCACCTGTAGTCGTAGTCCCGTATGAAGGATACGTCGGAAAAAGTGACGGTGTGCCGAAAAACAGCTGCGGCAAAACAGAATGTGTTGACCGCAACGGCGGACAAGCATTACCATTGAAGTAGTTTTCAGGTTGGTGATGAAATCCGGGGCTTCCGAACTGAAACGGCGACAGAGATAGATTTGAAGAAGGCTCCCAATGATAGTTATTACTATAAGAATTGTAAGGCATGGAATTGGAAGCCCCATTGTTGAGCAATCCAGGAAAGGATGAACCATGATTGGTTAATGGGAAAATTAGCTTTTCTTGATTTTCATGTTCTTTGATCCATTTTCCCTCCACGTCTGCAATGTTTTCACTTTCAACCTGCATATTTTTCTCTGCAAATCCCATGCATTGATGATCTTCTTCATCTTCCCCTCCACAATCTTTCATGAACATCAAATTTGGATCCAGAAAAGGCGTAAAAGAAGATGATTGAGATGGATTGTTTGGCATCAATGGAGGATTAAACTGAAGTGGTGGGAGCTTATCAATATCATCTTTAGTTACTTCAAGCAACCAATCAACAACTTTGCTAGGCTGGTTAAGGCCTAGCCGGTCCTGTAAATCATATAATTGAACTGCGGTCGGCACCGAAAGCCTAATCCGACGGTCCCTTAGTCCCCTTACCGTATAAACTTTGCTATGCCGATCTTTCCCGCCGAAAGAACGTGACACTCGGACGATCCTCGGATTCCAAAACCCCGACCACTGCCTCGATGGCCCCTTCGAGACCTTGCTGCCATCACCCTTTTCTCTTGAACTAGAAATCATCTCATCATTCAAAAGTCATATAATTGTATGTATCAACTGAAACTAGGAACAAAATAATCCTGTAATTAGACAGCAAATTACTTCATGATTCAAATAAGGGCATGAAAATATAGTTGTTCATAATAATTCAAGGGTGTTTCTCCATTTCAGGTGACATACATGCAAAATTTTAAGATATTAGGTTATAATTCTCAAAGTATACATTCACATACATAATTTATTCTAAAAAACCAGATTGATGCACAATAAACTTACAGAAGATCAGTGATCAAACTGGTTTATGACTTCTTTTAGGTATTCTCTTGGAGCTTAGAGTTGAAGTATTGAAACAATAAGAATATAAACCTAGCAAAAGAAAATCAAAGCTGTAGGAATGGAAAAAAGATGCTGGAATTTCACCGTGAAACATGTTGCTTGGTAGTGGAGAAAGCGAAAGGTAAGGCGAATTCGCGTACCGTGTGGCTTCCCACACTCGTCGACACGTCGATATCTATCGGAAAGAATATAACAACAAGATTTAAATCTCCATAAACTTTGTTTCATACCACACACTGAACAATCACCGGTTTAATTATTGGGTAATTCATGCATTATTCAAGTCTTGAATAGCAAACAAAGTAGAAGGTTCACTTCATATATATATTGGGGACCATTCAATACATACTAGAAAAAAAAGAAGGCTCATGCTTTATTGGCAACTGCAAATAGCTTTATTATACAATGCATGCCTAGCTTGCTAGATGATTTGAAACTGAACATAAAAAGTTTAACTTTAATTCAGAAACAAAAGTGGAAAAAAGATGCTTAAGCCTTGTACTAATTCCCTTTGAAATGAGCTAGAATTAGGGTTCATATTGGAAGGGGAATTTTTTTATCAGATAATGGTGGGGCGTTATGTAATTTGTTACAGTAGAGATAAGTATATAGCTAGGGTTTGAATAGGAGGGACCAAACATAGCTAGGGTTCTTTAAAGCATCCGCACACTGAGTAGAATTCAAGGACCACTTACATCTATGGCTGCACTGAGACTCTTACTCTAGACAAGTTGGACTTTTAATTATATAGTTAACTTCATCGATTTATAAAGTTATTGTAATATGAAAAAATATTTGATGCAACAACGTTAGTCTTAGTTTAGGGTTTATACTTTAGAGGTTTAAGTGTTATTGTTTTGAATTTAGGGTTTAGAGTTTATTTAGGGATTTGTGATTTTAGGGTTAGAAATTTAAATTAATAGGCATGCTTGTGGAAAAAAACCTGGTGCCTGTCCATCAAATATTAGGGTAATTATTCCATGCATAAGCGGTGGAAACAAAAAGTTTCTACAAGAGCCTCAGTTTTAGAGTGTAGGGAGTTTGTTTAGGGTTCAATATTTAGGGGTTTAAGTGTAAGAGTTTTGAATTAGGGTGGTTAAAATTTAAGGTTTATAGGTTAAAATCTAAATCACTAACCATATTACCATAAAACCTAAACCATAACCTCTGAACCCTAAATTCTAACCCTAAACTACAAATTCTAAACCCATACACTTGAACCCCTAAACCCTAAAATGAGTTCATGAAGCTTCAAACTAAAGACGCTTATGAAAACTTTTCGTTTCCACTGCCCGTACATGAGATATTTTCTCCAAATATTAACCCTCATAATATTCCAATATTACTGAAAAAAATATACTTCTTCACATTCTCACCATTTAACTTCAGTTTGCAAATCATTTCATTCTTCATTACAATGTGTGTGTATACATATATATCTAAAACTCATTATATCATAGAATAACTTTATGGAAAATGGAGTTTTGGAAGATGATCTGCAGATGAGAAAAACCAGAAAAACGGTGCATGCATTATGCAACCTAAATGAATATATATATATATATATATATATATATATATATATATATATATATATATATATATAATGACCTTCTGACATGGATTATTGAATCCAAAAAGATTTCGTGCACCAGAAGAACATTTATCTGAAAAGATACAGCATCCCAACATGATCAACATGAAAATCCCAGAAGAAATGTGTGTAGAACTAGAAAATGGTGATCTTCCGCAGAACTACAGTTGAAGCTCTGATAGATTCACATTCATCAGTGTAAGCTTGCAGTTTGCACCAGTTATAAAGCTGAACTCAACTTTATACCTGAATTGTATGGAAACAATGAAAGAAAAGAACATTTCGAGGAACCCTATGAAAAAACTGCAGATACATCCTCAGCTTTGAAGTATATATATATATATATATATATGCATGTGTGTTTTTTCAATGTTTCATTGACAATGGAAATAGAATTTATACAGGAAATTAAAATGACCAAATACACTTTACTGTTTCTCAAGTTAATTAATTAAAAGGTAAAGTCAATGGCTCAATGTTTCCATGTTAAGGCTTTTAAGCCATGAACAGTATTGAAGAGAAGTGGGGGACAAAACAGTGAAACCCTAATTGGACAATTCCCTCTTTATGATTAAATTGCTCTGACTTCTGATTATCGGATTAAAATGGTCCCAGCTTCAGACAGGCACACACTGTTGTGTTACAGACATTAATCTCTTCAAACCATCAGTTGAGATTACGTTAATAATCCAAGAAAATAAAATAAAATATTAAAATAAAATAAATACTGATTTATTGTTAAATTGAACTGATGACTTATTATTAAATTGAACTGATTATAAGATTAAATACAAAAAAAATCAAAATATTAAACAATTATTAAAACAATAAATTGTAACTGTTTACTTGTGTTTACATGTAGTAGGTTAAAATATCCGCAAGCCCTAAAGGGTCTGATCAATTCAAAAATTTACATTACCCATATTATATAAACTTAAGTTATTCAATAGTTATTAAGTAAGGTCTTGTATATAAACATATTCCACGCTTGGTACCCCATCAATGTGGGAATAAGCATTTCCTTTTTCCTTAACTCAACTCGCAAGCCTACTTTGAGCATCAATTTCTTATTCATCACTCACTCGTTTTGAGCGTATGAAATATCGTTGTAAAGGTCTCACGGAGTAGAATATGAATCCGTAATTTCATTATTCGAATCTCCACATTTACCCATAGAAAATATGCCTCAAAATTTCCACTTAATCATAATTTTCCAACAGTTTGATCTCCATGTTGCAATTGCTCCAATCTTTATAAATAGTTAATTTGCAATCTGCCATTTCTCTTGTATATATATGCATTCACAACTTGAAGAAATCAAAGTTAAAAACCATAAAACAATTGTTTTATACATTGATTCAATACATAATTACTCATTGTTTTCTTTTGTTTTTTTTTTCTAAGCAAAATGATTAATTTATTAATCAATAGAAAATCCACCAAAAGTAATGAAAAAAGTCATATACAAACACGCATGGATGAACCGAGAGGGGGCCAGAGAGGGTAGTCATCCCTCTAAAAATTTAAAATTTATATATGATTTAGATTTTTTTATGTATTTTCTATTAAAAATCTATTTTCACCCCTAAAATTTTATAAATTCGCCCCTTAGAATTTTTAAAAACTTGAAGGGCCAAAATGTAATTTCTTAAAATTTTGGAGGGTCATGCCCCAGATCCCACAAGCTTCCACCCCTGGAGGTATATATGTATATACGACACTTAGTTATACAACTAAATTGATTAAAAATGAATTTAGTTTTTTAATAGTCTAAAGATGATAACAAGCTAGTATTGTTCATACATATTCTTAACCCTTTGACAATGAGCAATATACTGTAGACAAAACAATTTGAACTCGCGTCTCCTATGATACACATCATCCGCTTTTCCACTAGGATACTTGTTGGGTTCGATTTAGTTTCGTTAATGAATGTGTTTATTATTTAAAAAAATTAATAAATGAATCATCTAATTCGTTATTTTAAAACTTTGGTCAAATAATACGCACTGTATATATGCATGGTAGGTTAGCTGTAATTAATTGCCTACCTATATATAATTAATTTAGTATTAATTAAATGAATTACCTAACCGGCTAAAGTGTCGTTTACAAACTAAAACTTAGTTTTTTTATTAAATAAAAAATATTATATTTTCATATCGGGATTCAAACTCATACAAAATGAACATACTTAGCCACTAGGGCCAATTAATGGATTTCACACTAAAACTTAGCTTTAATCTTGTCCTTTTAATCTATTTGTTGAGTTGGTTGAGCTCGAATTCCTTCAACCGAATTGCTTGCCAAGTGGAGAAGAAGTCAATTTTTGGGTGATAATGGTGGGAAGTAAAAATTGGAAAAATTGCACAAGGATTTATAGTGGTTCAAGCTTCTAACAAGCTCTACATCTACTACCTTAGCTCCCCACTAAGGATTTCCCAAATCCACTAAGATTTATTCCCCTTTTAACAAGGCTTAGGAGGCAACCTTTACAACCTAGACTAAATTACCAAGTCTAGCATCCAAAGCTTTGGGAATCCTCTCAAACAAAAAAAAATAAAGCAAACAAGAAATCCTATCTACAAGGTAGATGCTTGCACTCTTTAAGCACTCACCCAAATCCTAAAACACTCGAGCATACTATCGCGACCATTTTTGAAACCGGATGTATAAAAATAGCCTGGCGATTGATCTTTTGGAAAATTAGGGTTTTTTGGCCATTTTTAATTTAATCTTGAAAACTTAGGGCTTTTCGTATTAAATCGGATTTTCCTTTATTTATCCTTGAAAAACATTTTCGAGTCGCCACCGATCACTTTGAGGTAAACCGAACACCGGAAAAAACAAACCAGAGATTATGTCTTAAAATTGAGTTCGGGAGTCGGTTAAGTGTAAGGAAGGATTAGCACCCCTACAAACGCCCGTTATCGGTACCTTTAATTTTTACGTGGCATTTTTTAAATCGAATAATTATTTGAATTTAATTTATTCCATAATTATTAACTGAATTTAAATTCTGAATGCAGATATCCTTTTATAAGGAAAATCATTTTGTTCGAATACGAGATTAAAAGCACCCCATTAGGTGGCACCCCTATTCGTATTTAAAAATGAATTTCCAACATAAAAGGTTTAAATCAATGATATTTTATTGTCTTGTTAATTTTAAGTATTAATCCTAAAAAAGGCTTCAATCCAATTAGTTATTTTAAACTATGAATATTAATTAATCTAACGGCTTTTATGAGAAAATGCCAAATGCTTGAACATCTTCCATATATGTAAAGCCCTTAAATTAATCATATTCCTGATTAATTAATTCTTCTAATCGATTAAAGTTCTAGTCCTAATTAAGGCCCTAACAGTTTATTATTTAATTATAAGTGAAAATGCATATCGAATATACACCTTTATGACCAAGGCTGAGATAACACCCCATTGTAAACAATGGAACATCATCCAGATTTGAACCTCAAATATTCTATTTGATATACATTTAATTAACTACAATGTATCCTAATTAATTGTCTAATGTTAATTAAAGAACTAAATTAATATCCAATTATAAGTATAAATATATTCATTAAAATCCATGTTGAGATAACACCCCATTGTAAATAATGGAACACCATCCAAATTAGGATTTTAAAGTTTATATCTAATATACTTTTAATTACTACAATTATCTATCCTATTTTAATTATTGAAATCCTAATTAAAGAACCTACACCAAAAGGCTCTAAACAATTAATTAAACTAAATGTGTTAAATTATCTAACATGCAAAACTATATGCCTAATTTAAAACATGCATTACACATAAATTAAATTGCATGTAATTAAATAAAACAATTAAACCAAATGACTAAATTGAAACAAAAAGAAACAAGAACTGATTTTATTAATATGGGGACTAAATTGAAACAGATGCAAAGTCAAATGCCCAATTACAAATCACAGTGACCCAATTGAAACTACAAAAACCTATGGCGTACAATTAAAAGGAATGAGGACCAGAATGAATCAATTGCAAAGCTCGAGAGTCAATTTAAGAGAATTATGGACCAAATTGAATGAATTCAAAGCTTCAGAAAAAACCAAATGGTATCCATATGGGAATACGAGGGTCAAACCCGACCCATTTAGAGCGTGTGGATCCCTCCTTATACCCGCTGCCAAAACGGCAGCGTTTTGGGTAAGCTATAAATGCCCTATTTTCATCTTCAGCCCCTCATTTCCAAATTTTCCCTCTCTCACCTAAATCTCTCACTACCTGAATGCTCTGAATCAAAACCTTTCATTTCCAAAAAATTCTCCCAAAAATATATCAAAATCCACCATTTTCGTTTGAATATTTCCCGTGTTCATCCTATTTCGGATGAACACAAACTATCCGGCCACCAAACCTCCCTCAACTCAGCCATTCGATCCAGAGCCGTTGTACTTCGGCTGCTTTTGAGTGTTTGCCGACCGCCATGAAACTTTCTCCAGCCATCGCCTCACTTCGGCTGACCGCCGCGAGGTGATTTCGGGCCGCTGTGAGGCAATTTTTGGCCACCACCAACCGCCATCTTGAACCCTAAAATAACCCTAAAAACTTCATTTTTGAACCCTAATACCTTAGATCTACCCGGTTCGACCAAACCACCCTTCTTTCCCGGCATAAAGCTACTCGAGCCCTTAACCTTTTCAACTCCGTCATGTTCTTCTTATTACAAAATTTTTCATCTTCTAAAGTCTGACATCATTCCTTCAAATTTTTCCCCTTTTGAGGTTTGAAACTGTTCTTCTTATTATGAAATTCTTTCATTCGTCACTCTTTTACTAATGATTCTTTCTGTAAAGGTACTGAATAAGTAAGCTCTTCTTATTATGAACTTCCTCATTCTTCAAAAGGGCGAACTATTCTCATTAGGAGCTCTTCTTTCTTCATCAAGCGGGTTCTTCTCATTAGGAAATCTGTGGCGAATTCTTCTCATTAGGAATTCTGGAGCGAACTCTTCTCATTAGAGTTCTTCAATTTTGCTGATCCACCTCTCTGTAAAGGCATGAACAAGTAAGCTCTTCTTATTAAGAACTCTCCTTATTCTTTAGCAAACAAACTTTTCTCATTATGAGCTTTTCAATCTTTCTTGGCGAGTTCTTCTTACTATGAACTCTGAATTCTTTGCTAGTTCTTCTTACTGAGAACTCTGGACTCTAAAAATGCTGATTATGCTCTTCTCTGGGAACAATTAATCATGCAAAAAGAAATGTCATCAATTAATTCAAATTCAATCTGAAATATCATGAAATATTTTCCAATTTCTCGCTTGAAACACTAAGTTCTTTGATGTCATCACTTTTTTGTCAAAGGTTTCTTGATCTTTCTATCTAAAGCTCATATGGGATCTCATCTCCTGTTTTTCTTCCTCTATTGATCAACCGTCTTCTATGCCTGAAAAAGCCGAATTTATCATTAATTTTCCAACATTAATTGTAAAAATGTACAATTTGGGTATATCATTAAGAAACTTCAAGTGCTTCCACAGGAGACGCTAAAACAACGAATCTTCCTCGTTTGAGCCTGAAGTTGATCTATCTTGCTTTTCAATCTGGCAACTTGAATCATTTCTGTCTTTCTTTCTCTTCTTTCTTTTTTTTTCTCTTTCTTTTTTTTCTTTTTTCCCTTTCTTTCTTTTTCTTCTCTTTTTCCTCTCTTTTTTTCTTTTTCTTTTTCTTTTTTTCTTCTCTTTTTTATTTTTGTCTTTTTCTTTTTTCTATTTTTGTTTTTGCTCTTTTCTTATTTTTTTGAAATCGAGGGCCCAATGGATTAATATTTATGCTGATAACATGCCCCACCGTCTTATTTCGATAACATTCAAAAAGTTCTCATCATTTCCAAAGGTATCGGCCCGAAGGACTTAGCATCATACTCGAAGGACTTATTGATGACCCGAAGAATTTAAAATCGTAATACATTTCCTTTCCTGTGCACACAATCACATCACTCCCGAAGGTGATGACCCGAAGGGTTTAACATCATGCCCGAAGGACTTACTGATGACCCGAAAGATTTAGAATTGTAATACACTTCCTTTCTTGTGCAAACAATTACATCACTCCCGAAGGACTTAACATCATGCCCGAAGGACTTAACATCATGCCTGAAGGACTTACTGATGACCTGAAGGATTTAGAATTGTAATGCACTTCCTTTTCTGTGCAAACAATTAGAAAATCTTTGCTGAAATCTGCCTCTGCAAACGGATTGAAATCTTTGCTGAGATTCGCCTCTTCAAACGGATTAAAATCTTTGCTGAGATCTACCTCTTCAAACGGATTAAAATCTTTGCTGAGATCCGTCTCTTCAAACGGATTGAAATCTTTGCTGGGATTCGCCTCTTCAAACGGAACATTTGACTGAATATGCCTTTTACAAACAAAATGTCTTACTGAAATCTACTTCTGTAGACGGAATATCTGTTGAAATCTGCCTTTAAACAAAATATCCTACTAAAATCCACCTTTGTAAGCGAAATACTTGTTGAAATCTGCTTCTGCAAACAAAGCCTCTTGCTAAAATTTATCTCTCATAGTGAAATCTTCCTCTACAAACAGAATATCTTGCTAAAATCTACCTCTGTAAGTGGGATATTTGTTGAAGTACGTCTCTGTAAACAAAATATCTTCTATAAACGGGATATTTGTTAAAATTCATCTCTGTCAACGGAACATCTTGAGATCCGCCTCTGCAAACAGGATATTTTAGAGAAATTTGCCTCTGCAGGTGAATATTTATTGAAATTCTTCTCTACAAATAGAATATCTTGAGATTCGTCTATGCAAATATAATATTTTAGAGATATTTGCCTTTGAAAACGGAATACTTTAGAGAAATCTGCCTTTGTAAGCAGAATGTCTTGAGATTCGCCTCTGCCAACGGAATATCTTGAGATCCTCCTCTACCAACAAAATATTTTAGAGAAGTCTACCTCTGTAAATGAAACCTCTTGATATCCACCTCTACAAACGAAATATCTTAGAGAAATCTACCTCTGTAAACAGAATATCTTGATATCTACATCTGCAAGCAGAAAAACATGAATTAATATATTTATTTTCTCAAAAATATGACTGAAATTTTTACTAGATCTATTTCTCAAAGATCTATGCTCACTCGTTGCCAGATTTTCTCTCCGAGATTTCTATTTATTCCTTGCTGGATCTTCCTCTCCGAGATCTTTATTCACTCTCAATCGGATATTTCCTCCAAGATCTTTGCTCATTCTTACTTGGATCTACCTTTTCAGGTTTTCACATGCTGCATCTCACCATGTATTTCTCATGATTTGAATATCGGGGATCACTCTTTTTTTAGAAAGCCATTATTGATATATCTTCATTCAGCTTCTTTGACAAAATTATTTCTCATAGCTCAAAGATATCATGATTCACTGTCGTTCTAGCTTGCAAATCTTGTTGCCAGCATGTGATGTTCTGTAAGGTTCATTTTTGCAGTATTGCCACACTCTGGCTTGACTTTAACCACCATCTTTGTTCCCATTCACCTTGCTTCCTTACTTTTGAATAGCAAAAGCCCTCAACAGATTGATCTGGCTACATCTTTGCTCCCAAAAGATGGCTCATGCTCCCTCTTTTTGCCCCAGAATCACTTGTGTCACTTTCTTGCAGCTTTGTTTGAATATTACTGACACCCATAATTATGTATTTTCCTCGTCACACTTTTCATCATTAAACAAGTATCGAGGCTACCTCATGTTCTGCCTGCACTTAAAGGATTAGTACATCACAATAATACCCACGAAATCATTTGCTTTTCTTGTATCTAATCAATTTATTTGCAAGATGCTTATTGAAAAGATAAGTGAATGGATCAAAATATTATTTTACTAGATTTGAGAAATTGGAATAATTTGATAGGTCATGGCAAAGAACAAAAATCAAGATTAGGCCCCTAAATATCAAATGCAATAGAGCCTTTGAACCAAATTGCAAAGATCAACTCCAATGTGACCTCATTCTAAGTTATTAAACTTCTGGGAGAAACATTTCCCGTGTACCTAATTCTATCCCATTTCAGGTAGCACTCTTCACCTCACTAACTCACCATGCCCAATCCTTCCCTCTTTTCTAATCTCGATCAAGCATTAGAAATCTGGAAATCCTTGAAGAAAGGTTAACCCTGATAATCGGGATATATTCTGAAGACAAACTCTTCTTGCTCCAATACCCGTATATGGTCAAAATGGTCTTTTGAGGTGTAATAACTCATTTTTACCTGTAAATACATATTAGTGTTGCATGTATACTTATTATATTATATGTTTATTATTTGCATGAGTGTTACTAATATATATATAAGGTGTGGTGTGTGCATGTATATTATAAGCTATGTATGTATACATATTAATGGTATATGTGTGTCGCGTATGTATCTATAGAGTACGAGCGTATTTGTTTAATGTATATAGATGTTATGTTAATTATGTGTATGATTATATGTACGTATGCTAGTATGTTATATTAATTAATGTTTACATAAGTATATACGTTTGTATTATCGTATGGGTATTGTAATTATACTATTACTAATACTATTGGGCTAATATATAAAATGAAGTCCAAAAATATATATATTAAATCAAATAAATAAATTACAGTCCAAGTCCAATTATAAATAGTTACAAGGCCCGGTTGGCCCAAACCCTATCTAATTACAGTTACTGTGTGTGCAGGTGATTGTGGGCCGTTGGATCAAGATCTGATCCAACGGCCACGATCTAACCAAGGACTAAAATATCTGCCAGCCGCGTGCTCCGCACGTACGGACCGTTCGAGTGCCACGCGCGCGTGCGGTCCACGCGCGGACGCTTTGATATCCCACGCGTGAGTGAGCCCCACGCGCTCTGACTCCTCGACTGCTGAGCTCCACGTGGCACGATCTGGAACCGTTTCACCAAATCGAGGCTTCATCTGGGCCGTTCGTCCTTCAAGCCATCTCGACCGTTAGATCAGATCTGATCTAACAGCCGAGAACACGTCTGGCCGCTAGTAGAACCCCCACACCGCCACCATGCTGATCTTCAACCACCGCGCTCAGAACATGTCAAACACAGCAAGAAAAGAAATGTCAGTCCAGATCTGAAAAAAGAAAATATTATGCAACTTGTACCCAAACAAAGACAAGCATATATATGTAGGAAACAAGTATTTTGTAACAGAGAGAGTTGTAATCAAAAGAACAAGTTGTAATCGAACCAAAAGTTACAATCGAAAAACAAAAGTCAGTCCAGTGGTAAATACTCATTTTCCCTTTTTTATTTTTGCATGCATACACAAAAGAGATAAAAAAGGAGAGAGAGTTGTCTTACCGTGGTCGTTTGTGGGTCTCCTCTCATCAGTGACAAGCCTCTTCGGCTTCCCCAAGCCAGATACGATGAACTGAAGGGAGGGGGAGACCCCTTGTAGTTTTGTTTTGGTTTTAAAAAATAGGTTTTTCGTTTCGTATTTCCTAGATCTAGAGAAAATAGAGGCTGTTCCTCTGAATCCAACCTCGAATTCGTGTCTAGGGTGAGACGGGGGGTATTTTGGTAGGTTTTTGAGGCTCGCCGGCACCGGTTAGCGGCGGCCGGCGGCGGAGAACACGGCGGCCGGCCGGCGGATTCTGGGTTTCATGGGGGAGAGTTGAGAGAAAACGAAGAACAGAGGTTATTACAAAACTGAGGAAATGAAACAAAATGGGGGAAAATTGGTTTCGGCCTAAAAATAGGGTTTATATAGTTGTTATTATTTCGTTAAATGGGTAAATTACATACTAAATCCCCCCGCATTTCCAATATTTTCACTTTTGTCTTGCCGCATGGTATATTTACAACTCTGGTCCCTCTTGTATTTCAAAATCTTGCAATCCAGTCCCTAAATTACACCGAATCAGTTTTTAAATGGTAAAATTACCCCTTTAACCATCCCGCGTTTTTGAACTTTTCATTTTGGGTCTGCCCCTTGGTCCAATTACAGTTTTGATCCTTTTAGGTTCTGTTTACTTCACATTTTAGTCCTTAAATTACCTATTATTGTTCTTTAATTTCTGCCACTGACTTTTATTTTTCTTTCATTTCAGTCCTGTCTCTATGTAAATACTCATGCTCGTATTATAATCGTATATGTTAATGTAGTCTATTGTCTTATTATATATCCCTCGTATATGTCATGTATTTTTATGTTTACATGTATATGTGTATTAAGTTTATGATAATTATGTATCTTTTTTGTTCGGTTATTCATATTAAGCATGTTATGTTTTAGTTGATTCGTACATGGTATATTTTGTATTTTTGTATGTGTGTATGTTTTCTTGTTTTTTTTAGGGTTACATGTTAGTATATTTACCCTTTTTGTACGATATGTTGTCCTATATATGTTGAAATATGTTTTATTACTAGCATGTATGTCTTTTTGAAATATATGTTCGTCTATATATGTATTTATTCCTACCTTGTTATTGTGGCATGTTAAGTTTGCTTTTATCTGATATTAAGCTTGGTATGTATATGTGTATTTTAATTACGTATTTCATATATGTTAGATTAGTATTCTATTATGTGAATATTTATTGTTCTTAAATTATCTGCTATGTCTTATATTTTTGTCACTAAAATTGCATATGGTATATAAATTGTTAATGCGGTGCCCTTTTATCCGAGCGTAAACGGGGCCAGTATCAGGCGTAGTGATAGTGGTTGGGCGTTTATTCTCGGATAACGGGGCCCTTAAAATTTACTCGCAGTTATGACCGAATTTTAAAATAATCGTCGCTTTAATCCGGAAAATCCAATATTAATAAAGCGATAATTATTAAAGTACCAATTTTGGGCGGTGTGGGGGTGCGTGCTAATCCTTCCCCATCCGTAACCGACTCCCGAACCCAATCTTTTTGAATCTCTGGTTTTATGGTGCCCGGCCTACCTAAGTGGCCGGTGGCGACTCCATTTTTTAAAAAATGCGGTTTTTTTAAAACCCCACGGAATAAACATTTTATGTCCAAAAGAATCACAAACACTTTTCAAACTCCTTCGAAAACCCTCGTTTTATTTAGCGATGAGAAAATAAAAAGGGACATCGCTACAGATGGCGACTTCGCTGGGGACATTTTTTGTTTTTTTTTTCAAAAAAAAACAAATGAAAGTCAAGCTTTTAAAATAATTACCACTTTACTAATATTGGAAGTTCCGGATTAAAGTGACTATTAAATTAACATTCGGTCATAATTGCGCGTTTATTTTAACGCATTTAAAATATGGCATATAAACCCATCTTTTTAAGTGGGGGAAAACGCTAATGCTTTTGTGGAGATATCGTTCTCCCGTGTAGGCCTAGCAAGTACCTTCGGGGCTCGAGTACCTTATGCTTTCGTAAGGATATCGTTCCTTCGTGCAGGCATAAGCGAATGGGTCCCTCTGAATTGAACCCGGTTGAAAGTAGCCTATAATGGGTGATGATCGGGGGCCTTGCTACTCTTAGTAGAGGACAGCAAGGACAATTCGGGTACCTCTTAGCACCAACACTGCATGTAGAGAACATAGAGAAACCCACCCCTTTAGAGCCATGCCGATAACCTTAGGTGTTTTAGACGGATAAATAGGTTTCTTTGTTTTTGTTTGTTTACCTTATTTAATTTGTCCTTTTATTTGTGTATTAATTAATTCTATCCGGTACTGACTTGTTTCCTTTTTGTTTTTTTTGGCTATTTTTTTCATGCATTATTACATTCGCATTACATAAAGGTACTGGATCAAGTGGTTTACCCGATCAAAAAGTCTTTCATCATGGAAAAAAGGTGTCTTAGAAAAGAGGAACTCAACTTGTCTGTTAGACATTGGTCAGAAGTCAGCCAGAAGGCCCAAGGGGACAGTCTACCAAGTGAACGCGTGATAGCCGGGTACACCTATGTGAGTCTTCAACAGAATAACTTAGGGGATCTTCAAAGTATCTGGAAGAATGGGACCAGAGATTACAAAATAGATTCTGTGATAGTTATGGTGACATTGCACAGTTGATGTACATCCGGGTCAACCAGCCCCTACTCCGAGCCATTTTTCAGTTCTGGAATCCTGCCTTTTGCTGCTTCACCTTCAATGGACAGAACATGATGCCTATAGTAGAAGAATACACCGCTCTTCTTAATCATAAAAATGTTCAGGAAGATTGGATTTATGCAAAACCTCTGAGGAATCAGAATTACACTTCCAAGCTCAAAACCTTTACCGGAATGAGCGACGATTGGGTCAATGGCTTGATCCGACTTCGAGGAGATAGTACAGTATTTGCATGGGAAAACATTCGAGACATCCTACCTGTACATCCGGATGAGGAGAAAAAGTTAGACATGCTTGCCTTGGGAATATATGGATTGGTGATCTTCCCAAGAATTATAGGAAACATTGATGTGGCCATTCTAGATTTGTTTGAGCGGATAAAACGGCGAGCAAACCCAGTACCAGCTATTTTGGCCGAAACCTTTATTTCTCTAAATGCCAGTTGAAATCATGAAGAAGGGCGTTTTCGAGGATGCGCACAACTGTTACAGGTATGGATTCAGAGCCACATGTGGAAGACACCGACGAGGGTTCTGCCGGGAATATCCTTCCGAGATTTTTCGCCTTTACAGGAATACTTAACAAAATAGTGGTGAGAGGACTTGAAAACAAGAAAATAGACCGGTTTCCTTAGAAATATCCAAGGCGAAGACATAGTATGGAGGGTCCCGTGGCTCGGTAGAGTTAATTACTTTTTATATAGTTGTGGTGATTTCAATTGGTTGATGATGTTAGGACTACATGGAGGAATTGCTTGTGCCCCACTTCTGGTGTCCCGATAATTCGGATCGCAACAGTTCATTCCCAACACCGCCGGGTTAAGCCGAACTGAATTTCTTTTTAAAGGGGAGTTCAAAGAGAAAGTCCAGACTATCATGAGGGCTTGGGACCATTGTTACCGGATTAGGGTGGAAGGAGACACCGAGTACATGACCACCCCAGACTACGATCTTTGGAGACGTTTGAGGGTAAACGATATGATTCCCGAATCTGATCAAGGACCAATAGTGTCACTCGAAGAGCTTACAAGGGTGGTACCGTCTGAAGCTGATATCTTACGGAATGAACTCGAAAAAATTAAAAAGAAAATGGACATCCAACAGACTCAGCATGCGAGCGAGCTCTATAAAGCAAGCTTAGAGGTTGACGAGCAGGACGGGATCATTAGGCAATTGAAGAAATTAAATGCAGATTTGAGCGACAAGAACACTCTTTATCAAAAAGATGCCCTTCTATTACAAGAAAAAATACAGAAGGCCAGCCGGAGTCAATTCATAGCTGTGGAAAGAGAAAGAATGAACGGCATCCGTTTGGTGGAAGAAGAATGAGAAATCAGTAAGAGAGCGATCGAGAAAGAGATAGAAAGCTGCCGTTTGGCTATGGAGGAAGAAAAACGGTCCGCGAAAAAGGCCATTGATCAAGAGAAAGAAAGATTCAGGCAAGAACTCAGCAAGGGAAAACAAGTTGTCCATCATGAGAGAGAAAGCGTCGCCGTATGGAAAAGAAAGTCCATGAGTAGCCGAAATAGACTGTTAGAGATGCAAAAACTGTACGATGACACTATTCAAAGTCTGGACCAAAGCCAAAGTCAGAATGGCGAATTAAAAGGAAAGTTGGCGGAAGTTGAACACTCCCTTCGAATGTATTGTCAGAGAAATAGCTTCGCTGAGCTACAAGAAAGAGAGCGCGAAGTGGGCGTGTTATGAGCACGAATTGAGTCCCTCGAAGCAACTATTGAGGATTACAAGGAAAGAATTAGTATGTTCGAGGAGGCTGCAGCCGGAGGCGACACCTATTGGCAAAAGAGATTGCGTGACGCTGCCCGGATGGTACAGGACAGGGACCAATATTACGCAAACCTGATGATGGACATACAGCGAGTCGCCAGGCATGTGAATGATTTAGCTGTCGAGGCTGAGACACTCCGACCTTTCATAGTCCCGGAAATGGAAGAAGCTCCCAGGTTCCTCAAGCTGCTCAGGGCAATTGGAAAATTAGGAGATGGAGCTAGGGCTTATCTATAAGGCTTTGTGTTGTATTTAGCTCTTTTGTATTAGGAATCTTTATTTTGTAATATGAACTCTGTTGTAATCCAGACCCTTTAATTTTTGGAAGTAGTTCAAAAGGGTGATTACCAGCGGAATCAGTACCTTATCTGCATACATTCTTGCATTGCATCATGACATTCGCATCATTATACATACATCTACTTTCTTGCAACCATATTAACATTATGAATATTGTGGCGTTGTGTGTAGTTAACCCGCAATCATTCATCACCCATACTTTACCCGGTTACAAAGCAAGCTCATGGAAGATAGGATAATCAGTCTAGAAAAAGGGCAAAAAGAGCTCGAGACAATGCTTGAAGAGGCCCAGAGAAGCCTCAAGATCGAGATTAACAATGCAATGCAAGTATCTATAGTATCCGACATAACCGCATTATTGGCTAAGAGTCTTGGAAAAAGAGTCGAAGGAGAAACCATTCAAGAGCCAGAGGGTACCCCAGCTCACTACAAGGTTCAACCAACTGCACCAAACCCGGCTATAAAGGTGTATATCGACCCTGCAGGAATGTCATCTAGTTTTCAAATAGGGGTACCTGAGACTCAACCCATCGATGCTGAAACACTCTATGAAGAAGAAGTGCCAGACCTGAACATGGTTGAAAGGATCAGGAATGAGGTAGAGAAAAAGTGGGAGGAAAGGTTTCGCCTCATGGAGGAAAAATTTAAAACGTTACAATCTAATGAAGAATCGGGAAATGACGCTAGCGACTTAAGTCTGGTGTCCGATCTTGTCCTACCGCCAAAATTTAAAACGCTAGAGTTCGACAAATACGATGGAACCACATGTCCTTCCGCACACATAACAATGTACAGTCGAAAGATGGCGGCCTACCATAAGGACGAAAAGCTACTGATCCATTGTTTCGGGATGTCTAACTGAGCGGCGTTACGTTGGTACACCCAGTTGAGCAAGGCAAATGTTAAGACATGGAAAGATCACAAAAGCATTTATCGAGAGCAATACAAGCATGTAAATGATATGACACCCAGCAGAATTATGTTGGAAAATATGGGGCGAAAGTCCAACGAAAGCTTTGGGCAATACGCCCAAAGGTGGAGAGAAGTGGCCGCCCAAATTCAGCCACCTATCCCGAACATGAAATTACGCCGTTATTTGTCAATACTCTCAAAGAGGCACTCTTTGATCGCCTCATTAATAACACAACGCAGTTGCTTTGCTGACTTAATCAGACTCGGGAGTCCTTGAACTGCAATTAAAAGCGGTAGAATTGATGGCGGGAAGGGTCTCTAAGTATAATAAGAGAAATGAAGTAAACACCACCAACACTTATACCGCCCAAGAACTTCACAGTCTCACAGCCACAAGCACTGTGGGAAAAACACAAAACTCGAATCAAAGAGATGAGAGAATCGCCGAAAAGAGAAAGAGAGAAGAACTTTCACTCCCCTACCTGCTTCAGTACTCGAACTTTACTCCCGGGCCAGTATGAAGTAGACCTGGTCCGTCCATACATCGTTACTCCCGTCAATCCACCCTTCCCGCCTTGGTATAATCCGAACGCGCATTGTGACTATCACGGCGGGTACCCCGACATCCCACCGAGAACGCCTTTGCTTTCAAAAAACTTGTGCAGAACTTAATCGATTCTGGGATATTGAAGTTTGAAGAGCCGAGTGTAGCCAACAACCCGCTGCCTAATCATGGGAGCAGAGGGGTAAATGTTATTGAAGAATACTTTACCAGGAGGATTAAGGATGATGTGTCAGAAATCAAGTCTCCTTTACGGTGGGTATTTCAACAGTTATGCATGGCTCGTGTGATCAACAAAGGATTGATAACAAGGCAGAAGGGATGTGGAGAGTATTGCGAATTCCACCAGACTGAAGGGCATGATATCCAAGAGTGCGATGAGTTCAAGAGGTTGGTACAACAATTAATGAATGAAAAACAAATAGAATTCTTTGAGGAGCCCATGGGAAAGAAGGGGTCGGACGTACACATGACGGATAGCCCCAAATCTAAATACGGGAAGGATAGACCTTTTATCATCTCTCCTAGGCCAGGGAATGCAGGTGCCTCCCAAGGAGAAACCAGCAAGATAAGCCCCAAGATCATCATTTCAGCACCATCTCCATTCCCATTCAAAGATATGAGGCAAACCCCCTGGAATTATGTTGTAAATGTGACCACGCCAGAAAAACCAGAACATGGTCAGGTAAAAGAGCCTACGCTGAAAGACCAACAAAGCCAGAACGATGTGAACGTTGGTGAGGCAGGCCATTTCACAAGGAGCGGCAGATGTTATTCTTCCGAGGCTTTGAAAGCAACTGAAAAAGATAAGGGGAAGAGTACAGCAGTTAGCCCTACGCAGATATTTGGAGAAGAACCTCCCCCAAAGATAAATGAGTCGGTAACTGAGGCCTAGGCCAAAGAATTTTTGAAGTTCTTAAGGCGTAGCGAGTACAGCGTAGTGGAACAACTACGAAAGCAACCGGCCAGGATCACAGTACTGGAATTACTCTTGAGTTCAGAAAAGCACCGGGAGATGCTATTGAAAGTGTTGAATCAAACTTTTGTGCCCCAAGACATTTCTATGACAAATCTGGACATGATAGTGGGGCATATCACTGCCTATAATCATATAACGTTCAGTGATGATGAGATCCCTGACGGAGGAATGGGGTCTACCAAAGCCCTTAACATAACTACCCACTGCAAAGGGTATGTAGTACCAGGCGTACTGATCGACAACGGGTCAACATTGAACGTCTTGCCTATGGTGACCCTACAAAAACTGCCAATAGATGGTTCGCACCTAAAGCCCTGCCACAATTCGGTAAGAGCCTTTGATGGTACGCAAAGAGGAACAATGGGGAAAATTGAGGTGCCCCTATTGATCGGACCAACTGAATATGTGATCGATTTTGTGGTGATGGACATAAAACCATCTTACACCGCTTGTTGGGAAGACCATGGATCCACTCCGCAGAGTTGTCCCTCATCATTGCATCGAAATTAAAATTTGTAGTCGAAGGCAAATTGGTCACAGAGAGGCAGAGCAGAATTTGTTGCTTCAATGACATCGACGCCTTCATTCAAAATGATGAAGATGTTGCGAGAATGCTGTTCCGAGCATTGGAACTAGTAAATGCCACATTCGTTTCGAGGGAAGTCGATCCCATACCCCATGTTATCTAATTGTACCAAGATGACCGTCGCAGAAACTTTGGGCCGAGGAGCCAAAGTAGGAAAAGGGCTGGGGAAGAAATTACAAGGAAACTTGAGACCCAAGAATATGATAACCAAGAAGGATCGTTTCAGGTCAAGGTTACCAACCAAGTGTCCAACAGAAGAAAGAGAGAATATAAGAGGAAGGAGGAGCAAAGAAAAGCCAGATCTAAAGGAGAAGACATTCCGTGGAGACCGATGTCCTTTCCTAGTTTGAAAACCACTTTTGTCTCCGGAGGGTTCTACCAGCCAAGTCAAGATGTTGGAGAGGCAATGAAGGAAAATAAAGTACTCAACCAGGAGGAGATACTCAGTGAATCATTTGAAGGGATGTACATCAACATGATAGCTAAAAAGGATCGAGGCAGCAAAATGTTGACCAACATCCGCCCTTGTCGTCGTCCCGGAAACACTCGATAATTGGAGCTGCATTGATCTACCTATAGTTTTTAGGAATAGATCAGAGTAATGCTCCGAATCAACCTTTTGTTTTTGCCCGTAAACAATGGGGATCTCTTGTACGGGGCACCTATGTTAACTTTTTAATTGAAATGAAAATATCCCCATTTTCCTAAAATGACCAAAGTTTCATTTATTTTATTCATGCATTCTTCATGTTCATTCCTTTCATATAAAGCCGTCTCTTTCACAATACAATTCATTCTCATTTAATGTAGGTCGCTCACGATTGACGATATGAATGATACCGGATCCAATCTTGGAGTGAATTTTGAATGCCCGGAGGTCTCGGAGGGAATGGATGAAGGATATGATGAGATAGAAAGTGAGGTCCCGGAAGAATTAAAGAGAATGGTGGCCAACGAAGAAAGGCAGATCATGCCCCATCAAGAAGAAATGTGTTGTAAACTTGGGGACTCAAGAAGAGAGAAAAGAAATAAAAGTAGGAACGACGATTTCCTCAAAAACCAAACATGAACCGATAGCCCTACTTGAGAATTCAAGGATGTCTTCGCCTGGACTTATCAAGATATGCCAGGGTTGAATACCGACATAGTGGTGCACAAATTGCCAACAAAATCGGAGTGCAAACCAATACAGCAAAAACTTCGGAGAATGAGACCAGATATGTTGTTAAAGATCCAAGAGGAAGTGAAAAAGCAGTTTGATGCTGGATTCTTGGAGGTAGCCAAATACCCCGAATGGGTTGCAAACATTATACCAGTACCAAAGAAAGACGGGAAAGTTCGTATGTGTGTAGATTATAGGGATCTGAATCGAGCCAGCCCTAAGGACAACTTCCCTTTACCACATATTGACACGCTGGTTGACAACACCGCAGGACATTCATGGTTTTCCTTCATGGACGGCTTCTTAGGGTACAACCAGATAAAGATGGACCCTAATGACATTGAGAAACTACGTTTATAACCATGTGGGGCACTTTTTGTTATCGAGTGATGCCGTTTGGGCTAAAGAACGCAGGGGCAACATACCAAAGAGCCATGGTGACTCTTTTCCATGACATGATGCACAAAGAAATAGAAGTATACGTGGATGATATGATTGCCAAGTCCCGAACAGAGGAAGAGCACCTACAAAACTTGAGAAAACTATTCCAAAGACTACGGAAGTACCAATTGAGGCTCAATCCTACCAAGTGTACCTTCGCCGTTACTTCTGGAAAACTCCTAGGGTTCGTGGTAAGCAGAAGAGGGATTGAGATTGATCCAGATAAAGTGAAAGCCATCCAGGACCTCTCACCACCCCGCACTCGGAAGGAAGTCCGCGGTTTCTGGGAGGCTCAATTATATCTCTCGTTTCATTTCCCAATTAACCCACCAATGTGACTGGTCTTGGACTTCTTAGAAAGAATAATCTGGTGTGTGGGATGAAGAATGTCAAAGAGCCCTAGAAAAGATCAAAAAGTACGACAAATGCTCCAATTTTAGTCGCACCAAGATGCTGCTCGACCATTAATTCTCTACTTGACAGTTTTTGAGAATTCAATGGGATGCGTACTGGGGCAACACGATGAGTCAAGAAAGAGGGAGCAAGCCATCTATTACCTAAGTAGGAAATTCAATGATTGCGAAACGCGATACCCGCCAAAGGCGTGTTTGTGTCTGTGCTCTAGTTTGGGCTACTAAGCGGCTTAGACAAAGACATGCTGTACCATACTACCTGGTTGATATCCAAGTTAGATCCATTGAAGTTCTTAATGGAAGCGCCAGCACTAACGGGAAGGATGGCCCGATGGCAGATGCTCTTATCCGAATTCGACATCGTATACGTTAACCAGAAAGTCGTAAAGGAGAGTGCCGTAGCAGATTTCCTAGCTAGTCGTGCTTCGGATGACTATGAGGCATTGAACTTTAATTTCCCAGACGAAGACTTGATGTGCATTACAACCGAAGAAGAGGTTTTAGATGATAAATCATGGAAACTTTACTTCGATGGAGCGTCTAACGCCCTCGGACATGGGATAAGAGCAGTGCTAATTTCTCCTGAGGACGTCTATTATCCTTTCACCAGCAGATTGGAATTCTTCTGCACAAACAATATAGTTGAATACGAAGCTTGCGTTATGGGACTGAACTCAGCTATTGAAAGAAAGATTAAAGAACTTCAAGTATTCGGAGATTCATCCTTAGTAATTTACCAATTGCGCGGGGAATGGGAAACCAGGGACCCGAAGTTGGTCAAATATTACGAATTGATCCAAGAGCTCACCAAAGAGTTCGAAAAGGTCAGCTTCAATTACCTGCCCCGAGAAGAAAATCAGATGGCAGATGCATTGGCAACCTTGGCATCCATGTTTAAAACAAACACCGGGGCAGAAATGAAACCCATTGAGATGCAGATGTTTGAAAGGCCTGCTCATTGTTGCAATGTACAGGAAGAGATTGATGGAAACCCATGGTACTATGACATCTTGCAATATGTCAAGCTTTGAAAGTATCCAGAAGGGGGCAAACGACAATGACAGAAAAACACTCAGAAAAATGGCAACAAAATATGTCCTAGATGGGGAGATCCTATATAGGAGAAGTCATGATCAGACGTTGCTGAGATGTGTGGATGCCCGGGAGGCGAAGGAGATTTTAGCCGAAGTACATGACGAGCTCTGTGGAACGCACGCCAACGGGCTGTCTATAGCCTGGAAAATTATGAGATATGGTTATTTATGGTTGACCATGAAGGGAGATTGCATTGATTACGCCAGGAAATGCCATAAATGCCAAATCTATGCTGACAAAATTCACGCACCCCCATCGCCTTTACACACCATGAATTCTCCGTGGCCTTTCGCAGCGTGGGCCATGGACGTCATCGGGCAGATTCATCCGAAAGCTTCCAATGGACACCGTTTCATTTTGGTCGCCATAGACTACTTCACTAAATGGGTAGAGGCAGCGTCTTACGCCAACATCACAAGGACTACAGTATTTAAGTTCTTAAAGAAGGAGATTATTTGTCGATACGGATTGTCGAAAAGGGTCATCACCGACAACGCTTCCAATCTGAATAACAAAATGATGACGGACGTGTGCACTCAATTCAAGATAACACACCACAATTCCACAGTCTATCGTCCTAAAATGAATGGAGCAGTGGAAGCAGCAAACAAGAACATAAAGAAGATCATAGCGAAGACTACGGATACCTAAAAGGATTGGCATGAGAAGTTGCCATTTGCCCTTTTTCGCCTATAGGACATCCATTCGCACATCACGGGGGCAACACCCTACTCCTTGGTGTATGGTACCGAAGCAGAACTCCCCATCGAGGTAGAGATCCCGTCTCTCCGGGTCTTAAAAGAAGTAAAATTTGAAGAAGCTGAATGGGTGCAGGCCAGACTCGACCAGCTAAATCTCATTGATGAAAAAAGACTAAAGGCCATTTGTCATGGTCAGATGTACCAAAAGCGGATGGTGCAGGCATACAACAAAAAAGTGCGCCCAAGAGAATTCAAAGAAGGGGATCTGGTGCTCAAGAAAATCCTCCTGATCCAGAAAGATGCTCGAGGAAAGTGGATGCCCAACTGGGAAGGACCATACGTCGTAAAAAAGGCCTTCTCAGAAGGAGCCCTGATCCTAACAAATGGATGGAGACAAGCTGAAGAACCCTGTAAATTCTGATGCTGTCAAGAAATACTATCTTTGAAAAAAAAACAAAAAAACAAAACAAAACAAAAAAAAAAACAAAAAAAACAAAAAAACAAAACAAAACAAAAAAAAATGAAAAAGAGAACAAAAATGGAGAGCTCAGGGCGAAAACCTGAAACCGAGCATTTTGAAGCAAAGGGAGAACCCGAGTTGAAAACCCGCAAAGGGCGGCTCGAGTAAATTGAAAAGTTGAATATCCGAAGAGAAGGGTATCCCCATGAACATCATGAAGAGGAGGCTCCAGGCAAAAAATTCTACACCGGTTGACAGGATCATGTATCATTCATATAGAAGATAATGAGGGATCTTGTATTTCATACTTAACTTTTCTTCTTTCTCATGTGTGTCATACCTTTCTCTTTTTTAAGATATCCCAAGCCCTTAATTGTAATAAAACCGTGTTTTTGAGCATCCATTCCTTGCCTTCTTGTTAATTTTAGTCAAATAAGTTAACATAGGTGATAAGTGTTCAAAAGTACTATTTTTCTTACCCTTTTTACTCATATTATTGTTAGACTTAGGCTCATATTAGTTGCATAGTTAGCCATTCATGCATTAATCCATGTTTCCTTCAATCGTTGAGCTTGATTACATAACTTGGTAGTTTTTATGGAAAAGATGCTGCTTTGGTGTGTGTATGTGCAGGATCACTTGCCAAAGCAATGCCGAGCTAGTTGCCAGGGCAATGCATGAAGGATATGCAGACGCCGAGCCAGTTGCCATGGCATTTGTCGACAAAGAGAAAATGCAATAGGGATGTCGAAATTAATGACTTTACAAGCCCAAGATGACATGGAGCAAGGCCCAAGCCCAAAGGAATTTGATTGCCATGCAGAGATTAAAGAAGAATTAAATTCCAAGAAGATATGAGAAGTTCTAATAGGAATAAAATTATAATAAAGAATTATATTCTTTAAAGATAATTTAATTCCAACTCAAACTCCTCCTCAAAGAAGGACTTTGGCCTAGCCCTATAAATAGCAAGGAGATTTCGACAACTTGCATAGAGAGAGCATTAGGGCAAATTTCGACAAGTCCAAGAGAGGAAGCAAGGGGAATTTTCGGCAAGCATCTAGGGCAAGGGATTTTCGACAAGCTTCATCTTTTCTTCCTTGTTCGATTGGGTTCATGCTAGGGATTGTTTATCTTGTGTTTCTTTGGAACCTAGCCATGAACTAAATCTACTTGGCTATGGTTATTGTGTTTTGTGGTTGTGAGAAACTATTGGTTTTTGTTTAGGTAATAAGAGTTTTCACTTTTCTATTTCAAGGTTTATTCATTCTTGGTTCTTATTCTTGTTTGCGAGTGAATTGGGAGAGGATCTCGTGATTTCATCTATTTATCTAATATCGGGAGAGTTAGATTCAAGAAACGAATGAATATGATCTTTATTCAATCCAATGATGGTGAAGATTAATCTGGCTTAGGAATAAGTTAAGGATTTCAACGGCTAAGAGGAGCGCAAGATTGGTTGTTGTTCACCCTTGATTCACGCAGGGATGTATTATCAAGGCATGCACAAGTAGCTAGAGTTTCGACTTAGGGATAAGAAGAAACCATTGAAGAACGCTCTGCCGAACCTTGAAGGTTGCTGCCCAGACGCCCAAGTAGTTGCCCAACTAGTTGCCCAGGCAACCATCGATTAGTCGCCAAGGCAACCCCGTTGTGCAAGTTGCCACGGCAACTGAGTTGCCCGTGCACTCTTTTACCAAAACGATCCAATCGGCTATCACACCTCAACTCACGATAACCTGGCCTATCTCTCTCTCAATTGAATTCATCTTTTCTTTTACTTTATTGCTTTCTAGATTAGTCATTAGTTAAACTTCTATAATCATTTACTTGTGTTTTTACTTTTTACAGTGCAAGAGACTAGATCCTTAAAGTGGCACCAATCCCTATGGAGACGATATCTTTTATACTATAACTTGCGACGTGTATACTTGCACATTTGCGTAGCACTTATTACGCGCAACAATAGGCTTATAATGAAACAAGAGATTTCGGAGCATTACTGTGATCTAACCTTAAAAATGCAAGTGATCAAAGAAAATGATGTTAACTCCGCCCTCTAATTCCCTACATAATGGCTATTGATAGGGAAGACGGAAAGCTTCAAACAACCGGATAGGATGACCAATGGCGTACGTCCTGTCTATTCAAGGAAGGCATGCGAAATAACAAGAAAGATCTCTTGGGTGAAAACCCAGAAAGGCACCCCTCAAAAAAACTCTGTCTAAAGTGAAAACCCGAAAGGGCACTTTATAATTCCAAGTCGTAATTAGAGAAAAAGAAAGGTTGGAATGGTTGAACCTGACAGTGAAGTGGGGTATCGACGCCCGTGAGAAAGAAGAAAGTGAACATCAAGATCAAATAAGGACCAAAACAAGCCCACCAAGATATTGACACTCATGCATCATGAATAGTCAGACATCACTAGGATTAGGAGCATGTCAATTCATTTGTCATAGCATTTTGTTTGTATCTCAGACAGGTATCTACAGATCCAAAGAGACATCGATGGCCATCGTGGTGTGAATCCCAAATGAGAAGACAGTGTTTTCACATACAAAAGGCATGTGTTTCCAAGCTCCAGGGAGAGGTTCTATATAGGAAGAATCCTCCGCTCCGAGGCTTCAGAAGCTGAAAGTTCTATATAGGAAGGACTGATAGCTCCAGGGTGAAGACTAGCAGTTCTATATAGGAAGGACTCCCAGTCGAAGGAATTCACCCATGACACACAAGATTATATAGGAAATCCTGCTGTGTCGAAAGCGAAGAGTTCTATATAGGAAGGGCTCCGAGCTTCAATGTCTTAGAGCAAAAGATTCGATATAGGAAGAATCTGTAACTCCAAGATTTCAGACGCCAAAAGTTCTATATAGGAAGGACTGACGACTCCAAGGTGAAGACTCGCAGTTCTATATAGGAAGGACTCCCAGTCGAAGGAATTCACCTATGACACACAAGGTTATATAGGAAACCTGTTGTGTCGAAAGCGAAGAGTCTTATATAGGAAAGACTCCGAGCTTCATTGTCTTAGAGTGAAAGGTTCTATATAGGAAGAACCTGTAGCTCTGAGATTTCAGACGCCAAAAGTTCTATATAGGAAGGACTGACGGCTCCAGGGTTTGAAGACTAGCAGTTCTATATAGGAGGAACTCCCAGTCGGAAGAATCCATCAGCGGCGCAAAAGGTTTTATATAGGAGAAACCAGCGTTGAAGGCGAAGAGTTCTATATAGGAAGGACTCCAAGCTTTACAGTCTCGAAGTGAAAGGTTCTATATAGGAGGGACTCATAACTCGAGGTTTCAGAGCGAAGGGTTCTATATAGGAAGAGCCTGTAGCTCTAAGATCGGAAGGTGACGAAGATCTATATAGGAAGATTTTACGAGCCCGAAGATTCAGCTAAGGAAGAGCGGAGATGTCCAAAAGAACACGTTTTTTCAAAGCTACAAATAGGGAAGTCTGATAAAAATGAGTGCTTATGAATCTTTGCTTTGTTTCCCATTCCATGAGAACAAGCAAAGAGGGGCATCTGTAATCACTCATTTTTACCTGTAAATACATATTAGTGTTGCATGTATACTTATTATATTATATGTTTATTATTTGCATGAGTGTTACTAATATATATATAAGGTGTGGTGTGTGCATGTATATTATAAGCTATGTATGTATACGTATTAATGGTATATGTGTGTCGTGTATGTATCTATAGAGTACGAGCGTATTTGTTTAATGTATATAGATGTTATGTTAATTATGTGTATGATTATATGTACGTATGCTAGTATGTTATATTAATTAATGTTTACATAAGTATATACGTTTGTATTATCGTATGGGTATTGTAATTATACTATTACTAATACTATTGGGCTAATATATAAAATGAAGTCCAAAAATATATATATTAAATCAAATAAATAAATTACAGTCCAAGTCCAATTATAAATAGTTACAAGGCTCGGTTGGCCCAAACCCTATCTAATTACAGTTATTGTGTGTGCAGGTGACTGTGGGCCGTTGGATCAAGATCTGATCCAACGACCACGATCTAACCAAGGACTAAAATATCTGCCAGTCGCATGCTCCGCACGTATGGACCATTCGAGTGCCACGCGCGCGTGCAATCCACGCGCGGACGCTTTGATATCCCACGCGTGCGTGAGCCCCACGCGCTCTGACTCCTCGACTGCTGAGCTCCACGTGGCACGATCTGGAACCGTTTCACCAAATCGAGGCTTCATCTGGGCCATTCGTCTTTCAAGCCATCTCGACCGTTAGATCAGATCTGATCTAACGGCCGAGAACACGTCTGGTCGCTGGCAAAACCCCCACACTGCCACCATGCCGATCTTCAACCACCGCGCTCAGAACATGTCAAACACAGCAAGAAAAGAAATGTCAGTCCAGATCTGAAAAAAGAAAATATTATGCAACTTGTACCAAAACAAAGACAAGCATATATATGTAGGAAACAAGTATTTTGTAACAGAGAGAGTTGTAATCAAAAGAACAAGTTGTAATCGAACCAGAAGTTACAATCGAAATACAAAAGTCAGTCCAGTGGTAAATACTCATTTTCCCTTTTTTTATTTTTGCATGCATACACAAAAGAGATAAAAAAGGAGAGAGAGTTGTCTTACCGTGGTCGTTTGTGGGTCTCCTCTCATCAGTGACAAGCCTCTTCGGCTTCCCCAAGCCAGATACGGTGAACTGAAGGAAGGGGGAGACCCCTTGTAGTTTTATTTTGGTTTTAAAAAATAGGTTTTTCGTTTCGTATTTCCTAGATCTAGAGAAAATAGAGGCTGTTCCTCTGAATCCAACCTCGGATTCATGTCTAGGGTGAGACGGGGGGTATTTTGGTAGGTTTTTGAGGCTCGCCGGCGCCGGTTAGCGGCGGCCGGCCGTCGGATTCTGGGTTTCATGAGGGAGAGTTGAGAGAAAACAAAGAACAGAGGTTATTACAAAACTGAGGAAATGAAACAAAATGGGGGAAAATTGGTTTCAGCCTAAAAATAGGGTTTATATAGTTGTTATTATTTCGTTAAATGGGTAAATTACATACTAAATCCCCCCGCGTTTCCAATATTTTCACTTTTGTCTTGCCGCATAGTATATTTACAACTCTGGTCCCTCTTGTATTTCAAAATCTTGCAATCTAGTCCCTAAATTACACTGAATCAGTTTTTAAATGGTAAAATTACCCCTTTAACCATCCCGCGCTTTTGAACTTTTCATTTTGGGTCTGCCCCTTGGTCCAATTACGGTTTTGATCCTTTCAGGTTCTGTTTACTTCGCATTTTAGTCCTTATATTACCTATTATTGTTCTTTAATTTCTGCCATTGACTTTTATTTTTCTTTCATTTCAGTCCTGTCTCTATGTAAATACTCATGCTCGTATTATAATCGTATATGTTAATGTAGTCTCTTGTCTTATTATATATCCCTCGTATATGTCATGTATTTTTATGTTTACATGTATATGTGTATTAAGTTTATGATAATTATGTATCTTTTTTGTTCGGTTATTCATATTAAGCATGTTATGTTTTAGTTGATTCGTACATGGTATATTTTGTATTTTTGTATGTATGTATGTTTTCTTGTTTTTTTTAGGGTTACATGTTAGTATATTTACCCTTTTTGTACGATATGTTGTCCCATATATGTTGAAATATGTTTTATTACTAGCATGTATGTCTTTTTGAAATATATGTTCGTCTATATATGTATTTATTCCTACCTTGTTATTGTGGCATGTTAAGTTTGCTTTTATCTGATATTAAGCTTGGTATGTATATGTGTATTTTAATTACGTATTTCATATATGTTAGATTAGTATTATATTATGTGAATATTTATTGTTCTTAAATTATCTGCTATGTCTTATATTTTTGTCACTAAAATTGCATATGGTATATAAATTGTTAATGCGGTGCCCTTTTATCCAAGCGTAAACGGGGCCAGTATCAGGCGTAGTGATAGTGGTTGGGCGTTTATTCTCGGATAACGGGGCCCTTAAAATTTACTCGCAATTATGACCGAATTTTAAAATAATCGTCGCTTTAATCCGGAAAATCCAATATTAATAAAGCGATAATTATTAAAGTACCAATTTTGGGCGGTGTGGGGGTGCTAATCCTTCCCCATCCGTAACCGACTCCCGAACCCAATCTTTTTGAATCTCTGGTTTTATGGTGCCCGGCCTACCTAAGTGGCCGGTGGCGACTCCATTTTTTAAAAAATGCGGTTTTTTTAAAACCCCACGGAATAAACATTTTATGTCCAAAAGAATCACAAACACTTTTCAAACACCTTCGAAAACCCTCGTTTTATTTAGCGATGAGAAAATAAAAAGGGACATCGCTACATGAGGCTTGTAATTTAAGCTATGATTCACGGCCGCCAAAGAAAAGATATATAGGCTCAAATAAATACTTAAGGGTAATGAAACCAATGATCATTTTTCCAAGCAAAATATCATTTTTGCACTGATCTGAATATGTTCGGATGAAATGCTCTCCTTTTCTTTCTCTTTCTTTTTCTTTTCTTTCTTTTTCTTCTTTTCTCTTTACTTTTTTTTGTGTGGATCACTCTAGACTACCCATTTATGGGTTTCACCCTAGAGTTCATTTCCTTTTCTTGAAATCAATCTTCCACTGCTCTTTTGGATGGAGGCTTGTTTGAATGAAAGATCTCACATATATGTATTGTTTTTCTTTTGCGCTTTTCAACTTTAGTGCTTTCTTTGCTTTGAATTGATTCATTTGACTTCTTTTTTTTGAACACAAACTTCCACTATTTCTTTCTTTTCTTTTTCCTCTTTTTTTACTGAATTCAGAGCATTCTTTTTCATTCATCCTGCCTTTCTGACTTTTGTGCTTGATATATTCACTTTTGTTTCTTTTGCCCCTAATTCACAAGGCATTGTCAACTCAGCATGATCACAATCGAACACTTTTCACTTGCAACCAAACTTTCATCCTCTTTGCCCCCCAGTGTAGGGGTGATCCTTGGTTTTGGTTGAATCTAGTGTAGGGGTGATCCTTGGAAATTTATTTGTGAAGCGACCATTTTTGAAATCGGGATGTATAAAATAGTCTGGCGATTGATCTTTTGGAAAATTAGGGTTTTTGGCCATTTTTAATTTAATCTTGAAAACTTAGGGTTTTCGTATTAAATCGAATTTTCCTTTATTTATCCTTGAAAACATTTTGGAGTCACCACTGATCACTTCGAGGTAGACCGGACAACGAAAAAAACAAACCAAAGATTTTGTCTTAAAAATTGGGTTCGGAAGTCGGTTACGTGTAAGGAAGGGTTAGCACCCCTACGAACACTCGTTATCGGTACCTTTAATTTTTACGTGGCATTTTTGAAATCGAATAATTATTTGAATTTAATTTATTCCATAATTATTAACTGAATTTAAATTCCAAATACAGATATCCTTTTATACGGAAAATCATTTTGTTCGAATACAAGATTAAAAACACCTCGTTAGGTGGCACCCCTATTCGTATTTAAAAATGAATTTCCAACATAAAAGGTTTTAATGAATAATATTTTATTGTCTTGTTAATTTTGAATCTTAATCTTAAAACGGCTCTAATCTAATTAGTTATTTTAAACTATGAATATTAATTAATTTAACGACTTTTATGAGAAAATGTCAATTGCTTGAACACCTTCCATATATGTAAAGCCCTTAAATTAATCATATTCCTAATTAATTAATTCTTCTAATCGATTAAAGTTCTAGTCCTAATTAAGGCCCTAACAATTTATTATTTAATTATAAGTGAAAATGCATATCGAATATACACCTTTATGACCAAGGCTGAGATAACACCCCATTGTAAACAATGGAACACCATCCAGATGTGAACCTCAATGATTCTGTTTGATATACATTTAATTAACTACAATGTATCCTAATTAATTGTCTAATGTTAATTAAAGAACTAAATTAATATCAAATTTTAAGTATAAATATACTAAATATATTCATTAAAATTCATGTTGAGATAACACCCCATTGTAAACAATGTAACACCATCCAAATTAGGATTTTAAAGTTTATATCTAATATACTTTTAATTACTACAATTATCTATCCTATGTTAATTATTGAAATCCTAATTAGAGAGCCTACACCAAAAGGCTCTAAACAATTAATTAAACTAAATGTATTAAATTATCTAACATGCAAATATATATGCCTAATTTAAAACATGCATTACATATAAATTCAATTGCATTTAATTAAATAAAACAATTAAACCAAATGACTAAATTGAAACAAAAAGAAACAAGAACTGATTTTATTAATATGGGGACTAAATTGAAACAGATACAAAGTCAAATGCCCAATTACAAATTCCAGTGACCCAATTAAAACTACACAAACCTATGGGGTACAATTAAAAGGAATGAGGACCATAATGAATCAATTTTAAAGCTCGAGAGTCAATTTAAGAGAATTAGGGACCAAATTGAATGAATTCAAAGCTTCAGGAAAAAACCAAATGGTATCCATATGGGAATACACGGGTCAAACCCGACCCGTTTAGAGCGCATGGATCTCTCCCTATACCTGCTGCCAAAACGGCAGCATTTTGGGTAAGCTATAAATGCCCTATTTTCAGCTTCAGCCCCTCATTTCTATATTTCCCCCTCTCACCTAAATCTCTCACTACCCGAATGCTCTAAATCAAAACCTCCTATTTCCAACAAATTCTCCCAAAAATAGATCAAAATCCACCCTTTTCGTTTGAATATTTCCCGTGTTCATGCCATGCTATTTCGGATGAACACAAACTATCCGACCACCAAACCTCCCTCAACTCGGCCGTTTGATCCATAGCCGTCGTACTCCGTAGCTCTTGAGTGTTTGCCGACCGCCATGAAACTTTCTCTGGCCATCGCTTCACTTCAGCCGGCCTCCGCGAGGTATTTTTCAGCCGCCATGAGGCGATTTCCAGCCACGACCAACCGTCGTCCTGAACTCTAAAATAACCCTAAAAACTTCATTTTTGAACCCTAATACCCTATATCTACATGGTTTGACCAAACCACCCTTCTTTCCTGGCCTAAAGCTACCCGAGCCCTTAATCTTTTGGACTCCGCCATGTTTAAAAATGACTCCGACCACCACTTAGATAAATTCCCGGGCATCTTTCCTTTTATTTTTACTACTGTTTTTTTAGTTAAACTAACATGATTTAGTATTTTGCAAGAAACAAAAGATCAGAGGAGAAAATACCTTCCGATGGCGGTTTTGCAATTTCGGTCATCGTCTCCGGCGAGTTTCTGATGTTCGATGAACTTCCCAGCGACGACCGCTCGGCTGCCGCACCAGCTCAGCTTCCCAGGTAACCACTATCTCCTCATTATTATACTTATTATTATTATTATTTATTAGTTTTATTATTATTTAATAGTTTAATTAATGTTTTTCATTATTTAGTCTGACAAAATTCTCTCTCCATATTTATAGGGTCAGATCTGCTAATGTCATCAAAACCACTATCCGAGTGAAATGGGTTTGGACCAATCTGAGGCTGCCACGTGGCATGGTTTAGGCGGAAAAAATGGGCTTTTTGATCCATTTGTGTTTGTTTGGTTGTATATGCGCGAAAATGGGTTGTAACCAACTGTAATTGGGAGGGAAACAAATGTAAATCGGGCCTTTGGATTTATATTTGGGCTTTGGGTGTTTTTGTATGTAATTTGGACTTTTATGTGTAAAATAAACATTTATTGGGTTTTATTATATTTATTTATATATTTATTTATTTTATATTTATTTATCTATTACTATTTATTTATGGCCTTATTTTTTATATATTCGAACCCCAGACAAAATACGAGTATGACACATACATTGACAATTAAGCTCACAAGTGTTTCCTATACAAAGAATGAGAAATTTAAGCTCTAAGACAAATTTGACATCATAATGTTGTTGACAATGGAAGCATTAGTTGTTGCTGAAGCTTGAAGGGTCCTTAAATACTCCCAGTTGAGTTTCTAGCCATTGAAGACCATTGGGATTGAATTGGAGCCGTTGGAGGCTTTATTTCCCGCAATAAATACAGTTCTGCAGCTATCCGTATCAGTACAGGTGTACCCGTATCGGTATAGCTACTAGACGTTATGCACAATTTGGCTGCCCGTATCAAAACACCTTGGGTCGTATCGGTACGCAGTATTGGTACACCTTGGTCTGTTTCAGTATGCCCTGCAATTCAAATAGCCGTTGGGGGTAGTTAAAATCTGGATCGGTACGCGTACAAGCGTATCGGTACAATCTTACTCGATTCTGGAAAATCACTATAGCTTGAAACCCTTAGACGTATCGAAACGGGATATACCGTATCAGTACGCTTGTGTTGAAAACAACATTTTGGCTACTTAAAAACGTTTAAAACATTTCCAAAACCTCTCAAAAACTTCTCAAACTTATTTTCAAGTTGTTTGGACTTAAAACCATTTTTAAAACCTTTTCAAATTAGTCCAAAACTATTTTTCAATTATTATATCAAAACATAAATCCTAACAATCTCCCCCTTTTTGATATAATAAAACCAACTTGAAAAATTATTTTTGAGATTCCCCCTTAGTAAAAATAAAAATTGAATAAGAGATTAATTGTTAAAAATCTTATAAGCTCCCCTTATTCATTTGAAAAATCAATTTTTCAAAACATTCTCCCCTTTTTTGTTATATAAAAATTGTTCAAACTTTAAAGACCAATAACAATGGAGAATTAAAAAAATTATAAAAATGAGTTTTATTTTAAAATTGGCTCTCCCTTACTCAAGCATCATTCAAATGTTAGTCCAACATATATGATAAACTATTTGAATTAAAATGAATAAATCAAATTAAAATAAACAAAATTCAACTAATTTTACCACACTTGAATTAAAGGGAGGATGTGAATCATTCCTTCTTCAAGTGTTCATCCTTTGTGTGTATAGAGCTCCCCCTCAATTTCATCACTTGTTGATCAAAGCTCCATCACACCTAAACAAGACAATCACAAAGATTTTGGTATCCAAATTGCTTTGGATCCATAGACATTAGTAGCACATAGTTTAGTCCCCTTAGAAATCCATTTTTCAGTTTCATCCTTTTTATGTGAAGTGCTTAATCCTTTTGGGACCAAATACTTCTAAAAACTTTTCCATTAAAATATCTAGGGGCACTAGAATGTCTCACATAAAAATTTGATTTTCCCAAATTATTTTTTTTTGAAGTTCATTGGAAATCAAATCTTTTTCTTTCTTAAGATCATCAACTTCCTTTTGATGATCCTTTTCTAAATTTTGAAGCAAATTTTGTAAACTTAAAACTTTGAGTTCAAAATCCTTTATTTTTGCTTCAAACTCCAAATCGGTTTTCATAAGGAAATCATTTTCGATTTTCAATTTTGAAATCATCTTTTTATTTTTCAAAAATGAAGCCTTGAACTCAAAAACCATTTGGTTATAGTCTTCTTATAACTCATCAAAAGTATATGCATTTGAATTTGAACAAGATGAGTTAGAAGTTACCTCCCCCCTCTTGGAGGGCCATCAAGTATAGGTGGGCTACATCATCTTAATCGGTGGAGTCTTCATCACACCATGTTGCCACATATTCTTTCTTTGAAGACGATCCTTTTTTGTTAAAGCGAAGGCAATCGTATTTGGTTTGCCTCATCTTCTTGCATTTTGAGCACTTGGGGGGATCCACCATTTTCTTCTTCGATTCATGCTTGGATTCTTCTATGTTGCTTTTCATGAATCGAGAAAATTCCTTGAAGAGATAGGCTATCTCTTCCTCCTCACTTGATTCTTCTTGGTGGCTTGTGGAGGATTGAAGAGCAACGACGTTGACATCAACTTCTTGCTCTTTGATTATCTTCTCTTTCTCCCTCATCAAGGGTAGAGACACCATCTCATGGGTGAGAAGAGATCCTACGAGCTCTTCAAGCTTGAGCTTCTTCAAGTCATTGACTTCAATAATAGCCGTCTTCTTGCTCTCCCATGATTCGGGAAGTGAATAAATCAACTTCCAAACGAGTTTGTCTTTCAGAATCTCCTCTCCAAGTCTCTTTAGCTTATTGACGATCGTGGAGAACCGGTCGAACATGCTCTTGATGTCTTCATATGGGTCCATCTTAAAGTTTTTGTATTCGAGGTTTAGTAGACCAATCTTTGTCTCCTTCACCTCATTTGTCCCTTCATGGATTGCTTCAAGTTTGTCCCATAACTCCTTTTCACTCTCACAAGAAGATACTTTGGCATACTCATCCGGGCCCAATGCACAAAATAGAATGTGCATGGCCTTGCAATTTAGCTCTATCTTTTTGCGATCTTCCGTGCTCCATTCTACCTTACATCGTGGTAGCATGTACGGTCTATCTTCAACTATGTCCCAAAGATGATAGTCTTTTCCTCTCATGAAGAACATCATCCTATGCTTCCAAAAATCATAGTTTTTACCGTTGAAGAAGGGTGGCTTGTCAATGGATAGCAGCATGGAAGCCGGTTGACTTGTTTGTTTGTCGAGCTTACCGGATCAGCTCAATATGATGTTAATCTTTCTCGATTGAGCCTCACTCTGATATCAATTATTGAGTTGATTGAGCTCGAATTCCTTCAACCGAATTGCTTGCCAAGTGGAGGAGAAGTCAATTTCTAGGTGATAATGGTGGGAAGTAAAATTGGAAAAATTGCACAAGGATTTATAGTGGTTCAAGCTTCTAACAAGCTCTACATCCACTACCTTAGCTCCCCACTAAGGATTTCCCAAATCCACTAAGATTTCTTCCCCTTTTAACAAGGCTTAGGAAGAAACCTTTACAACCTAGACTCAATTACCAAGTCTAGCATCCAAAGCTAACAACCCAAGCTTTGGGAATCCTCTCAAACAAAAAAATAAAGCAAACAAGAAATCATCTCTACAAGGTAGATGTTTGCACTCTTTAAGCATTCACCCAAATCCTAAAACACTTAAGCATACATTGAAAATTAAGCTCACAAGTCTTGTCTATACGAAAAATGAGAAATTTAAGCTCTAAGACAAATTTGACATCATAATGTTGTTGACAATGCAAGAATTAGTTGTTGCTGAAGCTTGAAGGGTCCTTAAATACTCCCAATTGAGTTTCTAGCCGTTGAAGACCGTTGGGATTGAATTGGAGCCGTTGGAGGCTTTATTTCCTGCAATAAATGCAGTTCTACAGCTATCTGTATCGGTACGCGTGTACCCGTATCGGTACAGCTACTAGCTGTTATGCACAATTTGGCTGCCCATATCGAAACACCTTGGGCCGTATCAGTACGCAATATCGGTACGCCTTGGTCCGTTTTGGTATGCCCTGCAATTCAAATAGCCGTTAGGAAATAGCCATTTGGGGTAGTTGAAATCTGGATCGGTACACATACAAGCGTATCGGTATGATCATACCCGTATCGATATGGCAAGCCTGTACCGGTATAGTTTTTTGGTTATGGAAAATCACTATAGCTTGAAACCCTTAGCCGTATCGAAACGGGATATACCGTATCGGTACGCCTGTGTTGAAAACAATATTTTGGCTACTTAAAAACGTTTAAAACATTTCCAAAACCTCTCAAAAACTTCTCAAACTTATTTTCAAGTTGTTTGGACTTAAAACCATTTTTGAAACCTTTTCAAATTAGTCCAAAACTATTTTTCAATTATTATATCAAAACATAAATCCTAACAGTATTTGTATCTTATATGTAGGAATGTTAGTGTGACGATTTTTGCGAGGATTCGCCCACTTCACATCCAATTGGGAAGGGATGGTTACAAATTTTACGGGTTGTGAGACGGGGATGAAGATAAAAATTAGATTCGCCATGGGTGGTGGGGAAGGTGTGAATATGCCTTTGGACCCACCCCATCTCCACTCTCCTCGCATCATCCCCACTCACCCCAACTGATCATATAACATGTTGTAACCGCCAAGACCCGCCTATGCGTTAAGTGTAATTCTAGGAGGTCACATTCCAAACCCAAAACTTCCTATGAAAACATTTACATGATATAGTTCAAACAGATAATAATTATAAACCATAAATATAATACCAAAAGCTCAGTCTAAAACTATATCAGAATTAAGTTACAAAATAATGCCACATCAGACAATTAAGTAAAGTATGCAGTATCAAAATACAGGCTCATGTCACCCTAATAAAGACAATCTGGATGATAGAAACATTACAACAAAAGAGGTGTACTGAATATGTCGATCCTCCAAGTGCCAAGTCCAAGCCTATGCAAAAGTATCTGAAAGGAAAATATTTAGGGGTATGAGCTATGGAGCTCAGTGTGTTCCAATAAATTTTATTTATATAAAACATATAAATAGTTTAGATATGTAATAATCATTTTAGTAAAACATGTTTTAAAAGAATCGAAGTTTTATTTATACTCAACTACCCTACATCCATACATCGATATACAGTTCCCCACAACTGCATCTATAAGGAATTACCCTAGGCACAATGGGCGTAGGATCCAACCTAAGGGGCTGCCTTGGTCTATAAGGAATTATCCGAGTCGAAGCATCAGAACCTACCCAAAGGGCGACCTCAGGTCCATAAGGAATTTCCAGCTAGATCAGGGTTGAACCTACAGAGACTTCATAACATATCCCCAATAGTATACCCTAGATAAAAATCAGTGCTTGTATAGCAGACATTAATATCAGGAATCATGTGGCAGACATGTTTTATATCAGAAAACCAGTAACCAATGATCATGCTTTCAATATATGGGCATACTTTTAAGTAGACAAAGTAGTCATGTAACAACATCTTATTTTCAAAACATATAAGGTATTCAAATCATATAAAAGTATTCATGCTTCCAATCAAAGAAAAATTATTCATGTGCACATGATTATTTTAGAAAATATATTTAAAATTGTACTTTAGCGCACAAGAAACACACCTCAAAAAGCAGGTCGAAAGGGTCTACCGGGCACCTGCAGCGATGCTAGATCCTAGATCATAACGGAACAAGGTTACTACAATAGATTAAATTGTAATCTAATAACTTCACTGAGTTTCTAAGACCATACGAGTAACTACGGGTGCGCGCTGGTGAGCGAATCGGGAGGAGTTGGGCTGAGCAAACGAACGGTCAAGTGAATCTCGAGTACCTTTAAGCAAATAATAACTCACATCAGTCCTTTATTTAACATAAGCTCTCTTAAAATAAATAACCTAATACATGTGCATGTTCAGATTCAAGGTTAGATTCAGAGGCTTTCGGATTAGAATTTTGTGAAACAGACTTCAAAAACGGACTTAAGATGTCAAAAAACCCAAAATATAAATTTTTGAAAAAAATTAACTTTTTGGTCGGAGTCAACGGTTAGAGTTAACTGAGTTGACTCAAACGGGTTGACTCGATGGGCTGACTTGGATGAGTTGACTTAGTGAGTTAACTCAGCGGGCTAACTCGGACGAGTTGACTCGATAGGTTAACTCAGGCGAGTTGACTCAACGGGTTGACTCTGTTTGGGTTGGGTCAGAGGAAGATGGGTTAAATTTTGGACCGAATATAACCTGGTCTATATACCTGACCTAACTCACTGCGTCTCATCGGAAACCTCACTGACGACCCCAAATGCCTTATTTTGGCTGAAAATCAAACGAAAAATAACTCCACATTTCAACCATTACAACAATTAACCGAAATTGAGTCTGAAACATACCAAAATATACCAAAACGAAATAAAATGGTCAAAAAGCAACATAGCTCCAACGAGGCCCTTAACGGCGATAGATCAATGATCGACCACAGGGATTTTACTCGCCTCGACACCTGGAACTCACTAGAAGTGACGATGTCTCAAACGGGTAACGAGGGTGACGTAGAAAATAGAACTGACGAGCCAAGATTTCAAGCGAACCTTCGACTCGTCCTCTACGATGAACAGTGATGCTAAATGGCGAGTGGCTAACGATGTTGGATTCAGTGTATGACTGCAAACACACTGGTGGTGGCGGTGACGTCCATGCTGTGGTGGTGGAGGAGATTTGTGGGTGACCGGAAGTTTAGGGGTTGGTAAGAGGAAACTTTTAATAATCCTAATATATCAACAAAATTCCAGATTCAAAGGGGCATTTAATTCGGTAATGGATCGGTTAGATTATTATTATTTTAATTTCAGATATAATTTATAATAAAATCCTACCAGGCTATAACCAAGACTAGGCGTAGCTTAGATGGTTAAGCTTCCCACCTTTTATGCCAAGGGGTGTGGGTTTGAGCCCTTTTGGTAGCACATACACATTTTTTTAAACATGAAAATAATGGGGAGTTACACATGTTATTATAAATATTATTAAAAATATAATATTAGTTTAGATCATAGTCAAATTTAAGGTAATTCATATTGACTTGTCCTAGGATATTGATAAAATTTTCAATATATATATATAATTGAGTTTGAGATTGATCAGATCAAATAAATAAATATATTTTTTTAAATATCAGATTGAATCATAGTCAAATTTAAGATAATTTATATTGACTTATCTTAGAATATTTATGAAAATTTATATATATAATATTTATGTTTATTATTTTTTTCTTTACTGTTGTCTGCCGTTAAGCTTTTTTTTAAAGCTTTCTTGGAATATTTATGCTTATTTTCTTAATATTGCATGTTATTTAGATTCTATTCATATTGTTCTTATTTTTAAATTTTATTTTTACATTGTTATTTTCTTTTTAGTTCTTTCTATATTATTTATTTGTTACAACAATTGAAATATTATTTTACACGTTATTTTTGTTATTTTCTATCCTTTACAATAAACTTTAGTATCGTTTTAGTCCAAACTTTTCTGTTGTAAAAAAATTAATTTCGTATATTATTTTTTTAAAATGATGATAGTTGGAATAATATCACATATGTGATGGGAGTAAAAATGACAGGTATTTCGTATTTTTTCATAAAGAAATTGATTTATATTTATTTAACTAATATTTATAAACATATTATATGAATGGGTCATGGGGTGGGTAAATAGGGGATTAGGTAGGTCTCATGACCCACGTTGGTGATAAGGCGGGGATGGTTTTAGTCTTGCGGGTTCCGGGGCAGGGATGATTTTAGATCTTATATTCGTAGTGGGTCGTGGGAGGGGATGAAGATGCAAATTCTTGAATGAATGAGTGTGAGAAGAGTACCCTTCAAACCCTTACCGCCCAATTGACATCCCTACTTATATGTGTAGTTTGATATATATTCGGAAATGGATATGAAATATGATTTTTTAAATAAATTATTTGAGTTTGATGTATATTCAAATATGAGTATGTGTTAGGAATTTGGTATATGACAAAATAACCAAAGCGATAATGAAATAGACCAAGACATACACATGAGACAAGATTTATCGTGGTTCAGCATAGCCTACCTCCACGGACGATAGAAATGAACAATCCACTAATAACGTAGAGAACCCAAAGAGTACAAATACATGGTAACCCATGTAATCCCAAAATCCGGTGTACAAATCCTATGACTCGGTGGAGCCAAAACACTCTTCCCAACATCCCTACAATACCCTTCTCTACGACGTAGGCACAATAGTTGTAGAGATCCTAAAAGTGGTTACATCTCTCCAAAGTAGTTCCCCCCTCTCATTCTCTTGTTCTCTCATAACTCAAAAGGTTAAACCTAGTCTATATTTATAGACCCAAATACTTGGTCACCAAGAAACCTTATTCAATAAACCTTTACCTAAAATAGATATTTACTCATTAAAGTAAATCCTAATTACCAAGTAATTTTCAACCACTAGAATTATAATAAAACTCAACTTAATTACCAATTATAATTTGAGTCAAAATATAACAAATCTCCCCATTGACACAAATTCTATTCGAGCATTGGTCTTCAAGTCTTCAACAGCTTTAATTTTTACGTAAGCCAAATATCCGTTGAAGCACCGCCGCCAAGTCTTTAACAACTCCAACTCTTACGTAATATCCGTTGAAGCACCATTGAATTTTGAAAATTACTCCCTCTGCAACTGAAAGCTCGTTGCAGCAGTACTCCTCTACATGTCTCCAACATCACACCGCAAAGTTCGCAACAAAAATTCCTCCACAATCGCGCAGCTCAAACCATAGCTCATGATATCATTTGTTAGGAATTTGGTATGCGGCAAAATAACCAAAGCGATAACGACATAGACCAAGACATGCACAGGAGACAAGATTTTTAACGTGGTTCAGAATAGCCTACCTCCACGGACAAGAGAAACGAACATCACTAATAACGTAGAGAACTCGAAGAGTACAAATACATGATAACCCATGTAATCCCAAAACTCAGTGTACAAATCTCATGACCTGGTGGAACCAAAACACTCTTCCCAACATCCCTACAATACCCATCTCTACAACCTAGGCACAATAGTTGTAGAGATCCTAAAAGTGGTTACATCTCTCCAGAGTAATTCCCCCCTCTCTCATTCTATTGTTCTCTCATAATTCAAAAGGTTAAACCTAGTCTATATTTATAGACTCAAATACTTGGTCACCAAGAAACCTTATTCAATGAGATCTCCACCTAAAATAGATATTTACTCATTAAAGTAAATCCTAATTGCCAAGTAATTTTCATCCACTAGAATTACAATAAAACCTAACTTAATTACCAATTAGAATTTGAGTCAAAATATAACAGTATGGAATGTAATCTTTAAAAAAAATCTTGAAATTCTAACCACGATATTTAGATGAGATGGTAAGGGTTTGATATTTACCCTCAGTATGGAGCAGTTTTAAAATTTGTGACCACAGTCTACTCAAATCTGGGTCAACATAATAACACGAATAATTGTCATTGGACTTGCTCCAGTAAATACCTTAGGAAACAAAAAAAATCCTCTCAGAATTCTTGAAAATGATTTTGCATACATACAACATATGAACAAAAATCATTTGTCCCTTTTTTGTGTCTCTTTTTATGCTTAACACTAAAAATTAGATTCTAAGCTCTAACCTAAATTATAAACCTTAAACCTTAAAAATACACCATACACCTTACACCCTAAACCCTAAAAATACACCATACATCCTAAACCTTAATACTAAATAGTTGGGACTTACATGGCCACCAAGGGGGAAATTGCACCGCCCCCCATTTTTGGAAAAAAAATTAGTGTTGAATTTCTTCTTCAAAAAATTAATTTAGTGTGTAGAGAGGGGAAAATGAAAATTTGCATACCCATTTAAGAAGAAAAAAAATTTGAACCCCATTCTTGAATTCCTAGATCCGTCACTAATACTAAACCCTAACCTTAACCCTTAACTAATAGCGAAACTAGAAATTTAAAAATGAGGTCCAATTTTTTTCTGAAATGAGTATGTAAAAAAATCTCTTTACACACTAAAAAATATTTTTTTTGAAAAAAAACAATAAATTAAACCTATTTTTTCAAAACTTTTTAAAAATGGGGATGTGCATGCTCTCCACCAGGGCTGGGTGCATCCGCTCTTAACCGTAAAGCTTAAACCTAACTTTAATTTTTTAATATTGGAGCATAAATAAAAACACAAAAAATCGAGATTTCTATTCAAAGCATATACATAATTAACCAAGCATGATAAATCAGCGGCCATGGCTATAGCAAAAACAACGCATAAAAACAGAAGAAAATGACAGATATATACATAACAAAAATTCTCTCCCTTTCATGCCCTAACACTAAAAAAATAAATTTTAAGTCATAACTCTAAATTTTAAATCCTAAATTTTACATCATAATATTACATCTGTCTCTAATTCTCTAAACCTTAAACTTTAGCCATAATCTCAAACATTAGCCCTAAACATAATTTTTTAAGGTGAAGGCATGAAAAAAGACATAAAAAGGGCAGAGAATTTATTATTATTATTATTATTATTATTATTATTAAAGAAGAGACCTTAAAAATATGAAAGAAACTAGAAACGTTGCAGTATTGTAAACCTACTATCACTTTCAGCACTATGATCGCAGCTATCATCATCATCTGAATATCGACTCGGTGATAGATACATACATTAATCAACTACTGTGTATTTCGATATTAAGTTTATATATATATTCCAAAATAATAATAATTTGTATTGTTGTATGTATTTATTTGTATTATTTTATCTTGTTTTTTTCCTTTCTGGTGATACGTCTCTTTCTTTTCTGAAGACACAATAATGGCTCTTCTACTTGGCTGCAAATGTGAGGGCACAAAAACCCTACAAGGGGTAAAAGGA